>WOXC01011743.1:0-592025 GCA_011680675.1 Gymnobelideus leadbeateri | reverse complement strand
ACACCTCATCATTGTGTATGTCTGTTATTATGAGTATTTATTTTCATTGTTAATTATTAATGTTAAGTACATTTATAATAATAATAGCTAACATTTAAATAATGCTTTAAAGATTACAAAGCACTTTAACGATGCTTTCGTATTTGATCTTCACAAAAACCTGTGAAGTAGGTGACACTGTTGTCCCCATTGTACAGTTGAGGTTAAGTAACCACTGAGAAAGGTTAAGTAACTGAGAATAAGCCTGAGAGGGGCTAGGTGACTTACCCAGGGTCATTCAGTCTAGTCCAGGGGTGAGAAACCTGTGGCCTTACGGCCACGTGTGGCCTTCTAGGTCCTTAAGTGTGGCCTCTTGACTGAATCCCAAAGGCTGAAGATTCCCCTCCCCTGGCCCTAGACAGTGTCCCAGGTCTTCTGACTCCAGGCCCAGAGCACCATCCCTTGCTCCACCTAAGCTGTCTCAATGATCATTCAGTTTCCCCTCAGCACCAATTTGGTCTTTATGCAGTGTGGGTGGGGGCAAGGGGTACGTCTCCAAAGAATCATAGAACCAGAACCAAGGGGTCCTCCAATGCCACCTACTCCAACCTGTGCCTAAGGAAGAATTTCAGCCCATCATGGCATACTGGATGGGACCAGAGGAACAAGTATTAAGTCCTGCTTCAGACATTTACTAGCAACATGATCCTGGCAGAGTCCCATAACCTTTCCATGCCTCAGTTTAGCCATTTGTAAAATGAAGATGCCATACTCATCTGTCTCTAAGGTCCCTATGAATCCTGACAGGTGATCACAGATCTTGTCTTGAGACAACCTGGATCGCCTGTGGTGCTGGGGGAGTCACTAAGCTGGGAGGCGCTAACCCTCCTCCTCTGGAATGGACCTCGATGTGAGGACGCTTTTCTTTAAAATGAGCAAAAATGGAGCCAAAATCTCCCTTTTACAGCTTCCTGCTGCTGTAGCCGAACAGAGAAAGCTGAATCTCTGCCCTTCCCCTGCCCCCCCCCAAAAGCCCCTCAGATACTTGAGGGCAGAATCCTTGGCTTTCTTTGAGGCTCCACCTCCTACAGGCAGCCTTTCCTGAGTCCCCTGATTATGGCTTTTCCCCTCTCCAAATTATACTTACCTATCTCCCTGGGCTCTGAGCTCATTCTCCCAACCAAGTCCCAAGAGCTCCCCAGGGGCTTTAGGGGTCACCCTGAGGCTTGGGGTGTCTTGTAAACCATTGCTCATGGAAGAGGGGCTTGGCCACTGAGCCCCGTCTTTAGGAACATATGCAGAGAACCCCTGATACACTCCCCAACTTGGATGAAGCTGAGAATCCTGCTTCTGGGAGAGTTGCAATCATGCGTGATAGAAATACGTTGGAGAAACTTCAGAGCATGTGTAGACATTCTGATGTGCCTGGTTTGGGTCTGTTAACCACATGCGAAGAGGAGCCTCACTGACTGAGCTTTCTTTTGGTGTGACTTCTCCCTAGCTGATGGCAAGAGGGACAATGCTGCCTGGCCCCATCCAAGACTAGCACGGGCCCCAGAAACACAGGCGACAGCCCTGTAAGCTTCAGAGGGTCAGAAGATCAAGCCAGGGGAGTCCATGCAGCCCCCACTGTATACCCCTTTCACTCTTGGCCTTCCTTGTGGCTAGTCTTCTGACCTCTTAAAACTCAAAATTGCCTTCTCTCTGAGTCCCTACCCTGCCTCTAAGTGACAAAAACAACTCTCCCAGACTACGCATCTACCTGGGACAACAAACAGCCTAATGCTGGGCACACAGCAAGGTGCTTGATAGACCACGTGGTTTCAGTCATTGTCCTGGAATCTCACACAATGTCCTGCCCCTAACAGGAGCTCAGCCATATTTGCTGGGGAGGATAACCCATCATATCATTGAATCCCAGGGGTGGGGAGCCAGCAGGGGCCTGGCTAAAAGACCATTGGGACAGCAAGTCAGAGGAGGCCATCCATAGCACAGAGCGGGGGCCTGCAGGCAGTCCACAAAATGTTTTCTTGGCATTTTCTCTCCAGCTGAAGATGCTTCCCAAAGACTCCCCTGCCTCCCCCTCCTCTCCCTCCCCTCAGTCTCTTGGAACCAAGTCTCATGATACCGCCTCGTCTGCCTATGTCTCTCTCATTCTCAATCTGTCCTTCTGTCCTTCACATCCGTAGCTGTCAGGCCTATGGAGTCACGATGGTCCCTGAATTGATCAGTTCTTCATTTTCAAAATCCTTTTTTACCAGTCTCCTGATAGATACTCCGCTGCTGTGTCTCCAGACTCAGCAGAAACCCTCTGATGGGGGCTAGCGCACATATGCATGCCCACAGCACTGCCTGTCCCCTCTCCCTGGTTCCTTGCTCGTTCCAGGGTGTCCCAGTGTGACTGCACCCACCCAGCACCTGGCACCTTTGAGCAGGTCTCTTCATCTCCCTCAGCCTTTTTCCACCTCTGTAAATGAGGGGACTGGACCAGCCTGCCTCTAGACTCCCTTCCAAAAGGGGCAGCTCTACAGGCCTTGGGTGAGCCTCTGAGGAGGGTCCCATTTGTGGGGCTGCATCCCTCATGTCCCTGGAGATGGTTGCCTGCCCCACCCCTCCCCCAGCTCCCAGGCAGGCCGGCCCGCCCTCCAACACCGCTTCTCACCTGGCAGTCACGTTTGTAGGTTTTCTAGGTGTGCGCTTGGGAAACAAGCCTCCTCTTTTGTGTCTCCTGCCCCTCTAAGCTTCATAAGTTCACAGTGGAATCTCAACTGCTGTCAACTCACAGTTGGAAAACAATGAGATTATTTTAGCCCTCGGTGAGTAAATACAGGACTGTGTAAGTCTGTTTGCTCTTCCCCCTCCTGGCTCACAGCTGCCCTGCCCTGCCCTGCTCTCCTGTGGGGGCCTCCCATCCCCCTAATCCCAGAGCCCTCCATCACTGTGGGCAGCCTGGCAGCTCCTGCCTTCAGGTTCACATCCCCTTGTCAGCTCCCAACCAAGACAGGGCTTAGGAATGACATCCCTGCCCCAGATTGCTGGGAACACACAAGGGGTCCCACCTACTAAAGCCTCCCCAGAAACCTGCAGCCAGTGGCTTAAGTAGAAGCCCCAGGTGAGGGGCTCCCTCCCTGGGGCCTCAGCTTCCCAGCCTTGAGGACTAAGCCCCTCCCTTCTCCCCCCTCCCCCTTCTCTGCCACCCTAAGGGTCTCTGTCTCCTAGTAGCCTTTGGGTAATACCTTGGGAATCTGGTACTGAGAGCTGAAAGGCACTCACACACACACACACACACACACACACACCCCTCCACAACACCCACCCCCACCAGCTAGGCCAACGTGTAGCTGCAAAGGTGTTCTCTGCCCAACCCCAGCCCAATGAGCAGCAAACATCTGTTCAGAGAACCTGAGGGAGAGCAGCCTCCCCCATGCCCAGGCAGCCATCCCATCAGGGACAGTTCCTTGGCTTTCCACTTTTCCTGACTTCTAGCCTAAATCTGCCCCATTCCCTGTTCCTGGCTCTGCCCTCCAGGGTCAAGCAGAACAAGCCCGCTTTCTCCTTCCCTGAAATGGCCTTCAGGTGCCATTGGGAACTCCCAGAAATCTTCCCGTCCTGCTGATCCCCCTATGACCCCTTCTCTGTCCTTTACGGTCTCCTTCAGGGTAGGGTTTTTGTGTGTTTTTTAAAGGTGGCATCCAGAGACAAATAAAATGCTACAGCTATTTCTGATGAGGCCAGAGGGGCCATGGGGCCCCACTGTGGAAGAGGCTGGGGGGGGGGTTTGCTTCCAGAATATCGTCATGACACGTAAGGGACATGCCCTGCTCCAAGATTAGGAGCATGGACCGGCCTTCCATACCTGATGAAGGATCCGACCATGGTTGTGTGGCCCAAAAGGGGAAGGCATGGGGCATTCAGCCAGCCAAGGCCAGATTCTTGGTTCCACCATTCTCCTCTGCATTATAGTGAGAAAGACTGTCAGGAAACATTTGTAAAGCCCCTACTATGGGCCAGGCAAAAGACAGGCCCTGCTCTCAAGTGGCTCACAGTCTGATGGGGGAGACAAGGGCAGCCAGCTGTGTGCAATCAAGTCACTGACGGTATAAATGGGACATGATGGACAGAGGGAAGGCACTGAATGAAGAGGGCTTGGGAGAGGCTTCCCTTAGCCGGGATCTGAAGGAAGCTGGGGAAGCCAGGAGGTGGAAATGAGGAGGGAGAGGGGCAAGGATGGAGACAGGCAGAGAAAACACCTCAGGACATGGAGGGCAAAGGGGCCCGTGGTCACTGGATCTCTTGTCAGGGCAGAAAGGATAAGAAGGTGGAAGAAGGCAGACAGCTAATGAAGGCCTTTGGACAGCAAACAGAGGGTTTTATATTTAAGCCCAGAGGTGATAGGGTACCAATGGGATTTACTGAGTAAGGGCGTGACATGGTCAGACCTGTTCTTTAGGAAAATCCCCTGGTGGCTGAATGGAGGCTGGACTGGAGAGGGAGAATGGAGGCAGGCAGACCCCTCCTCCCAGCAGTCTATTACAATTACTACTCTATAGTATTCCAATTACTATTGTAAGAGTCTGCTGGGGGGTCTGCCTGCCTCCCCTCTAGCTGTGAAGATGGGGTGAGCACTGGAGTGATAGGGGTGTCAGAAGACAGAAGGGGACATCTTTGAGAGGTGTTGCAAAAGAGAAACCAGTGACCTTGACAGATTGGACGTGGGAGGGAACAGGTCTGGGACAATGAAGAGCCCAGGGTGGCCCTAGGGGAGCAGGAGGACAATGCTGTCTTCATAGGTTTGGTGAGAAGTGGGGAGGGTTTGGGGGCAAAGATAACAAACTCAGCTTTGGGAGTGTTGAGTTTAAGACATCTACAGGACATTCCGTTTGAGATATCCAATAGGCAGCTGGAGACACTAGACCAGAGGTCAGCAGAAAGGTTAGAGGCAGATAAGTGATCTGAGAAACATCAGTATAGAGATGAGAATTGAATCCAGAGGAGCTGATGGCATCACCCAGAGAAGTGGTACAGAGGGAGGAGAAAAGATGACCCCAGACAAATCCCTGGGGGACACCCATGGTTAGAAAGACTCGAAGTCTTGGCTAGAAAGGTTAGAAGAGGATCCAGCAAAAAAGACAGAGAAGAAGTGGTCAGAAGGGGAGGAGGAGAACCAGGAAAGACAGCATCCTGAGCATCTAGCAAGAAGAGAGGACCTAGGAAGAGAGGGTGTCAACAGTGTCAAAGGTTACAGAGAGACTGAGGAGAATGAGAGGGGAGAAAAGGCCACTGGATTTGGCAACTAATAACTATATCAGTCATTTTGGAGCACATGGTTTCAATTGGATGACAAGGTCAGGAGTCAGAAAGGGCAGAGGGTGTGAAGGGAAGAGGAAAGGCCCCCATAGGAAGGGGTCCATGTGAAGGTTTCTAGGAGATGGAGATGCTGAGGGAGAACATTCCAGCCATGACAGTCACCCTGTTGTGCACATACAGAGGGTTGTGATTGAATAAATGAAGGAATGAGGAAGCCAATGTCCATCAGAGAGCTGTTGCTTTAAGAGGGACTCCTTAGTCCCCAAGGTATCACTTAAAGGCCCCACCCGGAGCTTCTTGAGAAAATCCTAGGAAACTCCCTGTGCTGGCAGGTCCTCCTAAGAAGGTGCGGAGTGAGTTTTATGGACAGGGCTTAACCATCCTAAGTGACTGAGTTTCCCTGGGCTTTCCTCTTTGCCCTGAAACCTTTCTTGGTGAATATATAGCCCCATCCTAATTGTCTGCACTTATTTACAGAGTGCCTCTTAATTGCAGAGCATTGTACTAAGTGCATGTAATCAACCAGTCAATCAGCTGGGATCTTTTAAATGCCTACTATGCACCAGACACTGTATGAACACAGAGCCCATCATATGCAGACCTCTTCGGTTCAAACTCGACAGCGTCTGCAAAGCATCTTGCAAACTCTGAAGTGCTCTGTGAAGGTCAGGTATGATTAAGTAGATTGATGACTTGTTATAAGACTCAGAGATGTCAGAAATACTCAGCCCAGGAGGCAGGAAAACATCTCAAGGATGGAATTCTGAAGATGCAAAAAGAACTCACTTCGATGGGGAGGAAAAAGGAGAACCATCTAGAGAGGCTGATATGGATGCGAAAGGAGCTCAATGACCAACCTCAATTTTTAAGACATTTAGAGAAGAAGGGGGGAAGGGAGGAAGGAAGGAAGAATAGGTGTCACAGGATAGGGATTGAACCTATAATGTTATTTGTTTTTGCTTTTTTTTTTTAAGGGGGGAGGGCAGGGCAATTGGGGTTAAATTACTTGCCCAAGGTCACACAGATAAGTGTCTGAGGTCGGATCTGAACTCAGGTCCTCCTGACTCTAGGGCCAGTGCTCTATTCACTGTACCACTTAGCCGCTCTGAACCTATGATTTTAGAGGGAGCCCCAAGTTCCCTCTATGAGCTCAGGGCAGCACCTTCTCCAAAATATATTGTTTTCAAGAGTTTCCCAGAACAAGGGGCTTGCCAAAATCACCCAGTTAGGATATGTCAGAAGCAAGACTTGAATTCAGGTCTTCTTTTCATCAAGGTTAGCTCTCTATGCTTTATGCCAGGCTGAATATTGTCTAATACATGATGAAAACCAGAGGGCAGAAAAGGATTATGCATTTAGAGCTGAAGGGAACCTCAGGTGTCATGTAATCAACCCCCTTATTTTACAAGGAAGGAAACTGAGGCTAAAGAGAGGGAGTTCAACTCAATCCAATAAACATTTATTAAGCACTTAATATGTACCAGATATTGTGCTAAGCTGTAGGAATATAAAAATATATTTGTTCAAAGTCACATTGGTAGTAAGAAGTGTGATTTGGACTGAGGGCCTCTTATTTCCACTGAAAAGAATAACTTTAGGAACACCAAAGTGTGAATGAGGTGAGTGAGCGAGTGAGTGTGTGTGTGTGTGTGTGTGTGTGTGTGTGTGTGTGAGAGAGAGAGAGACAGAGACAGAGACACAGAGAGACAAAGAGGAGGAGAGACAGGGAGGGAGGGAGAGAGACAGAGACAGAGAGACGGGGGGGGAGAGAGAGGGAGAGAGAGAGAGAGAGAGAGAGAGAGAGAGAGAGAGAGAGAGAGAGAGGGAGAGGGAGAGGGAGAGGGAGAGGGAGGGGGAGAGAGAGGTGGAGGGAAAAACATAATCAAAGAAGGGATTCTTTCGTTGAGTAGGACAGTGACAAGTGACCATGGAGAGAAGGCAAAGCTGCTCAGTTCTCATTCTCTGCCAAGGGCAATAGTCTTTGCTCCAGAAAGGACAGAACTAAGAAATGGCAGAAGAGGAGCTGAGCCTTGAAAGAGAATGGGGATGTAAGAGAGCTCCTCCTGGCTCTGTGAGCTCCAGTTACTGTGATGAGGTGAAACACATGCCCAGGGACTGAAAGAACCAGTGGATGAGACACCATCTGCCATCTTTGAAAGTTTATAGAGAATGGAGGAGATCTTAGTTTTTGAGAAGAGCAAATGTCCTGATTTTTATTTTTATTTTTGCTTTTTGGAGGGGGGAAGACAGGGCAATTGGGGTTAAGTGACTTGCCCAAGGTCACACAGCTAGATTTTTTTGTGTTAAGTGTCTGAGGTCAGATTTGAACTCATGTCCTCCTGACTCCAGGGCCAGTGCTCTATTCACTGTGCCACCTAGCTACCCCAATTTTTTTTTAAAGGATGAGAATTAAGTCTTCAAACTATAGAGTAGTGAGCTTGACTTTAGTTACCGGTAAAATCCTGGAGCATATGTATTTTTAAAAGTTTTATTAGTACATAGAGCACCAACCCTAGAGTCAGAAGGACTTGACCTCAAATCTGGCCTCAGACACTTGACACTTATGAGCTGTGTGACCCTGGGCAAGTCACTTGACCCCAATTGTCTTGCAAAAAAAAGTTTTGTTGATACCTGAGGTCTCTTACAGCTTTAGAAGGCTGCTTCTAGGATTCTTTTCTTTTTTTATACTATCCTCATTTTTTAGATACTTAGTGACCAAGAAAAAATAGCAAAAGCTACAAAATGGTTGCTTCTCATGGTATATACAGAAAGCTATGCCCATAGTACCCCACAAGAAGAGGGAGGTATGTTTCATCCTTTGTTCTCTGGGACAAAAATTGGCCTTTGCAATTCATCTAAGTCATGATGCCTTATTATAGTAGTTATATATATTTTTATTCTGGTCCTGGTCATTTTGCTCTGCATCAATTCATATAAACTTTCCCACATTTCTCTGAATTCTACATTTTCATTTTTCCTTATGGAATAATTATATTCCATTGTATTACTATGATATGACTTATTCAGCCATTCTCCACTTGATGGGATCCCCTTTTTTCTAAGTCTTTGCTGCTACCAAAAAAAATCTTATTGTTTGGTACATTTGGGACCTTTCTTTTTGTCTTAGGCCTCCTTGGGATATAACACATCAGGGGACTGCTGAATCAAAAATCAGGTTCCTCCTAACTCAAAAACCCTGTGATTCAGTGAAGGTTTGGTCCCTGCCCCCAAGGAATGTACCACATTAATTGGGGCATAGCCCACCCTAGATGTAAGCCTTTGGACACCCTTGAACCTGCTCTTGTGAGTCCAAAGTCTCTAACACATTCCCTTGCTTTGGATGAGATGAGACTGACTGTTGTCCTTACTCCAGTTCCCCATGACTTTGCTTGCTTGGAGGGGGCTGTGGTCCTAGATATGTCCACATTCTCCCCCTTCATTCCCACCTCCTCCTCAGACTCCATGGTGCACACCTCACCCCATTCACCTTGAGCTCAGGCTGCCTCCTCCAGCTGAATGTTAGGAGGCATTTCACTCAGCAGCATCTTCTCCACCCCCCATGTCCTGACCTCCTCCCAACCACACCATTCTCCCATCGCCCAGACTCACCACCTCAGAGACATCCTTCACTCTTCACTGTCCTCTCCCCCCAGATCTAATCAGTCGCCAAGTCTTGTCATTTCTACCCACAGAAAATCCCTTGTCTCCATCCTCTTCTCTCCACTCACACAGCCACCACCCCAACAATAGCCTCCTAATTGGTTTCCCTGTTTACAGCCTCTCCCCTTTCCAATCCATCCTCCACCCAGCGACTGAGTTGGTATTCCAAATGTGTCAGTCATTCACGTTTATGGAGACCCAGAAACAAGCTGTATCTGGAGATTTACCAGATTAAACTTGGGTGGGGGCATAATGAGCCAGAAGGAGAATGGTGGCCTTGGGGCAGTCTCCGGGAATGACCTAGCTGCCATGAGCCCAAAGCCATCCTTCATAATTGAAGAGACATGAGGAACCTCTGGGGCCATCTTGTCCAACTCATATTTCACAGGGGAGGGGAGGGGGGAAACTGAAGCCTAAAAATGTTATATGGCAAGGCCAAGATCACACACAAGCTGTCAGAGCCAAGATTTAGACCCAAGACATGCAGCACCAATTGCTGTCCACTTTCTACTGTACTTCACAGCTGGGAAATGGGTCACCCAGAGGAAGGGGGAAGGGAATGACGCAAGCCCCCAAAGGCAGAGTCTCATACATGTCTTATATTAGTGGGGAAGAAGAAGGATGTCACTGGTGGAGCCAGAAATGCGCATGGCAAGTTCCAGGGATTTCCAATAAAGCAGTTTGGCAAAAATAGGAGGTGCCTGCCCAGACCTCTACAAATAAGGAGCTGTCCACCCACCCATGCAGATAGCAATTCCTTCATTCCTTAGTTCAAGGTCTTCACATACAAACCTCTAGCTTAGCCAGCCCTGTCTCTAGAGGACAGACACAGTCATAGGGTAATTTAGATTTGGAAAAGAGCTCAGGCATTGTTGAGTCTGAACTCTGCCCCCATTTTATAGATGAGGTAACTGAGGGCTAGAGAGACAAAGGGACCCTCCAAAGTGTCAGAATTAGGATTTGACCTCAGATCATTTGACTTCATTTGACTATCTGGCACCTGCTCCACTGGAGCACACTGTCCTAGGGAGACTATCCCTGGCCTCTCTGAAGAGCCTTGGGCGGGGACATCTGCTGGACCCTTGGGCTCTCCTGAAGCACCTTCCAGAGTCCAGGGTGAGTTCAGTGGATTCCCGTTTTCCCCCTCCCCCTTCCTCAGATCCCACATTTGCACGGAACAGAAACAACCTGATGTGACCCCCCCCCCCCCAAACCCATCTCCACAAAGGAGGAGGGGCAGGAGTTGTTCTCTCTAGGCTGGCTGCCTGGTTTTCTTAGGCCCTCTGTGTGTCTTCAGAGCCAAGAGATACCATCCCTTCCCTCCTCCAAAATCTGATATTTCAAGAAGACCTCCTGAGTGAAAGGATGGTAGAAACCCCTCAGGCAAGAGTTTCCTCCTCTGGAAAATGAGTTTGACAGCTAGGTCCAAGAGGACTTAGAGTCAGGAAGACTAGCCCTGTGACCTTGGGCAAGTCACTTAACCCCAATTGCCTTGCTTTCTCCCCTCCAAAAAAAGAAAGAAAAAACAATGCTAGTTGTGACCCTGGACAAGTGACTTAACCTCATTTGCCTCAGTTTCCTCAACTCTCCTCCATCAGTGGAGATGATCCCTGGCCCCAAGGTTGTTGTGAGGATAAAATGAAGATAATCTTTAGAAAGCTCTCTACAAACCCTAAAGAAGACGTTAGCTACTGTTCTCCTAGGTTATTTAGAACTAAAAAGCACCCCCATGCCATCCCCTCCTTTTCAGAGCCCTCAGAAGGAGGAGACTTGCTCAGGGGCCCACAGTCAGTCATTAAGAGAGGCAGGATTCCCCCCCAGCTCTTCTGCCTGCATGGGCAGAGCTCCTTCAACCGTCTGTTCCACATGAATCTCTGTCCCGAGGTGCCGAAGCAACTATTTCTTCCCCTGATACTGCTAAGAGAGGTCTGCTACCTTCCAGGGCCTGGGCCCAGTGTGTGCCAGAGAACCACCCAAGACTTGTCCAACCAGATACCTGCTCCTGCTCCCATGATAGCCCCAGGCACAGAGGAGGTGCCAGCAGGAACCTAGAAAGTGTCGATACATATGATTAAGTCTTGGCCAAGGAGACCTTAGGGCCGCAGGTGGCATTTTTGACACTGTTTCCCAGGAAGGTTAGGGCTCCGGAAGAGAAAGGTGGATTCAAGAAGTGAACAGCCAGTTAAGAAGATGGCAGATAAGAGGAAGACTGAGATTTCTGTAGCTTGTTAAAAGGAATGATGTGCTCCTGGTAAGACAGGAAATGTACCAACAAGAGTCTGCTAGAATGCACTGCCCTGGAGCCTTGCAAATCAATCAACTGACCAGCACTTATGAAGTACCTATTTATGCCTGGGATTTAGACTTGGAGAGAAAATGGGTTGGAAAAGCCTTAATTAAGCCCTCACTATGAGCCAAGCCCAGTGTTAAGCTGGAAAACCTGAAGTCACCGAAAATCTATACTCAACACAGATTCCAAAATTGCCACCTAATAAGGAAATGGATAGGAAAACTAAAGCCAATGTCTTGAGTGATTTTGGGAGGAGATCAGAGACCTAGTGTGACAGGGGCATTAGCTAATGGGAGTGTTATCCTTGGAGCATGGCAGCACTCTGCCTGCTGCATGTCCACATGGAGGTTTTGTGGGCTGCCTTTGGAAATTCGTGATGAGATGGAAGGGAGGGGCTTTGAGTACTTCTTCAGAGCAGGTGTAAGCATTCTTTGACTGTTGGGTTTCCGTGTGGTGAAGAAAACATCTTTTTATCAACTGCTAAGGCAATGTTTGTTATTGTAGTTGTACCTAACTCTTTGTGAGGTTTTCTACTGGGGTTCTCTTGGCAGAGATTTAAGAGTGGTTTGCCATTCCCTTTTCCAGCTTATTTTACAGATGAGGAAACTGAGGCAAACAGGGTGAAGTGACTTGCCCAGGATCACAGAGCTAGTAAGTGTCCAAGGCAGAGTTAGAACTCGGGTCATCATGACTTCAATTCCAGCCCCTTAACCATTATACCAAGGTGCCCATCAAAGGGAAGAAAAGTTTCAATTCAAAAAATTGTTTCTATTTGATGTTGGAGTATGTATGAAAAAAAAGAGAGGCAGCCTGATTGTAGTGGAGAGAGAGCTGGCCTTGGAGGCAGCGGGAGTTGGGTTCAGGTTCTGCCTCTGACTGATTGAGCCCTTCCTCTCACAGCCTTTAACAGAGAATGTAAAAACATTCCCAGATGTGCACACAACAGTGTATTGCACAGCCATTGCTGTGATTGGGACCACAGGAGGAAAGGTGGAGCTGTCTAGGGTCACATTTGTAGCTCTTCTCCTAAGAGAGGCATTCAATATCACCATGGCGGAAGTGACTTAAGAAAAATACCGGAGAGCGTCGGAAGATTACTCCAATATCTCCCTGGAAATGTGGCTATCATCTCCCCTGTTTAAAGACAACAAAAACCAACCATACGCAATGGAAAGTGGGCAACAAAAGGATATTAGAAATTCTTGCTCTCTTTACCTAGCGATTGAAAGTGAAAGCCCAAAGGGGGAGGATTCAGAATAGCACAAAGACCAAGATAAACAATTCCACTTCCGTCAAAATCTCTACTATGGCAGCTGCCAAAGTGATTTTCCTAAAGCCAGAGGACCCCTCCCCCCCTCAGCAAACACCAGTGGCTCCCTATTATCCCCAGGATCAAATATAAAATCCTCTCCTTGGCGCTGAAGGCCCTTCCTGCTGGAATGTGGCTGACTCTGGCCCCAGAATCTCTGGGCTAGGCCTATTAGCACACTCAGGGCACTCGGTACCGGGTACCCCGAGGCACTTGGGAGTGTCCCTTTTCTTTGCCATTAACTTGAGTTGGCTGTGTTCCCCCTAGTCTGAGGGGGCCTGCAACTAGCTCTCCGGTTTCACTTAACCAGCTAATATCCATTGGCTTTTATTCATCGCAGTTATAGCAAGAACAAGCCCTTGTGCAGTTTTAACCAGCTAATATCCATTGGCTTTTATTCATCGCAGTTATAGCAAGAACAAGCCCTTGTGCAGTTTTTCTCTCACCACATTGGGGGCATGTTCTCCCCTACACAGCCATCTTGGTCTCTGGGCTGGGATTAAGTTCAAGCTTTCGCTCAGTTTGTACATAGGATTAGTCCCACCAAATTCTGTTGGGCTGTAGTTCTGAAGGTCACTGGAGAGCCTTACTAGCTGTCTGCCCCTGGGCAGTCATTTGACCTGAGACAATGGGGATAACAATAGCACCTCCTTCTCAGGGTTGTCCTAAGGACGAAATGAGATAATATTTGTGAGGTGCTTAGCACCTTAATAACTGCTCGCCCCCTTCCTTCCCCTCCATATGGTTGCTCCAAGCTGGGCTGGCTATAACACCTGGCCTATTCTCCTAGATTCCGGAGTTTCAGTGGCTTTACAACTCCCCCAGATCAGATACTTTACTCCTTGTTTCTAGAATGAAAAAGAATGAACAAAAAAGCCATGGGAGCCCCATTTCCCAGGGGAAGTCTCATGGTCCTTCCTCTCATGACATGACTCTCACCAGAAGCATGAGTGAAGGCATCACCCTACTTAGCTGCAAATGCCAATAAAAATCCAGGCCCTTTTACTGGCCCCCCAAAGTCCAACTATTAGCCAATGGGTAAAGGGTCTTCCCAACCCCATGGCAGGGTAGCCAGAACCAGTTACAGATATTCCCTGTGAGCTCCAAGCCTCCCAATTCCCCTGGAAGCAACTCTCTAATGTGTTCCACATGAATGACAGCATTATCACAAATTGATAGGATCTGCACAGGGGCTAGGCAGTCCCTTTCCAGGCTCCTTACACTCTTCAGCCCAGTCTATGGTTCAGAGACACCATCCACAAAGACCCACATGAGAACATAGTGATAAAGTCTGGAGAGTTAGAAGCAGATCTGGGGCCCGTCCTCAACACGGAGGTTCCAAGAAGAACTCACCAATGAGAAGAACATGGGATTTGGGCTGAGTCTTGGAGGAAGCCAAGGAAATTTTTTAAAAAGTGAAGGAGATATTTCAGGCATGGTGGAAAGAGGAGGAGGAGGAGGGAGAGGGACCCTTCTGGCATCCCAGAAACTTGTGAAGGGATGGACAATATCCTAGCCTCGAATTTCCAGGACAGGAATTGAGTTCATGCAAGAAGCATTTCCCAGGTGTAGAGCTTAGGGAACATTGAATCTGACCCTCTCTATAATTGTACATATGAGCAAATAGAGCCCCAGAGAAAGGAAATGGCTGGCCCAAGATCATAAGGATAACTTCAGCAGGGCTGAGATTCAAATCCAGATCCAAATTGTGGCACCACACTTTGTGGCAGAGGTTAGCCTCAAGCTGGGTCCTGAAGGATGGGGACCATTCCAAACTAGACCTTATTATTCCAGTGTTAATGCTCTTTTCTTTTTAAAAAAAATTCAACAATTTTTTCAATTATCAAGCATTTTTTCTCTTTCCCCCATTCCCATACTGTTTCCTCTTTCTAAAAGAAATTTTTTTAAAATTACATTTGTTATTACTGGCCAATAACCTTCCGTGTTGGAACTATATTGTAATAAATGAAGTTTTAAACAATAAATGGGTTCTGTCTGAGTATGTGGACTTATTTCTCACCTGTGGGCTATCTCCTTTCCTCCAAAAGAGGGAGATTTATTTCACTGAATATCATCTGGAGTCAAGGCTGGTGACTGCCTCTGTCAGAGTCCTGTGGCTCCTCCTAATGCTTCGTTCCCATGATGGTGGTCATTGTGTATGTTACTGTTCTCTGGCTCTGCTGACTTTGCCCTCCACCAGTCATCCAAGTCCATCCCATTAGACTGTAAGCCCCTCGAAAGCAGGGGCTTTTATTTGCATTTGATGTATCCCTAGCATTAAGCACAGTGTTTGGCACATAGGAAGTGTGTTGACTGGTTTTCTTTCTGAATGTCTTTAAGTTCTCCATATTTGTCATTTCTCATAAGCCAATAATATAGGTGCACCATAGTGGATAGAGCACTGAGCTTGGAATCAGGAAGACCTGAGTTCAAATCCAGCCTCAGACACTTACTAGCTGCGTGACCCTGGGCAAGTCACTTCACCCTGTTTGCTTCAGTTTCCTCATCTGTAAAGTGAGTTGGAGAAAAGTATCTCTGCCAAGAAAACTCCAAATGGTGTCATAGAGTCAGATATGACTGAAAAATAACTAAAAAAAACCAACACTTTTCTATACCACAATTTGCTTGGCTGTTCCCTGATTGAAGGGAGCTGGTTTTGTTTCTAGTTTTCTTTATTCCCTAAAAATGTGTTGCTATGACTTCCATGGTGCCTTTTAGCACTAAATCTCTGATCCTCCGATCCCTTCCAACCCCATGAAATTAAGGTGGGGCCAGTAGATGGAGTGTCTGGGATGCCTGGCTCAGAGTCTGGATGGGAACCAGGAGGTGACAAGGGGCTGTCTTACCTTCTTGAGCTAAGGAGTGACATGATGAAAACAGTCTTTTGGAGAGATTGATTTGGTAGCATGTAGGATGGGCAGGAATGGGAAGAATCTGGAGTCAGAGAGGCCAGTTTACAGCCTGGACCAAGGAGGCAGCTTGAGGAAGGGAGAGGAAGGAATGGATCTGGAGAGACAATGAAGGAAGAATCAGTGGGATTTGGAGAAGGTCCAAGAGGGAAGAGCCAGAGGCCCCTTGTCTGTGTCCATCCTGGGTGCTAGGGCCTTAGGGGGTTTGCTAGCATCTAGTGGGTGGGGGAAAATGAGTTGGTGATGCCTCCACTAAAAATCATTTGGGGTCTGGAGTTTGGAGGAGGGCTGGAGATGGAGGCGGGCGGGCCACTAGACTTCCTGGCCCCACCACCCCCCTCTGCCATTAGACTCGAGGCCCTGCCACTTCTGACCTGTGAGCTGACCACTTACCCTCCCTGGGCCTCAGTTTCCTCTTCTGTAAAGTGAGGGAGCAGATGGCCTCTGAGGCCCCTGGCAGTCTGGAGTCAGAGAACCTGGGGTCATTTCTGTGGCTTATGGCCTGTGTGACCTTGGACAAGTCAGTGTCCTTGAGCCCTGGCTTCCTCCTCTGTGAAAGGTGAGAGCTGGGCTGGACCCCTCTGAGGTCTTTCCTAGCTAGAGGTGGGGGGTGCTTGGAGAGTTGCTCTTGGAAGTCATTTGTTCATGAATGAAGAGATGAGAAGCATTTGTTGAGTGCTTCCTGTATGCCAAGCACTGCTGACCAGTGGAAAGACAAGAAGCAGGCCGGTGCCTGCCTCCATGGAACTTCCATTCT
Source organism: Gymnobelideus leadbeateri (assembly GCA_011680675.1). NCBI lineage: Eukaryota > Metazoa > Chordata > Mammalia > Diprotodontia > Petauridae > Gymnobelideus > Gymnobelideus leadbeateri. The sequence continues at coordinate 575,814 of WOXC01011743.1, read as the reverse complement.
AGAGGGGGAGCAGTGACCAGAGAAGGGACTTGGGGAGAGTCAGGCTTCATGAGCAGAGCCACAAAGGACTTAACTGACCTTCCAATGAGCAGGATAAAGTTGTAAATAAAGGTGCCCTCATCAGAAATTCGGAGGACCCAGAGGTCTGAAGCATGGATGGGCTAATATGGCAGAATCCCCAGAGACCCTGCAAGCTAGAACACTGGGTCTAATCTAACGACAAAGTGTATGAGGCACAGACAAAATCTGATACTTGGGCTCAAAAAACCAAGTTCACAAGTCCTAGATGGGGAGTGGGGAGGGAGGGTGGGTAGTGGTGTCTGAGTAAACAAACGTCATGATGGACCATCCAAGGAAAGGCAAGCAGGTTCAAAGGCCTTTCTTTACAGGGGCATCTGACCCAGGACTAGGGAGGCTGCCATTCTCAGCCCTCATCTGGGGGCTGGGTCTAGCTCGGGATATTATGGATTAGTGTGGGGCCTAGCTGGGAATGTTATGATTTTTGGATGAAAACCATGGCACAGTAGAGAGAGAGTTGGCCTCAGTATCAGGAAGGGGTGGGTTCAAATTGATCTTCTGGTGATGTGACCCTGGGCAAGTCACTTAACTCCTTAATGCCCCAGGGCAGCTTGGTGGCCCTTAGAACACTGGGCCTAGAGTCAGAAAGACCTGAGTTCAAGTCCAGCTTTAGATATTTATTAGCTGTGTGACCCTGGGCAAGTCACTTAACCCTGTTTGCCTCAGTTTCCTCCCCTGTAAAACTAAGTGAGGAAGGAAATGGAAACTGCTTCAGTATCTTTGCCAAGAAAATCCCAAATGGAGTCACAAAGACTGAGACACAACTGAAAAGTCCCAGGCCACTTTTTATGACTACAGACTGCAGCAAGGTACCAGATTGCATTGGTGAAGGGAGTTCCTCACCTGTAGCTCCTTTTATGTGTGAAATGTGGGATCTGAGATAGAAAAAAAAATGCTGATAAAGCCAGAGAGATCAATCCGGATGGCAAGGGGTCTTGATCCCAAGTCTCATCCATCCATCGACCATGAACAACCATTGATCAGGTGTCTGCTATGGGTCAGGCTGTGTGCTGGGTGCAGGAGATACAGAGACAACCTCCAAAGAGCCCCTGCCCTCAAGGACTTCTATTCTCTTGGGAGAAGCTATGCATGCACAGCTAAGCTGATACGAAACATGTATATTCTGTATATATTGGTGGGAAGCAGTGGTTCGGTAGAAAGTATGCCAGGTTTGGAGTCAGAGGACCCCAGGTTCGAACCTCAGTGGCTCTGCCAGCTGGACATGGAACCCGGCCATTTCCTCTCCTTGGGCCTCAGTTTCCTTCTCTTTGGACTCAATGTTCTCACCCACCCTTCCATCTATGAAACTAGGATTCTGGGAAGTAAGGGCAGCTTTGGCATAGCTGGGAGGGTCAGGAAGGCCTCCGGGTATGAGGCCCTTGAGTTGATAAGAACCAGGTGATGGAACTTGGAGTGGTTAGCTTGGGCAAGAGAAGACTTGGGGAGACCTAGATATGTCTTCAAATGTTGGATCAGCCTTGTCCTGCTTGGCCCCAGAGGACAGAGCCCAGAGTGGTGGGGGAAGGTGCAAAGGAGCTCCTGCCAATGACAGATAGGGCCCACTGGAGTGGACTGACACAGGCAATGGTGGACATCTCGTCATGGGAGGGCTTCCTGAAAAGGCTGGATCGTGGAGGAGCTGATGAGGACCCAATAAAATCATACACAAGAAATACAAGAAAGAACATTTAATGAAAACAAAGCAAAAAAAAAATACAAGAGCCACAGTCCAGAGTAATTAGCAATGATGGTGTACTGTTTACAGGGCCTGGTTCTATCCTCTGTAAGGCTGCAGACGACCGCACCGAGTATTAGAGGGTTTTTATGGGCTGCTGTGGCTCAAACAAGTCACCCTCCAGAGGCTAAGGATAGGCCCATCTGGCCTAGACAGCTTTGGGCCCAGGCTGGAAGGAAGCCTGCCCACCTTGGGAGAACAAGTCAGCCAGCCAGCGCTATTCTGCTGGCAAAGCCTTCAAGCCAACAAGGCCATTTGGCCACCTCAACGAGGCATCATCGGATGGGCCTTTGATGGAAGATTACTAATAATGATTAAATATTAATGACATAAATTAAATTGTAATACTAATAACAAAAGAAGTGGTTCACCACACCCCCTGCCTCCAGTTCTGTCTGGCCCAGAATGGTCTCATGCAAAGCACCAGGGATCCTGGATGGCCAGGGAAGCCCAGGGTGGGGAGGGAGGGAGAGAGAGGGGAGCAGCCCCAGCCTCCTTCTTAGAGCCTGAAGCTAAGCCAGCCCGTCTGGCTCCAATCGAGGCCATGCAATTTGTCCTTTGAGGTTCCATCACATTCCCAAACATTTCATGTTATTTGATCGTCACTTATAAGCCAAAGAGATCCTGGGTTGATTAAAAAAAAAAACTTAATTTCATAAAACTTGGAGGCTCAATTCTCTCTCTGTGTAACCCTATAGGGAGAGGCCGAGGGCTAACAGGGCCTGGGGACAATGGCTACACTCACCCTACTTGCCTTTTTTTCCCCATCAATAGCTTTGAATTTCCTGACTTTGGGGATTTGACTAAATCAGGATTATCCTGGAGTAGCTGAGCAGCCTGGGATATTTGCTGCTCTCTGAATCCTGTGAGTGTCAGCATCTTATTTGGGTCCAAGGTTTCTCAACCTCTTCTGGGGCCACAGCTCACACCAATGATTTACCTTCATTCATTCATTCATTCATATAACAGGCATTTTAAAAACCTTTTCATTGATGCCCTTTGGTTTTATATCTCCTATGTTTCCCCTTCCCCTTCCTCTTCTTCCCTTTCCAGAGAGCATAACAAAGAATTTTTTAAATAGTTCAGCAAAATTAAAATATCCACCAAGCCCAGCCCCCTACGTAGTGCTCCATCCCCACAGTCTTATAGGGGACATGCAAAGAAAGAATGGGCTCTTCTGCTCTTTGGGGCCAAACTTGGCCATTGTGTTTCATAGCCTTCCATTTTCCTGGTCTGTTATTTTGTCATAGCTCTTTCCACCTTCTTTGTTCTCAGTATCCTGTACATTGTTTTCCTGGTTCTTTTTACATCACTGTGTTTTATATCAGTTCATAGGGGTCTCTCCATGTTTCTCTGTATTCATCAAATTCAACATTTCTTATACACTGCAGTTTGTTCAGCCACTTGCCAATCAGAAGGCATACATGTGCTTTGTAATTTTTTCTTATTATCAAAAGATGCTGCCATAAATATCTAGTGTATATGGGAGCTTTCTTTTTTTATCATTGCCCTCCTTAAAGCATGTGCTTTAACCTTTGGATCAAAAGACACGGACATTTTAGTTATTTTCTCTATATAATTCCCAATTGCTTTCTAGATTTGTTGGACCAATTTACAGCTCCACCAACAATGTACTAGTATACCTGTCTTTCTACAACTCTTCCAATATTGATTATTCTTATGATTCAATAATTATTTATTAGGTATCTACTGGGTGTTGGACACTGTACTACATGGACAAAAATGACTAAGACAAAAAGGAAACAGGATTTCATATTCTAACAGGGAAGAATGACACAGACAAAGACAAGGATATATAAAAGAAATACAAAAATGACTTTGGGAGAGTGGAAGGGCAACGCAACAAGGTGGAGGAGGGTGATAGGAAAGACTCTGATTGGAGCTTTGAAGGAACTCACAGATTCTAAGAGATGGAAGTGAAGAGGGAGGGCCTTCTAGGCATGGGAGACAGCCAGCACCAATGCACAGAGCTGGAAGGACTTTGGAGAGTTTCATCAATCCAGCTAGATGCTGAACACACTCCCCCATGATCCAGTTTGTGAGAGGTGCAGACTCCCCCATCCCAGAGCTCCCAGGGACCTCTCTAGCCACTGAGTCCGGGTGTCCCTGAGGAATGCCCATTGATTGTCTTAAGGGTGTTGCCACCTTTGCTCAGACTTAGGCCCCAAATCCCCAAGCCACTCTGTGTCCTTTTAATAACCAAGGCCAGGAAGCCTTCTGTTTGCCCGTCTTGCTAGGGTGCGGAAGGGTTTTCAGGGATTCTGGCTTGGGTTTCGGGATTAGGTGAAACCAGAGTGCCTTAAACCTCTTTAGAGGTTTGGGATTAGCCTGTGATCAGCCATAATGCAGCTTTACCGTCCAAAGCTAAATTAAACAGCAGGGATGAATGAGGCCCTGACTCACAGGTGCTTGGCTGGGAACCAGGAAACAGAGAAGGGGTCCTGCAAAGCCCATGATGGAGAAGGCCCTGAAACATGAGTGGCCTGTCCCTGAGGAAGGTGCGGATCACTTGGGACTGGGGCCTCTGGCAGAACGGCTTTCTCAGGGATTTGGGGGGCTAATGTCATTTCTATGCATGCCTCCTCATTCAAAAGGAATTCTGTGCAAATGCTTAGGATACCCAGGGTGGGGGAGATTGCATTTAGGGGCTTCTGAGCACATAGGTGAATGCTGATTGTGGAAGGGCCCAGCCTCAGCCTTTGCTGGGGCTGTGCCCTGAAGTGGTGTGGCTGCCAGGGAGGGGTGAACGTGGGGACTTAGGCTTTGGGTTTAGGTAAGAACCTGGAGACAATCACCACCATCATCATCCTCGAGGCCATCTCTTATTAATGGCTATTGCTTTAAATATATTTTTATTTCACCATTGCAACAACCCTGTGAAGCAGGTGTTGTTATTGTCCCCACTTTACTGACAGAGAAACTGAGGTGAGAGTGACTGGCCCAAGGTCACACTGCCATACAGTTATCCCTTCCACATTTTTACTTTTCCTGCTGTGGTTTCCCCATATCTTGGGTTGGCATAACAAATTAAGTGGGAATTTGGGGGAGTATTTTTGGAAGCCACAGATGACACAGAAGAAGTTTAGAAACTCAAAAATGTATAAAACATACAATACTATACACATCCACAAAAGAAAAAGAAAAATTCAGACTCCTCTGGTATGAAAGGAGGACCAAACATTTTACACAGATTTTCCAGGTTGTGGGGTGCTGCTCCCCTAATCCAAGATGTGGCAGGGATAACTGAGCATGCCCTATGGTTACCCCCACTACAGCACTGAAGTGACTTGGACAGGGTCATGAAGCTGGTAAGCTTCTGAGGCAGGATTTGAATCAGGGCTCTAAATCCAGCGCTCTTCACTGAGCCACCTACCTGCCTACCACCTTCTCATTCAACTTTCCCCGACTTGGTGGAAAGGGAGAAATGGAGAATGAAACCCAGCAGGAGGTGTGATGAGTAGGACCGGGGGGCACCCCAGGCATCCCAGAACATGGGAGCTGGAGGGGAGCTCAGGGGCTTCCTGGTCTAAACCCTCTCTGAGGCAGGGCTCCCTTCCCCCTTTCCCCAACAACAGCCTCCCTGACTGTGCAGCCTCTCTGAAGACTGCCAATGGTGCTGAGTCCTCTACCTGCCCAGGTGTCTTGCCCCCCCACCCCCTCCCCACACTTACCCCACCCTCAACCCCCACCCCGCCTCTGGGGCAGCTCTCATTTCCAGGAATCACCTCTTTGCCCCTCCAAGCTTTGCCCTCTGGCAGAACAAGCCCCTTCTCCCTCCCCCTGGGAAGAAGTTCTTCCTTTGGGATATTCGGGTAAAATCACAGGCTTGTTTCCATCCCAGCCCCCAGGGGAGCCTCAAGTGGTCACTGGCCCTCTTCAAATGAAGGACCAAAACCACCACCACCAAGAGGATGCAACAATTCAGTGAAGACCAGCTTCCGCCCTCAGGGAGTTTGTGTTCTGGAGGTGATGTGAGGACAAGATAAAGGGTGAAGTCTGCCGGGGAGAGCTCAAGAAGGAGGGTTGGTAGGCTAAGGGTTAAGGGATCTGGAGGGCCTCCCAGAGGAGGTGGCCCCAGGCTTAGCCCTGAGGTGGAGGTGAGAAGGAAGCCCAACCCAGGACTTGCCCATTCAGCCAAGTTGTTTCTCATTGAGGGCGCGTCTAGGTTGGGCTGGAGCTGCCCCCAAATCTGAGATTCTAATTGTTCGAAGGGTTTAGGGTTAGTCTCCATCTGGTGTGGGGGACAGAGGATGGGAACATCTGGGGTTCTAGAGGCAAAGCCTGGGTGGGAAGGGCTGTTCAAACTGCAGACGCAGAAGGGAGCCGGGCCTGGAGCATTGGAAAATGATCTAGATGGGGGGTCCCTGTCAATCTGTCAATTAATTCAGTGGCATAGGCATTTATTAAGCGGTTGGAGAAACAACAAGGTCATAAGCCAGACTTTAAGGGGGGAGAAGAGGAGCCCCTGATGTAGACGCCTGCCCAGGAGTTGAGCCCCAAAGGGCAGAAGAGATAGAGAGATGGAAGGATCAAATGAGGGTGTTTTGAGGATGGGGGAGACACGGGAAGGTTTGTAGGCAGCAGGTAAACAGCAGACAGAGAGACAGGTGGGATAGAAAATGTGTGAGAGAGGGGGATGACAGAGAGAGGGGAGGGAGGGGTCAGCCTTGGGAAGGAGGAAGGCCAGTTGTGGCCGCTGCTCGTGGCCGCCAGCCTCCATGTTTCACTGTAAACTAAGAGGCAGGTTCTCCTAGGAAGACTCCAGGCAGGGTTCTAAGCTGAGTGGAGACAGAAGGCAGATCAGGGGGTCATGCAGGACCTCTGGAGCTAGGAGCAGATTCAGCTTCCTCCCTTGAATTCCTTGAATTCCTCCCCCTCAGGGCCCTCTTTTGTGGAGGACCAGGTGTAGAGATCTGGGCTCCCAATGGCCCGATGACAGCCACCCATGGAACTTGTTAACGACTGATGGTGGAGACAGCTTTCACCTTTCATTCATTCAGTGAAACTGTCCAGTACTTCCTGTGTGCAAGGCAGTGTGTGTGTGTGTGTGTGTGTGTGTGTGTGTGTGTGTGTGTGTGTGTGTGTGTGTGTGTGTGTGTGTGTGTAGCGGGGGTGTTGGTGAAACAAGAATCAGGTTCAGACCTTCAAGACATTTGTGACCCTTGAGCTGATTAGCCAGTGGGAAGCTTAGATAGATTTTTTTTCTTTTAGAGTTGTAAGTGACCTCACAATCCAACTGGTTCAACCTCCTCATTTTACAGAAGGGGAAACTGAGGCCCAGAGTGAACAATAATCTAAGGTAATGTGGCCGAGGCCCAGTGGAGTTATGGGAGCAACTCAAGGTAGCACAGGTTATAGGGAAACAGTGCCCCTTGCCCAGGGGTCTGAGGACCTGGTTCCAATGCTTCCTCCCAGAGTGACCTTGGGAGTTCACCCCACTTCTCTGGGATCCTTTTCTATCCTGGACCTCTGGCCCTATGAGGGTAGGACTGGCCCAAGTGCCAGGCATCCTGACCCCTGGCTCAGGACGAAGCCAGCCTAACCTTCCTGAAGGAGTGGGCCAAGCAGAGCCTCTGGGAGTCTGAGGCTCACCTGGCAGACATGTGCATGGTGCTGCCGCTGCAAGCTTCAGAGTAATGTATGAGATTAATTCTCAGGAGGATAAAAGGAATGAGAATCCGGGAGTCCCCTCGCTTTTGTTCTCCTCCACCCCTCCCAGGCTTGGCCCCGGCTGCTCCTGCTGCATTCTCTCTACCTGAAGCACTTCCCTTACCCTTTGTGTTAACGTCGTTATATCAGTGTCTTGATGTCATCAGGCAGCCCAGATTTCAATAAAAGTTTTGATTTAGAAAAAGCACTACAGGCAAGAGGGAGAAGGGGCTGAGCTTGCTGAGGAAATCCCTGAATCCAAGAACGGCAGAGGCACCATATTGGGCAGCAGCCTGTTTCATCATCATGGGGTCCTGTTCTGCTTGGTTGTCTTACCCCCTCATCCCACCGCATCCTAGCAGGATCTCCCCTTCCTTTCCAGCCTCCCCCCAAGGGACCATCGGGCTTTCCAGGCAGCGCTGCCATCATCCCAGGATGGAACCTCTCTGACAGCAGAACTCTCCATTCTCTGTGTGCTTCCCTGGCCCTTAGCACAATGCTGGGCATAGAGAAAGCAATAAATGGTTTTTCATTCCATTCTGTTTTCCAATAGAACGTGAGCTCCTTGAGGGCAGGGACATTTCTGACTTCGTGCAGGCAGCAACTTACAGTGTCTGGCATACAGTAGGCGCTTAATACATGTATGTTGATTGTTTGATCATCATTGAAAAAACAGGAAGTCATAGCTACTCTTCCCTGTGCTCATGCTTCTTAGGTCTGGTAAGCCTCAGTTTACTCATCTGTCGAATGGAGATAATAATTCTGGTATGCCCTCCCTCACTGGACCATTGTGAGGAGAGTACTTGGGAAACCTTAGGTGCTCCAGAGTCAGATAAAAGCAACAGGGCCTCCCCAGAGCAGGGCTCTGGCAGTCCTTGTGTGTGTTGGGGCAGAGGGAATCAACTGGGGTTAAGTGACTTGCCCAGGGTCACACAGCTAGTAAGTGTCAAGTGGCTGAAGTCTGGATTTGAACTCAGACCCTCCTGACTTCAGGGCCAGTACTCCATCTACTGCACCACCTTTTTAAATGCACGAAATACATAGGATTACAAAGGAAGCTGACAATATTGAAACGCAGATATCAAACTGTTAAAAAAAAAACAAAACATTCACAGATCCCCTGAAATCTACCCATGGATCCCAGGGGAAGCAGCCTCCCCCACCCCCTATCTTATCGATGAAGGTTCCTGTGAGAGGAAAGGTGACAGATGTTGCACAAGTAACCTGAGCCACCGGCTACCCTGGTAGCAGTCAGTGGGGACATGCCAGGAGAAGCAGGTTTGGATCCTTCCCGGCCCTGACGGCTCCAAAGCACAGGGGGGGCCCCCCTTCTATGACATCTTCAACTTAAAAGCAGACAAATCAGGAGTTAATTGTTTATGCTGCAGAAAGCATCCTGGTCTTACCCAGGGAGATCCTTTTAAAATTCCCTCATTTCCTCTGCGAGGAGCAAGCTGCCCAAGGGTGTAAGTGTTTGCTGACAGATCACCGGCCTGACATTCTGCAGGCAGAGTCAGCCCAGGAGGGGTGGGAGATGGTCCAGGAGGGAAGGCTGTAGGCGCAGGAAAAACAATGGGGAGGAAGGGGGTGGGGGGAGGGGACAGCTAAGGAAGCTGATGGAAGGCGGTGGGACAGGGATCTCCTCAACCTCAAAGACAAGTAGAGGAGATGAAAGGGTGTGGAATCCCAAGCCTGAGGAGGGTCCCCCAAGGACAATGGCCCAAGCCCACGTCTCAGAGGCTGCCCAGTAAATTGAAGGACAAATAAGAGAGGTTCTTGGAAAGCTCTTTAGAGAAAAAGAGGAGGTTCAAAGGAAGCCTGAGGTCAATGGAGTGATCCAAACTGATGACAGAGAGAAGGCAGATCGACTTCTTTTTAAAAAATTCATCTTTTTGCTGATAAAAGTTCATTTTACAACAAATTTGTTCCCCCACATTTCTCTCTGCTCACTCCCAATCCAGGGATCCATGTCTTGTAACAAATATATTCCTTAAAATTTTAGTGTTTGATGTCTCTTTGTTTTTACAACACTTTCATTCCCAAGTCCATTTCTTATAACGCAAGTTTAAAAACCAAGAGAATAAAAGCCAAACTGACCAACACAATTACCACTTGTTGCTCAGTTTTGTCTGACTCTTTGTGATCCCATTAGGGGTTTTCTTGGCAGAGATACTCTCTGTAGCTTACCATTTCCTTCTCCAGCTCATTTTACATATGAGGAATCTGAGGCAAACAAGGTGAAGTGACTTGGCCAGGGTCACACAGCTAGTGAGTGTCTGAGGCTAGATTTGAACTCGCCTGGTGCTCTGTACCACCTAGCTGCCCTACAGCTTCCATTCATGATAGCATATGTAATATTACATACCCATGGTCCCCCACCTTTGAAATGAAGGGAGGCTTCTCTGAGGCCAGTCTTATTATAATTACACAGTGGACGGGTGTCTTTTTTCTTTCCATTTTTATTGCCATGGTGATTGTGTATATTGTTTTGCTAATTCATCTTACTCAACTGCATCAATTCATTATCTTCCCATACTTATCTAAATTCATTTCCATTGTTCTTTCTAGCACGGGTATCACTTCCTTCCACTCCTGCGCTGTGGTTGGTTTAGCTGATCCCCAATTAAGTAGTGCCTGCTTTGTTCAGTTCTTTGCTAGTATAAAAAGGGCTGCAATTAATAAAGGATCTTCTTGTCTTGGTCTCCCAGCAGCAAGATTCCTGCATCAAGGTGTATCAACATTTTAATCAATTTTCGAGGATAATTTCAAATTTCTTTCCAGAATAGTTGAATAGCATGCTTGTCTTACAAAAGCTCTTCCAACACTGACTATTTTTATCTTTCACCATTTTCCTGGGGGTGATTGTGAAATTTCAGATTTGTTTTGATTTGAATTTCTCCTAATTTCAGTGATTTTGAGGAATCTTTAACATGATTGCTAACGGTTTGTTCTCCTTCTGAGAACTGTATCCTATGACTACTTACCATTGCGGAATGGCTGTTGGTCATATATTTATGTTATTTTCCTGTGTAACTTAGAGATCAGAGATATTTTATGTAAATATTTGCCCCCAAATGAACAGTTTCCCCTTCTTTTTAAAATAGTATTTTATTTTTCCAATTACACATGAAGACAATTTTAAACATTGATTTCTTTTTTTTTTTTAAGCAATTGGGGCTAAGTAACTTGCTCAAGGTTACACGGCTAGTCATTATTTATGTGTGGGTGCTCATTTTCTGAGGCTGGATTCGATCTCGGGTCATCCCAACTCTGAGGCCGGTGCTCTTACTCTAAACATTGATTTCTTATAAAATTTTGAGTTCCAAATTTTCTCCATCCTTCCCCTCCATCCTCCCCATGACAGTTCAAGCAATTTTATATAGGTTATATATGTGCAATCATGTAAAACATATCATATTAGTCATATTGTGAAAGAAGAAACATTTCACCAAAAAAATAAGTTTCCAAAAGGAAAGAAAAAAACAACAACAAAATAAAGTGAAAAAAGTCTGCTGCGATCTGCATTCAGACTCCTGGTTCTTTCTCTAAATGAGGATAACATTTTCCATTACTAGTCTTTTAGAATTGTCTTGGATCATTGCATTGCTGAGAAGAGCTGAGTCAATGATCGATGATCATCTCACAGTATTTGCTGTTACTGTGTACAATGTTCTCCTGGTTCTGCTCACTTCACTCTGAATCATTTCATGTAAATATGTTTTTCTGAAATCACCTGCTCATCATTTCTTACAGCACAATACTATTCCATTACATTCATATACCACAACTTGTTCATTCATTCCCCAACTGATGGGCATCTCCTTGATTTCCAGTTCTTTGCCTTCACAAAAGGAGATGCTACAAAATTTGGAACTCAAAGTCTTGTAAAAATGAATGCTAAAGATTTTCTTGTCATGTAATTAGGGAAAAAATAAAATACTATCTAAATTTTTTAAAAAAGAGATGCTACAAATATTTTTGTACTTGTAGGTCCTTTTCCCTTTTTTATGATCTCTTGGGATACAGACCTAATAGTGGCATTGCATATCTTTCCCTTCTTAGCCTAGTTGCATTGATTTTGTTTGTGTAAAAGCTTTTCAATTTCATGTAATCAAAAATCTTAAGAGAGGAAGGCTTGGATAGTGGATAGAGAGCTGGTCTCTGAGCCAAGATGTCCTGGGTTCAACTCCTGTTGCTGACATGGGGTGGTCTGATGAGGGCACCACTACCCTGTGTGACCATGAACAAGATGCTTCAGCTCTCATGGCTCAAGGCAGCTTTCTAGTAAGCCATAGAGAAGGTGATGACCTACACTGATGGGGAGAATTTCCTCATCTGGAAGTTCAGTTACTATTCTTACTAGACTGATATATGACTGAGACATGGGGGGAGGGAATGAAGTTGGATATAATTTACCTCGATTTTATCCAAGCATTTGACAGTTTTTCAAGCTTTTTTCTGAGATGTGGACTTGAAAATAGTAAGGGGCAGATGGAGCTATTGGAACCAAAGAATGGTCATGGTTTGATGTGAACTTGGTGGGAGTTCTCAGTAGACCATTTTTGGGATCTGAACTGGACTTGGTGCTATTGGATACTTTTGTTGATGACTTGAGCAAAGATTTAGCTGACACAAAGCTGGGCAGGACAGTTGATGTCTAGGTCAGCGCTCTTGTTGAATGACAGGAACCAAAAAGATCTTGGTGGCCAGAGCACACTCCATAGGCATAAAAGCAAAGTCTTGGGTGTGGGGGCAAGAAGTTGATTTTACAAGTAAAAGATGTGGGGAGGGGGGGAGCTGAGACAGTCAGTCCTAGGCTGGAAAAAGACCTGGGCTTATAGCAGGCAGCCACATCAGCATGAGTCCAGAAGATTACATGGTGGCCAAAATGCAAATGAGATTTTAAGAGAGGAACAGTGGAGTATGTACGTATGTAATAGAGACATGTGTTTTGTGGAAAGGGAAAAAAGGAGCCTGCAAATTATAAACCAGGCACTCACGTCCTGTTTCTGTGCTCCTTCTTAGAGTGAATGCTTACTCTCTCCCTGTCTCTCTCTCTGTGTCTCTCTCTCTTTCTCTCTTTGTCTCTATCTCTGTCTCTCTCTATGTCTCTGTCTCTGTTTCTCTCTTTTTGTCTCTGTCTCTCTCTATTTCTCTCTTTGTTTCTGTCTCTCTCCTGCTTCTATTTCTCTCTCCCCTTCTCTGTCTCTCTCTCTATGTCTCTCTTTGTCTCTGTCTCTCTTTCTCTGTCCTCTTCTCTGTCTCTGTCTCTCTGTCTCTGTCTCTGCCCTCTCGACCTGCCTCGGGCTGCGCTGCTGTCGCGCCGCCGGCCGCCTTCTTGGAACTCTCCGCGGCTGTGCCGGAGACGGCGGCTCCTGTTTCAGCGCCTGCTCCTGCGGCGGAGGCCTGGGGTCCGGAGCCAGGCTCCTGGCCCGAGCGCCTCGAAGCCCTGGGCTGTGGCGGCTGGACTAGGAGCAGCGGCTCCGCGTGAAGAAGTGAGGCCCCTTGCACGCTCGGGAGCCCCGATGCCGAGGCCCCGGGCCCTTTGCTCGCGCCTGCAGCCCCTCCGACAGTCCCCGGTCATGGACGGCTCCTGAAGCAAGTGCAACATCGCCCTCCGCCAGGGCCCCAACGGCCGGCCGCGGCCCGTGGGCTACGTACTGGGCTCCCGCCGGGAGCAGTAGCTGGTGTGCGTGCAGCCCTGGCACCTGAAGCACATCCCGGGGCGGCACCGGCGCGTGGCCCGCTGCTACCAGGCCTTCCTGGAGCAGAGCCCGCGAGGGCGCTAGGCGGAGCCGGAGCGGCAGGGCCGCGGCCGCACCATGGCCGCACCAGGAGCAGGTCAGGGCGTTCTTCACCGGGGGCCCCGGGGCCGAGTGTGACTTGACGTCCCTTTACTTCCAGGAGAATGCCCAGGGCGGCCAGCAGCAGCCCCGCTACCGGCTCCTGGCCGGGGAGCCGCAGATTTTCGAAGACCTCCCGGGCCTGAAATGCCGCATCTCTCCCGGTGCCTTTTTCCAGATCATTTCTGCTGCCGTCGAGGTTCTCTATAGGGTGGTGGGAGAGCTGAGCAGGGTGGACCCCAATACCCTTGTCCTTGACCTGAGCCAAGGCGCCGGAGCCACCAGCCTCTCCCTGGCCCATCGCACTGCCCAGGTCCTGAGCACGGGGCTGGTGGGCCAGGCGGTGGAGGACGCACGCTGGACCGCCGCTTTCAATGCAATCAGCAGTTGGGAATTCCATGCTGACCAGGTGGAGAGCATAGTGCTCCGGGTCTTAAAGTCGAAGGACACTGGCCAGTCGCTAGTGGCTATGGCGGACCCCTCCCAGACTGGACTGAACAGCCAGGTGGTCCAGGCTATTCGGAATTGCAGAGCCATCGGGACGCTGGTTTTTGTGTCCTGCTACCCCACTGGGAAGGCCGAAAGAAACTTCCTTGAGCTGTGCTGCCCCCAGACCCTGGCAAGGATCTTCTGGGTGAGCCTTTTGTCTTGAGACAAGCCGTGCCTGGACGTGGTGCTTCGACGTGGACGTTGGTGCTTCGACCTCCTGTAGCGCCCCTCCATGTCAGGACTGCAGGCTCTCTCCATTAAGGACTGAGTGTTTGTACCTGGTGTGACAAGCCCTGGACTGACCGTGCTTTTAGAAGCTAGACATGGATCAGCTTCTGTTCCAACCACAGCTGAAGGGGCTTCCTGGCTGAACATCCAGGTCCTCCTTAGCTTGCATAGATCAACACACTGCTTTGTGCAAAGCAGGCCTTTAATATGTGATGGCTGGGTGGGATAATAGAAAGATTTGAAATGGAGAAAGACTGCAGTGGTGGATTCTGGGAACCAAAGAGTAGTGGCAGCAAGAGTTTGGGGCTTTGGGGCAAATTGCTGTTAGGTCCCAAGTCAAGGGACCAGGGAAGGAGACAGCTTGGCAGCTAGAGCTGTAGCTACTGGCAGGACCCTGCCTGAGCCACGGTGCTAAAGCACTTTCACTGAAGTTTCCATTCCCCTGCTCTTGGCTATAGAAAATAATTGCCTAAGCTTACTACATAGTTTTCTAGTCCAGTTGTTTCCAACTCTACCCTACCCCATTTGATGTTTTCTTGGCAAAGATACTGAAGAGGTTTGCCATTTCCTTCTCCAGCTCATAGTACGGATGAGGAAATGAGGCAAACAGGGTGAAATGACTTGCCCAGGGTCACATAGCTAAGAAGTGTTTGAGGCTGGATTTGAACTCAGGAAGATAGGTCTTCATGACTTCAGGCCCAGCACCACCTAGCTGCCCCTCACTAAGTAGAGCTGGCTTCAAGCCATGGAGATGTTCAATACCTAAACTTTTCTGAGAGGGGGAAGGGAATTGAGGCAGTGCTCACAAAGAATACTGGCTGTGACTGAGTTCTCACACTTCATTGTTTATCCTTGTCCAATGTAAAAATTACATTGTTTCCATAAAAAAAAATAAAAAGGAAGGGAGGTATTATGTCCAAGACTAGGGGAGTAATAATCCTGCCCTCATCAGACCACACCTGGATTCTTTGCTCAGTTCTGGGTCCCCCATTTTAGGAAGGTCATTGATGAGCTAGAGAGCAGCCAGTGGAAGGGAGCCAGGATAGGGATGGGAGGACTGACTGAAAGAATTGGGCACGTTTAGTTTGAAGATGGGGAGGCTTGAGAAATAGCACAGTGCAGCTAATAGAGAGAGTGATAGCCTTAGAGTCAGAAAGAGCTGTGTTCAACTTCTGACACTTACTGGCCATGTGATCTGGGGCAAGCCACTTTACTGCTTCCTGCCTCAGTTTCCTCACCTGTAAAGTAGATATTATAATAACAGTACCCACTGCCCAGAGCTGTTCTGAGGATAAAGTTAAGTGCTTAGCATTGTACCTGGCACAAAGTAGATGCTTAATTTGGGGGGCACAGCCAAGATGGCAGTTCACCCAGCTGAACTCTTCCAACATTCTCCTCCCGACAACCTTAAAATTATGCCACAAATCAAATTTTGGAGCAGCAGAACCAAAAAAAGTTGGGAGTGAGACATTTTTCCAGCCTAAGAAAATTTAAGAAGTCTGCAGGATCAGAGCCCACACATGCGACAGCAACAGCAGTGGCCACAGTGTCCACTTTGGGAACTCTCAGCCCAGAGACAGTGAGGGGGTCAGTCAGAAAGATTACAAGGGACCCTTTGCTGGCACCAACTGGCAACTCCATTGCTCATAAGCAGTTCTGAGTCCCAGATCCAGGGTGGAGAGGAGTGCTGGGGATCGATCACAAGGTAGCAGGGGCTCTGGTCACAGTTCCAGGGCCAAAAGGAGCTCTGGTAGTTGAGCCTACAGGACAGCAGGGGCCCTTCCTGGCTAAAAGACGAGAAGAACAGTGACCACACCTCTCCCAGGATCACATCGTGCTGAAAGCACTGAAAATTCACAGACCCCCAAAACAGTCTTGTATTTTTTTCATTCTTGAAGAGGAGGGGGATAAGAGAAATGGGGTGATGGTGGAGAATGATAAAAGGGAGGACAGATTAAGGGAGTCACTGGTTAGAAGCAAAATAAGTTTTTGAGGAAGGACAGTATAAAGAAAGAGAGAAAGAAACAGGAGAAAATGGGATAAAGTGAAATACACAGCTAGTAATCATAAGTAGATGTGAATGGGATAAACTCACCCATAGAATGGAAGCAGGTAGCAGAATGGATTAGAAACCAAAATCCAACAATATGCTATTTATAAGAGACACACACAGAGTTAAAATAAAGACTGAAGCAGATTACATTATGTTTCAGCTGTGGTTAAAAAAAAAAGGCAGGGACAGCAATCATAATCTCAGACGAAGCAAAAATAAACCTAATTAAAAGAGGTAATGAGGGAAACTACATTTTGCAAAAAAAGTACCACAGACAATGAAGTAATATAAAACATTTACAGCAAGTTTCTCTGACAAAGGCCTCATTTCTCAAATATATACAGAGTATATAGGGGCAGATAGGTGATGCAGTGGATAGAGTGCCTGGTCTGGAGTCAGAATGATTCATCTTTGTGAGTTCAAACATTTAGCTGTGTGACTCTGGGCAAGTGTAGCAGCAAGCACCCCAACATCCCCAGGGTGGCTGCCAACACAGGTTCTCAGATCTGCTTTTCTAAAGGAAAGCAACTCAAAATGGGTTAACAAGCACACTTTAATCAATCAAATATATATCATTTACCCTAGTTCAGGGGAAAAAGGTCAGCACCCTGAACTTCAAAGTATACAGACAGAACTCACAAGATAGAGAAACAAACAAATCAAGCAGACAGGCTTCCAAACTGTTCAACCATTACATCCTTACCAAATCACAGTTACAAGAGAGGGAAGCATCAACATCTGGGTTTTCAAAACCGGGGGGCTCTCAATGGCTGCCCAGAGTCTCATCTAGTCAAATCACACAACGCTTCTCAAAGTGAGCCCCAAAGCAAAGCCTCACATCAGGAATTATATAGCCTTCTCCTGGGTCAGAGAATGTAACCACTCTCTTGACCCACTGCCCAATCACACAGCATCAAGGTGTGGTCATTCCTGAAAACCAAGCCTCCTACCACAGGGTCCATGTGACCACATTCAGCCTATTAGGGGCAGAGTATATTTTCAAATTAAAGAAGGTTCTCAGAGTCACTTAAGCCAATCAAAGGGCCTAGGGGCAGGGAAGATCTTCAAATCTGTATTTCCATTACAGCAAGTCACTTAACTTTATTTGCTTCAATTCTTCATCGGTAAAAATGAGAAGGAAATGACAAACCACTCTAGTATCTTTGCCAAGAAAACCTGAAATTGGGTAAAGAAGAGTTGGACAAGACTTAAAAATGACTCAGCAACAAACAACAACAATAGAACTGAGTCAAATCTATAAAAATAAGGTCTGTTCTCCAATTAATAAATGGTTAAAGGATATAGACAGGCAGTTTTCAGGAGAAGAAATAAAAGCTCTTCATAGTCACATGAAAAAATTCTCTAAATCACTAGACATTGTTGTTCAGCCATGTCTGACTTTTCATGAGCCTGAGGACCATAGTATGCTAATATTGTCCATGGTGTTTTCTTGGCAAAGACACTGGAGTGGTTTGCAATTTCTTTCTCCAGTGGATTAATGCAAACAAAGGTTAAATGACTCACACAGCTAATAAGTATCTGAGGTCAAATTTGAACTCAGATCTTTCTGACTACAGGTCCTGTGCTCTATCCACTGAGCCATGTAGCTGCCTCCTTTCTCACTATTGATTAGAGGAATAAAAATAAAAACAGATCTGAGGTGCCATCTCACACCTAACAAAAATAGCAAATGCTAGAGGGGATGAGGGCAAAATGGAGGTATGAATGCACTGTTGGTGGGGGGGGTGTGAACTGATTCAATCATTCCGAAGAACAACCTGGAATTACGGCCAAAGGGTTATTAAACTGTGCATGCCCTTTGACCCAGAAATAGCACGACTAGGTCTGCATCTCAAAGAGATCAAAGGAAAAGGATTCATGTGTACAAAAATATTCAGAGCAGCTCTTTTCTGGTGGCAAAGAATTAGAAATTGAGGGGGCTGCCCATCCATTGGGAAATGGCTGAACAAGCTGTGGTCTGTTTGTGATGGAATACTATTGTGCTATAAGAAATGATGAACAGGAGGATTTCAGAAACACCTGGGAAGATCTACCTGAACCGATGCAAAGTGAAGTGAGCAGAACCAGATCGTTGTGCACAGTCACAGCAATGTTGTTTTGCTCATCAGCTGTGATCAATGCAATGATCCCAGACAATTCCAAAGGACTCATGATGACAAATAGAGAGAATGGGTGAGCTCTTAAGTGTAAACTGAAACCTGTTTTTCTCACTTGATTTTTCTTGCCTCTTTTGGAAATATGGCTAATACAGAAACGTGTTTTGCATGATTTCTCATGTATAATTGGTATCATATGATTTACCTTCTCAGTGGGTGTGAGGGGGGTAGAAGGGAGGAAGGGAGAGAATTCAGGACTCAAAATTAAAAGAATGTTAAAAATAATCAATTAGAATGTAAAAAGGAAGCACACGTTGCCTCTTCCTTTCCCCTCCCAGTTTCCCCTGGTGCTCTCCTAGACTATAAGGTGCAGATGAGTTGCTGACCTGCATTATTAGAGAGAGTTTACTTAGCAGGGGGGCCCCAGGTCAAGGTACTAACAGCTCTGGCCCAAAGAGAAAGCTCTGGAGGCTGGGATAGTTCCTCTAGCATCCCAAGGGCTGACCTGTGTGGAGGAGGGATGAGCTCTCTTCTGCCTGACCCCCATGGGAAGAAAAAGGGACAATGGGGAGATGTTCCAAGGAGACAGATGGAAGGGAGAACTTTGGGTGCTGAGTGCCATCCCCAGAGGGGTGTGCTGCCTGGGGAGGTGGTGAGCTCCCCTTCCCTGAAGGTCTTCAAGCAGAGGCTGGGTGGCCACTTTTTTTTCCTTTTTTTTTTTTAAACAAATGCTTTATTAACTTCTGTTTTACATCATTCATTTCTGCCAGATTTTGAGTTACAGTCATTTCCCCCCCGTTATTCCCCTACCCAACCTCCCAGAATAGTAGTCCCACAAGATATTGCTTCCTCCAATCTGCTCTCTCCCATACCTTCTCCCATACCCCCATCGACTTTTCCATTAGAGGAAGGTGAATCTTTGTGTCCCAATGCCTGCACATCTTATCTCCCTATTACAAGCAAAAGAGTATTAATAATAGTATTTATATATATTTGAAACATTTAATGTTACGACCTCGAATTTCAGATCCATTTCCTTCCTCCCTTGTCACCCATTCCCTCTTGGGAGATAAGTAATTCAGTATATGTTGTACATATCTAGCTATGCAAAACATCATCATAGTAGATATATTGTACAGGGCTGCTTATAATTCCCTCCCACTCATCCCACCCCCCACCTGGTCCATTCCCTACATGATCCTGTCCCTCTTCTATAGTAGGTACTTCCAACCTCCCCTCACCCCAAGGATGCCCTCCCATCCATCATCCCTCCTCTCATCCCCCTTCCCCCTATCCTGCTGCAGGTTGAGATATCCCATTTAGTATGTATGTCATTTTCTCCCTGAACCAAATTCAATGTGAATGTGGTTTTGCCTTTTTAGCCTTCCTTATTCTCCCCCTCCTTTGCAACCACTTCCCCTTGCTTCTTCTACATGAGATAGTTTACCCTACCCTGTCTCTCCCCATCTCCTCTTGCCACTTTCCTCTCTCACCTCATAATTTCATCCCTTGAGTATTCTCCCTTCCCAACAAATTCAACCTATGCCCTCTATCCATATATAACTGTAACCATATACACACACATTCACATATGTATTCATATGACCACACACCCTTCTTCCATTATTTTCATAGTGAGAAAGATATCATCAGTCACAGTTATTGCTTTTCCATATAGGAATGTAAATAGTTCAACTTTGATAAGTTCCCTTTGATCTCTCTTCCCCAATTACCTTCTCAGGCATCTCTTCCTTCCTGTGTCTGGATGTCAAATTTTCTATTCAATTCTGGTTTTTTCCTCAAGAATGCTTGAAAGTCCTCTATTCCACTGAATGACCATATTTTCCCCTGAAACAAAATACTCAGTTTTGCTGGGTAGGTGACCCTTGGTTTCATTCCCAGTTCTTTTGCCCTCTGGAATATCATATTCCATGCCCTTCGATCCCTCAGTGTAGAAGCCACCAGGTCCTGGGCTATTCGGATTGTGTTTCCACAATATTGAAATTGTTTCTTCCTGGCTGCTTGTAGTATTTTCTCCTTGATCTGGGGATTCTGGAACCTGGCTATAATATTCCTGGGAGTTTTCTTTTTGGGATCTTTTTCAGGAGGTGATCTGTGGATTCTTTCAACCTCTATTTTGCCCTCTGGATCTAAAACATCAGGGCAGTTTTCCTTGAGAATTTCTTGAAGGGTGATTTCTAGGTTCTTTCCTTGATCATGGCTTTCAGGTAGTCCAGTGATTTTTAAATTGTCTCTCCTGGATCTATTCTCCAGGTCAGTGGTTTTTCCCATGAGATATTTCACATTGCCTTCTAATCTTTCATTTGTTTGGATCTGCTTAACAGCATCTTGATTTCTCATAAAGTCATTAGCTTCCATTTGCTCCAGTCTAACTCTGAAGGAATGAATCTCCTCAGTGAACTTTTGAGATTCTTTTTCCATCTGGCAAATTCGACTTTTTAAGGCATTCTTCTCTTCATTGCCCTTTTGGGCCTCCTTTGCCATTTGAGTTAGTCTATTTTTTAAGGTGTTGTTTTCCTCAGTCAGGCTGTTGACCCTCATTTCATACTTTTCCTGCATCCTTCTCATTTCTTTCCAATTTTTCCTCCACTTCTCTTATTTGATTTTTAAAGTCCTTCTTAAGGTCCTCTATGGCCTGCAACCCGCTCATGTTTTCCCCTGGGGCTTTTGGAGCAGGACTTCTGACCTCACAGTCCTTTTCCCGCTCTATGCCCCCAAAATAGGAGTCTAGGGTTGCATTTTTCTGTTTCCTTTGCCTTGGCATGTTGCCGCTTAATTGCTTGACTTTTGGGCTTGTTGCCACACTATGGCTTTAAGGCTAGATAGAGGAATTTTCGTCCCAAACATGTGGGGGGCAACTTCCGTTTCTGGCAAGCTGTAAACCCACCCACCACTTCCACCCTAGATCACAATCCAGATCCGGGGAGGTTAAAGCAAGAGCGATTACCCCCCAAGACTGATCGCTGGATCTCCCCACGATTTGTAGGCTGGGAGCCAGAGCTGCCTCTGAAAACTACAAAATGGCGTGTCTCCTCAGTGGCTTCTAGCCCCCAGGGGAGGGAGCTGACGCATTCCCCAAATACCGGTCCCAAAGTCCATAGGACACTAACCTCTTACTTTGTCCTAGTCATGTCTATGTTGATAATTCTGGAGTTGCCACAGCTGCTGGTGTTCTGGGGTTCCTCCAGCTGGCTGCTGGCCCTGCCGCCCTGGGGCTAAAACCTCAGCTCACGGACCTGGGCTCGGCTCGGCTCCTGCGCTCTGCGCACTGCCAGGTCCCAGACCGCTGTGCTGGTCCTTCCTGCAGGGCTTCTGGGCTGTCCTCAGTGGGAGGTTAGCTTCCCTGTGTCGTTCTGTGGGTGCTGGGGCTCCAGAAGTTGTTCAGAGTCCCCTTTTACATAGTTTGGGGGGAATCTCGGGTGGCCACTTTTTAGGTCTGATGTCCTGGGGGTTCTTTCCATGCACAGGCTGGACCCAGTAGCCTCTGAGGGAGAGGCCACCATTCCTCTAGCACCTCGTTATGGGGTGAGGTCACCGTGGGTACCCAAAGTCTAGACAGGGGGAGGGGAACCTGTGGCCTTAAGGTCACATGTGGCTTTCTAGGTCCTTGCGTGTGGCCTTTGGACTGCGCCCAAAGTTCAAAGAACAAATAATTTCATTAAGGGGATTTGTTCTGTGAAGTTTGGATTCAGTCAAAGAGTTGCACTTGAGGACCTAGAGGGTCACACATGGCCTCGAGGTCGCAGGTTCCCCACCCCTGGTCTAGAGCATAGCCTCAGAGGCCAAGCTCTGGCTGATCCTACTCATCTCAAGAGGCTCCAGCTGCTGTCCCAGGGATGCAGGCCACATCTGTGGTGTGGGGAGTAGAAGAGGCTCATCCCAAGGATGCTGGAGCTGAAGTTGTGTGACTCCCTTGGGGGAGTCACTTTCCCTTCCTGTCCCCCAGTTTCCTAATCAGTTCAATTGGTCGATAATATAGTCTTTGGCTCATAGAACCTTTGGGAGAAAGGAACCTTGAGGCCAGTATTCCTGCCAGCCAGGCCCTGGCACAAACAGGCTGCTGGCAGAGGGGGTAACCAGCAGTGGGGGCCCCTTCAGAGCTCATCAAAGATTTGGCCTCATCAAGTGCCCATCTGCCAGGAACCAGTGAGGCTTGGCTTATGGAGACTTCAGGACCAAAGGGTCCTAAACCACCAGGGCTGGGCTCCCTGCCCTGCCCTTCCATCAGTCCCCTTCTGCAGGGGGAAAGGAAGTGGTGGCTCCTTGGGAGTCAGTGACATGGGAAGAGCCTTGGGCTCTAGTGGGCCTGCCGAGGGTGGGGGAAGCAGAGAGCCCCCTTCCCAGGCTTGAGGGAACCACTGGGAAGGAAGAGGAGCAAAGGATGCCCAGGCTGGATGGAACCTCAGACCGGAGGCTGGCTATCAGAGCTGGGAGGGACCGCAGAATATAGAACATAGAAGGTCAGAGCTGGGAGGAACTTGACTGGCTGAGTCTGAGTCTGAGTCTGAGTCTGAGTCTGAGTCAGGAAGACCTGTACACTTGTGTAAGTCTGGGCTTATTACCTAACCTCTATCTGCCTCAGTTTCCTCATCTGTAAAGTGGGGATAATCCTAGTTGTTGCAAGGATTTCAAATGAGATGACCTGTACAGAGGTTTGCAAGCCTTGAAATGCTATGTAAATGCCTGCTGTTATTGTTAAAATCTGCTGAGAACTGAGCTCTCACAGCCTGGCCCAGGGAATGTGGCCAGGTGGGGTGGGAGCTGGTATTGTAGCTTGTTCTGTTCCTCAGAACCTTCTCCCTAAAGAGCAGTGTCCACCCGAGGAGGGCAGGGCTGGGCAGTGATACAGAGACCAGTGATGCCAGCTTTCCAGGCCAAGGCTGAGGGGCTTCGTGGGCCTGGGCAGAGTCAGTCTTTTTTTTTTTTTTTTAAGCAATTGGGGTTAAGTAACTTGCTCAAGGTTACACGGCTAGTCATTATTTATGTGTGGGTGCTCATTTTCTGAGGCCGGATTTGATCTCGGGTCATCCCAACTCCGAGGCTGGCGCTCTTACTCACTGCGCCGCCTAGCCACCCCTTTTAGGGCAATTGGGGTTAAGTAACTTGCCCAAGGTCACACGGCTAGGTTTTTGTTTGTGTGGGCTAAGTGTCTGAGGCTGGATCCGAACTCAGGTCCTTCTGACTCCAGGGCCGGCGCTCTACTCACTGCGCCACCTAGCCGCCCTGAGAGTCAGTCTTAATTAAGGAAAGACAGCCACTGCAGCCTTCGGCCATCTGGACATGGGAGCTTGACGAGGCCTTTGGTGAAGACTCTGCCACAATTCTGGGCCCTCCCCAAGAGCCCCCAAATAAGACCTCCTGAGATTCTGGGGGAGGCCCAGCCCCCAGGCTCTTTGTCAGCCCTGGGTCAAAGTGCCACTGGAGGCCAGAAGCAAACCTCAGTGGACAAAGGGAAGTTATTGACCAGCTTTGGAAGGAGAGGCCCCACCTTCCCCAGCCCAAGAGGCTCCCCCAATAAGAAAGGGGAGGGAGGTAAAGGAGAGAAAGGGGCAGACAAGAGGGGGTCTGGGGCAGGGAGCTTAGAGGGAGAAGGGGCAGAGCTCCTGAGGAGGAGGGAGGGAGCTCAGCAGCGCTGCCAGGCCTGGAAAGGAGCATCACAATGAAGGTGGAAGGAAGTTACTGGCAGAGCTAAGGTCTCTGGGCATCCAGACAATCAATCAGTCAACAAGCAACAGGCCTAGACTCTGGGGTCACAAAGGCAAAAGTGAGACAGTCCCTGTCCTCGAGGTGCTACATTCTAATGGAGAATCCAAGTTCTACACAAATGGGTCTCTATAGACAAGATCCTTACAGAGTAGAAACAAGGCAATCCTGCAGAGGAAGGCATTGGAGGGACCAGAAAACACTTCTCTGGGAAGGCAAGGTAGCTTGTTATTCCAGGAGGCAGACATGAAGAGAGAGAGCATTCCAGGCAGAGATGGAAAATCAAGCAAGAGACAAGTAGACCAGGATGGCTAGAGGCCAGGACACTCAGCCTCCAGCCCTTTCCATTAGATCCTGCTGAGTCTTAACAGACTTTTTCTGGATTATTGAGGTAGAAATGGACTTTCTGCCTAAGGTAGCTGGTGGAGTAGTGGACACTGAGTTGGTTTTTTTTTCTTTTTGGAGAGGGGGGAGGCAGAGCAATTGGGGTTAAATGACTTATCCAAGGTCACATGGCTAGTAAGTGTTAAGTGTCTGAACTCGGGTCCTCCTTACTCCAGGGCCGGTGTTCTATCCACTGCGCCATTTAGCAGCCCTGAGTTGGCTTTTGGAGTTCGAGGACCTGGATTCAGCTCTGACACTTACTTCCTGTATCACCTGGGCAACTCCACCCTCAGATCTCAGTTTCCTCCTTTGTAAATGAGAGGGTAGAACTACAGAGCCTCTGAGTCCCTTCCTGCTCTAGCTTCTGGAGTCTAAAACATGCCCCACTTTCCCCTGAAAGGGAAGGCCTGGCCCATCTTATTGGTCCATGCACCAAGTCTCCCTTTCTCCCAGTTCCCTAAACCATGAGCCCCCAGCTATCAGGGGCTATGAGCTGTGGATAGAATCAGTCAGAGCCCTCCCTCAGCCCCTGCTCCTGAGCCCAAGCTCCCAGGGCCCCTCTTCATCCACTGCCCCAATGCAGAGAAATACCTGTCACCTGGTAAAGACTCTCAGGGACCAACCCTCTCTACCACCCCACCCCTCCTTCCACCCCCCAGCTTTTTAGACCAGACCTACCCAGCTCCAGTCTCCCCAGAACCTCCTCAGATCACTGGATTTCAGAGCTGGAAGTGACCCATCTGGTCCAAACAGTATCAGAGCAGGGATTTCAGCTCGACATAGCTGTTGAAGTCATTCTGGCTTTGCTTGAGGACCTCTGGGGATGGGCCATTCACTTATCTCCAGGCTTCCTTGGGATAGCTCAAAGTTTTTCCTTAAATCATCCCTAAATCAGCTTCTCTTCACCTTTCCCCCTAAGGCTGCTGGTTCTGCCCTCTGGATCAAGTAGAATGAGTCTAACTTCTCCCCCACCAGAGAGACCTTGGAGGCTTCTTGAAATCAAATATCCCCCTTCCAAAGGCCCCAAGAACATTGAATTCCTTTAACACTTGGAGGTTTTAAAAGCCCTTTCTCATAAACACACCAGTGAGCAAGGGGGTTCAGGGATTACAGATGGGAAAACTGAGGCTGGGGGGGGTGGAGGTTCTCAGTGTCAGAACCAGGAGCTGATTTTGTGAAGCTTCAGAGCTTCCTGGGGACTGTCATTATCAGACCTTGTCAAGGGCTTGTGAAGGTGGGGATGGGAGTTGGGGAGGGAGGCGAAGGTCTAGCTGTAAGTTGTGACTTTGTGGTGTAGACAAGGAACAAGAATTTCCATCCCGAGGACCATGGCTCGGACACTTAAGCCCTGTGTGACCTCAGGAAAGCCTTTTCCCCTCTCCAGGCCCCAGTTTCCTCATCCTGAGGCGGGTGTTGGATTAGAGGGGTTCTGACAGTGAGCCATGCCTTTGCCCTGGCTATGCCCCCTACCTGGAATGCTCTTGGTCCTCACCTGTGCCTTCCTGGCTTTCTTTAAGACCATGCTCCAATTCAATTTTCTGCAGGAAGCCTTTGCTGCCCCCTCCCTCCTCTGTGCCTTCCCCTGAGATTGCCTCCCACCTACTCGGTATATACCCTGGATATGCAAAGCTGTTTGCAGGCTGCCTCTCCATTGGACTAGAAGCTCCTTGAGGTCAGGGACTGCTCCTGCTTTTCTTTGTCTCCCCAGTGCTTGGTGCAGCGGCAGGCAAGCTGCAAGTGCTTAATAAATGCCTGAGCTGGTCCTTTCAGCTCCAGGCCATGTCTCCCCAGCAGGGCTCCCTTGGCATCTGGCTGAGCTTTGGCTAATTGTCCTAAGGGCTCTGACCCCTCCCCCCCCCCCCCGCCAACTTGGCCATACCTGGGGAGAAAGTGGCTGCCTCCTGGCCACCCTTCTATCCCCACCCTCCCAAGGCCTGGAATGGACACAGGGCAACTCCTGGATTAGGGCTTGGCACCTGGGGTGTACTCACTCCCAGGATGGAAGGTCGGCCCCCACTAGGGAGCCATGGCAACATGACACAGGATGAGTCCATGCTAAACTATCAGTATGCTTCCCTGGGATGGGATGGGACAGGAGCCATAGGATAATGTAGCACATCATAATACAATGTAACACAACACAATACAATATAAGAAACACAATAAACCACAACACATAATAGAGTAGGATATAATACAATACAAATAATATAATATTAATTATAATACAATATAATATAAATAACAACATAATATAATACAATACGATACAATACAAATAATACAATACAATACAAGACAATACAATACAATATAAATAATATATTAATTATAATATAATATAAATAACATACCACAATACAATACAATATGATATAATACAAATAATACAATACAATACAATGTAATATAATATGGCATGACATGATATGACATTATATGATGTGATGTGTCTCATAGCCTGTTATACAGGCCACTGTGTGGCGCCGTGGCGCACGGAGCCAGGCCTGGAGTCAGCAAGACTCTTTCCTGAGTTCAAATCCGGCCTCAGACACTTACTAGCTGTGTGACCCTGGGCAAATCACTTAACCCTGTTGGCCTCAGTTTGTTCATCTGTAGAGAAGGCTAACAATAGCCCCAATAATAGTCCCAAGGTTGTAGTGAGGATTACTTAAGAGAATACTTGTGAAGTAAATGTCAGCCATCATTATTAACACATGCGGCATGTGATAGTTGTTGCATGATATTGTAAAGAACGTCAGAAGAGAGATGTCTGACTGGCAGGTAGCACAGCGAGAGGGGTACTGGACTGAAGGAAGCAGGGATCCCCAGGAGGAAGTGAGAAGGGCCCCAACTCAAGCTCAGGGAAGGCAGGGAAAGTGTCTGATTTAACCTTTTCAGCTCTCCTAGTGCCCTTCAAAGGGATTTACACACAGCAGTCACTTTGTGTTGATACAATGACCAGGGACAATAGAAAGAACACTGACTTTGACATTGGAGAACCCTTCAGTAGCTGCTGACCCTCTCCAGGCCTCAGTTTCCTCACCTGTACAATGAGGGTAATGGCCTCTGTAGAATTTGCCTCCTAGGGGGGATTCTGTAGCCCTTTACCATTTATCGCCACACCCATTATCGAATTCGACCTTCCCATTAACCGGGGGAGGGAGGCAGGGATGAGGGTCTCATGTTATGGATGGAGAAGAGAGGGGTCGGGTGGCTTGTTCAAGCTCACACAGCACATTAGTGCCAGAGGTAGAGGTCTGCTGATTCCTTGTCCTATATTTTTTTCCATCTTCTTGCCTGATCTCACCTTGTCCCATCAGCCCTTCTGAAATATTTTTCTGTTTCCAAAGTAACAGGATCCTCCCTTTTCCCCACCCCATTTCAACCTCAGTAATTAGAAAGTAGAGCCACCCCCCAAACCACAGAGGGGGGCCACTATCAGGGTCCCTATGTCCTTCCTTCCTCTCTGTGGGTAGGATCCCAGGGGGTTGGCTCCCCTGACCCATGACCTCCCCGGTAAGTCCCTTAGCTAGTTGAAAAATAAAGGCTAGGGGATTTCCTTCTCGTCCCCCTTCCCCCTTTCCCTCTTCTCTCTTCTTTCCTAGTTTTCTCTGTGTCCCTGGTTTGATCGGCTGGCTTCCCTCTGTCTCTCTCCATCTCTTTCTCTTCCTCCTTTGACTCTTTTCAGTTTTCTCTTCACCTCTCACCATACATCCAACGTCCCTTTCTCCTTGCCAAGGCCAGCCCCAGCACATGTGCCCTTGATCCCATTCCTCTCTGAAATCTTCTCACACAGATGCTTCTTTAATCACCCCCCTGCCCCACCCCCCATCTTCAGTCTCTCTCTTTTCAGTGGCTCCTTCCAGGCTATAAACATACAAGAATGTCCTCTAACTTTAGAAAAGAAAAAAACATCCCTTCACTAGGCCCTCCCATCCCCTCAAACTATCATCCAATGCTCCCCTTCTCAGGCCAACTTTGGGAAAAAAGCTCTCTATCATTCCCTCAACATCCTCTCCTCTGCTCACTCCACCTCTGTTCCTCTGGCTTCTGACCTCATTCAGCTGAAGCTGCTCTCTCCCCATAACCAACTGTCTCCTAACTGTCCAATCTGAGGGACTTTTCCAAGCTGTCATCTGTCTTGCCTTCTGCTGAGGGCCCTTCTTGCTGCACATTTTCTCCTCTCCCCCACTTTCATATCATGGCTTCCTCCTGGCTCTTCCCCTCCCTGACTTCCTCCGTCTCCTTTGCCAGTCCACCACCCATAGCATGCCCTCTCACTATGAGGATTCCAGCAGTCTCCTGGACCCTCCCTTTTCTCCCTCCCTCATCAACTCCTATGGACTTAATATGATCATGTTCTAATGACTCACTCATCTGTATATCCAGTCTGTCTCTCCCCCAAGCTTCAGACCCATGTCATCAATGGTCTCTGACTGGCCCATACGCATCTCAAACACAACATGTCTAAAACTAAACTCATGATCTTTCCCTTCCAGTCCTCCTCCTCTTCCTAACTTTCTTATTTCTGTTAATATTGTAGATACTTTAATATTGTAGATACTCGTTGGCCATTCACCCATTATACCATCAAAGGCATTGCCATCCTTCTTGAGTCCCTACTCTCCTACATCCAATCAGGTATCAAATCTTGCCATCTCAACCTCCATGGCACCTCAGGAATATGTCCCCTTACCTCTGTTCATACAGCTGTCATCTTAGTTCAGGCCTTTATCAGTCCCCATATTGACCACTTTAATAGCCTTCTCCTCCTAGTCCATCCACACACTGATGCCAAAGTGCACTTCCTTCAGTGACAATCTGACCACATCACTCCCCTGTGCAACCCACCCCAGTGGTTCTCTATTGCCTCTAGGATGAAATATAAAATCCTCTGTTGAGTTCCTAAAGCCCTTCACAACATGACCCCAACCCACCTTTGCTGTCTTGTTGGACTCCCCCCAATTATTCCACCAAATTTACCTTTTTTTTGTTTGTTTGTTACACAATGATGCTCCCATCTCCCATCTCCAGGTCTTTGCACTGGCCATTCCCTCTCCTGGAATGCTTTCCCTCATCACCTCCAAGCCCTTAGAGTCCTTCTACCCTCAAGAAGTTTACAAGGGAGCTTATGGGGGAAGCAACATGAACACAGCTAAGTAAATACAGGGGTCATCTTTTGGGGAAGTGTAGATGGTACTAGCAACTGGGAAGAAGAGGGCGGGTCATTGCACAGGAGGGGAAATGAAGTGGAACAAAACTAGGCATTCTTCCAGGTGGAGGTGACGGGAACACATCCCAGGTGTGGGGGGCATCCTGGGGGAGGATGGCTGGGAATAGCTAAGAAGGCTGATTGGACTGGGAAGTGGAGTGTGTGCTGTACCCCAAAGAAATCAAGGCAAAAGGACTTACATGTACAGAAAAACGGAGAGCAGCTTTTTGCACATCAGCAAAGAGCTGGAAAGGACAGGGAATGAGGTTATTACAAGAGATAAGGAAAGGGGCAGTTTCAGAGAATCCTGGGAAGATCTTGTGTGCACTGATAGAGAGCAAAGGGAGCAGGGCCAGAACAACAGTTTATACAATAATGACAGAGTTGGAAAGAAACACCCCTTGAAAAGTCACGAGCTCTCTGATGGAATGACAGAGCAAGACTGGACAGCGCCTGCGGAGGAAGCCTCTGCCACCTCCTGACAGGGAGGGGATAGGCACAGGGGCCAGAGGGAGGCAGGCATCGGGGCCATGGCCATCAAGGGAAGCTTGACTATGGACATTCATTATGACGACCTTCTCTTTCTTTTTGTTCCATTGGGGTGAGGGAGTGGGAGGGAGAGAAAATAACTGTTAATGGAAAAGAAATGAATTTTTAAGAAAGGAATGGCAGGACATGAAGGAAAGAAAGATGCACTAAGGCTGGAAGGGTGGGTCAGAGATGGGTTGTCAAGGGCTTTCAATGCCAAATGGAGTAGTTTATAGTTGACCCTTACACTTCAGCCATGTCCCTTGGGCAGCTGTGAGGAGGCTCGATTGGAAAGGGCTGTGAGTGAGGGCAGGACTCTGATGGCCCCTGAGATCCTTCCACATCGGATACTCCCACAGAGTGCAGCCCAGAGCCCCGAATATATCAGGTACTACCAAGTCAAGTTCAGCCCACCTTGGGTGATTGGCAGGCCCATTAAAGCACACTCCCTTGGAGCTCTGGGCAATGCAAAGAAGCTCCAGCCCATTGAGATTCTTGGCCCCAATGCCACGTAGCAAAGCCACATATGGCCCTTGTGACAGACAGCATCATTAAGGGAGAGGCGCTCAGGCCAATGGGCTCCGGCCCTTTCTGGCAGCCGGGGCCCCGGTGAGCCCCAGGCAGAGAATCCCCGTGAAATCTGGAGCATTTGGGAGAGGTGGGGGGAGACAATTAAAACCAGGCTCTGGGCTCCTAAATCCGCGTGAAAGTGCCAACATCAGACAGGGCCCTTCGAGGTCTCGCCCAAGCCTCCACTGCAGAGGAGACAATCCCTCACGTGTGGACAGATGCCAGAGCTCTCTGCCTCCACCCCTTTCTCCCACAGGGTTAGAGCCAGGAGGCGGCTCACTGGCCAGTCAGTCCTGCCCACACTTGCCAAGGCTAACCTCAAGCCTGCATTCACTCCAAGTCTCTGGGGGCTGATACCCTCTGGATCTTCCAGGCATTGACCGGGGGCATAGAGCTCACAGAACAGGGACCCAGTTTGGCTAGAGAGGGATGTCAGTGGTAAATATCAGTCTTGTCACACAGGATTGTTCTTGTATCACACACAGGATTACATTTGACTCTCATAACTGCTGTCTGGGCTTTTATGGTTCCAATTATACAGGTAAGAAAACTGAGACTTGGAAAGAGGAGGTGATTGCCTAGATCACACAGCAAGGAAGTGTCAGAAGGCAATGACAGGGTGGCACAAACATGCTCACCCATCCATTCTATCTCCCCCACAAAGAGATGGAGCACAGGGTGGGGGGTGCCACTTGAACTTGGGGCTTTAAAATCTAGAACTATTTCACTCTCCCTCTGCAGCTTCCCATTGGGAGTGATGTGTGGCTGTGGTTCAGGGGAGAGCAGAAGAGCAGAGGGGGGATTTCTGGCCTTAAAACACCCTCCCAGGTAACTCGCAGCTTCTGCTCTGTCTGCCCTGGCTCTCCCCCATCAGACGGGGAGCTTCTTGAGGGCAGGAACTGTCTCTTGCCTTTCTTTCTATCCCCAGCACTTAGTACAGTGTCTGGTATACAGTGCTTAATTAATGCTTGTTGACTTGGCTTGAAGCCCTCCAGTGTGACAGAGGGTGATCAATGCACTTTAGGATTGATCTCATGGATTTAGAAAGTCTTTCTTGGCATCTTTGCTAAATGTATCTCTGGGCACCGCCCACCCGCCACTCCATGTTCCATCCTCTGCGCCTACCTCTAAGCCCAAATTCCTCTCCCACAAAGGGTGGACCATGTTCCTGACAAGATTTCTTCTCTCCAGGCTAACCCATCGTCAGTCTCTTTGACAATCTTCAGATGGCATCACTTTGACAAGGGCACCTCCTCTAATACTCTGGCTTATCAATGTCCTTCCTGAAATCTGGTAGCAAGCCCTGAAGATGAGATTCCAGATGGGGTCTGACCAGGGCAGAGGACAGTGAGACTGTGGCCTCCCTAGCCCTGGACACTGTGCTTCTCAGAATGCTCCCTAAATTCCCATCAGCTCTTTGGGCAGCCAGCTCACTCTGCTGACTCACAGGGAGCTAGGAGGCCACTAAGATCCCCAGATCATCTTCAGATGAGCTGCTGTCTTGCTATCCCTCACCCATCTTGTGCTTGGAAAGTAGATTTTTTTTTCTAAGCTAAGTGTAAGACTTTGCATTTAATCCTAGTAAATGCCATCTTGTTAGATTCTGCCCAGGGTTCTGTGCTGTCAATATTGTTTTCGACCCTGACAATATTCCATTCTATTCTTTCCAGCTCAAGTCATTGGTTAAAATGTCTAGGGGCAGCTAGGTGGCACAGTGAATAGAGCACCAGCCCTGGAGTCAGGAGCTGAGTTCAAATCTGGCCTTGGACACTTAACACAAAAACCTAGCCATGTTACCTTGGGCAAGTCACTTAACACCAATTGCCTTGCCTTCCCCCTTCAAAAGAAATGTCCCACAGTTGAGGACCAAGCACAGATCCCTGGGGCCCTCCACTAGAGACCTCCAAGTTGACATTTAACTATCGACAGCTACTTTTTATGAGTATTCATTTGAACCATTCTGAGACCACTTGACTACACTGTCCCCTACATGGTTCTATCTTGTCCACAAAAATGGCAGGAGAGCCTTTGGTACCTGCCTTGCTCAGCTCTACAGGCTGTCTACACTGTGGATTCTGCAGCCTTTCTCTGAGCTGTTTGGGCCTTGAGACACCTGGGGGATGTGTGCCCCCGTCCTACCTATGGGAAGGCTGATGATCTAGGGGTGAAGGGGAATTGTACCCAGAGAATGGAACTCACCAGTCCCCCTAGGTCTCAGGATCCCTGCATTAGCTCCTGTAAGATCCCAAAAGATACTAGGCTTTCCCCAGGTCTCCTGACTCCCTGTCCAGTACTCCATTCACTGTGTCAGGCTGGTCTCATATTTCCAGTGATGGGAAGCTCACTACCTCCCAGAACAGCCCTCACAAGGCTTCCTCTTGCCTCACCCTCACTCCTGGGTCATTTGAGGCCTTAGCTGGGACCATACTGAGAGAGAGGGCAGGAGAGGTGATGGCCTGAATGGGCAGGGTAGGTATGGGGGGGTTATACAGTGGGATCTTGGGTAATCCTGCAGCTGCTCTCTCAGCAATCAGAGATGCCAGAGAATGCTGACTCTTTCCTGGCCAAAGCACGTGTCCTGAGAGAGGACTTTACTTCTCTGGACCTTTGTCCCTTAGAGTGCATGGGGCAGCCCCCTGGCTCCTGTCTAGATCTATGGATAGGGATGGGAGAAGGGAGCCCCGGCAGGTCTGGGGAGCCAGAAGACAGATGAACACTGGGCCCCTGGGGAGTCAGACTGGGGCACCAGGGCAGCTATAGGGGCGGATGAGAATTCAACCTTTTGGGCTGAGACCCACCTGGCCTCTGGGTGACCAGCACAGAGGATAGCCTGGAGGAGAGAGCCCCTGAATTTGGGGAGCTCCCCTAACTCTCTGACATCAAGCTGGGACCAAGGGACAGGAAGTGCTCTGGAACCACAAGGCGGGAAATCAGGAGGCCTCCAGACTCCCTTCTTTCCCTTGGCCCTTCCTCTCATCACCTGCCTTTCCTTTCCCCATCTGCCTTTTCTTCCAAACTGAGGAATGGACTCTGGGATCCAAGAAGTCCAGATCCCAGAAGGTCATTAGACTGTAAACTCCTTGAAGGAAGGGGCTGTATTCCTAGTGCTTAGCACAGTTCCTGGAATGCAGTAGGTATTTAATAAATGCTTACTGACTGGCTGACAGGATCGGTTCTGTCCTTCTGTCAGTGATTGGGGAAAACCTCTGAGAGATAGTAGGCTCCCCTCAGCCTAGCCTTGGGTCTCAGGGCCAGAGCCAGCAGGGGACCAAGGACCCACCTGTTCTAACCCCTGCACTTCCAGACGAGGAAGCTGAAACTCCAGGAGACATCATAGGCCTAGATATGGTGGTGACCCAGAAGCACCCACAGACCCCAAGGTGGAGGGACTCAGCCAAGGCCACCCAGGTAGAAAGCTTCAGAAGTGGGCCATGAAGCCAGGGCCTGGCAGTCTTTCTCTCCTTATCCTCCTGCCACCTCACAGCAAGCACAGGATAAGAAAGGAGATGGGCCCCACATTTCCTGGGCTCACTCTGCCTGCGGTGCCTGGATGGGAAATATCTCAGAAGGAAACAGTGCCTCAGTATGACTCCTGTCTCCGCCAATTCTGGGGTAAGTCAGTAAGAATAATGACTAACTCTCTGAGGCTTGCAAAGCACTTTTGTCACAACTCTGTGCAGCAGCACAAGCACCTTATCTCCATTTTACAGATGTGGAAACTGAGGCCCAGGAAGCTGAGGGAAGGTTTAGCCTTGGTGAAAATGAAAGATGATAGAAGAGTGGAGGGAAAGAAAAGGGAGAGGATGGGAAGGGAGAGGACAAGCTAAAAATCTGTACATGGGACTTACCTTAAAAAACTTCAAATATGCCTTGTCTGAGATACAAATGAAACATGAAACAAGAAAGCATTTATTCATGGCAAAATTACTCGGCTTCACAAATGGGAGCTTTTTACAAATGACAACCAGGCAAGAACTTTTTTTTTGGAGGGGGGAGGACAAGGCAATTGGGGTTAAGTGATTTGCCCAAGGTCAAGTGAGTGTTAAGTGTCTGAGGCTGGAATAGCAAGAGCTTTAAAATCAAAGACTGTTTTTAGTTTTTCTTTGGAATATTAAATTTTTAAATTTTGACAGGAGGACTTGTTTATACGAGTACAAAAAAATAGTTCAATATTTTTGTATTTTTTTGTAAGGCAGTTAGGTGGCTCAGTGGACAGAGCTCCAGGTCTGGATTCAGTAAGACTTGTTTTCCTGAGTTCAAATCTGGCCTTAAACACTTACTAACTGGGTGACCCTGGGCCAATCCCTTCACCTTGTTAACCTCAGTTTCCTCATCTGTAAAATGACCTAGAGAAGGAAATGGCAAATCACTCTAGGATCTCTGCCAAAAAAACCCCAAATGGGGTCACAGAGAGTCAGACATGAATGAAAAACAATTCAACAACTTTTTGTAAAGGCATTCAACTAAACTAAATAACTAAAAAATACATATGTGTACTCAATTGTAATAAAAATAAAATTGTACCCCAGATTCCCAAACTATAATTTTATTCCTAAAAAAGCTATATTTTTCAAACAGGAGAGTAACAATTGCCCATGGGAAAGATGACACAGTATTGCTACACTATCCAAAAGGCAGAAACAAATTGTCGTACATTGACGGAAATCCTAGGAAATTCTCTAGTTGACAGACAGAGTCTGAGAGTCTCTATTCTGGCCTGTGTTCCTGGAGCACTCTCTGAATCTTTGTCTCTGTCTCTTTCCCCCTGCATATTTTGTTGAGAATTCCATTAAAATATAATTGCAGTCTACCCTTATTATGTAATTAATGCTTCTTTGGCCAGTTGGAGTCTATTTTGGCCAATAGTTGACAGGATTTTGCACATACTTATTATTTTGTTTGAAATTCACCAATCTGGGGTTTTGGGAGGCAGAGTCAAGATGGCGGTGTAGAAGCAGGAAAACACTATGAGGTCACCCATAACCACCTCAAATACCTATAAAAACGGACTCTAAACAAACTTTAGAGCTACAGAAACCACAAAGTGACAGAGAGAAACAAATCTCCCACTGAAGGCAGCCTGGCAGGCAGACAGAAAGGGTTCATGGCAGCATGCTGGGAGCTGAGCCCAGCCCTGCGTGAGCCCAAAGATTTAGCCCCAGGGTGGCCCTGACCAGCAGTGGCTGGAGTGGACTTTGGGAGAGTGGATCACCAGCAGCTGTGGAGGTTTCCAGAATTATCAACCCATAAATGCCAAAGACAAAGTAAAAGGTCAGTGTGGAACTCTGTTGAAACTGGGGGGGACAGAGTACAGTCTAGCCTCTGCTCTTGGAGGGAGAAGTGGCTGAGGCACAGTAGCCACAGCCACGTGGCTACTTCAGAGCTCCTGGCCTGCAGTTTGTAGGGGGACCAAGCAACCATTCAGAGGGTAATCGCTCTTGCTTTAACCTGCTTGGATCTGGATCACTGTCTAGGGTGGAGGTCCTGGGGTGTGTGACCAGGTACCAGAGCTTGTGGAGGCTTCAGAGAGGGCACCCAACTAATAGCTCTGGCAGCTGCGAAAATCCCAGCAATTTGGGACAAAACTCTCCTCTCTGGAAGCAGAGTTCTACTGTGGCAAAGAGCTCAAAAGTCAAGTAATTGAGTGGCAACATGAGCAAGCAAAGAAGCAAAGCACGCACAGCAATCCAACTTTAGATTCCTTTTTTTGGGGACAAAAAGGATCAAAAGCATGGAATGTCAGGAGGGCAACAAAGTCAGAATTCCTGCACCAAAAGCTTCTAAGAAAAATATGAATTGGTTACAGGCCATAGAGGAGCTCAAGAAAGCTTTTGAAAATCAATTAAGAGAAGTGGAGGAAAATTTGGGAAGAGAAATGAGAATGATGCAAGAAAATCATGAAAAGTGAGTCAACAACCTGACTGAAGAAAATAAGACCTTAAAAAATAGAATAATTCAAATGGCAAAAGAGGCCCAAAAAGCCAATGAGGAGAACAATGCCTTAAAAAGCCAAATTTGCCAGATGGAAATAGAATTTCAAAAGCTCACTGAAGAGAATCATTCCTTTAGAATTAGATTGGAGCATATGGAAGCTAATGACTTTATGAGAAATCAAGATACTATTAAACAGATCCAAACAAATGAAACAATAGAAGGCAATGTGAAATATCTCATTGGAAAAACCACTGACCTGGAAAATAGATCCAGGAGAGATAATTTAAAAATTATTAGACTACCTGAAAGCCATGATCAAAAAAAGAACCTAGAAATCATCCTTCAAGAAATTCTCAAGGAAAATTGCCCTGGTATTTTAGAACCAGTGGGCAAAATAGAAATTGAAAGAATTCACCAATCACTTCTTGAAAAAGATCCCAAAAAGAAAACTCCTAGGAATATTATAGCCAGGTTCCAGAGTTCCCAGATCAAGGAGAGGATATTACAAGCAGCCAGGAAGAAACAATTTGAATATTGTGGAAACACAATCAGAATAACACAAAATCTAGCAGCTTCTACAGTAAGGGATCACAGGACTTGGAATATGATATTCTGGAGATCAAAGGAGCTAGGATTGAAAACAAGAATCACCTACGCAGCAAAACTGAGTATAATTTTTCAGGGGAAAATATAGTCATTCAATGAAATAGAGGGCTTTCAAGCATTCTTGATGAAAAAACCAGAGTTGAATAGAAAATTTGACATTCAAATACAAGAAGTAAGGAAAGCATGAGAAGGTAAACAGGGAAAAGAAGCCATAAGGAACTTATCAAAGTCGAACTCTTTACATGCCTACATGGAAAAACAATAATTGTAACTTATGAAACTTTTCTTAGTATGAGGATACTTGAAAGGAATATAAGTATATATGTGTGTGTATACATACATTTATATGTCTATATAGGAGGGTATATGTGCATATGAATACGTATGTGAGTATGTGTACAGGTATACATAGACAGAGGGCACAGGACCAATTGAATAGGAAGGAATGATATTTAAAAAATAAAATTAAGAGGTGAGAGAGGAATATAATGAGTGGAGATAGGGAGAGAGAGAATAGGGTAAATTATCTCATATAAAAGAGGCAAGAGAAAACTATTACAATGGAGGGGAAGAACAGGAAGGCAAAAGGGAATGGGTCAACCTTACTGTCATTGAATTTGGCTTAAGGAGGGAATAACATACACACTAAACAGGATATCTTACATTACGGGAAAGTAGGGGGGAAGGGGATAAGAGGGGAGATGATAGAAGGAAGGGCAGATTGGGGGGGAGGGTAGTTAGAAGCACACACTTTTGAAAAGGGACAGGATCAAGTTAGAAAATAGAACAAGTGAGGGGCGGGATAGGATGGAGGGAAATATAGACAGTCTTTCATAATATATCCACTATGGAAATGTTTTGTTTAATTACACATGTACAACCTATATAGAATCGCTTATCTTCCCAGTGAGGGTGGGTGATGAGAGAAGAAAAGAATCTGGAATTCAAAGTTTTATAATCAAATGTTTAAAAATTATTATTATTATTATTATTATTTTTAATATGCAACTGGGAAATAAGATATACAGGCACATACAGGGTATGGAGATCCATCTTGCCCTACTGGAAAGTCAGAGGGGGCATGAGGGAGGATATAGGAGTGAGCAGATTAGGGGAGGGGATATTCAGTGGGATGGCTGTTTTGGGGTGGTGGGCAGTGGAAAGATGGGGAGAAAATTAGTAACTCAAAATCTTGGGGAAATGAATGTTGTAAACTAAAAAAAACATAAAGTTTTTTAAAAAAAGAAATTCACCAATCTGACAATAGAAGCTCTGGTTCATTGTATTGACTAGTAGATTATATGCTCCTTAAGGGCAGGGACTGACTGTGTTTCCCTTGTGTTCCCAGTGACTAGTGCCTGGAAACCATTGTAGTAGGAACTTCCACAAGCTTACAGTCTAGACTTAGTCTAGAAGGTTTGGCTGTCCCCTAAAGCAAGAACCAATGTCCTCTCTGTAGACCAGAGGTTCTCTGATGGCAGGGGCCACTTTCCCACTGTCAGAATCCCTGTCCCCCATCTGATCCCTTGAGGAGATCCCAGAGGATCACCCCCAGGCAATCAGCAGCTCTCCTTTCCTTCCCCATTCTCCCTACTTAATAGCATCTTATTTTTTTCTAATTACATGTAAAGATAGTTTTCAACATTCATTTTTTTTAAGCAATTGGGGTTAAGTAACTTGCTCAAGGTTACACAGCTAGTTATTATTTTTGTGTGGGTGCTAATTTTCTGAGGCCAGAACTGGTCCCGGGTCCTCCCGACTCCAGGGCCAGTGCACTTACTCACTGCGCCACCTAGCTGCCCTCAACATTCACTTTTATAAGATTTTGAATTCCTAATTTTCCCCTTCCCTCCCCTCATCCTTCCCCAAGACAGCATGCAATCTTATATTGGCTATACACATATAATCATATTAAACATATTTTCATGGGGATGACTAGGTGGTGCAGTGAATAGGGCACTAGCCCTGGAGTCAGGAGGACCTGAGTTCAAATGTGACCTCAGACACTTAGCACAAAAAAAATTGGTTGTGTGACCTTGGGCAAGTCACTGACCCCAATTGCCCTACCTTCCTTCAAAAAGCAAAAACAAAACAAAACCAAAAAACCATATTTTCACATTAGTCATGTTGTGAAAGAAAAATCAGAATAAAACGGAAAAACCATAAAAAAGAAAAAAAGAAAATAGTATTCCTCAATCTGCATTCAGACTGCATAGTTATTTCTTTGGAGGTGGATGGTATTTTCTATCATGAGTCTTTTGGAGTTGTCTTCGATTGCTGTATTGCTGAGAAGAGCCAAGTCAATATCATAGTTGATCATAGCACAGTGTTGTTATTGCATACAATGTTCTCCTGGTTCTGCTCATTTTACCCAGCATCGGTTCATGTAAATCTTCCCAGGTTTTTCTGAAATCCACCTACTCATCATTTCTTCTGGAACAATAATGTTCCATCACAATCATACACCACACCTTGTTCAGCCATTCTCCGATTGATGGGCATCCCCTCGATCTCCAATTCTTTGTCACCTCAAAAAGAGCTGCTAGAAATATTTTTGTACATGTGGGTCCTTTTCCCTTTTTTATGATCTCTTTGGGATACAGTCCTAGAAGTGGTATTGTTGGATCAAAAGGTATGCACAATTTTATAACCCTTTGGGCATAGTTCCCAATTGCTCTCCTGAATGGTTGGATCAGTTCACAACTCCACCAACAATGCATTAGTGTTCCAATTTCCCCACATCTTCTTCAATATTTGTCATTTTCCTTTTCTGTCACATTAGCCAATCTGATAGGCACGAGGTGGTACCTCAGTTGTTTTAACCTGCGTTTCTCTAATTAATAGTGACTTAGAGCATTTTTATATGACTATAGATAGCTTTAATTTCTTCCTCTGCAAACTACCTGTTCATATCCTTTGACCATTCATCAATTGGGGAATGACTTGTATTCTTATAAATTTGACTCAGTTCTCTCAATATTTGAGAAATGAGGTATTTATCAGAAATACTGACTGTTGGGGAGGCTAGGTGGTGCAGCGAGTAGAGTGCCGGCCCTGGAGTCAGGAGAACCTGAGTTCTGACCTCAGATACTTCACACACACACACACACACACACACACACACACACACACACACACACACACACAACCTAGCCGTGTGACATTAGGCAAGTTACTTAGCCCCAATTACCCTCCAAAAAGAGAAAAAAAAATACTGACTGTAAAAATTGTTTCCCATCTTTAGGCTTCCTTCTGATCTTGGTTGCATTGGCTTTGTTTGTGTAAAACCTTTTAAATTTAATGTAATCAAAATTATCCATTTTGTATTTCATAATGTTCTCTATTTGTTTAGTCATAAATTTTTCCCTTTTCCATAGATTTGACAGGTAAACTATTCCTTGCTCCCCTAATTTGCTTTTTTAGACCCTTTGTGTCCAAATCATGCACCCATTTCAACTTATCTTGGTGATTTCTGCCATGCTACTTTCCAGTTTGCCCAGCAGTTTTTATCAAGCAGTGAGTTCTTATCCCAGAAGCTGGAGTCTTTGGGTTTATCAAACAGAAGATTACCACAGTCATTGTCTACTGTGCCTTACAGTAGTTTTCCTTTTTTTTTTTTGAAGGGCAATTGGGGTTAAGTATCTTGCCCAAGGTCACATGCCTAGGTTTTTGTTTG
This sequence comes from Gymnobelideus leadbeateri, assembly GCA_011680675.1. Classification (NCBI taxonomy): domain Eukaryota; kingdom Metazoa; phylum Chordata; class Mammalia; order Diprotodontia; family Petauridae; genus Gymnobelideus; species Gymnobelideus leadbeateri. The sequence goes on along the minus strand of WOXC01011743.1, from coordinate 534,964 downwards.
CGTGTGCGTTAAGTGTCTGAGGTCGGATCTGAACTCAGGTCCTTCTGACTCCAGGGCCGACGCTCTACTCACTGCACCACCTAGCCGCCCCATAGTTTTCCTTTCTTATGGCCTTAGGGTTTACGACCTCCCAAGTCCTCAGTTTCTCCTTCTGTAAAATGGGGTCACTTATTCATCCTTCAAGCATGGAGGCATTTGAGGATGGAGTGGTCTTTCTAGTTCGCTGTTGATTGGTGTAGACCCCAGAGTGGGTGGAGAGCTCCAGCCTATGCTTCTGTTGTCCCAGGACAACCTTTGGGCTTTTCCAAGTGCACTGTCCATTGTGGATCTGGGAACCTTTGACACGATGCCTCCCATGGTTTTTCTGACACATTTGACTTTGGATGGTTTTCAGTGTTGATATAGACCAAAGGGTCAATTGTCTTTACCACTCATAAGACACACCCATGGCCATACAAACACACAGACAGCACACACGGCCCTCTGGCTCACCTTACCCTGCCTACATGTAAACACCTTTCTGGTGCACACTCTGCTTACACCACAAACACACACTCTGCATCCACTCCTGTGCATGTTTGCATAAACAAGAGACATAAACACCACATGGGCCTGGGCCCTTCACTCTGGCTTCATCCCCATCATTTACAAATGACATTGCCTCCCTTTGACATCCTGCTCTGCGGGTCTTTGTTGGACCAAAGAAAGCCACTCCCCTCCCCGAGTCCGAGACTGACTACTAGTAAGGGGTTGGGGAGAAGGTGGCTGGATGGCCCCTCTGACATCCCCTGTTCTGAAACCCCTCCCAGCCCTGACATCCCCTGTCCTCAGGCCCCTCCCAGCCCTGACGTCCCCTGTTCTGAGGCCCCTCCCAGCCCTGACATCCCCTGTTCTCAGGTCCCTCCCAGCTCTACCACCCCCTGTTCTAAGGTCCCACCTTAGAAATGGGGCCCACCTTCCTCACCACCACCACCACCACCAACTACTGACCACCTGGAGTCCCCTTCCCCCCAGCCCTAGTCCTGCTTTCAGCCTGACGTCTGGAGCCACCCTCCCAGGAAACAAGTCTTGGGGCACTGGGGCCTCTACAGGTGCTGCAGCCCTTCCCTCCTAGACCATAGTGGCCACAGCCAGTGAAGATCTGGGGAGGAAAGTTCCTGCTCCCCAACTCAGAGGCTCAACACCAGAAGTATAGAGTTTTTGCTCCTTGCAAAGGGCACTGGAGAAGAGGCCTGAGCGTCTGCTCTGCTGCTCTCCCAGGGACCCAGGCACCCTGCCCTCTGAGCAGCAGCTGGGAGCTTCCCCGTGTTGTCTCCCCTGTAGAGCATGAGACCCTGGAGGCTGCAATGGGCTGCCTGGTGTACCTGTCTCCTCTGTGCCTGGCATAGAGCAAGCACTTAATAAATGCATTTACACTTAATCAAAAGCTTTAAAGAGACAGAGAGACAAATATGTCACAGAGATTTCAGGCACCCTGACAGGCAGCAGAAACATGATGTGGAGGAAAGCCTTGCTCACATCCCCACTAAGTCACTGGCCATTAGCCCACCCTTTCCCAAGGTCAAGTAATATCTTGGGGAAGGACATCCCAAGAGAAAACTGGACCTTGAGCCACTGGGGGAGCTTAGTGTGGGGGCCAGGAGCTTTTCCCTCTGGCAGTCAGTGTGAGGGTGATGGTGAGGGACGAGTGGCCGGGCCCTTCAGACCCTGGACCCCAGGGGAGCTCGTTGGGGCGTCTCCCCTGCCCAAAGTTGTGCCCAAGCTCACCAGGCCAGCAAAGTGCCTGGCTGCTCTTTCAGGAGTGGGCTCCTTGGGCCTAGGATATAGAGACCTTTGGACCCAAGGAGCTCCAGGAAAGAAATTAGTCTGCAACAAGTTAACAGTATCCACTGTGTGCCAGATTCTGTGCTGAGCCCTGGGAACACAAAGGTAATTCCTGCTCTTGGGGAGCTCCCAGCCTGATGGAGCAGACTGCACAGGAACAGTCCTGTTAAACTGGGGACTTAGACGGCGAGGGCAGTAGAATTAAGGGGGATCGGGAAAGGATACTGGAGAAGGTTGGCTCTGAGGTGGGCCCTGAGGGGCAATGTTGGGCATCAGGACGGCAGGGAGGGCGTCCAGAGGCTGAGGTGGCCACAGTTACTGGGTCACAGAGTATCCTGAGGAGCCTGCAAAGGGAGGAGGGGGCCATCAGGAAGGGAGCCACTGGAGCCTACTGAGTGGGGACTGACATGATGGGGCATGCACCTTAGGAGGATCACTGTAGTGGCTGAATGGAGGACAGCTTGTGGCAGGGACCCCACAGGGGCTCTTGCCATAGTTCGGGTGTGAGGTGATGAGGGTCTACACGAGGGTGGGGGCAGGGGCAGAGGAGAAGGGGGCGGATTCTAGAGGTGAGATCCACAGGCTCTGGCATCATGTTGGATCTGGGGGTGAGAGATGGTGAAGAGTCCAGGGTGACTCAGGTTGGGAGCCTGAGGGCCTGGGAGGAGGCTGCTGCCCTGCACAGTAATGGGAAAGGCAGCAGAGGGAGGGATTGGGGGAAAGAGAATGAGCTCTCTTCTGGATCTAACGAGTTGAAGATGTCGACTCGACATTGGCCCTCTTACTCCGATCCTACCTTTGCCTTCAGGCCCTGCTGGACCTGTCTGTTGGCCCAGAGGGGCAGGACCCAATGGCGACATTGTCTCTGACCTGAGACCAGGCAGAGAATGGTGGGAGCCAATGCCAGAACAGCTTCTGGTCCAGGCATTTGCCTCTTCAGTCAGGGTGATGGGCCCACAGAGGGCCTGAAGGCCCCCACCTCGAGTGGGAAGAGAGACATTTGGGTAGCTGTTGGGGGGACCCTACCGCACTAATGCACCTCTCTCCCACCTCCAACAGCCTTTTACTTAGGCATTTCTGGCCAAGAATGGAAAACTTAATTAGAACAGCCCCGGTTTCGGAGACCCTTGCCATGGGTCTGACCATCTGGGCTGGAGCTGGGGGAACGAAGTGAGAGGGAAGGCTGATTATAGGAGGGCTTTCTTCCACCCTGGAGGAAAAGAAAGAGAGATAGAGAGACAGAGAGACAGAGACAGAGAGACAGAGACAAAGAGAAGATGGGGGGGTGGTGAGGAACATTGATGCCTCATGCACAGAACAGATAAGGTTGATGGGTGACCATTGGGAGTTGTCAAGAAGACAGAGGGGAGGGCCAGGGCTTCAAAGCCTCTGTGGGGTCACTAGTCTCTCCCAAGGCCATGGGAGGCTCTCCTCACCCAGCTGTGTGTCTGTCCTTGGCCACACTTCACCGAGGTTGGTGAGGAGGAGGAGGAGGGCGCTGGGATGGCGGCCCAAGCCTCCTTGGTCAGTCTGACTCGTGGCATCCTCGGGGAGCAGCTGGAGGCTCCCCCAGGAAGTTAGAGGCCTCCCCCAGGCAGCTGGCCCCGTGCCTGTCCCAGCTACTCCCAGGGGAGGGCTGTAACCTGTGGCAAGCTTCACAACGATGAGGAGGAGGGTGGGAGCAGGAACGTGGGCAGCTTCCCACAAAGAAGTCTGGACTAAGATGCCTGGGCCCTCATCCCAGTTCCCTGAGAGAAGGCAGTCTACAGGTGTTTGCTGGTGGCTCTTTGTGCTGTGGGGAAGGTGTGTTCTGGGCTCCAGATCCTCTACTGGCAAACTCTGGGAAAATGCCCACCTGAGACATGAGGTTGTCCCAGGCTGTGGTGCGGGCTCCTTCCAGGGTGCTGCTCAGGAAAAGAGGGGCCTGGGGCAGAAGGAGCAAGGCAGCAGCACTTCCCCAGAGGCAGGAGAGAGCAAAGGATCTCAGAGGAGATTCATTTTGTGGAGGGGGATCGATCCTGAGGCCCAGAGCAGGAAAGCTCACACAGTTAGTTAGTGGCCAGTGGCTATTCGAACTCAGGTCATCTGACTTGTGACCCAGTTGGGGGCGGGGGGGGGTTGGGTTAAGATAGAGAGACAAACAGAGATAGAGAGATGGAGAGACAGAGAGGGAGACTGAGGGAGATAGAGACAGAGACAGACTGACAGACACACATGCACACACAGGGGCAGGGGGAGAGAGGACAGAGACAGACAGAAAGACAGAGGAGAGGGGAAGGCAGACACACAGAGAGAGACAGGCAGGGAGAAGCGGCCTGGAGAAGAATGAGACCTGGCTGGCTTGAGAACCCTCCTTAAAAGGGCCCCGGGGGAGGTGCCCATAGTCACAAAGCCACGGAGTGTCTGTGGCAGGATTTGAGCCCAGGTCTCCCTGCCTCCCAGGGCAATGCTTTCTCTACTACTCAGTCCCTTCCTCCCATTCACGTCCCACCCCCCACCCCGGCCATGCCCATAGACAGAATGGGAGGAGGGAGGGAAAAGAAAGCATCGAATGTGACCCCAAGCTTTGGGGTCCTGAAGGTCAGCAGATGAAGGACTAAGGGGATGCCATGGGATGAACTGAATCACGGGGTATGGGATAATGGAGAGGAGGGGGATGGAGCAAAGGACTGTGGGAGGAACCAGGGAAAGGGGAGAGCAGGCAGGCTGGATGCCATGGGCATGACCCCTGTGCCACACGTACCCCAGAGCCCTTCTGGAAGAATTGTTGCTGCCCCCATTTTAGATATGGGCATGCTGAGGCCCAGAAGAAAACAGCTCCCGGTCTGAGAGACACACACTGAGCTCTGCCATTCTCCCTCTCCACATCATTGCACAATCTCTGAAAAATGCAATTATACCAGATTATGGAGTGATTGGGGGAGGTTAATTGTAGGTTACCAGGAACATTCTCGAGAGCTGGTGTGCGGGGGAATTTTTCCACTCCAACTGACAGACATGCAGGGACAAATGAAGGGTTGATTGGATGGAGATGGAGACTAGAAAACACCCAGGATGGCAGAAATCGTTTGCAGGGAAAGCCCGGAAAATGGCCCCGAGGCCCGTGCCCCCCACGCCCAGCCCAGTGTGCCTGATGACGTCCGAGGACAGAGCTTCGAAAGGCCACGGCCATTCAGGATCTAATTATGGGCCCTGGCTGCCACTTCTCCTTCCCCTCCAGGGCTGATGGTCTTTAATAACTTCCTGCCCTCAGCTCTGTAATTGCTGCAGAATTCATCATGGGGCCTGGGGGCTGATTCGTGGAACCTGGAGCTGGGCGACTGCACCCTCTGGTACCCCTACCCCCGTGTGGACAGTGTGGACTGTGGGTGGGTCATGGCCCAGCTTGGGGCAGGGCCATTGCTGGAAAGAGAAGGAAGCTTTTCCCTGTTTCTGATCAAGGATTCACAGAAAAGAATTTCCTCCTCCTTTCCAACTGGGCGACAGACGTGGAGACAAATTAGGAGGCAATGATCCGATGCATTCCAAGGGGAGAGGTGGGGGCCCATGTAGGTTGGACACTGCATACACTGTCGGCAATGGCATCGTGTCGGCCTGCTTTGCTTAGCTGTTTGTCTTTTTTCAGTGGTGGGGGTGACAATGGAAAAAAGATCATGGTGTAAAAAACCAAAGAGCACCTCTCAACATTTTTAGGGAAAAAAAGTGATTTCAGCTTAAAGACAAGATAATAGTCATTTATGCATTCCCTTGATGATAATGGAAGCTGACACTTCTACCGCATCTGCTGTGCACCAGGCTTCACAACTACTCTCACTGGATCCTCACAACAGGCCTAAGTGCTATTATTAGACCCATTTTACAGATGGGAAACTGAGGCAGACAGGCATGAAGGGACCTGCCCAGGGTCACACAGCTAACTATAATAAAAATGTTCATAATAATGATATTAGCTAGCATTTATGTAGTGTTTTAAAGTCTGCAAAGTGCTGTATAAATATTATCTCATTGGATTCTCACAATTGCCCTGGGAGTTTATAAAACATTCGTTTTATAAATGAGGAAACCAAGGCAGAGAGGTTCATTGGCCTGCTCAAAGTCACACAGCTAGGAAGTGTCACCGGTCACAGGAACCCTGGTCTTGGAGCCACAGTCACTGTAAGCTGCCCACACCTGCTCTCCTGCCCTTGGCATCTTTGAAAAAGCCTTGGGACTTGGCTTTTTCATCCAAGCTCAGGACAGTTTGAGCTCAAGGCTACCTGAGGACCAAGGGGCCTTCAGAGGCCAGAAGCCCTGTCTGGCCAGGCTCTGCTCTCCCTCTGCCCCCTACACTCTGGGGCAAGCCAAGGCAGGCAGTTGGTGGACCCCCATATCCATCTGAGCGGGCATGATGGAAAAGATGAGGGACCCCCGCCTCTGCCTCATGGCACCTTCCCCAGGCAGAATCTCAATTTCCCCCTCTAAAATGGGGACATGGACTTCTAGGGCATCAGTAAGGCCTAGAAGCCCAGGGTCTGTTCTTGGGGGCTGGCTTGGGGGAGGTGTCTCCACTCACTGCCTGACACAGCCAAGCCAGTGCAGCTGAAACCAAACCCTTTTGGGTTGGGATCACATTTTCCTCTGAGATGCCAGCTCTGACAGGCTGCAGACTCCCAGGCCTCCCCCTTGGCAACTAGGCAGGCTCCTTGTCTAAACATGACCCCATCTCCACCGCTTCTCCTTCCCCCGCAGGGGGAATCCACTTTTCCCATCAGATTTCTGGCTGATGCAACCAGGCTTTGGAAGGAAGCCTCCTGGCCTGCTCTGGGCTCCCAGGGATGAGACACTTGTTCCACCTGGAGACGAGCTTGGGGTGAGCGGGCTGGTGGCAGCTGCTCCCAAGGCCGGGATCAGCCTCTGGGAGGCTCAGTGCTTATTCCTCACATATAATTAACACATACAATAGGGGCCTTTTATCCAACAGCCCAAACTGGAAGGTGGAAAAGGGGGGTTAGCTAGCTTGTCCAAGGTCACAGGGGGAGGTTAGGGCTTCACTGGGTGAGGGGGGAAGGCAGGAGAGGAAGGTGATGATTCTGCAGGTCTGAGATTGTGTGCGATCCACAGGGAACATAGACAATCTAGGGCACACTCTGCTAGGAGACTTCTTTTTTTTTAAAAAAATAAGGCATAGTTGGACACACAAAAAGGGACTGATCAATCCTTGCTGACAGACCAACCTTGGCAAGTTGGGCTCAGAACTAAAAACTAAAAAGGCTGAATAGATTTTAGGAAATTGAAAAGCTCCTTTATTGATCCTCTGTTTCTCCCATAAATAAAGGTCCCTCCTTTTCAGTACCAATATCTTACTAGGGGTATAAGACACAGAACATGGCACTCTGAAAACTGGACATGAAAATCATGGGGTGAACAAGGAAATGTGTAGGACTGGGAAAGGTCTGATAAACAGGACAACGGGCTGGCCAAGCAGTGAGCGGATGAGTGAGGGACCACTCAGTCCACGCGCTCCTCAGATGTCCTTCTGATGTCAGGGAAAACAGAGAAGGCACTTCCTTTGCCTCCTTTGTGGAGAGCCCCTTGTGGGATGAGCTTAGTGGACACAGCCAAAATGCCCCTAAGCTGGGCAAGGTCACAGATTATCGACCTGCACCTCTTGCCCCATCTCTGCCCAGGATACTTTTGTCTTATAAGGGTCACCTTTAATACTGATTCTTTTGAGCTCATGATGTCCCACAATTTGCCATCCTTCCATCAGTCAAGGGAAAAGTCATTGGTAGACACTTGGAAAAGGTTCCATCCCTAAGACCTTGGCCCTAGCCTGCTATGGTCTGTTATCTGTGGCTCGTGGCTAGGTAGGCCACATGAAGCCTAAATTTATGGGATGTGGAGAGAACACTGAGAATTCAGCCCTAATTTGTCCTCGAACCTCCAAGTACAGTGGAAAGAGTTCTGGTTCAAAGGTCAAAGACCCTGGGTTCAAATCCAGTCTGTCTTTTGTTACCTATGTGACCATGGGTAAACTGATTCATGGCCCAGGGCCTCAGTTTCCTTATCCGTAAAATATAGAGATGGGCTCCATGGTGTCCAAAGTCCCTTCTAGTCCTGGACCCATGGCCCCATAATCTGCTGGATGTTTCAGGGGAAGCCAGACCCTGGCAGGAACACATCTGCTTGGCCCTCACTGCTTGCCCAGCAGTGACCAGAAGAGCAAAGACCCCTGGGATCCCCAGCCTCCATGGACTTTCTGCGATTACTTACAGAGCTTTGACAAATGGTCATCCCTGAGGGACTGGAAGGGCCAACAGAACTTGTCCCCTGGGCTCCCCCTGCCTCTCCTAAGGGTCCCTCTCCATGCCGCTGCTGGTTTCTGCCAGGGCAGGGCTGGACACCCTCCAGATGCTTCCTTGGGTCCCAGTGTGGTTGCCGCCAAGGCCAGGAAAAGTCCAAGATTTCTCCGAAGGGGCCGGGCTGGCCAGCATTCTTTGGAAGGGGGCCGTTGGAAGTGGGCCTTCTCTCCCTCTCCAACCCTTTGGCACCCCATGTATTTTTAGCCATGTGGTAAATGAGACATGATAATCTTATTATCTGACTTGGGAGAGTGGGACAGCGGGCTTAGTCTCTCAGTCAGCTTGGCATCTTAATTGGAGAATCAGCCTGAGTCTGGGAGTTCACTGCCTCCTCCGGCTTTTATATTGACATGTCTTAAGGGTTTCATTATACCCATTAGAGAGGAAAGAGCTCTCCTTTGTTCCCTGACAAGTAGGGTCCCATCCGTGTCTCGGGAGCCCTAAGAGCTGTTTTCTTTGGGCCCTGCTGGGGCCCCGCTGCCAGGGTGAGCTGACTGACGGGCCCGACAACAGGCTGCTGAAGGGAGGATTTCACTCGGCCCATCAACCCTCAATGTGAAGGATTAGCGCCGCGGATAGCTTGACAATATTGACTTCAGCACACAATGGAAATATAATTAGGTACCTGACATTGAGTGGAGAGAAATACTCCAACACTCATACCAATTAAAATAATTACACCAAATCTTCTGCGTGCTACTTTGGAACAAAGCCTGTGGTTTCGCCTTTTTTTTTCCCCACCCCCTCCTTCCCGGGCCTGCTGCTGACTTCATCTAGAGCCACGAGAAGCCTTCCTGGTCTGCCAGTGGGAGCTCAAACAGGAACTCCTGCCCAGGGCCCAGATCCTAAGGAAGGCGATGGCACGCAGGGGGGGCGCCCAGACCTAGGAACATGTGCTGGCCTATAGGCCTCAGGGGCTCGACCTTTTGATGAAGGAAGGAGGCTGAGGCCAGAGTGAGACAGGACAGGCAGGACCCAAGAGGGCAGACTCATTGCTCCCCTTTCACTAGGTACCCATTGGTTGCAATGTTTGGCCCGGTGACGATTCTGATTTTTGGTTGCTTTTGGTTTTTACTGGTGTCCAAGGCCCAGGATAAGAACCCATAGGCCAGCAGGGCCAGACTCTCCATCTCTGGGCCAGATGGATGGGGGCCTTGTGCACACTCTCCACTACAGGTCTCCACTCCAGACCACTCAGAATCATGTGAGTTTCCAGGCAGTCCCCTGGTCAGAGGCAGGGGCTGCTTGTGGGATATAGGCAGATACAGGCAGAGACAGGACCCTTTTCCCTCTCCACTATGCTTGCCCCCTTGGGCCACAGCTAGTCCCCCAGCCTGGGCCCCTGGGCTAACTCCTGCCTCAGTGGGAGCTGTTCTGAGCTGTGGATCTCAAATATTCCAGAAGCAGTCACAGAGGAGAATAAAATATCTTCTTTATTTATTAATTTGGATTCTCCCTCTCTCTCTCTCTCTCTCTCTCTCTCTCTCTCTCTCTCTCTCTCTCTCACACACACACACACACACACACACACACACACACACACACACACACAATACCAGGGAAGCTCGGACTTGCACGGCCCACTGGGTGGGTTTCTGTACAAGTCGTCATGGTCTGGCATTTGGACACAAATGGGGGCTGTGGGAGATCTGTCCCCTGAAGGGCAGGTGGTTCCCCAGCTGAGGGCCATCCCTGGAGGAGCACACAGCAGGCTGTCAGGAAGCAAGCAGGGCAGACAGACAAGGGGGAAGAAGATTCCTTGCCTTCCTTCCTTTGATCAAAGAAAACATCTTTGACTAAATTAGCACCGGATTCAGTCTGTGACTGAGAGACAAGCGTAATTCTGGGCAGGAACATGTGATTATCACAACCAAGTTCTTAAGGAGAGCAGATCCATCAAGACCTCGGCAGAGAGCAGATCCCCAGCCTGGCTGGTGCGGAGGGGAGGCTTACTCTGGCACACCATTAGCTCCACACCCTGTCACTCAGGCCCTGTGCCCACGAGAGCCTGGGCCTGGAGGACAAGCATGGAGCCAGAGGTGGTCCTGGGAGGTCCAGCCTGGCCAGAGGGAGGCGGCTGCCCACTGTCCACGTGGCACGTCTCTGCCGCTAAAACAAAGGTCGTGCTTCCGTTCCCACCGCCATCACGGACCCAGGTAGGCTGGGTAACGGGACATTTCAGGGCTGGAAAAACACAGCAAAAGAATAAAATTTTATTTTCAGTCTGGCTTTTTTTTTTCCCAAGGCCCTCGACAAACCATTTGTGTTACACTGAACATTCTGATGGTGTTTCCTCAGGATGTCCTCTGTTTTTCTGTATCAAAGGCGATAGGGGCGCTTGGGTGGGGGCGGTGGCAGTAGTGGGTGGGAAAGGGAGGTGACAGGACCCCCTTTCCCAAGCGTTTTCACGAAGGGAGCAGCAGCAAACAGGCAGCCTTCCAGGCTGGGTTCCTTCCTAACACCATTCCCTTTGCTGGCAGGCAGCTCTGTCGACAGGATCTGAGGGCGGAATCTTATCTACCAGATGTGGGGACACACATGCTGAACCCTGTATTTCCTGAGGAATTCTGATCTCACCTAAAGGCACCTACAGTTCACTTGCCTTGTGGTGACAGGCCTCCACTCTGGGAAGCTAGTGCAGAAGAGGAGGAGGAGGAGGAGGAGGAGGAGGAGGAGGAGGAGGAGGAGAGGAGGGGGAGGAGGAGGAGGAGGAGGAGGGGGGTGAGAGGAGGAGGAGGAGGAGGAGAAAGAGGAGGGGGAAGAAGAGGAGGGGGGAGAGGAGGAGGAGGAGGAAGGGGAGTAAGAGGAGGGGGAGGAGGGGGAGAGGAAGAGGAGGAAAAAGGGAAGTAGGGAGAGGAAGAGGAGGAAGAGGAGAGGGAAAGGAGAGGAGAAGGGGGAGGAGGGGAGAAGGGTGCACCCTAATCACAAATTCATGTTAGGTAAAGAAAAGGTGCTCATGGAGCTCAGCCCCTGCACAGGCAGAGCTCAGGCTGAGGAATTCTGGTCCAGACCCATGGCCTGGCTTTCTTAAAGAGGATTCCTGGACAGATCAATGGCTGCAGCACCAGGCACTGTGCTGGGCACGGGGGCAGATGGGAAGGAGCCAGAAGAGGCTTCTAGATGCCCTGGTCCAACCCCTCCTTGTGCCCATGGAGACCCTGAGAGGCCCTTTCCCCTTCTCTTATAGTTAATCTTGTTAAGATGTGAAGGGCTGGGCTCATCTGCTGAAGCCCCAAACTCCAGGAATCCCCCAGATCTGTCCCCTTTGATGGCACATGTGGCTGGGCTGGCTACTGCCTCCCTCCTGGGAGGGGTGGGGTGGGGCAGGGGTCCCTCTGGCCTGGCCTCTGCCCATCAGTGTGCTTACTCACTGGCCAGCCAGGCCCTGAGCCCAAGTCAGCCCTGGCCGTGTCACAAATGAGGCGGCGTCTCCCCCTCCTGGCCAGTCTGGAGACCAGCTGGTGGCAGCAGCCTCGGCTAGCCAGCCCAGAATCTCTCTCTCTTCTGCCCTCCCTCTCTACCTTCTAAGCCCTGAAGAGAGACACAATCTGAAGGTCCCTGTGAGGGTCCCTGAGGAGCCAGAGGCTAGCCAGCCCCTCCACCTTGAGCCGGCTGTTCCTGAGTCTGGGGTGGGAGGCTGGATACCCCCAACCACTCTCCCTACAGCTAAAGGGGGAGGCTGGACTCCTGGGGCGTGGCCAGGGGGCCGCTGGCACTCCTGATTCCTACCCAGCCAGAAAGGCTTCCAGCCTGGGCCTGGAGTCTCCTAAGCCAGCCCACCTAGGCTTCAGGAAGGGATGCTATTTAGCCATTGTGAAGACCCTTGGCCAGATTGTGATATCTCGGGGGAAGGGGGAAGCACAGCTCGATGGCTTGGGGGTCACTTCTTGGACAGAGCCCACATTTGTGACTACGTGCTAAGTCTTTGGGGAGGGTGCAGCCTGGAAGACTGTCTGAGCAGCAAGAAGGAAGCTGGTGAAGTCTAGGAGCCCCAAGCTTGTATCGGGAGGCAGACACTGGGAGGCTTCCGTGTCTCCTTGGGGGGGTGTGAGGGCCAGCACTGGGAGCTCAGGGAGGACACCAGTGACAAACAGCGACAGTTCCCCTCCCCTGCCCCCCCCCCCCCCAGGGCTCCAAGCCATCCCGACTGACCTCTGGTCCCTGGGCACATTTTGGCGCAGATTCTGGGCTGTGGGATGGGTTTGAGTGAAATCACAGGTGCTGAAATGAGTGGACTAAGGCTCAGAGATGTAGAAAGCTGTGGTGGAGCTGACAGAGAAGGATGCTGGGTGCTCCTGGGCTCGTCCAGGGACGGGCATCTAACCTCAGCAGCCCGTGATGACGGCCTGCAAGCCCGAGCGTTTGGTTATCCACAGCTTAGTCACCTCCTCGGCACTGGTCGGGTGAATGCCCACTGTCTTCTTCATCTGGACATATGTGGCCCCGCATCTAGAAAAAGGCAGAGCAGGATTTGGCCGCAGGACTGGAGAACACCCAACGGTCCCATCTCCAAGGCCAGCAGCAGGGCAACCTCCCCTTCTGGGGGCCCTGCAGGGCCTGTGGGGAGGGTTACTGGGGAGACTGACCAAGTAGGAGGTGGTCCTGAAGCGGCTCCATCACTTGTGAGGCCTCGGGGGGGGCTGCAGGGGCCATGCTACCCATCAGCCATGGAGCAACGGCCATGGGCCCATCACAGATTCCTCCTTCCTTGTGCTCAGCCTGCCTCTCCCCTCCCCAGATGGGCTGCCTCCAACCTTCTCTCTGCTCAGGCTCCCAAGGCCCCCGCCACCCTCCTTTCCCATGGAGGGGGGCCTTGCCTCTGGCCGGACTGGAGTGATGGGGGCCCCCATGTGGAGACCCCTGCTCTGCCCTCCTCTCTGTGCTCCCCATGTGTCCATGCCCAGGCCAGCTCTTGGATAAAGCTGACCCCTCCATGACACCCACTCTTCCTTTTCCTCTGTCCTTTCTTCCTGTCTCCTGGGTCTTCCCTGATGTCCACAGATATGCTCAGATCTCCCTGGCCCACCATACCCGTCCCTTGGCCTCACTGGCCTCCTTACCCACCATCCCATTTTGTTCCTCCATCTGTTGTTTCCTCCCTCACCTGTGTCCCCCCTGCCCATAACCTTCTGCTCCTGCCCAGTCTAATTGCCCTTCTCTGCCCTCATGGCCTGGCCATTCCCGGAGCTCCTGCTGGACCCAGCTATCTCCTAGCTTCTGGGTCACTCCTCTTGGTCAGCATCTGCTGGCCCATGCTCCTCCTCCTGTGTCCTAAGCAGGGTGCCTCTGGCCTGTCCTGGGCCCCCCTCTCTCTGGGCTTTCTCCCCTGCCCCCCTCATTGCTCCTGTGGATTTCACTTTCACTGGAGAAACGGGCCCGGGGGTGAAGAGGCTTCCCCAGCCCCCGCTGCCATCAGGACTCACACACACATTCACCGAGAGCCTCATGGCCAACCTTGGCCTTTCCATCATGGGATCACTTCTGGAGAGAGCCCCTCCTCCCAAGGCCAGCCCAAGCAACAACAACCTGGCATTGGTCCAGGAGGGAGTGTGACCCCCTGCCTGGGCAGCCCCCCACCTGTCCCCCAGGACTCTGAGATCACAAGAAACGCTGCTGGGAGTGAATATTTCAGGATGTCTGGGGGCCAACCTCCTCAGGGTCAAAGGGCACGAGTAGTTTTGGTCCCTTTCCTCACATGACTTTAAAGTGTTTTTGGACCAACCCAGCCTCACCTCAACCCCTCCAATACCCCCAGGGCGGTTTTCACTTCCCTCTCACAAAGGGACCTAGCGGCCACTGAATCTGATCACTCCTGGAGAAGGGAGGAGAGGGAAGCTGCCAGTTCTGGAGGTGGCCCTGTCCACACTGGGAGGGCTCTCAGGGTCAGGAAGAGCCCCTGGCTCGACTACTCTAGGGCGTCTGTAGTCTCATCCCTCCCTGACACAGATGCTGTGTACCGTCTGTCTGTGCCCTCTTGGCAGCCTCTGGCCCTCAGCTCTTCCTTGTCCCCCAGCCCGACCTCCCTCCCCTCAGGCTTTTTTGGGTGACCCCCTCTCCTCTGTCATTCCTCTTCTTCATTCCATCAAGTTTACATGTCTTTGCAAGCCTCCCCAGAGCTCTTGGTTCTGGAAGAAAAAAGTCTCCTCTTCCAAAGAGACACTGCAGACCCGTGGTTCCGGGACGCTGTCTGCCCCCCAGGTTTCCATCCTCCAGGTTAAGCTCCTGCTTCACTTATCCTCATGGGGCACGAGCACAAGGCCCCTTTCGCAGCCTGGCCATCCTCCTCCAGACACTGCCAGCCTCTAAGACCAGGTGCCTAGAACCTGACAGAAAGGCGGGGGGGACCCTCACATCCTGAGCCCTTCCTGGGACAGTCTGAGGTCACGATTGCATGGCCCCACTGGGCCTGCTGGACACACAGCAACGATGATTCCCCAGGGTATCCGAATAGAACCGGGGCCTGGCCTGGAGCATTGGCCAAGTGGCTGCCCTCCCATTCAGCCCCAGCGGATTTCATCTTGGATTCAGGCCAGCATTTGGGTCTGTCAAGACCTCTGGGAAGCCTGATGGTCAGCCAGGCTGCTTGCCAGCCCTTTGTCTGCCCCAGGGAGACTTCACGCATCCCCAGGTAGTTACCATTGTCTCCCCCTTGGGCTGTGAGTCCTTTGGGGGCAGGGGTCATTCTGTTCTGTGTGTGCACTTGGCACCGTACTGGGCACACAGAGCTTGTGCTTAATCAAGCCTTGTTAACTGGCTGACTGATCACTATGTTCTCTATGCCTCTTTCTAAACCACTGAGAAAACTGCCCAGCAGCACATGGCTCCCTAGCCAGGCACGAGCCCTGACGGAGGGAGGGGTCCCTGAAATATGGAAGCCAAGCAAGCGTGGGCAGACTCCTGGCTAGAAACAAAGACCATTTATTTCCCCCAATTTGGACAGACCTGCCCGAGTCTGTCCTCATTAGCCTGCTCTTAAGGAACTGGGGGCAAGGGAATCTAAGGTTGTATTTGTGTAAAACTCAGCTCTTTTGTTTTTGGGGATTGAATGAAATGCTTAGCTCAGTGCCTAATGAACGAACATTCCCTCCCTGGGTCCCCCAGACCCATCAGCCCAGAGAACTGGGCCTATTCTGCCTCTCCAGCCTCAGCTGGCTGGTTGTTCTTGGTTATTCTGGAGGCTCCTGGCTTTCAGGGGGGGCACTGTCTTTGTGGAGGCCTAGGAGTTGGCTCGACCACCGCTCAGACCTCCCCAACTCTGGGATCCGCCAGCGTTGGCCTCCCCTGGGCATGCACTGCCGCTCACGGCCTCTTTCCCAGGATTCTGTGAGTGAAGGGGCCCAGGAGTAGCTCGGCTGGTGACTGCCACACCAGGGCTGGGCTCTTGCCTGGGCAGCACTCTGGGCTGACCTTCAGAAAACCTCACCTGGGCTCCTGAGCACACATGCGAGGCAGGCCAGCTCCCCCACTCTCACGGACTTCCTCCCAATGGTTATTTTGGACACAACTTCAAAACAATGACATCGTACAAAATGCCGTTCTAGAATCTGAGCCCCTGGCAATTAATGGACTACAAACACATGTCGAAAATATGTGGTCTCAAGGTCCGTTTCAATCCAATGTTCTGGAGTGGTGCCCTTCCCCCCGCCACATTTGGGGGCTTCTCTTCCAATCCCCTCCCTGCTTCTCATTCACACCAGTCCCTCAAGGAAGAAAAACCCAGTAAGGGCCACAGAAGGACCTGGCGCTGAGATGCTGGGCTGGCCAGTGCATCAGGCAACGCCCAGCTGTTGGGTTACTCTCTCGGATCAGGATTTGATAGGATACAATCCCCCGATGGGGTGGGACCTGAGAAGGTGAGAGCAGAGGCCTGCCCTGCCTAGACAGTGCAGACAATTGCCATGGTGGCTGTGGCTGACCAGCACTCATCCTGTGGTGGACTGTTCAGGTCCCACTCAGGAGCGAGAGCACTCTGAATGAGAGCCAGGGGTTTCTATCCTGCTAAGAATGTCAGCCATGTGTCTGGCGGTGCCGCTTCTGATTCAGTCATGTCCCCAGGGCCCCCCAACCAGCCAGAACGCTGCCCACTAGGTGCCCAACTGTCTCCCAGGGTATTTCCCATGGGGCTAACCCAAAGCTCTCTTGCTCTCTGCAGCTTGGCGGATCCAGATGGTGTTGGGCTCCGCCACACAGCAGAGAGAGATGGGAATCTCTTCCTTATGCTCCAGGGGGGGAGAGCCATCCTCCTCACTGTGACCTAGGCATCCGAGTGAAAGAATAAATGATGTATCCTGCATGGCAGAGAAAAGAAACGGGGCCTTTTGGGGGCAGCTAGGTGGCGCAGTAAATAGAGCACTGGCCCTGGAGTCAGGAGGACCTGAGTTCAAATCTGGCCTCAGACACTTAACACTTACTAGCTGTGTGACCTTGGGCGAGTCACTTAACCCCAACTGCCCTCCAAAAAGTTAAAAAAGGGCCTTTTGGGGCCATCTGCCCAGGGGGAGCCCAGAGCAGCTGCCTTCCTCCCAATGGTGTGTGCACCTTGCACACAGTAGGTGTGCCCTCACTGGCTGAGGATGGCTGGGTCAGGATGCCCTTTTCAGTCACACTACAGTTCTTAGTGCCTGAAGCCAGGTGGGTTGACAATGCCTTGGAAGGCCTGAGGGGAAGATGTGCCTCTTTCGGGGGCCCCCAAGGCAGCCACAGAGGGTAGGGGGGCACTCAAAAGGACTTTTTGGGAGGTTGAATAACATTTGGCTGCAGAAGAAAGCTGGGATCTTCTCAAACTAAACCTGTGGTATCTTCATAAAGGCTTGAAGTCTTTTTGCTGAAAATACATATAATACGACATAAAAGTAACATAAAACATGGAGTCTTTTCAACTGTAGTGTTGCCAAAATTAAGCAGCCATGCTCTGTAATCTCAGAATCATGTAGGAGAACTTTATAAACTGAAGACATTCTTTTGTACTTACTTTATTCCAAGAGCAAATCCTTGAATAACTTCGCCTGCGTTGGGGCCGATGAAGTGAAGGCCAAGAATCCGCTGGTCTCCCTCTCGCAAGCACACCATCTGAAAACAATACAGCCCCATGAGAGTGGCCCAGATGCAGGCATGGTTGGTCCACCACCCACCGTCATCCATGACACACCAAGGCTCTCATGTCCATGGTCTTCAGGGGGCCCAACCCAGCTGGGTAGGGAGGAAGCTGGGGAGGGGGCAGGTCTGAACATCTTCCTATTCACTGGCTATGGTGAACAATGGATGGTAAGGGTGGGTGGTGGGGAAGATGAGGGCTAAGCTGGGAGAATTCTCCTTCCTGATCATCAAAGTCATCTCCCCAAACCCAAGCCCTACACCTGCTCCAGGCTGGGGGAGCTGTGAGTGCTGGAGAAGGCTGGAAATTAGCAGCAGGACGGGGTCTCCCCAAGAGTCTAGAATGAACACCAGCTCCTCCATCCTCTCTGAGGATGATGCTTGTGAATTCTGGATGACATGGAGGCTTGAGTCACCTCAGGGAAGAGCTGCCTCCCAAGGGCCCGTTCGTTCCCAGGTTTGAGATCACAGGGCTGGAAAGGCCTTGGAAGATCAGCCTGTCTGCTGGCCTCACTTTATAGATGAGGATGCCGAGGGCCAAGGTGGTTAGATCCTCACATGGTCACCACCCTTCAAGCCGTGTTTTTGTTCCAATGGGATACCCTGAGCTCCCAGACTGCCCACCAGGGTGTGGCATGGAGAGGACCCAGAGTCCAAGGCCCTGGCCTCATGGTGCTCTAACTGCCACTACTCCCAGGGATGCCTCAGGTACCAGGCCCCTTGGCCTCCCTGGGCCCATCTGCTCCACTAAGTGAGAAGGCCATGTCGAGTTCTTTCAGATGGGGCCTCCAAACCCACGTGGGCATGAGGGGTACTGATTGTGGGGAGCAAATGCTCAGGCCTACGGTCCTGCTCAAGGCTGTCCCACCAGAATGTTCTGAGAAAAACCAGTTGGTTCTCTCTCTGTAAGCTTGGGCACACAGCCCTGAGACCTGGGCCCAGAAATCTGGGTATCACAGAGGAGGCCCAAGCCAATGACTAAGCCTGAGTGGAGCCTTTAGGAGGCTGCATCACTCTCCCTGTGGCCCAGGTAAAATGGTAGCCTGATGCTGCCCATGGCCAAAGAGGGGTTCTCTGAGAGGCCATGTCCAGCCCTGCAGCTTCTTTCAGAGGGACATCAGCAGAGCATGGAGGACCTTGGTGCTTGGGCAAAAGGCTGGCACTGATTCCCTTGCACACATAAGGGTTAAATGAACTGAGGGCAGCATAGCCAAATGGTTGGTGTGCTGGAGGCAGAAGACCTGGCTTGGGCTTGGGGCTTTCCGTCTGCTAGCTGTGTGAACCTGGATAAGTCACTGCCTCTCTCTCCATGGGCTGCTCACCAAATAGGCAGGGAAGATGGCCTTCTGCCCCTTACAGGATTGCTGATGAAATGCTTTGCTGACAGACATTATTAATTATGCCAAATACTTACTTTGACGTAACATTGAGAGGAGTCTCTTTCAGGCACAGTGAATTCTAGAGGTTTATAATATGCATGATAAACCTAAAAAAAAAGGCTGTGGTGAAAGAATGCCCCCAGGGTGGCCCCAGTAATAGCTCTGGGCAGGTAAGGGGCCCCTGGTGTCTGGAAGGCATCTCCATGGCCCCAAGCCCTCCAAGGCAGGGGGAGCCCACTGCCTCTCCAGGGCATCCGCCTCCATGGTGGGACGCTTTCCTCTCTTAGGAAATTCGTCCTAACATCAAGCCTAAACATATTCCTCACCACAGTGCGTTACTGCTCCGACTTCTGTTCTCTGGGCCCATGTTGGACCACGCCTAATTGCTCTTCCAAGTGCTAGACCTTAAAAGCAGCTTTCTCTTGGCCAACTAAACCTCTGGTTTCTTCATGGACTCCAGGCCCTTTCCATCTTGGTTCCCCTTCTTAATCTCTCCCAATTTATCCACATCCTCTATAGCCTGTATTACCCAGAAATGTTCCTGACCCTCTTGTGGGGCCTGCCCAGACCCCTGGGATCCATGATTCTTGTAATGCAGCCTCAGATTCTGCTCCCCTTGGGAAGTGCCAACATCCAAATCAGTGTCTGTCTGGATAAAGGGATGGCTGTGCCCTTGGAGTGCCCCTGCCCTTCCAGCTCCTTCTGCCTTTCCCCTCATCACCTCCATCCCTCCACTCCTCCTGGTTCAGCTCTTCCCCTCTGCTCTGGCCCTATTTTCCTCCCTTCACAGACTTGACCCTGACAGCTGACTGCCATCTATCCTTGCTTCCTTGCCTCTGATAATGTACCTATATCACACCGGGCTGGAGATGGCCAGAAGGCCAGGGGAGCTCAGGGGAGGCCAGAAAGGAATGTGGCACCAGGAAGGTGGGGATGTGGGAGAAAGGGGGAGTCTTCTGTATAGCAAATAGTTAAACCTATTAGAGCAGATGAGATTAACAAGGGAGAATACAGAAAGGGCAGAGGAGAGAGGCCAGGGCAGTGCCCCGAGAGACCACCAAGGTCAGAGGGGGGCAGCACGGAACTTGGCCAAGGACACCGCCAAGAAGGGTCAGAAGCTTGAGGACTGAACAGTTTGGCCCCAGCCTCCTTTTTTTCCAGTATAATTATGTATCACCCTCCTCACAGCCAAGAATACACACAGAATGGCCTTCCTCAGGCCTTGGCATAGGCTGTCTGCTGAGCCCTAACTCTTCCCCTAGAACCCTTGAGGCTTGGCAGGCTGCCACCTCATTCATGGGCATCTTCAGCTATCTGTATTTTTCCTGGCTTATAGTCTGTGCTCATATGGGTCCATGGTGCCTCACCCCATAGGCTGCACTCTCCTGGAGGGCAGGGGCTCCGGCACCTTGGACAGCACCTGGCACACAAGAGGGGCTTCCTGGGGATGGATGAGAGGTCACCCACTAAACACCAGGCAGATTGTTATCTCCATCAGTCACAGATGAAACCGTGGGTCCTTTGAGGAGTCAAACAGACGTTGTTATGACATTACTGGAAATGGATAGAATATCTTAGCAAGTGTAGGGATGCCTTCATAAATCCCACAGTGCCACACAGAGTGACCTGTAAATGACAGCACAACAGATATGATGCCTGACAGAAACCTTTACATGTCTTTAAAATCTGAAGCAGAGAGAGAACAACCCCGAGGCTTTGGAAACAGAGTGAGTCAGGGCTCACCTTCAGGAGGTCACATCCCAGGGCACACATCTGGCTAGGGACAAAGCTCCAAGGCAGCCCTGGTGGGGATGAGGGACAGGAAGGGGGCTCCAAGAAAGGTGCCACACAGAAGCTGCATTTGGGCTGAGTCTTAAGGGAAATAAGGGACAGAATCGAAGAAGAGGAGGTGAGGAAGCATTTCAGGCATGGGGGCCAGGCAGTGCAAAGGCATGGAGGTGGGAGATAAGTGTTACATGTGAGGAACAGCAACAAGGCCAGGATGGCTGGACAGAGGAGTGCATGGGAGGAAGAGCAAGCATGTTGGAAGATAGGACAGGGACAGGCCAGAGGGGTGGGAGAGGCTGGAGGCAGGGAGGCTGATAAAAGGGGGTTGGGAAGGGCTGAGAGAGCAGAGTGGAGAGGTGAAGGTAGAGAGAACACAATGTGGTGGTGCCTGGGAGCACCTAGAGGGAGAGACCTCCCAGACCTTATCCACATCTCCTCGGGCACCCACCAGGCCCACCGCGTGCACCCATTAACTCTGCTGAGCAATGGAAAGGAACCTGGAACATCCAGAGTCCAATCAGTGCCTGCCCGAGAAGCATCCCTGCCCAAAAAGGGCTGGAAGAAATCTGAGGAACACTGAGTGAGCACAAAGTGGCAGCTGGACAGGGCACAGCTCTGGGCATCAGGAAGGCAGGCTCAGATCTGGCCACTGCCTGCCTCAGTTTCCTCAAATGTAAAATGGGGATAATCATAGCACCCCCATCACTGGGTTTTTGTGAGGACCGAAATTGTAGCACTCTCTGCAAATGCTGCCTGTGGTTATTAGGGTTCACCAGCATCACTGGTAGCTGTAGCAGCAGGGGTGCTGGGCGTGCTGGCGGCTGGAAGCAGAATGCTCAACCCTGGGGATGGATGCCTGCCCTCAACGGCCTTACACGCTGCAGATCTTTCTGTCTGACTCTGCCTCCCCCATCTTGTACTTGTAAAGTCAACTTCTGAGCCCAACTAAAGCCTTTCTACTTTTCCTACTCGATTTAACATATGAGATCTTGCCTGATTTTTTGCTAATGTGTAGGAGATTTTGGGGCACAGCACTGATGGCGGGGGCACCCCTGCTGAGCCAGGGCTTCTTCACCTTGCTCGTCATGTGGACCTTCTCAGCACTGTGCTCTTTAATGCATAAAGCAAAATCCATAGGATTCCCAAGGGAACCCACAGCATTGACGTCAGGATCATTTTTTGAAAAGTTTCTCCCTGCCTGGGAAGGAGCAAACGCCCAGACTGTAGCCAACAACGTCTCTGGGTCATCTTTCACCAAGTTCTGAATGGCGCTCCCTGGGCTGCCCTCTGGTCTCCCTCCATGCAACGCCTTGTGGGCAGGATGGTGAATCCTGAGCAAGCCTCCAGCCCTCCTCTCTCATCAGGCAATGCTGTCACAAGTGGGCACTGGCTGAGGCTGGCATCCCCTGGGTTTGCCGAAGCCAGGCTGGCTCACTTTCCCTCTGACCAAACGTACAAGGATTCTATTAGCAATCGAAGCCAAGCTTCCTGCTCTAACTTGGGGAACTTTCCCTGAGCTCCCTAGGCTCCAGCGCATTCCTATGACTCTCCCCCCTCTTCTGTGCATGGCCCCCACCCACCCTGCTTCTCTCCAGTAGACCTGGAAAGGTCCCTTCTACACTGACTTCCTCTACAAAATCCAAGCTGCAGTCTGGCTTTCCCACATCGAGGGGGCACGCCACCTTGGCCTCATTCTCTTCTCTTTCTAAAAAATATTTTTCATTCTGAACATGATAATCCCCAGGGAAGCTGAGCAGCAGATGAGGGCTGCATGTGACCCCAAGATGCCTGCTGGGCCAGCTGCCCACGTGGCTCCCAGTGTAGGACGGCTCCACACTTTTGGGATGGATTTAGCCCAGAATGTCCGCATCTCTCACTCGCCTTTGACCTCTTAAAAGACGAGGTCACCCCCGGCCGTCTTTGTCCCCCGATGCAGGCCTTCCCAAATGGACGCCTCACTTCTTCTTCCACTCAAGGCCTCTTTTGTTGCCTCCTCGAAACATGGAGGGAACTGGGGCTTCCCAAGGCCATGTCAGAAAAAAACAAGCACTGGCAAGTCCTACCAAGCTGGAAAAACTCCCAGGACAGGCTGGGGAAGGGCCAGGCGGGTGTCTATCATCTAAGGGCTAGCCTTGCCGGCTCCGGCCGGGGGTGATGAGTGTGGCTCAGAGGAGGGGCCGGCAGCGGGTGGGCCCACGCTGATGAAATCTGCCTTTTCAGAAAGACTGAAGCACTCACTCATTCACTCAACAAGCACCCCTGGCGTGGCCTTCGTGGTCTGACCAGTCTGGGGGTGTTCGGCTGGTTTGGGGAGAACAGACCAGTCTCTCCCTCCCTTCACTGTTTTCATGGAAAAGCCACAGGATAAGGGGCACCCCCAAAGGCTCCCCTGTTGTGTAGGAGCCCCAGCTGTCTCCCCAAGCTAGGGCTGCCCAAGCCATCCACCTCCCACCAGAGCCACCAAAGACAGTGGCCAGTGTCAGAGAGAGACAGCACCTGCCTTCAGGAGAGAGCACTGATCCATCCGTGTCAGCTGGGCCCAGGACAGCAGAGTTATGGAGACGCACCCATCTGTAAGGCCCTGAGTTCTGTGTGCATATGTGTGTGTGTACATGAGTATGTGAATGTTTATGTGAATATATGTGCATGTGTGTGCGTGTGTGTGTCTATGTGTGGGAAGGGCGTCTTGGAGCCATACAGAACATCTAGGGACCACTAGCTGGTCCAGAGGGAACCTCTGGTATACAAAGAGGGAGATGAGGGGCTGAGTGTTGCCTGTGCGACTGCAGGCTCCTCGCACCCCCATCCCACCTCTGACGTCCCCATCCTCAGGAAGCCCTCAGAAAGCTGGGCTGGGGGCTCTGCCAGAGATGTGAAGGATGGGGCAAAGGCTGTCCACACCTATGGGGCGGGTGCAGACTCTTCTGAGGCCCGACAGGGTAACAAATGAGCTGGCTTTTCACATGTGTTGTGCAGCTATTAGCAATTAATTGAGCTTCAGAGAACATGGTTCTGACTCAAACAGTCCAGAAAGGAAAATAAACAAAGCCTGTTTGGCTGCTTCCCATCATGGAACACAAATCAACATCCCCAAATGTGGCCCAAGACACTCGGCATGATCAAAGCGGCCCGCCACAAGGGAGCCCCAGCTGTCAGGACTGCGGCACGTTCATGAGGGGGGCAGGGGGATGAAAGGGATCCGAGAGGTGAGGAAGCCCACACAGCCAACGGCTCCAAGATGCGCTTCGGCCCAGACTTTCCGCTGTGAAAGCCCTGGCACAAAGTCTCCTTTCTGAGCCCGCTGCCACATGGCGAGATGGGTGCGGGGCAATGACAGCCACCCCCTCCTCTGGCCAGGGACTGCCCATGATCACACCAGCCGAGAACAAGGGCGCTTATCAGTCTGAATACATGGGATCCCACCCAATCCTCGCAAAGACTGGTGATCGAGCTACGGGGAGAGGTGGAAATGAATTGGGGCACCTGTAAGAACCCAGAACCAGACAGGAAGAACGGTGCTTCTGAAACCCAGGAACTTCATGAAAAGACACAATGACTGGGCTCCAGCTAGGCCACAGACTCTGAACAGCCCCTGATGAAGAAGGGGCAGGGCTGAAAGGCCACAAAAGGAAGGTTAGATGGGGCCAAGGGAATGAGCTCCCTGTCTGTGGAGGTGCTGAAGACCCAGGCTTCTAGAGCACCTGGAACTCTGGGGATTCGCTCAGCTCTCCGGAGCTGAGCACCGTAGCTAAAGGAGCCATGAAAGGGCCCCATAGGACCTGGCTTCCAAGCCCAGCTCAGCTGTAACCTTGGGCTGGTGTGACCTCCTGGGGCCTCCGGCTCCTTCTCTGGAAAATGAGGCTTGGTGTCAGATGCTTTAAAAGCTCCACTCCAATTCTGGAGAGCAATCTGGAACTATGGCCAAAGGGCTATAAGTAATTACATACCCTTTGACCCAGCAATACCACTTCTAGGGTTGTATTCCAAAGAGGTCATAGAAGTGGGAGGAAGACCCATATGTACCAAAATATTTATAGCAGCTCTTTTTGTGGTGGCAAAGAACTGGAAATTGAGGGGATGCCCATCAATTGGGGAATGGCTGAACAAGTTGTGGTATATGGGTGTAATGGAATCCTATTGTGCTATATGAAACGAGGAGCAGATGGCCTTCATATTTACCTGGAGAGGCTTATACAAACTGATGCTGAGTGAGAAGAGCAGAACCAGGAGAAATCCTTCTTTATAACCAGACTAATGTCTAGTGTGAAACTATCTGTAGATGCTATACCTGGTTGTATGCTGCCATGGGGGGAGTGGGGAAGGGAGGAAAGGGGAGAAAATTTGAAACTCAAGGAACCGGGGAACTGAATCTTGTAAACTAAAAGTAAACAAACTAACTATTAAAGACAAAAGAAAGAAGAAAAAAATAATGAGGAAAAAAAATAAAAACTCCACTCCTGCCAAAGCCTCACGGCCCTATAGACAGAAGCAGGAAGAAGGGGAAGGTGGGATCTGCAGTGGAAGCTTCCAAAGGGCAAATTTTTGACTTAAAAAAAAAAAAGTCCTTGGCTAGAAAGAGAAAGGAAATCTGAAACTTGTTCTGTGAGTTGGTAATGGAATCAAGAAGCCCTGCCCATGCCCCTGTACACACACAGAGATTTGATGGTGGTAAGTGTAAAACCTCACACTCTCAGGCACACACACACACACACACACACACACACACACACACATCACCTTCTCTAGGACAAGACTGGGAAAGCAGGGTGAAAAAGATACAGAGGTCTGGGTGGAATGCAAGCTGACTGAGTCCCTTGTGGGATATGACTGTCTTCTGAAGTTCTGAGGGAGGCGCTGAATCTACCGCCAGGGCAGGAGAGGCCCAGTGCCCTGGGCCCTCAGGGTCAGGGCCTCCCTGGAGGCTCCCACCGCATGACTAATCTGGAGAAGGCCTGGGAGGGTGACCGGGGATCAGTTCAAGAAATTGGGGTTGTCTGGCCTAGCAAGAAGACTTAGCTGGCCATGAAGGCTGGATTCTAGGATCTGAAGGGTTGTCATGTGAGAAAGGGGCCAAATTCGGTCTGTCTGGTCCCAGAGGCAGAACGGGGAACAGTGAGCCGAGTGACAGAGAAACAGATTTGGGCTGGGCCTTAGGAACAATGTACTCCTGAGGGAGAGGTCTCCAAGAGGAGACAGGGGAAGCCCTGGCCTCAGGGAGTGAGATCACTGACCTCGCGAGAGAGTGAGATCCCTGGCCTCGTGAGAGAGTGAGATCCTGGCCTCAGAGAGTGAGATCCCTGGCCTCAGGAGAGAGTGAGATCCTGGCCTCGGGAGAGAGTGAGATCCCTGGCCTCAGAGAGTGAGATCCCCAGCCTCGGGAGAGAGTGAGATCCTGGCCTTGGGAGAGAGTGAGATCCCCAGCCTCAGGAGAGAGTGAGATCCTGGCCTCGCGAGAGAGTGAGATCCCTGGCCTCAGAGAGTGAGATCACTAACCTCGCGAGAGAGTGAGATCCCTGGCCTCAGAGAGTGAGATCCCCAGCCTCAGGAGAGAGTGAGATCCTGGCCTTGGGAGAGAGTGAGATTCCCAGCCTCGGGAGACAGAGAAATCACTAACCTTGGGAGAAAGTGAGATCCCTGGCCTCAGAGAGTAAGATCCCCAGCCTTGGGAGAAAGTGAGATCCCTGGCCTCAGAGAGTGAGATCCCCAGCCTCAGGAGAGAGTGAGATCCCTGGCCTCAGGAGAGAGTGAGATCCCCAGCCTCAGGAGAGAGTGAGATCCCTGGCCTCAGGAGAGAGTGAGATCCCCAGCCTCAGGAGAGAGTGAGATCCTGGCCTTGGGAGAGAGTGAGATTCCCAGCCTCGGGAGACAGAGAAATCACTGACATTGGGAGAAAGTGAGATCCCTGGCCTCAGAGAGTAAGATCCCTGGCCTCAGAGAGTGAGATCCCCAGCCTCAGGAGAGAGTGAGATCCTGGCCTTGGGAGAGAGTGAGATCCTCAATCTCGGGAGACACTGAGATCCCTAGTCTTAGGAGAGAGATCCTGACTTTGGGAGACAGGGAGATCCCTGGCTTCAGGAGAGAGAGAGAGCGATCCTGGCCTTGAGGGGGGGGGGGGGGAATCTTCAGACTGGAAGAAAAGGTCTGTGTTGGAAAATGGAAAGCCATTTTCTTGGCCAAACTAGACAAGACAGGTCTCAGGATCTAAGCAGAAGGCTTGACTGCTGATGTGGCAGACAGGCCAGAAAGGACTTTGGGGAGGCTGGGAGGTAGCCATAGGCTGGAGATGGCAGAGGGACTCAAGGCAGGAGGGAGAATCCAGGGATGAGGAAGGGAAGGAGCCCTTCAGAGCAGGGGATGTTCAGGCAGCCCCATGTTGGATCAGAAGCCTTCTGGGGCTTGAGTCTTCAAGGACATGAGGCATCAGGTCAGGTTCAAAGCCCCCTCCCCAAATAGGCCCCTCACTGTTAAAGCCCCCCAGCCTTATTCTTCCACACCATCTCCCTGTCCAGGCTGCTGAGTAGCGGGTGGGTCACTGTAGAGCCCAAGGCCTTTCTGAGCAGGCATCCTCCCATGGGCTGAGCATGTGGGACCCTGAAGAGAGCCCCGGGAAGACTGTGATGACTGTACTCATCCCATGAGTCCTTAAATGGCCACACAAAAGCCCCGTGACAAAGAGCAAAGGCCTCTCTCTGAGCCAGACAAAAAAGCCAGTGTGGCCCCCCATGTGGCCCACCCCTCACGTCTGGCCATGGCAAGGAGCCATGCTCTATCCCAACCCACCCCACCCCATGCCAAGCACGTCCGCGCATGCAGACGTGCCAGCCCCTACCTCAATGTTGTCTTTTCCATAGCGTCTCTCAGCCTCTTCCTCCGACAGCCCCACACAACCATATTCCAGGGGAGTGAAGACGGTTGTGGCCACCTGAGGATGTGACAAAGGTGGCCATCACTGTAGGCCGGGAAGAGCAGACCAGTGCCCAGCATTAGCATGCTCCTCCTGCACCCAGGCCATGGGCCACACAGACACAGCCATGCCCACTTGTGAGCACATACAGACATGCAGACATATACAAGACACACGTGCACACACGAATGCACACACCAAACCCCCCCCCCCACCTCCAGAACAATGACTTTCAGGGACTCTGGAGCCCCCCAAGTGCCCGACTCTACATCTCATGAGAAGAGAATGCTCACATTGTCATAGTCCATGAGCTCTGTGGCCTCACCAAACAGACGTCGCGCCAGCAGCTTCCCTGCCATTATGGCTGTGGGTGTCAGCTCAGGACGGCCCTGCACAAAAGATCACAGAAATGACTGACCTAAGCTGGGAGCTGGACAGAGCCCCCACCCTCAGCCCCAGGATGCCCGAAGCCCTCACCTCCCTTGGTTCCCCTGTTTGGTTCCTGGGTGGCCACTGCCCACTACCTCCCTGCCTGGTGGGCATCCTTGGGGTGAGGGGCCAGGGCTCCCTTTGGGGGTTTTTGATGGCAATACGCTTATGGCCATGTGGAGGAGGAGAGGCAATGGGAGGGTGCAGGGTGGTCCAGGCAGACCACAGGATGTCTCCAGAGATAACTTAGGTGAGAGGAATGAGAAAAGGCCTTTTCCGAGTATAACCACAAGACTTGTCCACCTGACAAGGTGGCTGTAAGAGCCCAGACGAGTGGTGGCCTGGGCACCGTGCCCCTGACTGGGTCCCTAGATCTTCCCTACACTGACGAGACCACAGTCGTCCCCTTCTTCTCCCCAAGAGGCTCAGGCCACCGTGAGTATGAGTGGGTGAGTGCAGGTGGGCAGGAAGGAGCCAACGGTAGCTCTTCCTTGGGTGGCAGCAGGCGGGGCTTCCTGAAAACCAGAGAGGAACGAGGTCACCCACCCAAGGGATCTGGGGACACTCGTTTGAAAACCACTTTGGGCTTAGTATTCAGCTAACAGATCAGAAGCCCTTGGAAATCTCAGGGCGAGCAGTTAACTCCATTTAGTTTCCAATTTCTCTGTCTCTGTCTCTCTCCATGTCTTCCTCCCTCTCTTCCCTTTCTTCCCTCCCCCTTCTCTTCTCTCTCTTTTCTTCCCTCCCTCCCTTTCCCTCTTTTCTTCCCTCCCTCCTCTTCTCTCTCTTTTCTTCCTTCCCTCTCTCCTCTCTCTCCTTTCCTCCATCCCTTTCCTTCCTCTCTTCCCCTTCCACCCTCCTTGTTCAGGGGAAGCTGCCCAAATGAAACACTCAGCCAAGCTTAGGGACTCCTGCTCTTTGGCCAGGGCAGCCTTTGGGCACTCTCTGCCTCAGGATGCCGATGGTCACTGGATCAGCTTGCAGCTCTTCCCCAGAACAGGAAAGCTAGGCCCGCACTGCCAACCCAACATCTTTGTCACCCGCTTGGATCTGAACTGAAACCTGCCCTTTCCCTGCCTGGCCCTGGCAGAGTCCTCAAGCTCAGGCCTCCCTGTTTTGTCCCAGGCCCATCAAGCCTTTAGCTCCACTCTGCAGTCCCACTCTGTGCATGCCATTGACCAGAGCAGGCCTGCACACATTTGCCTGGGATGCAGCTGCCAATCACTGCTGGAGCAGGAAATACAGATGTTGTTTTGGCATTCCAAAAATGAAGGGAAGATCGGAAGGGCAGATAAAACTGTGAAAGCAATGCCTTGCATACCATGAAGCTTGACTAATTACTGAGACATCCACGGATGCAGAGTACAAGACCTAATGAAATACTGCTTTCTGGTAAAGCCTGGAGCCAAGGGCAGATTCCCATTGGCATGAACTGCTCACAGGGATCCTGTCGACATTGCTGGAATCAGGAGCCAGGGACTCCTCGGACAAGACAAGACCCTTGGAAACACAGAGGTAGATTTTCTGGACCCAAGGCACACAGACCCCCCTACAAACTCCAGGTCAATCCTGGGCCCACTGCTGGAGCCTGGGACTGGAACACTGGCTGATAAAGGGGAGCTTTCGAATGTACACAATGTTAATGGGCCAAGAATAATGGTGTTATCTGAGGGTGGAGTGCATCCAGAATGTACACAAAAGCCTCCCCAGAAATAATCAGGTCTTGTACACCATTCACAAGAAGAGGACGTGTTCCTCGGGAGATAACACCCCCAGACAACTGCAGGGCCCGATAATCCTGGGGCTGGCTCCCTGGGCAGAGAGGGCTGTGCAGTAAGGACACCTAGGCATTTTTAATGAGGGAGGGGGAAGAGACTCTGCATTTTTTGATCCAGGAGAGTGGCGCCTGCCTGGCGCTCCCAGCAGGAGGGCCGCCATTACGGGCTCTGCCCCCTGCACCAGCTCAACCAAATCTTCCTGGGTTTTCCTGAACCTTACAGACCACCAGTGTCTAGGCTCACAGATAGCACTGCTAACAATCCTAGTGCCCAGTGGGTGGCTTCTCACTGGCTTCCCTGGGCCACCAGCCCAGGCCTGGAACACCAACCACAGCTGATGGCATCTTCTGGTGCAGTGAGGACCGCAGGGCACAGCTCTGGGAGGGGGGGCACTTCTTTTGATCCCCATTTTACAGGGAAGGTGACTGAGGCAGACCAAGGTGAAGTGACTCACCCAGGGCCACAAAACCACTCAGTGTCTGAGGCTGGGAGGGCTTTTATGTCTGAAAACAGCCCTCAGCGGCATGACTCGGTTTAGATCATTTGGATGCTTCTCCCTGAGATGGGTAGGCTGGGCACCCACCCAGGAAGGTCTGCCCACAGCTGAGCAGACAGCGGCAAGCCCAGTGTAGAACAGTGAAAACAAATCCTCAGACAGCTCCTCTGGGGGGAGGAGTACATTTTAGTTTACTTGGAACAACATGTCTGACTTTACTGAGGAAGGGGACTCTGCCCCACTTTATAAATGAATTCCTTATGATCAGAGAACCCTCTGTCCTATGACTTCTGCCCATCACCCCACTGGGCAGTGCCCTGGTGGGAAATGGGAAAGTGGGTGGGGGGCTCCCCCCACAGAAGGAGCAGGTGCTGCCTCCTCCCTCCTCCAGATGGACCATGTGGCCCTCTCCTCACCCCTCCACAGAGGGAGATGGTCTCATGGGATCAGAATCTGATTCGGGCCCACTTAGGAGGCTCACGGCCTGGAGATATTTTAAAATTCGTCAGCTGTTGGGTTAATCAAGACTGAAGTCTTGCATTCAGCATACCTCACAAAGAACAGGTTTCTAACCCACTGCTATAGATCCTTTGGGCCCCTGCCCCAGAAGTCTCTTGTATTTGGCCAGGGCTCTGTGGCAGCTCTTTCCTTCTTGGCCTTCCATGATAAGGAATGACATCCAAACACGGGTGTCTCCCCATCTCACCTTGTGATGCTGCCCCTAATCCAGGGGATGGAAACCAGGGGTCTGTGAAGTTGTTTTTAAAAATATTCTGATAACGGCATCACAATGGCATCAGTCTGCTTTGTCATAGTCTATATGGCATTGTAACATTTCAGAACATGATTCTGAGATCCGGTCTAGAGCCTTCACTGCAACAGAGAAGCCAAGGGTTTGGCTTGGTTGAATAGGGTGGCGGGTTCAGCAGTGCTCTTGGGACAGACTGTACTGGCTGCTGGCCCTCTTTGTCAGCCTCCCGGCAGCTTTCTGGGAACCCATGGGACACTGGGGCCATGGGGATTGGGTTCGAGGGCAAGTGGAGCCTGAGGATTCAGTGGAGGGGACATGACGACGTCTCCTGCAGTGAAAGGCCCGGGGGTGGGGGCTGAGCTGTTTCTAAGGCGATAGCTCTTAGAATTGTGGGGTTTAGGACTTGGGAAACCTGGGAGCTGACCCAAAGATGCCAAAGCCTGGAGAGGGGCAAGTCTGGGCCCATGGCGTCCAGGCGTGAGGCATAGAGCCAGGAGCCTTTCTCTTCTAAGACCTGGGCCCCCATGTAGACGAAGGGGAGCTTGTGCCATGGGGTCTTCTCTTTCTTCTCAACAGCCACCAGTGACACAGGCAGCCTTGTCTGCCTCTGCCTGTGGTGAACCTCCCCAGGACATCTGCCCAAGGTGCTAGGGCTCCCCGACATCTAAATAATGAGGCAAAATTGGGCACCACGGAAATAAACAGAAGTCCACCAAGAGGTCTGGTATCAGAGAAACGAGTCAGGGGCAAGAGTCTGGCTCTGGAGTCTGACAGAGGGGCCTGGGCTCAAATACCGCCTCTAAGGCTGGTGAGATACTAGGCAGGCACTTCAGACCCCGGGAGAGGAGGGAATCAGGTTCCCTTGCAGCTCTCGGCCCCAGTCCCAGGAAATGCCAATTCTACCTTCTAGCTCAAAGCAAATGCGCCTTATCCACTTGGATTAGGAAACATCTGTCCAGAAACATCCCTTACTGGAAAGCAGACTTAAAAACAAGCCCCTGTGAGAGCACATTAAAGCCAGAAGGGCCTCAGAGGCCAGCCTGGCCAAGCCCTTCCTCCTAGAGAGGAGCCGGGGAGGCCTGGGGAGGGATCAGGACCGATCCAAGGTCACACCATGAGGACAGAGCAGAAAGAGCTTTGGGCTCCGCAGCACAAGATGGAGCTCCAGATCCTGCTCTATCACCTACGGCTTGGGCAGGGGCCTTAGTGTCAAAGGAAGAGACTGCATCAGTGGGCCTGGGGGCTTCTCCACACATGAAGGATACAGAGAATCAAGGAAAGAGGATGAAAGGGACGAAGGAAGGGAGAGAGGAAAGCAGTGTTGGGTTCTATACAGGCTTTACCAATCTTTGGCAAACTGTCTTCCACTCACCCTCTGTCACACTCAGAACACGCCCCACTTTCAGAGGGATCATTCCCAACTCTTCCGTCTGCTTATTGTAAAAATTGTCTCATCTGATTTAAGCCTCTCTCTGAATTCAGAGTGAGAAAGAGTGGCCACCACAACATCAGCTGTGTCTGAACAGGAAAAAGCATTGGAGCCCTTGATGGGAGCCCTTGGGCCTGTCACTTCTGGGGAGGGCATACCTCTGCAATGTCCCCAATGGCGTAAATATGCGGGACCGAAGTGACTTCTCCGGCGTTGACCAGGATCTTCTGCGAGTCTGGGTGAAGCTTCACTCTGACTTGGTTCAAATTCAAATGTCTGGTTTCTGGAACTCGACCTTGGGGAACCAGACAGAACCCACAAGTTTGGAGCAGTTCTGATCTCAAGCCCCCACCCCCTCTCACAAGTTTACAAATCCTTGACTCCATGCCATGAGCTGATTAAAAACAAAGTCAGAATTGCCATTTGGAAGTGGTAAAACATGAAATCTCAATGATGGATGAAGGGATATTCTGGTAGTGTGATCACAGGGCTGGAGCCCCACAGCCATCCCACCCTGTGAGCAGCTGCGGCAGGCCTGGAAGATGGTGGAGGGCCACCCGGCCCATTCTCCACAGACAGGGCCCCACAGCCGCCTGGGCTTCTCAGGAGCCTGCTGTCTCCATCTCCATCCTGGGGGCCACCAGACTGGGCGGGGGGGTTACTGAGCATTTATAATCGGGGGCTCAGCTACAATTTCTCTGGGGAGGGGGCCAGTGGTACAAATGTGTGTTGAGTCATTTCAGTCAAGTTTGACTGTCTGTGACCCCATTTTGGGGTTTTCTTGGCAGAGATACTGGAGTGGTTTGGCACTTTCTTCTCCAACTCATTTTACAGATGAGGAGACTGAGGTAAACAGAGTGAAGTGACTTGTCCAGGGTCACACAGCTAGGAAGCGTCTGAGGCCAGATTTGAACTCAGGGAGATGAATCTTCCTGATTTCAAGCCCAGATCTCTGTGCACTATGGCACCTCCTTGTGGTATAAGAAGCATCAGTAAATATGAAATGAAAACTATATGGGCCATGAAGGTTGAATGAAGGCAACAGGATTTAACACAACCAGCATTTATTGAGCACCAACTATATACCAGGAGCTGTGAGAGGTGCTGGTGATAGAGGGCCAAAGGAGACATGGGATTTGGAATGTGCGGGCCTCTTTTGGGCTCCCCCTTCTGCCATACTCCTCACACAGAGCACATAGCCTGGCCCACAGCCAACACTCCGCAACCAATGGTCTGTGGGCACACCTAGCAAGCCTGAAGGCCCACAAAGGGCATCACAAACTTTAGCCCGTTGGGTTCTCATAGCAATCCTTTGGGGGAGGTGCTGTTACCTGCCTTTTATCATGCCATTACTAAGAGTCGGAAGTAGGATTTGAACACTGGTCCTCTTGGCTCTATTGACCCTCTCCCCCACTGTCTCAACATCCTTGGGTCAAGCAATCCTTGAGGATTCTCACAGAGCGCTGGTGCCATGCTGGAAGGTCAGATTTCTCTTCTTTGGACGGTGGGGACCTCACCTGCCACACGTTTCCAGGACAAGGACAAGCCTGGTGCAGGAATGTTTGCCACCTGCCTGAAAGGTCTGGACCATCTGCTTCTGAAGCTGCTCTCCTGGGGGAATTTGCTGGTGAGCACCTGGGGAGCCATTGAGTCCAGCTTGTCCCCTGCAGAGGAAAAAGAGGCCGCACTGGCCGGTATCTGTCCTCTGACCCCAAAGGCAGCGCTCTCTGCACCCTATGTTTGTAAGGCATGAAAGAAGGGCCCCACCTCATATTACAGAAAGCTCCAAGTTGTGGGTTTGAGTCCTGGCTCTGACCCACAGTGACAAAAGGCTGATCTGAAGGCAAGGCCTCTCAGTGCCTCAGTTTCCCCACCTGCCAAACGTGGTGAGGATGACAGGAGGGGACTGATGGATATCGCTAGAGCACCCTCCCCAGTGCCTCACCCTGAAGGTGAAGGGACTCGAGCCTGGGCATAGCTGGCATGTCTAACAAGCTGCCTGAGAGGGGCACACCCGCAGACAAGGACACCCGATGGATGAAGTCTGGGCTGGGGATCCTCCAAGGTTTACAGCCTGTGGTACCGTGGACAAGGCACCTGACATTCTGGGGCCTCAGTTTCCTCATTCAGTCATTCAATCAGTCAGCACTTAGTTCTTCTAAGCAGGTGGCTAAGCTGCTGGAAACACCCTGTCCTCAAGGCGCTTCCATTCTAATAGGGAAAGATATCACACACAAGGAAACTGAGGAGGGGAGGGGGAACAACCAGCCTGAGCAGAGATCTGGGGGACAGGCTGGCAAGGAAGGGCTCCAAGGACCATCAGCACCGAGCTGCTCCTGGCAGCGCTGCTGGATTTGATGGGGGGGGGGGCAGAGTTCTGGGGCCTCAGAGGAGGGCTATCGCTCCCTGGGGACTGGCCGGGCACAAGCTGGGATGGGAATGTCCTGAAAGAGAGTGCTCTGAGAAATGAGGAGGGGGCGGCCTCGGAGAACCCTGGGAAGGGCCGTGTGAATGGGGGCGCCATGAGCTGAGCTGGGGGAGAACGCGCGACGTCCAGCGACCACAACGCAGCACAGACCAGGACCTGGGAAGACGCCAGAGCGCAGATCAATGCCCAAGGGAGCAGCTGTGACCATGGTCCCACAGCAGAGCTGATAGGCACAGACTGAGCCACATGCTGCACTGGACCTGGCCAATGTGGGAATCGGCCATGCCTGAGTTTCCGTGTTTGTTACAATGCTTTCTTTTTTTTTTCTCCCCCTAGGAGGGGATGGAGAAAAAACAGATTTTTGCTAACTGAGAAAAAATTAAACCCTAAAAAAATCCATCTTTTTATCAGAGCCCAGAGCAAGGGAGTGATGAGGGGATGTTTAGGGTCAGTAGGAAAGTCGACTCCCAGGGCCCAGTGAGGAAGGTCCTCTGCTGAAGAGGGGGATTCAATCTGATACAGGAAGTGCAGGGAGAAAAAGACAGTTGTGATGAGCCCCCAGGGGCGTGAGGTGGGTCTGCACCCATCTAAGCTGTCCAAAAGCTGGAAAACAATGGCGATTCGGGTAAATCTGACACATCTAGGACTAGGAGAGGCCTGAAGAGCAGACTTGGTAATCCTGGACAACAGGAACACTGCCCCCGGCCCAGAGGTCCCAAACCTTTGAAAAGGGACACGCTGCCTTCCCAGCAACCATGGCTGGAGTCAGCATCAAGCTCAGCCAAAGCTATGGGGCATACTGCAGATGCTTGGGAGGGGGCCCTGGAAGGAGGGGGCCCAGCTAATGCCGCCGCGTCACTGGAGGGGAAGGTCTGTCTGAGCCGGCCTTGCCAGTGAACAAGCCGATGGAGCAGGAGCCAGACTCAGCCATCTCAGGAGTCAGGAGTGACAGGGGTGAGCCTGGGAGAAGGTGGGAGGAGTGACTGTGTCCTCAGTGAGTTACAGCCAAGGCATCACAGTGGGGCTAGCTTCCAAGTGGAGTCTACCCAGGCAACATTTGCTTCTTTAGATCTGACGTCGCACTTTTAGCATCTCCAGGGATTTGATTATCTATCCCTGTAAAGTGTAATGGGATCAGAATGACAAATAACTCTGCTGAATCAAGTCAGGAGGCTCAGCTGAGCCCAGGTAACATCAGTTCACGGCAGCTAGGATCAGCAAAATCCTCCACAGGTACAGAGAGTGGTAGGGGCAGCAAGCTGGCACAGTGCAGAGCACCAGGCCTGGGGTCAGGAAGATCTGAGTTCAAATCCAGCCTCAGACATGTGCCAGCGGTGTGACCCTGGCCAAGTCACTTTACCCTGCTTGCCTCAGTTTCCTCATCTGTAAAATGAGGTGGAGAGGAAATGCAAACCTCTCCAGTATTCTGCCAAGAAAACCCCAAATGGGATCACAAGAATCAGATATGACTGAAAATGACTAAAAGAGAGAATGGTGGGAAGAAGGTTGGATACCGGCGCTGGAGGGCCTGTTCACACACCACCTCTAACTGGGCCTGCCCATTTGCTCCCTCGGCTTCCTCTCCTTGCTGGCCTCTGCAGTCCATAAAGCCCTCAGGGTCTCTGGCCCACCTGGCCGCCTCTTCTCTGTTGATTCCCCTTTACTCTCTCTGTCTCTTCCCGATACTCCTGAGGTCTTGGAGCACAGGGACGTTTTCTACATTCTTTGTAGGTCTGACTCTAGGGCACCTGGCATGGGAAAGTACTTAACAGATGCCTGCTGACCTGTCAGCTGTCTGCTTGCCTTTCTGGATTATCAGAGACCTTTCCTGTGTTTGCTCTGATGTCAGGTCCTCGCAAGAGCTGTGCACGTTCTCAGATGCTTGGTAAATCCCTACTGATTAATAGGAATGATGTCAGACAAGTTAACAGCAAAGTTTTCATCCTGAAATAGAAACTGTTATATGTTTCAGTCCTTGAATAGGAAAAGTGTGAGAAAAACAGAGGCCTTTAATGTTACTGAAATAGAATTAGCAAAGAGAAGCAGATTTTCCCCAAAAAGCTTGCTCTGGCCAAACAAGGCATCAGCTTGGGGCTGTGAAGGGTGGGGCTGAGGCAGCCACAGGCCCATCACCCTGGCGTGGGCCTCATTGTCCTCTTCTGTCAGCTTCCCAGGTACCTTAAAGGAGCTGCATCTCTCTGTCCTCTGTCCCAAGGCTAGGAAGGCCCTTCCCCAGCATCAGCACCACACTGGCTCAAAGTGCCTCTTCCTCTGGGATTACTGACGGAAGCTGTCGGCACCCATCCATCTGTCTGCCGGCCCCTCCACAGGCTTGACACTATCAGGCAACAACAATCACAAGCCTCCAGAACCTTATCTTGCTTCGGATGTGAAACAACTTCCGCCTGTTGTATTTCTTTGTGTACCAAGAGCAAAGCCTGGACATTGGGCAAACAGACAGCTAATGGCTTTTCTAGCTTTCCCCTCTTCCTGTCTCAGTGCTGCCTGGGGAGAGCTTAGCACGCAAGCTCCCCCCATCCCTCCACCTCCAGCAGGTAAGGGCTTGGGGGAGAGCACTCCCAGCTGCCCAATGGGATAGCCCCATTATCCTTAATGCAGGCACAGTCAGGAGCTGCCGATACAGAAACAAGGGCTTGGTATGTGCTCTCTGACCATCCTGGGATTCCCCTCACTGCCCACCTCTAATACAATATGGACATAGTGGTGGATGGTAGATGCTGGATGGTCCCACCAGCTGCTCAGACCACAGAGTTCTGAGCCCTGGGTGCGGGCAGGGTGAGCACCACTGTCCCCCAGGCAGGTGAGCTGGGTCACAGAGACCTGAGAAGGCCAGAAAGCTCACCCGCCCTTGTCCTCAGCCAATGCTGGTGGAGTCTTCCCACTCTTGCAGCTTCTGGCCACAGAGAAAGTGTACAGGGGAAACCCAGAGAGAGAAGGTCAGGGAGTGTGTGGCCCTGAGGATGGGGTATCATCCACTAATTTTCATTCTCCATCAGGAAATGGTCTATCGTTGTCAAAGCTGAGAGTGGCTGGGAGAGTCCAGCCCACCCAAGAAAGGAATCCCGGACATGGAGCTCCAGGCTCGGCCTGAAGCCCTCCCAGGAGGGGCCACCCTTGCCTCTGATGGAGGAGGCCAATTCCATGCTGGGATGGCTCTGGTTGTCGGGACCTCTGATCACCATGTGACAGGCCTTCAGACCCCAGATGGCGCTGCAATGGCTCCTCTGTCTATCCCCCAGTTCCTTTAGTTGGCCATCCTAGGGCAGGGATTCCCCATTCTGCTCGCCATCCCCAGCTCATCAATGTCCATCTTAAATGGTGGCACCAGAACCAAGGGCAGGAGCCTGCTTGCTCCTGGACATCACACCTCCTCATCAACCAGCAAGTGTCCAGTGCTTCCTACAGGCAGCAGGGGAGAAAAGAGAGTTCTTGTCACCAACGAGTCTGTACCCTAGGGGAGGCGATGGCGACTCTGCACCAATCAGAGGTGAGAGCCCAGGGTCCCAGGTTCGAGTCACAGTGCTGTCACTTAGGGCCTCGGGGCCTCAGACAAGGGTCTTCTCTGGGGCTCAGCTCTAAGGGATCCCAGCAGCTCACCTTCCAGGTGAGAACCAAGGCCTCCAGTCCCACATGCTGGAGCGAGAGATGGTGCCCGGGCTCCTGACTCTGTGCTGGGTGCTCCTCCAGATGGCTGGACAAGATGGTCTCCCGCGTCTCTCTTGCAGCCTGTATCTTTGTGGCTATCACAGCCTGATTTTTTTTTTTTTAGAGTATTACACTGTAAAGACCAGTAATAAGGGAGCAGGAAAAGGCAAACAGCAAGGAAAGAAAAATCCTAGTGATTAAATCCCACCCCTCACCTCCTCCCTAAAAAGCTTTCTGCCTTTCTTTGTACCCTGTGGCTCAGCACAGTGCTTCACATACAGTAGGCACTTAATAAGTGCATATGCTGACTAATGACGGCTTTATGACATAGAACAGATTCATCAGCTTTTTATTAGACTCTCACTGTCTTCTGTCCAGGACCAGGAGGTGCTCTGCACAGGTGGCCCATCTCAAAACCAGGCATCTCTGAAGCAGAGTTTCAAGGTGAAACCCACCCCGACACGTGACAGCGAACTGGGCTGAGGAATCGGCCCCACACCAGGCTTAGCCAGCCACTTCCTTACTCTGCCCCAAAGGCACAATCAAAGAAAACCCAGGAGGCTCTGGCAAGGCCTTCTACCAAAGGTCCTTCCTGGTGTGGGGATGATGGGAGCTGGGGGCAGCAGGGCCTTTGCAGCCCCCAAGTGCCTGCCCACTGATCTGCCCCTCAGGCAAGCAAGGCCCTGATCTCTGGCAGGGGAGCCCTGGCTCCCACTAAGAGGGGGTCAATGGGTTTCCAAGGTGCTCCCAGTGATCTCTTAGCCTCCTCCCTCCTGACCTCCCTGTTCACTACCTGCTCCTTCTGGACATCCTCTGACGCAGCTGACCCCTCCTCTATCCACCATGATCCCTGGGAGGCACCTTGCTCCCTCCCTTTCGCGACTAGGCTTGTTATATTTAACCCCAAGGGAGCAATGGGAGCTGGAGGCCCCCCAAATTCATGGCTTCCCATCTGTTGCTCCTTAGAGTGTAACAAGCAGTCATGGTATCCACAGGCCACGATTTGTCCAGCCCCCGTGTTTTCAGTCCCCCTCCCAGACAAATCCTGCTAATGGGACCTTCCTTTCTGCTCCTGACTTCCTGGAGTGTATAAACCCGCTAATGCTCTAGGCATGGCAATGACAGCTCTGGAGCCCTGGATCAAAAGGGAGGAACACCATGGTAACCCTTCCTCCACAATTCCAAATCATTTCTCAGTAAAGGAGCCAACTATTCTGATTCCATTAATGATAAATGAATGCACCTGCATCTCCACAGCCCCTTATCGCCTTTTCCCATTTTCTGTCATCCTTGCCAAGAGGAGGGAGGGGAGGGAACAAGCATTTATATGGTACCTACTGTATGCCAGCCATTGGGCTAAGTGCTTTGCAATGATCTCATTTTATCTTCACAACAAACTTGAGGAAGAAGGTGCAGTTATTATCCCTATTTTAAAGCAGAGGAAACTGAGGCAAACAGAGGGGAAGTGCCCAAGGCCACAGAGCTAGTACCAGAGGCCAGGTCTGAACTCTAGACTTCCTGACTTGGGGTCTAGCGCTCTACTGCTACCAGCTGCCACACTGACAGATAGGAAACAGCAGCTCAAAATGGTTTTAATCTGAATGTTCCCTCAGTGATCTGAAACATTTAAACAACTTGCTTTTGGATCATTTGTACAACATCTCTGGAAAATCATTCCCGTCCTTGTCTGACTTCTTGTCTTCCAGTTTTATGTTAAATACCTTTAGATTCCAGCTGCCAATTTTTATCAAAGGTGTTTGATTCAAAGACACCCCCCCCCCCATCTATTACTTTTTTCCTTAGTTTTGCTGGATTGATTTTGTTCATAACAAAATTACTTCTGAACAGGTATGTGAGTGCCTTTGATCTCATGGTGGCTGGTCACAGACTTTCTGACTTCAAATAGTACTGGTGATATCCTGGTTGCTTTCTGGACACATGCATGTATAAGTATGTGCATGCATGTCTATGTGACACATCTATGAGATCTGAAAGGTGATGGCGGCGGGCAGCAGCAATGGTAGCAGCAGGAATTCTGTGCTAGCTGGCAAGTCGAGAACACGATTGAGGCAAAGGCCCTGTCTTTTCTCTGAATCTTCCAGAATGTGCTGCACACAGGGTTATAACAGTTGTTGAATTGAATTATGGATGGTCCAGAGAGAACAGCTGGTAATGAATGTGGTAACAATTCAGAATCCAACACCCCAGTGTACTTTGGGCCAGTCAGTGGAGAGAATTAGCTGAGATTAACCTTGCAATCGATAAGGGGCATTACTGGAGCTTTTACAGTTCAAAGGTTAAGAAACTCCCCGGCCGCCCTGGTCCCTGAAGGGAAGTTTTGGTTCCGCTCCTCCACCAAAGGGCCGAGCGAG
This sequence comes from Gymnobelideus leadbeateri, assembly GCA_011680675.1. Taxonomy (NCBI): domain Eukaryota; kingdom Metazoa; phylum Chordata; class Mammalia; order Diprotodontia; family Petauridae; genus Gymnobelideus; species Gymnobelideus leadbeateri. The sequence goes on along the minus strand of WOXC01011743.1, from coordinate 494,286 downwards.
GTTATGTCCCCTGAATGTTGGCAGGAGGTGCACCACATATGGAACATGTCAAAGCAAATGTCATTTTCTCCTCACTAATTCAGACTGATGAGGTTCTAAGGCCTGCAGACAACGGGCCTTACCCGTCCAGGCACACTTAACCCTTCATGGGGCTCAGAGTGCTACAGGCACAGGATGTGAGGCTCCTTGGTGCCTGGAGATGATGGGGGGCCGGTGGGGAGGCCCCCCCCCACAACACCAGATAGCTTTTCAGTTTTCCAAAGGGCTTAGAGTCTAATTCCTTTAGCCAGGAAAGGTGATTTGATTTCAAAGGCATACTTCTCATAGCTCCCCACTGGGGAAGTCCAAACAACAGGGAGCATGAGATGAGGCTTGGAAATGTTCTCATTCCAGTGTCTACATCTGGGAGATGAATCCCCCTGTGAAAGGCTCAGCTTTAAGTCTTCAGCTGCTCTCTGGAAACCTCAAGTCAAAACAGGGAGGATGAGTCAAGCTGTGTGGCCATATACTTGGGGAGTCTGGAAGTTGTCGGGCCTTTAGTGCCATCAGCTACAGACGTCAGTCCATCCACCTACAGAAGGATTGCTTCCAAGCTTAGATAAAATCCATTGCTTAGGGAGCACCCCATGAAAAACCTTTGCTCAGTAAAGATGATGACTTCTCTGGGACTCAGGGTCACTGGGTCATAGAGGGGAAGATCAACTCTTCATTTTATGGCTGAGGAAACTGAGGCCCAGAGAGGAGATGGGATGTGTCCAGTGGGCAGCGGAGAGGGGTATGGAACCCAGGTCTCCCAACTCCTCAGCTGGCTCCTCTCTAGCCCAAATGCCCTCCTCCTTCTCTACCTGTTCTCACTGTGCTCTTCCGGTCTTGTCTTGGCCAGTGCCAGGAAGGCCGAGGTCACCAAAGCCTGTGGGGATGCAGGAAGGTGGCTACAGGGGCTCTAGCATGCCCAGAGACTTTCATTTAAACTTGCATGTCATAAGCCAAAGGCTACAACTGTACATATGTGAAAGAAGAAAGGATTTAGAGTTTTTTAGTGCTATCTATGGCACTGTCCTCCAGCTACAGGTCACTGTGAGTGGTGGGATCAATGTAGGCCTGTGGAGCAGGAAAGCTGGCTTCCCTTTGCCAGGGGCAGCTAGCTGGGCCAGTGAATAGAGCGCTGGCCTGGAGTTAGGAAGACCTGAGTTCAAATCCAGTCTCAAGACACTTACTAACTGGGCGACCATGGACAAGTCAAAAATGGAGATGATAATAGCCCCTCCCTGCCTGGGATGCTGTGAGATCAAATGAGAACATGTCTGTAAAGCTCTGAGCACAGAGCCTGACATGGAGTAGGTGCTTAACCAAGGCTTCCTACCTTCCCCCCTTTTCCTCCCTCTTCCTTCCCTTCTTCCTTCCTTTCTTTTCTCCCTCTCCTTCCTTCCTGGTTTCCTTCTTTCCCTTCCTTTCTTCTCCTTCCTCCCTTCCTTCCTTCCCTCTCTCCTTCCTTTTCCTTCTTCCTTGCTTCCTATTCTCCTTCCTTCCATTCCCCTTCTCTTCCTCCTTCCTTCCCTCTTTCCCCTCCTTCCTTTTTCCTTCCTTCCTTCCTCCCTTCCTTTTCCTTCTTCCTTGCTTCCTAGTCTCCTTCCTTCCATTCCCCTTCTCTTCCTCCTTCCTTCCTTCCTTCCTTCCTTCCTTCCTTCCTTCCTTCCTTCCTTCCTTCCTTCCTTCCTTCTCCACTTGCCCAAATCGGGACTGTTCTGGGGATATGATAGAATCGGGTCTCAAAGGCCTTGAGTGGGCCATGTGTCAGAAGCCCAGCGTATCTGCTGGCCTAGACCTAGACACAAAAGTCCCAAGAATGTGATGTGGAAGAGGTAAAAGGCACTGATTGAGCACATGCATCAGGCACTGCACTGAGCTATTTCCAAACAGTGCCTTTGGTACCACTCTGTGAGGCAGGTGCTGTTGAGAAGGGGCTTGCCCCAGACCACTCTGGCACTGTGGCGCCCCAGGCGCTCCCAGACGGCAGCGCCATTTTGCCTTTGCCTTTCTCTCACCAGCACCTAGCAGGGCACCAGTGTTCTGGGGGGAGGGGAGGAGCGGCCAAGCGGATGCAGCACTTGAAAATGTGGGGCAGCCAGGAGGCAACATTCTACACCAATCCAGAATTCTTTCAATTCCAATTTCCCGATATCAAGTTTGGGTCTGTCCTTGAGATGCATTAAAATTACAGCAGAAAAGCTGATTAAATGCCACAGGGGTGGTGAGGAGGGGAGAATGTGAAGCCATCCAAGCATTCCGTGGTGCAGCTGCTTCTGATCTTGATGGGAGTTCTGCACCAGCTGTGGGCCATCAGCAGGCAGAGCCGGCCTGAAGATGTCTTTTCCCTGGCCCACCCTTGTCAGGCCTGGTGGTCCTCCAAAGGGAGGTGCTGAAGGAGGTTGGAGAGGCAACCTGACCTAAGTCACCTGCTACCCAGGGCCCATGAGGGACACCCACACACATCACAACTAACAGGAGAGCTCACAGTCTATGGGAACACTGACATTCCTTCCAATTTCATGCTTGCCTGGAGTATGAATGAAGAAGAGTGAAAGAAAAACCACTTAATTAGGAAAGATTTAAGCACCAGACAGACATACGGGCAGGTGAGTGAGAGAGGGGTGATGTAGACAAAAGTACACATGGGGACCATCGCCATTACAAGATACTGCTAGGGAGGACACCTACAGGTTGTCCCAGGCATGCTCTAAGACTTTGGGGACACCCTTTATTTTTTAAATGGCTCCTTGTTCGGAATGGAAATGGAAGAAAGGCATCAGTCCTGACCTAATGGCCAGGAGAGCAGGCAGCATGAAACAGGTATGGGTCAGATGACACCTCCTGGCCTCCAGCATGCACTTCAGTGATGCCCCAAACACAGTCTCAGAGTAGGACAACAGCATGGGAGGCAGGAAGAAAAGCTGGTCTGACCCTTGCTCACTGGGTGACCTTGGGCAGGTCCCTTCCCCTCCTTGGGACTTAGTTTTCTCCTCTGACAAAACCATCCCTTGTCCTTTTTAGCCGGGTATGTCCTGGCCTTCCCACTTTGATCTGTGTTGGCCATCTCAGTTCTTAGAAGGGTCGGTGGCTGACTTTTCTCTAACTCACCAAGAAGCTCCATATCTCGCTTGGGTGCAAGTGCCAAAGTGGTGGTTGGTATCTGGCTCTCAAGGCTGAGGACCCAGTTTCTGATGCTGCCTCTGACTCCTAGGAGTCACATGGGCCCCTGAATGGGAGGCACTGGTACCTCCCTCTCCTCCCGCTCCCCACTGACCACATTCTTGGAGGGACCAGACTAGTGAGAGACGACATATCCAGATGGAAGGAGACGAAGATGTGTCAAGGGAAAACAGGGTCCCCAAGTGTCCAGAGAAGGGACTGCCCAGCTCACCACTGGGTGACTGTTGGTGCTGGTGACGATGCCTGCTGGAGCAGCAATGACTGACAATGACAGATAGGCTGAGGACCAACTCAAGGCTACATCAAGGAAATTCAACAAGGGGACGGAGTCCTGCAGCTTGTCAGAGACACAGCTAAGGGGGGCTCTGTGGGGACTCCACAAAGAGGGGAAGGACTTCCTGTCACCAGGGCTGTGCTACCCCTCTGGCACCCAAGCTCTTTTCTCGTGTACTTCATGGCCCACTGCACCCAGGCACCAGTGTGTGCAAAGGAAGAACACACCCCTGACTTGGGGGGCTGCTTCTCTAACGACTGCCCTGGCTTTATCTGCTAAATATACTTTCCGAAAGTCAACAAATCTGGCTGTTCATCAACAGAAAGCACACCAGTGGAGACTTGTGAGCGACATTACTAGAAACCCCAACAATCCTCAGGGTTGCCCCTAAGAAGTCTGGGGACATAAGAGTAATTGTCCCCTGGGGACCCAGCTTGCCTGTGCATGTGGAAGCTGGGTGAATGATTCCAGATGGGGTGCTACCGATAAACAGATACATGCAGATTAAATACAGAAGGTGGAAGGTACCCCAGAAAGGAAAGCCAGTAGCTGAGGGGAAGCAGAATCAGAGCATTTCAGCTTTTCACAGAAATTTGTCTCTGATCCCCTCTCATGGCTCAGCTGTTTGTGAACATGGGACAGACCTGACACCAAGCAAACTATGGAGCCCACAGGCTGTGTGTGGCCTGTGTCATTGCACCTGTGATCGGTGGCACTGCTTCCACGGTCATGTTGCTCCTTGCATGAAACAGAAGGGAGATGTTCAAACGACAGGTAACATCTGATGCCGTGTGCCGCCAAATGCACGAGTCCTGGCACGGGCGGGCAGTGGAGAAGGATCTTGGAAGAGGTACAAGGAGGAGGGAAGCTCGAGCTGGAAGCCTTAAAGCAGATTTCCTTTTCTTTTCTAACCTTAAGTCAGATCCTTGGAGGTCTATTATTTTGTTTGCTTATGTTTTTAAAATATCCATCTTTGAACCTTGAGAAAAAAGGGTGGTGGTGGTAATGGCAGCCTCTGAGTGCCTTTTCTTTGTTTGAGGACAAGGATTAATGATGAACTCCAAGATCTTGGCAGAAAAAATATACCCTGATCACCATTTCACACTGAGACTTAACACCATGTAGAAGACAAGCTGTTAATTGCTGAATGCTAACCCATACCCTGGGAAGTAAATCTAAAGACATTCAAAAATGTGATAGATGCAAGTGATCTCTGGGGCTCCTGAATGTCCACTTCAACACCACCTACTGTGTGTGTGTCCAGGTCAGGTTTAGATGACACAGGCCCTTAATTAAGGTCCTTCCCATTCCCATTCTCAGTTGACAGCTACAAACCTTTCTGATGGTAGAATTTTGCCTGATATGAGGAAGGGTATAATAAATCTGGAAAATAACCTGGTTTCCTCTGAAGGGTGTCCATCCCTGGGAGGGAGGCATGCAAAACGACCCAAGAAATTCACAGAAAGTAGCTTCTACTAGGTGTCAGCTATACAAATCCACAGTCTTAGGTGTTCCCCCTCCCCCAATCCTCCCCCTCCTCTCTCACTGCCTCAGGGCCCTAGCATCCTCCCAGTCCCCTAGGCTCACACCCTAGGAGTCATCTTGGACTCCTCACTATCTCTTACCCCCCATGTCCAAGGCCTGTAGATATCACCCTCAACAGCATTTCTTGTCCATTTCACCTCTGCAGCATCTTATGTTAATTTCGCCTATGTGCAATCTCTTGCCTATTTTGCCTTTGCAACATCTCACATTGATTTCATTTCTGGAGCATCTCTTATGCATTCCATCTAATCTATGTAACATACGTTGATTTCACCTCTGGCATCTCTTGTTTATTTCACCTTTTCAAAGCTTTCAAGTTGATTTTTACCTCTGTGGCACCTCTTATGCATTTCACCTTCACATCTCATGTGACATTTCTTGTTCATTTCACTTTTGCAAGATCTCTCATCAACTTAGCCTCTGCAAAACTCAACTACACCTCTTTCTCTCTTCTGATATCACCCCTACCTTTGTGTAGGCCTCCATCCCCTTACATATGGACTACTGCAGTAGCTGTGGAGGGGGGGTCTGCCTGCCTCAAGTCTCTCCCTGCTCCAATCCAGCTTCCATTCAGCCACAACTAAAAAATATAATGTGCACTTTCCTAAAGCCAAAGTGAAACCATGTTGCCCCATGACTCAATAAACTCTGGTGCGTCTTGGTTATCTCCCCTGTGAGACATTAAGGCTCTTTAGAACTGGTCCCTTCCTACCTTCCCTTACATCTTCCATCTCCCCACACACTTTTGTGGCCTCCTGGCCACTCCTCACACATCCTGCTCTGCATCCCATCTTGGTGCCTCTGCACGGGTTTGTCCCTATGGCCACAGGGCTCTTCCTCCTCCCCTTTCAGCTCTGGACATCTGTGGCTTCTTCTGAGTCTCAGCTCAGATGACACCTGCTGCAGGAGGCCTTGCCAGTCCTTTGGAAGGCTGTCAGTGTCTTCTCTAATGGTACCCTGTGTCTTCTAGGGACACAGCTGTGTGTTACCAGTGCACCTATTTATTTACATGTTTTCTCCTCCATTAGTACAACCACCATAAATAGCATTACTTAGAGTTTTAAGGTTTGCAAAGTACTTTTCATATGATCCTCACAACCATTCTGAAAGATAGGTAGGTGCTACTATGATCCCCATTTTGCAATTGAAGAAACTGAGGTATACAAGAGGTGAAGGGACTTGTGCAGGGTCACACTACTAGTCAGTCCTGAGGCCAGATTTGAACTCAGGTCTTCCTGACTCCAGGCTGTGTTTTTGCCTTTCTCTGTATCCCCAGCTCTTAGCACAATGACTGGCACACAGTAGGTGCTTAATAAATGCTTGTTGACTAACTGTTCCTCCCCCTAGGTTTTCTATTCCTTTTGATGAATTGTCTTGAAAATTTGTCCTCCCAATCACTGAGGCTAGAACTCTCCCCCATTCTTATCCTGTCCTGGTCCAGGCTTGGGAAAGACCCCTCCACACTCCCCACTCTTATCTCTGCCTGCTGAAATTTTCCCTCAGTTGCCCCTTTCTCAAAGAAGGAAGTTTCCTGACCCTGCTGGAAGGGATCCCCACCCCAATCTGTGACAGCATTCTGCCAGCCTGGACATCTCTACCTGGCCTCTTGAGGTTCTTGCACAGCCCATGCCTGTGGCTTCCTCATGGTAGAGCAGGGGGGCCTGGCTGAGACGGACCTCTGTCAGAATCCCAGAATGTCTAGAGGCCGGGAAGGCCCTCGGCAGCCAGCCATGCCTCCATCTAAGCTTTACCTGATAGGAATGTCCAACTTTGGGGCCCTGGGGCTGCCTGGGCATATATAGGGACCAAGTCTCTGCTTTGCCCTGCCCTGGCTGCATCGCTATGATCTACTCCACCTCTGGGGCCTCAGTTCTCTCATCTCTAAAATGAGGAGATCAGACCAGATGATTACTTAGGTCCCTCCTAGTCAGTTCTAAGGCTAAAGATCTCATGACTCTGAAAAGAAAAATAAACCGACTGATCTTTCAAAGCTTCCAAACCCTAAAGTTCTTCAAAACCTCCAGCATTCCATGAGGAAACAGTCTCCTGCAGTGTGAAGGCACAGAATCCTAGTGTTGGAGCTGGAAGGGACCGTCAGTCCCATCCAGTGTAACTCCCTCACTTTACAGATAGGGAAACTGAGGCCCAGGGAGGGGACCGGCTGAAGGTCCCAAAATCAGTAGGCGGCAGAGCAGGATTTGAACTCTCAAGTCCCACAACTCTACGTTCAGAGCTCTTTCAACTGCATCACACTATCTCTTTAAAAAGCAAATTTTTAAGTTTTTAAAAATTATTTGAAGGTTTTATGGATGACTTTGTTTTTACACTAGTCATTTCCTGATATTTGCTCTATCCCCCAGTGAATTCTCCCTTGTAACAAAGGAAAAACATTTCAGCAAAACTCCCCAGCCCAGTGACCTCCTCAGATGGCACATGCCCCATTACACACTCCTGGTGCCCCACCTCTCTCTTGGGAGAAGGCAGGAAAAGCTTGCTTCTGACTGCTGGACATTCTTGGGTTTCTGTGGCCAAAACCATCTTCTTGGTGACCAGCTTACAATACAACATGTCCCCTGCTCTCCATTCGCCCAACTACCACCTCCCAGCAGGCCCTGCTCACCTCTCCTGACCTAAGGTAATGGTCTAAATAGGGCCTCTCCTCACTCCAATCACCCTCCCGGGGCTGCTTTTCCCAAAACATTGGCCCGATGGTGCCTCTCCCCATCCAATCGATCCCAGGGGATCAAACATAAATGTGGCCTGGCCCCATCCTACTCTTCCAATCTTCCCACACCTCACTCCCTGGTCACGCACTCTGCCAGCCAGGCACAGAGATTCCGCCCCCCATCTCCTACCTCTCTGCCTTTGCATTCACTGTCTCCCTGCCTGGAATACTCCCTCCTCATTTCTGCCAGTTTCCTCCAAGATTCAGCTCAAATCCCATCTTGCTGAGGTTTTTCCAGGTCTCCCCTGCCCCCTATTGCTGGAACCCTCCCATTTAAGGTGCCTCCCATTTAAGGTGCTTCCAACTACTCTGTATGTGTCCCTGTGTCCTGGTCTGTGCACATGTAGCTGGGAGCTCCTGGAGGGCAAGGATGCTGCTTTCACCTCGCTTTGTGTGCTTGGGGCTCAGCCCAGTGCTGGGCATACAGTAAGAGCTTAATAAATACTACCTGATCAGTTCTTCTGTTTGTACAAAAATACACAAGGGATGAGTAAAAAGCAAGGAGAATTAGAAATGTCATCCACTGTTAGAAAACACCTCCGGAGGGGTGAATGGGTCAAGAGGTCCAGAATAAGCAAACCCCTGGGGGCAGGCAGATGGCAAAGGGAATGGCACCGTGACAGAGCTCAGCGGAGGGACAAACAAATGACATCGTCATCCAAAGAACCGGGGGCCACCTGGACCAGGGAATTTGGGAAACAGATGACAGACAAGCCTGGCAAGGAAGGATGATACTGTGGCCATGGGGTCTTCAGTTACCCAGACCATTGCTGGCGTTCCTCCTTGGCCCAAAACAAAGGCTCAGTGGTCAGCCTGTCTCACTGAGACAGAGGAAGAGGGGGCCTGAGAGACCTGGACATGTTCTGGGGGACTCAGATCATCTCTCTGGGACTCAACATCCTCATCCACAAAATGGGCAGGTAGACAAGGTGACCTAGCTGGAGGCAGGACGCTGGACCTCAGACACACACCATTAGAGGATGTTTGGTCAAGTGGGGCAGCTCAAATGAGGGGTCATAAGGAAATGGCTCATGTGCCCCCTGTGGGATTTACCTCAGCTACGAGGAAAGCCTTGGACACACAAATTTTTATCAGATGTTAAAATTGGGCTGGAATTGAACCTATTCCTTGAGGACCTCCCTGGGAAGGTCCCCAGGGATGGGAAGCACCCTGGGGAGATCAGGGCTCAGGAAATAGAGGGAGAGCCATGGGCCTGGCCCCACATGTGACCCCCTGCCCCATCTCATATTTTCAGGCTCCCCGAAGGAATAAGCCATCACCATTTACTGCTCTGTCTCTGGACATGAGATAGAAGGTCTGTGCAGGCAAATGCCAGAATCCTTTTATGCAAACATATTTTATGTGCCTTTGCTGGATGCCCAGTCAGTCAGTCACTAAGCATTTACTAAGTGCCTACTGTGTGCCAGGTGGCTAGGTGGTGCCATAGTGCACAGAGTGATGGGCCTAGAGTCAGGGAGACTCATTTTCCTGAGTTCAAATCCAGCCTCAGACATTTCCTAGCTGTGTGACCCTGGGCAAGTTACTTCACCCTCTTTGCCTCAGTTTCCTCAGCTGTAAAATGAGCCAGAGAAAGAGATGGCCAACCCTTCCAGTATCTCTGCCAAGAAAAGTTCAAATGGGGTCAAGAAGAGTGGGAGACGACTGAGCACCGCCACCAAAAACTACAGCATGCTAGGCACTGGGTCAATCACCTTGGATAGAGAGAAAGGCAAGAAGACAATCCCTGCCCTCCTGGAGCTCCCTGTCTAATGGGGACATTAATGGGGACAAAGAGGGAACACACTAAGAGTGAGGAGCAGTTTGCAAAAAGAGGCTCTTCTATCCTCTCAACACAAACCCACTATAAATAAATGCAGACCCACTGTGATGGAACAGAGGCCCAGCGCTCAGGAGAATTACTGGGAGCTGCTTGGGGAGGTAGGGAACCAGGGTTCCAGGACAAGCATCTGATAGCTTCAGTCAGCAGCTGTCTCAATAATCTGAAGCCCTGCCCCAGTCCTTGAAGGATCCATGGCTGCCCCGTGGCTGCACAGCAGCCACAACTCAGCCAAGGTCTTCCCAGGCCACCCCAGGCCAGTCAGCAGCTGAGGCTCTCCCAGCGTGGTGGAGCTGAGTTTGGGGTTGGTACCGGAGGTCCATCTGGCTCTGTTGGACCTCCCAAGAACACGGGGTCAGACATAAGCATGTCCCTTCTCCCCCATCAGGTGCGATGAAACGGCTGCTTTGGAAACCTCAAGCTGAGTACCACTTTAGAGAGGGACTATGATGGCTCAGATCTCCTGCAACCATAGCTCATCCTGGTACTATTGATAGGATTTTGTTCATTAAACCCTGAAGCCCTCTAATTCAGGATACAACTAGTTAACTCCCCAGGCTGGGTCCCGCTAACCCAACAGGCTGCCTTTTTTCAATCAGCGGTGTAATTGGCACATCTGCAGACAGGAAATCCTCCACACCGCTCAGTTTCCCAGTCTATTATCTGGGACACCTGGTGTGGGTGTGTTGCTATAGGGAAAAACAATGAATCACAGCCCGACTACACTTCAATTAACCAGCTTTAACTGTTAATGTGCTTAATCCATAAGTGCGGAGTGTGAACAAAAGGGCCTCATTCTCTTAAAATCTATCTTGGGCAGCGGCGGAGAAACAGCCACCCAAAGCCAGGCTTGGACGTGGGCGGAGGAGGCGCACCAGACACAGGGGGACCGCCGTGGCCAATGGGGATTCACTGGCTAGGGGAGGGAGGATCAGCTGGGAATGGGGGCATCCAAGGAAGCCTAGATGTGAGGACCTGTAGCAGATAGCACACATGGAACACTAGGTGAACATTCGGGGTGATGGGAGCTATTATGGCAAGACGGGGGGCTTGGCCCTTTCCTTTCTAGCTTTGTGTGAGCAAATGGCTGTTACAGACCATGAGAGGTCCTGGTTATCAGGGAACCACAGCATTATCTCCCCACACAGCATCTCTGCCAGGAATGGGTGCCCCCAAGCCTTCCTCCCATCTCCTCTCTAGGCATCCTGGATGCACCATTCACATATAGCATCTCCCTATCTGAATGGTGGCAGCCCTTTGGGGTCACTTCTGCCTTGGCAGCCCAGCACCTGGCACACAGGAAATCCTCCCTCAGTACATACTGACGGATCACTTCTCTAAAGCAAACAGTTCATCCCCCTGCTTCCCCCCAGTCAATGGTGGGGCCCAGTGGCGGGGCTGAAGTCATTTCTGTTTAAAACAGGAAAAGGCCCTTGACTATTTATGAACCGATGATGAGTGGGCAAGTGTGAGGGCTTAGTCAGCAGAGACAGTTCGAATCTCTGAGGGCAGCCTGGCAGCCTCCCCTCTCCAGTGCCCTCATAACATGGGTGCTAGGCTCTTAATTAGCACTCTGGCCCCTTAGAAGACTCCAACTCAAGCACCTCCCCCACCAAGGATGGACCAGCACATTCAGCAAGTCCAGAATAAGGCCAGCCCTGGGCGCTGCAGGGCTCTTCCTCTCCAAGGACTTCCATCCCACCTGTGGCATCAACATTCATGGGGGGAGACTCCCCTGATTTACGTCTTTCAGTATAAATGTCAGGATGAATTTTAGAAGAGAAACTTAAGCACCAAGAGGTGTGGACGATTCTTCTGAGAAAGGCCATGATCAGGCTCATCCCTCTTGGCAAGCTGTTTTCACCTGCTCTCCCGGCTGAGTGGAGCCAGGCAGTAAAAGTGGATGGCATCTCCAAAACATCTTGGTTTCTGCCTGACCTGATACATGACTAGATCACAGGGATCCATCTTCTTCTTGGGCTTGTCCATGGGCTCCTAGGAGAGGTCCTGAGACCCTTTTCCAAAGGGCCTGCCGAAAGACAGAGCCAACAGCCCTGGCCCACCATCTGCACTTGGGAAACGCTGGGGTGGAAGCCTTGTTTCTCATACTCGATTCATGTACAAAGACAAATGACAAAACACGAAAAGGCTAACACTTCCAAGACTTCCGCCCCCAGTCCTGCCGAATCATTAGAAATATTTAAAGGGAGCTTATTTCCACTGACGTATGAGACTTGACAGGCCAAGAGAGAAGTCTGACAGAACAAGAACCTGGCCTGGACTGACCTGGTGAAAATCTCAGCCCTGCTGTTCACGACCTGTCTGCTGCCTGGGGGTGAGTGGGGGTGAGTGGGGGTGGGAGGGCTGGAGGCCATGGCCACACCCACCCAATGAGGGGCTGGGGGCAGGAAGGCCTGAGTTCAGGTCTTGCCTCAGATTTACTAGCTGTGTGGCCCTTCACCTGTGCCTCAGTTTCCTCAACTGTAAAATGGGAATAAAACAGCATCTATCTCCTACAGTTGTGGGGATCAAATGAGACAGCATCTGTAAAGGGCTCGGCACATAGTAGGGGCTAAGAATGCCTGTTCCCTCCCTTCCCCTCCAAGGCCCCTTCCAGTTTGAAATCTGATCCTGTGCATGAAAAGAAATCCTAAGTATTTAGAATGAAATGGAGGATTCTTGTGTGAACTTTTAACATGGAAAACTGGCTTTCTCATCAAACCAGCAGATAAGGCCAGAACACGGTGGAGCACGGCCAGGTGAAGGCTGTGACGCAGAGCCCATGGGTGTCAGAGGTGGGTCTTGGCTGTGAGGCTAGCTCCCCCTCCATTGGGTGCTGCCTGGGACAAGAACCAAGGCCTAGCTCCCAAAGGAACTCCCAAAGAGTTCCCAAAGCCCAGTGAGGTGGGAAGGGCCAATGTTGCTCCAATTTTACAGAGAGGGGAAATGGGCTCAGAGAAGGAGTTGCTTGTGCAGTCACCCAGAAAGTATGTTGAACACTCAAAGCTGGGCCTGGCTCTCCCCTTTCCCCACGCCCCCTCACTAGTCCCCTCTAATCAGTTGTGGCCCCATGGGCCCCTCTTGACAAGTGGCTCCAGTCACCTTAACCCAGCCCCCAGCCATGTGGCTCCAAAGCACTTACTATCTGAACCCCAAAGTCCCAGATAAGAACCATTAAGGAGCACCAACTCTGGCCACCTCCGCCCTCCAGCCCACCTTGACCCAGGCTCCCCTGGAGCCCCAGACACGGACAAATGACTGACTCAGGTCTCTGTCTTCTCTCTGCCTATTGTATCTCCTGCCATGAACCCAGAATCTAATCCAGACAGAAACGAGTTCTTCCCTCAACAGAGCTGGTGGACGTAAAGTACGAATTACACTCTGAGACGTGTGCAAATCACTCCGGTAGCTGGGGCTCCCTTGAGTCCCAGAGCCCTTCCTATCCCCCCTTAAACAAAAATAAAGGGACTACACTGGAGGCAGCTTTGTTCTTTCCACGTTTTCCTTCTTAAAATGGTCAGGTGGTGCCATTAGGGCCCTGTCCAGCTCCTAAGAGCCCACAGGTTTCAGGGCAGATGCTGCTGAGACGAGCCTTCAGGCCTCTGTCTCTTCCTCCATCAGATGAGATGGTCTCTGAAGGCTGCTGTCCCAGGATTTAGAAAGCATCCTGCTTTTTAGAAGGGTCTGTCAGCTCCACCCCTCCCTAGCCTAACAGCCTTACCACCTCTTCCGTGACGCTGATACTCTGATTACACAAGCAGTGCTGATGTGGGGAAAAGATGGCAGTCTTTAGTAGCCAGAAAACGGAGGAGATTGTAAGGGATGTGATGGAAGCATGAAGGTAATGGCCTCACAACCTCCAACTTCCGTCAGTCTTTCGTGAAGTGCTCACCCCGAGGATCCCAGCCACCAGCTGGGCTCAAGCTCAGTGACTGAGACGGGACTCCTAGGGCAGTGGGCAGCAGTGCTGGCCTGCTCTGGAGAGCCTCAGTTTCCTCCTCTGTCAAAGAAGGGTTGGTCCCTTCCTGCTTCCTCCAGGCCAGGGGCTCTTCACCTTCAGTGTGGCCTGGAGCCCCTGAACAGTCTGCTCTGCTCATGGGAGGGGTTTTGAATCATGGAAGGCCTTGTATTGAGGTGATAATGTTCACATCCTGTGCATCTGTGGTCCTCATGGTAAGAACCGCTGAGCAGCGGCTCTGAGCTGGGGGTCCAGAGCAATTGGAAAATATGACTCTCAGGTGTCTTTTCAAAGTGTGAAGGTGTGGGAGGACCCTGGGGGTACTGTGACCATTATTCTGCACAGCTTAGTGTTCTGCAAGGGACCTCAGAGACCCCGGAGACCAAACCCCTTTTAGAGGGCAGCAAACACAGGTTCAGGAGGGGCTGAGGCCCACCTATGTCTCAGGTAGGGCCTGCCGATCTCCTTGTTGGATATGGAGCCAATGGGATTATTATCTATATAAAGGCCAAGTCTCACAGTGTTTGGTGAGAGCTCATGTTAGGGCAAGAGTAGCCACTCTAATCACGCCAGGGCAGGGGCCAAGCCGGAGGCCTAGAGCCCAAGGCATCCAGGAGACGGACACCACCAATGGCAGAATTCTGGGCAGGGACCCACTGGGCCAAGCTTCCCCTTGGTGCCCCCAATATGACACAAACGGCTTGTGCATCTTAGAGGCCACCCCTGTGCAAAGGTCTCTGCCAGCACTAGGCCTGAAGGCCGTGAAGGCCCAGGCTTGCAGTGGAGACTCCTCCTAATGCTAGGGATTTCCTGTTTAGCCTGTGATAGCCTGCTTGTACAGTGAGACTGGAATCTCCTCAGGGGCAGGGGCTATCTTCCGCTTTCTGCATCCCCAGAGCTTAGCACAGTGGCTGGCACACAGTAGACACTTTACGAGATCTTGACAGACAGCCTGCTTGCCTGCCTGAGGGCGTCCAGAGGCCCAAGGTCAGGGCCGGTGGGGTCAGACTCATGGTGCCTTGGTCTCCCTCCCTGGCCCAGATGAGTGTGCAGACACTTCCAAGCTCTGACATTCTCTGATCTCCAGGTTCTTCCAGCTCTAATCTGCTAGAAGTCTCTAAGACTTGCTTAATTCGCTGGATGCCCAGCAGGGAGAACAGAAGCTGAGGAGGGGGGAGATTCCCATCTTCCAACATTTGAGCGGCCCCCACCTGGAATAGGAATTAGCCTTGGTCTGCTGAGTGCTGGCAGGAGGAAGCTACAGGGACACAGACAGGCATAAAAATGCAAGAACCCTCTAACAATCAGAGTTACCCCAGGGCAGTCAGCAACTGCCCTGACAAGTGAGCTCCCCTCCTGGAGGTCTCCAAGCAGAGGACGTGGCAGGCACTTGGGAGAAGAGGCCTCAGGTAAGGACAAGCCTCAGTGGCCTCAAATTCTAGCAGACTCTTCTTTTTTTGTGGGGAGGGGGTGAGGCAGGCAATTGGGGTTAAGTGACTTGCCCAAGGTCATACAGCTAATAAGTGTGTGAAGTGCCTGAGGCCGGATTTGAACTCAGGCCCTCCTCACTCCAGGGCTGTGCTCTATTCACTGTGGCACCTAGCTGCCCCTCTTTTCCTCTTTTAAATCATATTTTATTTTTTCCCCAATTACATGTTAAAACAATTAAAAACTTCTTTTTAAAGTTTTGAATCCCAAATTCTCTCCATCTCCCCTCCCTAGGACAATAAGCAATCTGATATAGGCTATGCAAGAGCAATCGTGTAAGACGTTTCTGTGTCAGTTATTTTGTACAAGAAAACTTGAACAACAAAAGGGAGTGTGAAACACGGCAAGATCCTTTTGTAAAGGCTTTGCTCCTAACACTCCCGGGGAGATGGCAGGGAGCTCACTACCCAGGCTCCTCTGTGACCCAGATTCCATGCCCTTGACCTGCCTGGGAAGGCCCTCCTGGGCTGCCCCTGACATGGCAGATGAGCCATGAAAAGGGACAAGCCGTGCGATGGCGGGTCTAGACACCTCACTCACCTATGGCCCAGAGGACGGTGTCAAAGATGCTCGTCTCTTCTGTACCAGCATCATGGTTGTTCCAGGTGACTTGGAGGCGATTATTCTCAAGTTTTTCCAATTTTTTCATCGTGCAATGCTTCAAAAACTTTGTGCCATGGGACTCCATGTAGTCGGTCACCAACAGGGCCATTTGCTGGAAAGAAAAAAACCACCAACACTGACATGGGAGTTTGCACACACACACTGCTACCTTCCAGAGCGGCCTCAGCCAAGCACCTTCCCGAGCCTGCACCAGCAAGGGAAGCACGCATGCTCTGGGGATCCCTAATGGTACACAAACAGGAAAGCAGAGAAAAAAGTTTTGTCTTGATCCCCACTGGGTACGCCCTACGAAGGTCCTGCCAGCTGGTGGTCATGGGGCCTGAGCCCACTGGGCTCCCAACAGTTGGGAGCTGGGGGAGCACCAAGGACAGCTTCCCTCGAGGAGAGCCCAGGGGAATGGAGGAATGGGCCAGAGCGAGGCATCAAGCTCTGGAGACCCAGCAGGCGCTAGACAAAGTAGGGGTGGGTAGTGATGCAGACTCCTCATTTTAGCCAGGATACATGGTCTTATCTTGGCATCCTGATGCTTATTCTTTACATCATTTCCAGACCTAAGCCTGGAAGGTCAGGAAGGCTCCAAGGAAGGTGTGGAAGAAAGGGCACTGATCCTAGACCAGGAGAGCCAGAGGGCCTGGGATCAAATCTGGGCTCTGCCATTTACTAGCTAGAGAACCATGGACAACTCCCTGGCCCTCGGTTTCTCTATCTGTAAACAAGTGGGTTGGGATTCCATGAAGTTTCTAGCCTTTCCCTTCCAGCTCCAGCATTTGGGGGGTGTCTGGTTATATTAGTGATCAATGGGTACTGTCATCTATACTGATGTGCCCTAGCTGAGGGTCTGGGCTGGGCTCAATAAGGGGCTTTTGAAGCCAACCCAAGAGTCACAATTCCCTCAGAAAGCCTGAGACAGCAGCACAAATGGTAGGAATCTGTCCTTTGACTTCCCTGTACGTATAGGCACACACACGCACACAAACACACACACACACAGACACACAAACACATGTGCACACACACAGACACACACGCAAAGACACACAGATACACAAGCACACACACACACACACACACACAGATACAAGCCTGGCTGTCCACAAAAGAGTAGCAGTAGCCAACCCCAATCCATGTGATACCAGTGGGAAGGAAGGACACAAACATGTGTCCATGGGCTCCTCCCATAGGACGCTGTGCAGGCACAGAGGAGACGGCCTGACCATCCTGGTCCATACCATATGTATGGCTACAGGAACCTGGCCTGGGGGGTTCCCAGCCCACAACTCTTCCTTTTGGGGAGAAAACGAGTAGACGTCTCCATTGAACCTCATGTAAAACCTGGGACTCTTAGAATTCACTTTGGCCACAAGCAGCAACCATCAGGTTCTCCAAGGAAGCAACAAAACTTACCTCCAACCTCCTGGCCCCATTTAAGAACAAAACAACAGAGCCACAGTGCAGCTGGATGGCCCTGAGGAGCTGAGGAGGAGAACCTGGGCTGGCTCAAGGGCTCCTTGTGCAAAAACCCATCCTGTGAAGGCCCCACGGTCATTCCATCGCATCTCTGAGAGGCTGTGGGGCCCGACAGAGGGAACAGCACTTTGGGCTGCCAAGTGGATAGAATGGTAGATGTGGAGTCAGGAAGACCTGAGTTCAAATACAGCCTCAGAGACTCACTAACTGGGTGACCCTGGGCAAGTCACTGCCATTCTCTCTGCCTCAGTTTCCTTACCTGTGAAATGAGAAAAATGGCCTTAGGCTCCTTAGATTATTGTAAGGATCTACTGAGATAACACAAAAAGGGTTCTGCATGCTGCTATGATGAAACCCACTGCCCTCCTCTGCCTGCCGCCTGGGCTATTCTGATATTCCCCCCAAAAAAGGGATCAATCACATCCACAAAATGACTGCATTGCTCAGAGTGCCTTGGACTGGGAGTCAGAAGGACTTGGGTTCAAGTGCTGACCGTGGGACCACTTGCCCTCTCTGGCCTCTGTGGCTTCTCCAACTTGAAACCATGGAACCAGAGAACATGAAGAGCTGGGAGAGGGCTGGGATGGCCAGGGAGGAGGCAGCGAGGTCATGGGGGCCCTCAGAGCACCACAGGGAGGGTGCTGCTCTCCCTGAGCTCTCAGGCTGAGGTGGGCCTAGCTGGGAGGGGACACAGGAGTGTGGGAATGGGTAAAAGAGGATACGAGGAGGGCTCAAGTCCTGACCTGATGCTTGATCCCTGTGTGGCCCTGGATCAGCCACCGCCTCTCACTGGGCCTCAGGAACAGGAAGGGGCTGAACCAGATGCTGGTTCCTTCCAGCTCCAGACCAACGACCTCAGGCCACATGCCTGGTGCCTGTAGCTTCTCTGCCATAGCCTCCTTCAGTGACATCCTCAGTGATGGATGTTTCCTCATGGCTTGGAAGGGGACCCTGGGCCCTGATGGTTCTGCCCATACAACACTAGTTCTGGTCAGACTGACTCCAAGCATGGGTCCAGAGACAGAGGACCAACCTGAGTCTGGTCCAAGGGGCCCATCCCTTCCTGGCTGCAGGTCCATGAAAGTTCAGCCATAGAAGTTCTCCCAGACTCTCCACTGAGGCTGTGAGGTCGGACATATGCTGGGATGGGAGCTAGGAGTAGGGGAAGAGAAGAATCCCCACCTGAAGCCAAAGGATCTGTGGTACTGTGGGGCACATGGATGTGCTACCGGGCACACGGTGCTGAGGGAGAGTCTAGGCAAAGGAGGTGCAATTGGACAAGATGCTTCACCGAGGCAGTGGGTGGGGCAGGGGGAAGGGGAAACAGAAAGTCCTCCCAGTTCGGCCACTGACTCGGTAACTTAACCTCCCTCAAGACTCATCTCTCAGGGCCTCTGACAGCCCTTCTAGCTCTGATGCTCACAAAGAGGAAGGGGCTTTCCCTCACTGGATGTCTTGTGGGAAAAGCCAGAGCCCTGGGGTGGGGCTGGAACCTTGTTAAGGAATTCCTAATGGGGGATCCTGCTTAGGCCTTGGGGGGGCCCCTGATTCTGGCTTCTCTAACCCTGATGGTGAGAGGTCATCACGATCACACTCAAACTGGGCTGTCTCAAAAGGTGGGACGGAGAAGTGAGAGGCAGTGTGACCTGATGGTTATCACTGGGCTCAGTGCCCACCTCAGACTTCTCCTGGTGCTGGAAGCCTGGACAGATCCCATCTCTTCTCAGACCTCAAAGTACTTCACCTAGGAATACCCTCTTCCAATGGAATCCCCCTGGTTCTGTCCCTCTCCTCTGCCTGTATGAACTAACAGAAATGAAGGCACTGGCTCTTGACAATCCTTTAGGGACGGCCTTCTATCTGCACTGTGGGCATGGCACCTAGTTCTTGACATGACTCCCCAGTTAGACTTGGAGCCTGTCGAGGACAGGGGCCGTCTTCTGCCCTTCTCAGTATCCCCAGGGCTTCACACAAGGCCTGGCACCATAGGAAGCACCACAGAAATGCAGCTTTACTGATGGATAGATGGATTTTTAATAAATTTCCTTTGAAGTGTTGTGGGTTTTTTTTTAAAGTAAATTCTTTACCCAGGCTAATTAGCACAAGCTTCCTGTTGTCAGACCACCTGGCAGGTGTTTTTGTTGGAGATGCCAGGAACGCTTTGCTACAGAAGCACCATGTGCATTTTGGGGAAGAGGCACCGCTAATTCGTGCATCCAAAGTTTCACTATGGCCTGTCAAGGCCTCCATGTCCTTCTGATGGGTCTAGTCAGTGATGCCTGCTCTCAAAAACTGTGCTTCCTACTCACAGATGGGCTCTCCGCACCAAGCCACCCACACAGAACTAAGGAAGGGCGTTCTTGGCTCACCTGAGCCCACAATGGGGGGCTGGCACCATTGTAAAGCAAATCTTAGGGCAAGCACTCTCTGAAACCGGATCTAGGGCTCCTCCCAGCCCAATTCACAACCTGATTTTCTTGGCCTCCCAGGCTCAGCAGCCACCCTGAAGGCAGATCCATGGCTTCTGGGGTCTGGGGGGCCCCTCAAATATTGCCTAGCTCAGGATGCAGGGCTCAGGCAGGAGCCTGGGGCTGGCTTCTTGGCCCTGGTGGGCAGGACTACAGGGGCCAGCCTTGGGTTGGGAAGATAGTACTGAGGTGGTGCCCAATCACTCAGAGGGAATTCTGCATAAGTGAAATATGCAGAGAAGGAAGACACCCCAGAGACTTCTGTTCTCCTGATATCACACTTCCTTTGTGACCATCAGTCACTGAGTCAGGCAACAAGAATTTTTTAGCACCTACTTTGTGCCAAGCACCTGGATCCCTGACATACACAAAGAAAGGTAAAAACATTGGTCCTTGCTCCCAAAGGGCTCATACTCTAAAGGGGGAGAAAAACACATTCCACAAACCTCCAAGAACTCACTGGCTTAGCTGCCGTGAGGCACTGATTAAAATTCACTGCAATCTTGAACTCACTGCAAGCTTGGAGAAGATTTCAAGTGCCCTTAAAAGTCTCCTAAAGCTGTGAACTGGCCCAGCCATCCTGGAGAACAATTTGGAACTAGGCCCAAAGGGCTATCAAACCATGCATACCCTTTGGCCCAGCAATAGCACTACTAGGTCTGTATCTGAAAGAGATTAGGGAAAGGAAAAGGACCAATGTGTACAAAAATATCTATAGCAGCTCTTTTTGAAGTGGCAAAGAATTGGAAATTGAGGGGATGTCCATGAAATATGGAATGGCTGAACAAGTTGTATATGACTGTGATGGAATATTACTGTGCTGTAAGAAATGTTGAGGGGGATGGTTTCAGAAAGACCCAGGAAAACGGATATGAACTGATGCAAAGTGAAATAAGCAGAATCAGGAGAACATTGTGCACAGTAACAGCAACATTGTAACAAGGCTCAACTGTGAAAGACTAGGCTGCTCTGATCAAGACAATGATCTGCGACAGTTACAAAGGACCTTTGATTTGAAACATGCTATGCACTCCTAGGGAGAGACCTGATGGACTCTGGGTACAAAATGAACCACCTATTTCTCCCCTTATTTCCTTCTTCTGCCACATGGCTAATGTGGAAATACTTATTTATTGCCTTCTCAATGGGTGGGAAAGGGATGGAGGAAATAAGAGATTTGAAACTGAAAATAAAATTGTAAAAAAAAAAAATAAGCCTCCTGAGATCTGCTGACATTGTGTGTGTGGATATCTATTCCTCCCCCACTCCTTGTTTGTCTATTTTAAGGTTTTTTAAAGTCTGCCTTGTACTGTTTGGTACACAGCAGGTGCTTAATAAATGCTACAGGTCTGTATCTTCCCCATCTTCAAAAAATGCTCCCTTGGTTTGTCCATCTCCACTAAGCTGTTGGCCTCAATCTCTCCTCTTTATGGCCAAACTCCTTAAGAACATTATCTGTATTTGGTGCCTCCACTTTCCCTTCTCTCTCTCTCCCCCTCCCTTCCTCTCTCCCTTCTTCCCTCTCTTTCTGTCTCTCTCCTAAACCCTCTGGAGTCTGGCTTTCAAACCTTATCATTCCCCTGAAATGGTTCTCTCCAAAGTAAGCAATGATTTTTTAGCTGCCAAATCCAATGGCCTTTTCTGTCTTCCTTCTCCTTGACCTCTCTGTCTTGGACACTGTCCACCACTCTCCTTAGTACTGTCTTTTCTCAGGGTTTTCAGGACACCAACTCTCTCCTGGTTCATCCCCCCCCCTCTGATCGGCTCCTTCTCTCTCCTTTGCTGGACCCTTTCCCAGGTCATACCGTCTCACCATACAAGTCCCTCCAGGTTCCATCCTGGGCCCTCTTTTCTTCTTCCTCTGCATTACTTTGCTGGGTGATCCTGTCAGCTACCCTGGGTTTAATTCCCAGGTGTATGTGGATGATTCTTAGATCTCTATCTCCAGTTCTAGTCTGTCCTGAGCTACAGCCACATGTCACAGATAACTTGTAGACGCTTCAAATTTGATGTCCCAAAGGTATCTCCAGCTCAATGTGGCTGAAATGGAAGTCCTCAAACTTCCCCCCACCCTGCCTGTCCTCCCTAATTCCTTCACGGTGAGAAGGTGCCTTAATTTGGCCTCCCAGGTTCACAACCTGGACATCATCATCAGTTCCTAACTTGCCCTCATCCTCCACACACACAATCTGTGGTCAAATACTGCCCTTGTGGGCTTCACATTTCTCAGGAGCATCCTCTCATCTCCTGTCTTGCAGCCCCCTCATTATCCCACCCCTGGACTATAATTAGGGCCCTCTGGGGGGGGTCTTCCTGCATTGAGCCTCTCCCCCCACAGGCCATACTTTACTCGGCTGTTACACTGACCTTCCTAAAGCACATCATTTACCCTGTTCCCCCCAGGACCAAGGTCCTTGGTCTGGCACTGAAATCCCATCATGACCTGAGCCCTTCTGCCTGCCCAGTGGGTAAGAAGCCTCCTCTCATGTGTGTGCCTGTCCTGGCTGTCCACAGGCCTAGAATGCCTCTCCCTCCTCCTCTCTGACTCCTGGCTTCTGTATGGTCCCAGACCCCGCCCAAGCCTGGCCTCTGATTTCCTCCCATTTGGGGTATCATGTCTCTCCCATCAGACTGGAAGCAGCTGGAGGGCAGGGCAGCTTCTGCCTCTCTTTGGACTCTGGTGCGTGCCTCAGAGGCACTCAGTGCTGACTGGCAGACTAGACTGCGTGGAAGGCTCCTTTTGGCTCCTCTGCATCTTACTAAGGTTCCCCCGAGTTAGCTACATGTGGGCAGCTGGAGGACCTGAAGGTGAGCTCAGCTTGGCCAGTCTCTGCCTCCCCACTGTAGGCCTCGGTTTACCCTGAGTGGCTGGGATGCTGTGGTTATGGTGGTCCCTGATGCATGTACAGGGCTGGGCAGTAAAAGCTCATGTGTGTCTACACTGCACCAGGCTGCAGAGGTCACACTCCCCCGACCTGGCTGGTGGAGAAGCCGAGGTGCCTTTGAACTGCACTTCCTCCAAGGCTTGCCTCTTCCCTTCTTGTCAATGTGAAATCACCCTCAAGGGTAAGGCCTGTGTTCTCATTCATTCCACACATTCATATGGATACACATCTGGGCAGGGTCACACAGTCATAGATCTTGGGGCAACTTGGTGGCCAGAGCCACAGCCCCTGGTTTTACAGGTGAGGAAACTGAGGCCCAGGAAGGGCTTGCTAAAGGACACATAGCAGGGAGTGTCTGAGGCAGGATTTGAACTCAGTGCTTCCTGCCTCCACCTACAATAAGACATTCTCTAATCACAATCTCATCAGTGATGGAGCCAATCCCCCGAGACAGGAACCCCTAACGCACAACTCTTCCAGCATTGTCTCCTCAGACACAGTTTGGTGGCACCTCCAGGGACGGCCATGTCTGCCCAGGCCCTCACATGCCGCACCTCCCCATGGTCACCCAGGTAGATGTGGATCCCATGGTGAGGGGATCCCTCATTCAATCTGGGGGGGGGCAGGTTTCCAGAATTGGTAGCAGACAATAAGCCTGGGGGAAGGATTCTGACTTTTGGGATCGCCCTCACAGGGCCCTGGGGGGCTCCACCTGCCCATGAGGAAGCCAAGCAGCACGAGGCAAGGGGGAGCCGTGAGCGAGTCAGCATCTACCTGGTCAAAGCCCCGAAGCGGGATGCTTCTCATCATGATGGTGGTGTCCAGGCCAAAGCCCGTGAGGAATCCCGCGCACTCCAAGGACACATCTGGGCAGGGAGTGTTTCAAGGAAAAAGCCGAGGCATCCAGAGGTTGGGGCAGAAAACCAACCACAGCAGCCAGCACTTACCTAGCCCCCGGAGGTGTGCAGAGTGCTGTGCAGACAGGCATTACTGTTATTCCCATTTTACAGGTGAGTTAACTGAGGCTGGGGGGGGTGGAGGGACTTGCCAGGGTCAGACAGTAAGCTATGTGTCTGAGGCAGGTTTTGAACTCAGACCTTTCTGACTCCAGGTCCAATGCTGTGCATCACCTTCCTGCCAGCCCCCCAGGGAGCCTTTTTCCTGCCCAAAGCACCATCCACAGACTCACAGCCTATCAGGCTTTGAGGGCCTCTTAGTATCCCTCTGAACAGGGATCCCTGCTGGGACCCCCTCAACAAGCAGCCAGCTGGACTCCGGGACCCCTGCTGGAGCAGGGCCTTCCGTTCTACTCTGGGACCATATCTTTGGTCCTTTCCAACGGCCTATCCCCTTTCTGGAATCCATGGGTCTTATTCCCCGGGCTGCCCCTTGTCCTGGGAAGAGGCTGGTCATCAGAGACCAGGGGCTGCTTCCAGGGGCCCATGGCTAAGTAGCCCCTCCCCCACAAGAGCCCTTGGTGATCTCAGCACTCTCCAGGGAAACGAGCCCCCAGGTTCCACCAGGCTCTGAGGCATCTGGCAACGCTCACTGCAACTCAAGGCCTTCCTTCTATTTCACCTAAATCCTTTCTGCTGAAATGTAAGCCCAGGCTCTTTATGGATGCTCTTCGAGGAGAAGGAGCCCAGCTGCTAGGGCCTCTCAGGAGGCTCCAGCTCATGGTCTATTTAAGGCATCATTAACTAAGCCCCCTCCCCAGCTCTCCCTTAACCCAAGGGAGCCACATGGCCCTCACACTTCTCTCCCAGCTTCTAGCTTCTAACTGACCCATGCCAGTCTTTGTGGGCTCTGCATGGCCTGTGTGATAGATCTGAACTCAGGACAAGTGGGTGAGAGCCCCAACACTGCGTCCTACTACCTGGGTGACCCTGGGCAGGCCTGCCTCCTCCTTGAGCACCCGTAAGATAATGGCTCGCAAGAGCCCTTCCAGCCTGAAATCTCTGTTCCTGGGACTGGGCATGGACCCTCAAGGAAGAGTCAGGGGGAGGGGAGGACCAGAGGGTCATGCTCCAGGACCTCCCAACATTTATCTGCCAGCCTGAGACACACTCATTCCATCCCCGATGCACCCACACTACTGGGTGCCTGCACACAGGGCCAAGGGCCAGGGATCACTCTCCTGGGACAGCAAGGCTATATACCGAGATGGGTAAGGGGAGCAGGCTTTCTGGACAGACCACCCCCCACCCACAATGTGCATTCATATACACACACACGTACACATGCTGACCAACAGCAAGAATGGCCCTTATCCCCTAAGTCGCCTCCACGTTGGCCAAAGGATACAGCTGGCTCCAACCACCAACCTGTAAAGGAAATGAAAAGAGCCAACCTCAGTGGCGTCCTCGAATCTCCACCCAGCCAAAGCCTGGCCGTCACTGTCCTGCCCACCGTGCCTCTGAGGCTGCACAGGGAGAGGAGGCACAGGCCAGGCTCTGCTGCTGACTCCATCTGGGATGGTCCCGAGCCACAAGGCTCCCCTTCTCCCAGAGCCTGATCCAGAGGGCACAGGAAGAACGGTCAAAGTTCTGGTGAGGAGTCTGTCCACATGCAGCCGGCGGGGCCCTCGAACACCAGCAAGCCCCACCCTGGGATTCTGGACCGCCAGCCCATCTGTAAGAACCAGTGGGACTCCAAGCAACAGCCTTCAGCCAAGATTTAGGGATGGCCAGTTATGGTCTTGTGTAACATCAGCAGTTGGTTCCCTTGCATATTAAGGAAAACTTATTTAGGAGAAGTGAAAAAGACCAAATAAGCCATTTACAGCCTCACTGCCTGGGTCCTGAGAGAAGCGGGGATGGGCATACATTTAAAATGAGGAGGATCACAGATAGAGGCCTGGAAGGGCTTCCCCAGGGCACACAGTGCGGCTATAGATGGAGGGCTGGAAAGGGCTTCAACAGGGCACACAGTGGGACCAGAGGTGGAAGGCTAAAGGGGGTCTTGGAGCCTTCTTTCACAGGTGGGTGACCTGATGCCCAGAGAGGAGAAGGGGCTTCCCCAGGGCACACAGTAGGACCACAGATAGAGGGCTACAAGGTGCCTGGGAAGCCATCCCACAGAGCCCTCATTTTACAAACAAGAGGTCTGAGACCCAGGGCAGTCAATGGACTTGCCCAAAGTTGCACCGTGTGGGGAAGTGAAAGAGTCAGGATCTGAACCTGAGGCTTCATACTCCAAATCCCAGGCTCTCTCCACTGAGGCACACTGGGGGGGGGGGGGTGCGGTGCACAATCGTCCCATGGAATCCTCATCCCATTATTACAATTGTTATTAGGACCCACAAAATGTTTCCATTTCCCATATGGGCCACAGATGGAAGGAGAAAACAGCCCCAATAAAGCCTGTGCTTGGGCTCAAATATTTTATTATGGAAGGCCTGAAGCAAAAACCAAGTGGGTTCAAAAGAGCTTGCTTTTGGGGAGGGAGGGAGGAAAGCCATTTTAATTCAAAGACACAAGTGCCAAGAAACCAAGGCAACCAACATGGTAAACCTGGGCCGCTAAATAATTTTAAATATTTGTTCTAATCGCCTAAATCCCCTGCTGCTCTGGAGCGGCAAACCCGCACTGCCACCAGGCAGACGGCGCTGTCTCCACGCGAGGAGCACTCAGAGGCAGCAGCAAACGTGGGTGGGCCAGCACCGGGGCTCCCAGGCCCTTTGAACAGGAGGAGGTGATGTCAGAACGGATAAGGGGGTGGCAGCCCTAATCCTCACTGCTACTGACAATGTAATTCCATTTCAAAAAGGGCTCTACCCCTTGGAATCACTGAGGAGGCTCCAGCCAGAGTGGCGGGCGTTCAGCCCCTTCCCCAGAGCAGAGCTGGGACAGAGATGTGGGGTGAAGGCCCTGGCCTGCCTGCTACTGTCCAGCAACTGGATTGTGCTGGGCTTTGGATAATGGACGTCCTGGGATGCGGAGGAAAGGACACTGCCCTCTGGGTCTGGGGAAGAGAGGCAAACGGGTACACAAAATTACTGCACAGGAGTCTGCCTCTTTAAAAACCATGACCCTTTTGTAAGCTCAGTCTGGCCTCCTCTTGGAAGTCAACTGCACAAAAATGCACCTGTATGTTTAGGAAGCCATCACTGATAAACAATGAGTCAATCTGGTCAGCTTTTATTAAGCACCTACTATGTGCTGGACAGGTTTTCCTTTATCTTGCATGTTATAGGGCTTGATAAAGGTCTGGGGATTGGCCCAGGCAGAGGAGCATACAGCAAGGCCAAGAGGAGACCTACCAGGCAGAGGGGAGAAACCGGGAAGGCCTGGGAGGATGCCAGGCTGTTCACTACCACATAAGCCCCCTCTGGAGGTGCCTGCCCAGGAAACCTGGGGACGTGTCCCGAGGCTGAGAGGGCAGCCTCAATGGGTGGAAGTGAAAGCGGAGGCCGGCCCTGGAAGGCCCTGGTCAGCAGAGGCGGCTGAGAACGGTGATAGGCCACAAAGAGGACTTTTTCAAGGCTGCCTGGGGAGAAAAGAAGGCTGCCAGGAAGAACAGAGCCTAGCTACATGGGGCAGACAACAGAGCAACATGCGTGCATTTCTGCCTTATTTCCCTTCTGGTTCTCCACCAAGAACAATAGTCTGAACTGGACAGAACAAAAATGGTGACTAGATCTCAGCAAAGGATTGATAAAGCAGCTCATTCTCTTCTTGTGGGCAAGATGGAAACACAACTAGAACTAGGTGAGTGGCCACACCCCAAGGCACCATTAATGGTTCAGAGGAAGGATGGTAGGACACCCAGAAATTGGCAACATGCGTAAGGCTGCTCCAAGCTAGCAGTGAGAGCTAAAGGCAACAGATGGCTGAGTCAGTATCTGAAAGGTTCTCGACAGCCTAGAAGGTTGGGGCAGATCTCACATGATGAAGTCTGTGAAGGACAAATGTGTAGAGTGCTCTTGGGTTCAAAAAATAGGTCTTGAAAAAAAAGAGGCCTTGAAATCACACCACACAAGGGCTGCTTGACGAGGAATCCTCCAGCTCTACCAAGAAGGCATAGACTTCATGGTGAATACCTCTCTCCTGACCTCAGACCTTCATCTATCTCAACCATGTCCACCCACCACTCCTTGTTTCACCTTCAGGGACCAAACAGAATAAAGCTAATCTCCCATCCACAACACTGAAAGGTTTAGTAAATTCTCCCAACTAAGTAGTATTGTATTTTTTTTCTAGAAATAAAGCTCCTCCTCAGCCTCCTCCTTCTCTTTTTCTTTTTCTCATTTTCTCTTCTCTCGCTCTCTTTTATGCCAGCCTGGATTTCCAATACTTCACAGCTGCTGGATCCTTGACCCTTCTCTCTGGCCTCCTCGCATGCTCTCCAGCTGACATCCTTCCTGAGCAGGGAACTGAACCTACAGACATGGTGGAGGATTCCATCGCCCCACAAGCTCAGAAGGCACCCCCAAGGCAATGAGAAGGCATGAGACTAGGGCGGCTGGGTGGCGCAGTGAGTAGAGCGTTGGCCCTGGAGTCAGAAGGACCTGAGTTCGGATCCGGCTTCAGACACTTAACGCACACACAAACAAAAACCTGTGTGACCTTGGGCAAGTTACTTAACCCCAACTGCCCTCCAAAAGGCAAAAAAAAAAAAAAAAGAGAAGGCATGAGACTGAGTGAAGCAGGCTGCAGTGTCTTGGGGCGAAGACTGGTACCTGAGCACCTGCACAGACAAGTGCATCAGGGCTGCATCAGGCTGAAAAAAAAGCAGGTGGGGGTGGAAGCCTAGGAAGGAGGCCGGGTGAATGCTCAATTGATGGCCTTGCCCTGCCAGGCTGTGCATTTATGGAGGGTATCACAGCTGTCCCCCTTTTCTATTAGCTCAACAACTCCCAGAGGTGGGCAGGCAGTGCATGAACTCTCATTGCCCTATCACAGATGAGAAAACTGAGGGTCAGAGGCAAAGGGACTTATCTATGGTGACAGCTTGTCCAAGGTCAAAGGCAGGATTCCAACCCAGGCCTCCTGCTGATGGACCAGAGCTCCCTATAAGGCACTGAACTACAGACCTCCTTTCATTCACTCCACACAGGTCAGTGCCCTGTGTCCAGCGGTGTTCAGATAAGGCCCAGCTCTAAGGCAGATGCCACTCCAACATCCCAACAGATTTCAGGTGGAGACAGAAAGCCTGACTGCAAAGGGTGCATCTGCAGGCCCTGCTAAAACCACAAAAGAATGTGATCTGGGATGGGTCTCAGTCCTCCCCCAACTACAACTTGGCAGCAACTAATTCTACTCTGCTGACCACACCAGTGGCTCAGGCTGTTCTGACTCCTCTGAGGCCACCTGGTTGGCCCATTCTTACTGTTGGACACAACGGGGAGATTCAAGGACCATTAGTAGTCAGTCAATATGGTGTGACCCATGAGATGGGGCATCTTCCAATCCTTATGATCTCTCAAACCTCTCCAAAATAAGAATGATGTATAAGAGGTAAAGACATTTCAGCTGTCCCCACAACCTACAACACCAAGAACTCTCTCAAGATGAACCTGGTGAACTCATAATTGCAGAAAAGGCCCCATTCCACGTCCCCCAGCTACTTCCAAGCTCTGGCAGGGCTGAACACACTGACCATCTCTGGGCCTCTCCTGTCCCCTCTCTGACTGCCTGCTCTGTGCTGCCCCAGGCCTCACCTACAGAATTAAGGAACAATCCAGGGCAGGGGCAGGGAGAAGGCGGAGGGAGAACAGACACCAGATACCTGTGGGGCACCCACAGCACTCCACTAAGCGTGAGGGAAAAGGGACAGTTCTGTCCCTCCAGAACGTACCTGGAGCACAAGCTGAGGCCAGTGAAATTTATCTGTGTGGGAGACAGCTGAGATAGCTTTGAGATCTAGCCCCCAGGAAACTGCCATCAAAGGGAAAAGAGTCAGAAAGTGAGTAATAAGGGGATATAAGGAACAAAGACTGAAATAACTGAAATAACCAAAGAAAACTCAGACTCTGAGCATAAACAGACAAACCGACAGGAAAAATTTTTAATAACATAAAGGGATACACAGATCAGTTAGGTAAGTACAGATATCTATCAATAAATGACAGGGAAAAAATAAAACGACTCAACATCCAATGAGGCAGAAGACCCAATTCCCAAGAGAATGTGGAATCACAGTGGATGTTTCTGAACGGTGTAAAAGGGAATAATAATTGTGAAAACAGAATTTATGGCCTGATAATTAGAAATGATTCTCAGAAGAGAAAAACTGGAAACCACAGTGGCAAACTTTATCAAAGAGACAAGAAAGAACAAATGCTTGAAAACACAAAGACGCAGAAACAAAGAACAATCTGGAAGAAAAGAAGCAAAAACCAATGTCATTTAACGAAAACAAGATCTTTGTTCAAGCAAACATATTGATCTCAAAACCAGGAAACAAATGAAGGATTATAGGTCCCTCAGAAGAACACAAGTCCAAAGGCCTGAGCACCACAGTGCAAACAATAATACAAGAAAACTGCCCAGAACCTCTGAACAGAGAGAATAAAGCACTAAATGAAATAATCCATAAATTACCTCCAGAAAAAAAATCAATCAATATATTTTATAAAGTACCTATTATGTGCCAGCACTGAGGAGGATAGGAACAAATTTCTTCCCAGGAGCAGGAGAAGAAAATGAAAGCTTCCAGACACTCTCAAGGCAGGGGTGGGGGAAGGGGGGAGAGGGAGGGATCCCTGCAGCATCTGAGCAGCCCCAGCACAGTCCCCAATGTGAACGGAGTCAGCCTGGCACAGCAGCACTCTCATCAATGAGATGAATGGGTGAGAGGCGGGCTCCTTTGCCCCAGAGGCCAACCATGAACAAGGCAGGCAGCTCTCACTCCAGACTTGACCCTAGACCCTTCTCCAATCTAGCGCTTACTCTGTAGGGTGGGCACAAACTAACTAAGCCCCTTTTCTGGGGAAGGAGGAGCAGAAAGCCCTTCGGCCTGGCACCTACCTAATCCCACTGAGGTGGAAGGGACTGTGCTAGGCAGCAGGCAACACCCCCTCCCATGGCCAGTAGGGGGCGGGCGGTTTACATTCTGAGCACAGGAAGGAACCAGGCTTGGACAGCCCCAAAGACTGGTCTGGTGGTAAGCTTAGTATCGGACCCGAGCTATTGGGCATCCCACCAGTGACAAGGAACCATTAACTGGCTGGGCACATCTTGTTCTAGGTGGGGAGAACCAGCTGGCTGATCTCTCACATCTTCTGCACCTGGAGCCATGTCAGGACATTCAAAGACAAGCATCCCTGGGCATGCCCTGAGGGCATCTGTGCTGGCACCCTTTTTTCAGGAGCAGCCTTCCACAGATGATGAGGACCTCCTCCAAAAAGGGAGATTCTTTTAGTGCACACAGAAGGTGGGAACGACGGATGTTTTTCCAGAGGGCTCTAGTCCCGACTCAGATTAGCCAAAACTGGACTGGCTTCCACAGTGTTTGACCAGATAAATGTAATCTCAGTGTGGTCAGGGACAAAAGGAGGGTCACAAGAGCTAATGTGTGTGCTGACTGGAAAAATGATTTCATAAAACTGATAGCAAACAACAGCCTTAAACAAACAGCTGTGACTCTTCCCAAGACACATCTGACATTCTTTCCCCTCCTGCCTTAAGGAAGGACATTGAAAGAAAAGCAAAAGAGAAGATAATTACAGTATCTCTGTCATTACTGGATGACCCCCAGCCCCGTCTGACCCAGGGCTCAGGCACCAGGATGAGTTTTCTTCCATCACAAACACACTTCTAACAGCCAATGTAAAACCCAGCCAGAGGGATCAAAACACACCTGCCCCTTCTGGAAGCCCACCGGGAGCCTGGGAACTTCTCACAGGGATGGAGCCAAGGGCGGGACAGCCCACATCTGCGACATCCTTCCTGCTGGTCCATGAGGCAGGATGGGAAGAGCACCAGGGAGTGGGGTGAGTGTGAGGGTGTGTGTGCGTGTGTGCGTGTGCTCTCGAGCTCGCACATCAGGAAGAAGAGTGTACATGCACGTATCTGTATCAGGAAGAGTGAGTGTGATTGTGTGTGTGTGTGTGTGTGTGTGTGTGTGTGTGTGTGTGTGTGTGTATGCCCGCATCAGGAAGAGGAGCCTGTGTGTCTGAGCACATGTGAACAGGAGGATGGCACACGCGTGTGTGTGTGCGTGGGCCATGCTGGGCCAGGGTCAGACCACCAGCTCCATGGATCACGTCTGCAGGAGCTCCAGGCCTGCATGCACCATCTCATTCGGTATTCCCAGTCACCTGGTGAGGCAGGTACTCTTATCCCCACTTAACAGAGGGGTAATCTGAGGCACATACAAGTGAAGTGACTTGCCCAAGGTCTCCCTGCCCCTCCCCGGGGTCTCCTGTCTCCTGCAGGATCTGGGCCTGGCCTTACTGATGCCGGGCCTGCACCCTAATACCACAGTGGGGTGGCAGCTCAGACCTCTGGGTCACTTCAGAAAGTGACATTAGGGGAACTTGCATAATTCTAAATCCCAGGGAAGTACATGTAGTTGACTGGTGTTCATTTGGAAAGAGCTCGGTCATCTCAGGCAGGGCCAGGCTGATCTGGGCCTCAGTTTCCACACCTAAGCACTGAAGGCCTTCCTCGAAGAGCTCTGTGACCTGTCAGCTCTTAGATGCTACGTGGCCCTTGGAGCTATCCCTGGTGAGTGGCGGGGGGTGGGGGTCAGGAAGCCCCTTACTCTCTTTGAAGCCTCAGACAATCTTAGGCCAAACTATGGATTTCAGGGTCAGCAACACAGGGCCTACACTGAGGTGAAGGATGCCAGACGCAGGACAGAAGCCAGCCCATTACATGCAAACATGCCTGAACTGGCAGTAGGGGAGGCTTTTCCCTTGAGACCCAAGGCTAGCTGCCTCAGGCAGAAGCCACTATTGGACCTTCCTGGGATTCCCCAGCTGATAGCCTCCCCCTCCCCGGCTGTGCCCCTCAGCACAGTGCCAGGCAAGTGCCTGGCAGTAAGTGCCCATTAAATGCAGGTGGTCTTGAGCTCACACAGTTATTGGGTGCTCCCTGGAGTAATCACACAAAATACCCGATCTCGTTCCTTCTCTGCATTCCTTCTGAGGATCCTGAGTTGGGAGGTGCTGCTGGGCAGGCTGCAGCCTCTGTGAGCCTGGCTTCCTCATCTGTAAAATGGGCTGCCTGGCCTGGGAGCTGCTATGGGCTCTCCTCTGTGCACGTCCACCCAGTTTGTTCCTCTTGCAGATGAGGAAATAGAGGCAGCCAGGCCTGGTGGGGGGGGGGGTGTTGGGAGGGTCAGAGTGAAGATTTCGATCCCAGCCCTGGAACTCCCAATCCTAAGCGCCTTCCAGGACCCGGACCCACCTCCTGAGGCCCGCATGGGACTGATGTTCAACAGGGCAAACCCTGGTCTGGAAGACAAAATGAGAGGCAGTAGGACAGGGCCCCAACGACTGCGGCAGTGGAAGCCCCCAATAGCTGGGACAGTGGGATGGGGCCCCCAATGACTGGGACAGTGGGAACCCCTGATGGCTGGGGCAGTAGAACATGGCCCCAACAACTGAGGTGGTGGGATGGTGCCCCTGATGGCCAGGCCAGTGGCCCCTGGACATCTGAGAGGGAGGGGTGATGCCACATAAGTGACCAGGATGACTAGACTGCCCCCAATCTGAAAGCTCCAGCCTGGGCTGGCAGGACCAGCTCCCACGCCGTCGGCCTCAGTCATCTTCCTTCTTGCCGCTGCTACTCTTCCAGCCCAGACATTGCAGCTGGGGATTCACGACTGAACCCTCCATTCTCCCAGGGTCAAGGCCTGGGCCTACCTCTTGAGCCCTCCTCATCTCCCCTTCCTCCTCTTCTTCTGGTTAAGTGAAGCTCCCATCAGGCATCTGCAGTCCTTTGCAACACTGAAATTCTGGCAGGCTAGGGGGGTGCCTGGCAGCCTATGGTTCACAGATGGCACAGAGGAGCTCACCTGGGGGCCCCCTCCACTCCGTAAGTGGGGCCCTGGGGTGCCCACTGGGTCCCTTCTTCAGAGGAGGCTCCCCCAGTCTCAGGAGTCCCTGAGGGGCCACGTAGCAAAGGCAGCATCTCCGCCAGAGCTGGGACTGGTGTCCAAGACAGGCTATGAGTCCGGTTTCTTCCTCAGCTCTGTGTGCCTGAGGAGAGAAGCTCATGCGCCACCCCCTTGTTACAGCTTGGGCCTCACTGTCAGCTCAGCATATGGGCCAGGGAACCAAGAGCAGAAAGCCCCTCCAGGATAGCCACAACCAAGGGCGTGAACCTCCTAGGGCAGCAGCCATGAGCCAGGTGTGGACCTACGGCCCCTCTGAGCCCCCATCCCTCCTCTGTGGAATGGGGTGGGGGTCAGACCAAGTAATCTCAAAGGTCCCCTTCAGCTGGTGGGCCTAGGGCCATGTGATCTCAGGCAAATGCAGACTTCATCCGTCCATTCAGCACTTATAGAGCACCAACTGCATACACAGCACTCTGATGGATAACTGTAGACAGTTATGGGGGGCATGTAATCCCCTAATCTCTGCTCTCGAAGTCCAGGGCAGGGGAAACAGTGGGGCCTACATCCAGACACTAGGCCCTATGCCTCTGCTCCAGAACCAGCAGAGGGCTCTGTGAGGACTCCTTAAGTGCTCATTATGGAATACAAAGTATGTCTTCCCACTGTGACAGAATGGAAGCTAGTGGAGGGCAAGGAACCTTTGTTCCATCCTTTATTGCCAGCCCTGGGCAAACGGGGCATTTAAGGAAAGCTGGTAGATTAGTTTCCTGTGCTCACAGGCTCTCAGGGTTGGCAGGGACCTCAAGGCCAATGACGCCTGCCCAGGAAGGGGTACGTGGCTTCTTTCTCCTCCTTCTGGACTTGGAAGCACCAGAAAGACAGATGTGGCTTCTCTCCAGGTTTGCTGGCCTTGATTCCCCCAAGAGCTCTCCCTCCCTCTTCCCTGACCTCTGCTGATCCAGACCCCCACAGGGATCTGGTGAGACCCCACTAACCAAAAGGCCCCTCTGGCTACACTGGGTGTGTCCTCAAGAGCTACTCTGTCCCGAGAGTCACTGGGCATGCTGCAGCAAAGCCTGGCCCAGGTGGCTCTTGTCTGCAGAGCGTGGCTGGAAGCCACTGGTGGCTTGTGGATGA
Organism: Gymnobelideus leadbeateri; assembly: GCA_011680675.1. Classification (NCBI taxonomy): domain Eukaryota; kingdom Metazoa; phylum Chordata; class Mammalia; order Diprotodontia; family Petauridae; genus Gymnobelideus; species Gymnobelideus leadbeateri. Next base: position 459,661 of record WOXC01011743.1, on the reverse strand, counting down.
CCAGAAAGCTGACCTTGTGGACAGTGACCCCGGAGCTGGGCACTGCTAAGGGGCACTACTCCCTCCTGAGTCCTGCCAGCTCCCTGGGGACAGGGCCATGAGCAGGGGCAGCCCCTGGGTCTTGCCAAGAGGCCACAGCCCAGTCATCACTTACAGCAGGCAGTACAACCCCACCCCTGGCCCTGAGCCCCTGTTACGCCAACTCCCCCAGCATCCTCTGGGAAGGGAATGAGAGCGGCTTCCTGTCCCAGCTGGGAAAGCCAATCTATCTATCAGCTATTGGCAAATAGGAAGAGGTTAGTGGGGCACTTTCCACATTTCTACTTTTGTGGCAATGCTGCAGTGAGAGGGCGGGCTCCATTCCATCTACAGGTGCACAGATTCATGGAATTCATGGTGTAGATAAATGGAAGAAGGGTCAGAGACCACCTGCTCTAACTTTTTCATTGCAGATGAGGAGATGGAGGTCCCAGCGACGGTCTGTCTGGTGACTTGTCCAAGGTCACCAAGATTGTGTGTCCAGAGGGTCCTAGATCTAGGGCCTAAGGGGGCTCGGTGGCCAACAGGCAGGGAAACTGAAGCCCCTCAAGTCCTCCAGCCCCAACCAGCACTTCCTCTGCCCTTTTTATTCACTAGGAGGAACATAGGACGCCTTTCTTGAAGCAGGTGGACACAACAGAGACGTGCTTCTGTCCCAGCGTTCAATGTGGGGCCCTTCACATTGCTCACAAGTTGGCCAGGTCCCTGGGAGAAATCTGGCCTCAGGCGGGCTGGCCACCCATCCAGCCGGCCCATGGCAGGCCAGGGGCCCACCAGCCCGGAGCCCCCAGCAGGCCCAGCTCCAGCCCAGGCTGATAAAATACAGAAATGCTACTGTAGCTCCTGCAGGCTTATTTTGACTAAAGCTTAGGAATGTAACATGTAAACACTGACTGCCATATTACACTGTGTTACAACTTGCATTACCAGCCACTGGACAAAGCAGCATTTTCCCAGAACCCTCGCACTGGGGAGCTCTCTCAGGCAGCTTTGAATTAAAAAGAGAGAGTCCATTTCCTCCCATAAATCATGGTCAGGACAAACAGGCGACTGACGCACTGCAAACCCTCAGGACAATAACATGGCAAAGGCCGCTGGACAAGGCTTGGGTGTGATTGCGGGATGCGGTTTTCTTGGAAGAAAATACACCCGGTGTTTTCTTTCTTCATACAAGATGCTGGAGGCTGTGCCCCCTGGTCAGAGGAGGCAGGGTGGATTCCAGCTGTCCTCTGCCCTGGTGGGTGGTCTGCTATGGCCCTGGAGGGCACAGGAGGGGCCCTGGGCCTCTGGCCCTGCTGGCCTTTTGGTGTCCACCTCCTCCTCATTCTTCCATACCTTCCTAAGTGCCTGCTGCCTGCTCCATGCTAGCCCAGAGGGCTCTGGAGAAGCCCAGCACAGCTGCTGGAGGCCGCTACAGAGGGTGAGGCAGCCGCAGGAGAAGGGAATGGACCTGTTGATGCTGCAGAAACATGGGGAGAAGGTCACCCAGGCAGGGCTAACATTTCCAGGCCTCGAGTAAGAGGAGTACAGTGGGGCCCAGGCCCTTGCTGATGTCACACAGCATTCCAGAGTGGGAGCAGGCCTCTAGGTCACCAAAGACCAACTAACATTCCTCCAGTCCAAGACCATAAGCTCCCTGAGAGCAGGGACTGACGGCTCCATCCTAGGCCCTTGGATCACTGGCAGCTCCAAATGGGCCCCGGGCTTGGCCCTGGGAAGCCTGGGGCTTCAGGTTCTCAGTTAAGTGAAGGGAAAGTTTGATTCTGGCCTGAGGCTACTGAACTCCTGCCATGATAACAGGCACTGACTAAGGGCCTGCTGGCTGACTGCGCCCTATACAAGCATTATCTTATCTGATCCTGAAATCAACCTTGGCAGGTTCTAGTATGACCCCATTTTCCAGAAGAGAACACAGGGGGAGAGCAGGGAAGTGACCTTGCCAGGGTCACACAGCTAGTATGTGTCTTTGGAAAGAATCGAATCTGGCTCTTCTGACTGTTCCTGCTCTCCATGGTGCCCCCAGCAGCTCTGACCTGTGAACCTGAGAAAGATGCCCTCTAGGAGCAGGGACAGGTGGGAATGTGGACTTCAGGAAAAGGCATTGAACATGCCCAAGTACTCACTCCCTGCTCTTTAGAGCTGGGGTGGCCCTGCCTCAGGGCCATCAGTGCAGTGGATAGTGCTGGGCCTGGAGGCTGAAAGACCTGGGGTCAAATCCTGTCTCCACCACAAAGCTATGTGACCCTGTACCTCCTGCCTCAGTTTCCCCTTCTGTGAAGCATGGGGGTTATGCTCTGTCCTTTAATGTCCCTTGATCCCTACGCAGTATCCTGTGGGCCCCCAGCTCCAGGACAAAGCAAGGAAGGGGCATCATGGAACTCTCTCGCTCTCATGTGTATGGAAGTTCCTTGAGGGCAGATGCTGCCTGGCCCAGGTGTCCCTGGGACTTAGCCCAGGCCCCAGAACACAGCTGGCACTTCAGCAGTGCTCACTGGCTTGAAATGGATGTTCTGACGTGATTTCCAGCTGCTCCCCCTTTCACTTAAACAAAGCTCTTGCCTGCACAGCTGAGAGCCAGGCCTACAGGTGATGGGGCAGTGGGGGAGGATATGGAGAGCAAATGCAGCAATCCTCAGGTCCAGCAAGAGGCTGAGTCCCTGCTGGCTCCCTCTGCCCCTTGCCAGCCAGGCCTGAGTTCTGCTGTCGGCCCAGCTGCCCACCTCCTCACTGGCTCCCCTGGAAAAGTCCCTCCCCTTTTATTATAATCAGAAGGAAATAGGAGACTGGGCATTGCCACAGCTGCAAAAAGCTTCAGCCACCAAGACTCAGGTAGTTTATTCAGTTCATCTAGGCCAAGAGGTTTCAACCTGGGCTCTGTGAATGTTTTAAAAAACAATTTGACAGCTATATTCCAATGAAACTAGTTTCCTCTGCGATGCTGTGTATTTGATTTCCTGTGTTGAGGGAAGGAGCCTCAGCCGCCCCAGCCTGCCCCTCCCCCAAGGGCCACCCTGGTTCAGATTCCCCACCAGGACACAAAGCAGAACATGGTGAGAAGCAGGGAGCACAAGACTACTCCCCACACCAGGCTTCAACCAGCTCTTCCTTTCCTGGGCCCAGTGGGGAGTAGGTAGGTGGTCAGGGGCACAGGGGTCATACAGAGGGTTGGGGGGGCTCTGCCATCTTTACTGGGCCTTGGGGGAGGTCACCCCAGGGGAGGGGGTGGCAGCAATGCCTGGCCCTTCACTAGGCCTGATGCAAAGTCCCAGCTGGATGCCAGGGGCTGGACTCCAGGGGCTGGACTCCAGGGGCTGGATGCAAGGTGGGCACCCCCTCCCCAGTGGCCACTTTAGGGAGCTTGGAGGATGGTCCAGCCCCATGGACCCTCACAGGTTCAACCCTGGGCTCATTTCAATCAACAATGAGCATTTGCTGCCCTCTGGTGGATTCCTTGCAAAATACCAGGCCAGAGGCCACCACTCCCCACATTATCCTGGCCTTTAAAATCAATACCAGCATTTAACGCACACTGGAGTGGGAGAGACAAAGAGATAGACAGAGAGGGACAGGCACAGGAATGGAGAGACAGACAGATAGAGGCAGGGAGAGAGAGAGAGAGAGAGACAGACAGACAGACAGACAGGAACAGAGAGAGATGCAGAGAGAAGAGACAGGAGGAGGCCAGAGAGAGAGAGAGAGAGAGAACCCCAATGAAGATTTAACAGTCAGGGACAGAAAATCCCGCAAAGTCAACTGGCCTCTCTGCCCGGTCTAGCCTTCTTGGGGTAGCTCTCATGGAGTAGCTGGGCTTGGAAAATGGGCTGCCCTCTTGCCTATCTACTGGGTGTGTGTGTGTGTGTGTGTGTGTGTGTGTGTGTGTGTGTGTGTGTGTGTGTGTGTGTGATTGCTGCTGAATTAACCCTCCCTCTCTCCCTGTCCTCTGTCTCCTCTCTTTCCTTATCTCTCCCTCTTCTCTCTCTCTCTCTCTCTCTCTCTCTCTCTCTCTCTCTCTCTCTCTCTCTCTCTGTATTTCTATCTCTGTCTCTGGGTATCTACATCTCTCTCCCTGTCTTTGGTACGACCAGGTTAAGTGTCCTCTGGCAGAGTTCTGGGGCCATGCCTAGGCCTGCTGTCCATTCTATGGAAATGCTCACATTGGTTGTTTGGCAATAGAACATTATAATGAAGAAAGGAATGGTTAAAAACCTCCCCAGTGTTTCCCAAGTGTCTCTGCACAGTGAGCCCAGTCTCTTTCACGAGCATTATGGCTTCCACAAGAGAAACCCCAAGACGTTTTCCCAACACCTGGTGCCCACGGTGTTTTTCCCATATCACAGAAAAAGCAAACAATTGAACCAATCCCGGAGGTCACTTTTTGCAAGCAGTGAAGACTCATTTCCCTGCAGTAGGAGGCCAAACGCAGCCCTACCCATGCCCACCTATGTGCCTGCAGTCACCCATCTCACCAGGTTCACTTACGTTTTTCCTGGAGACTGCCTCAGCCAGAACAAGTCATCACTGGTGATCCCGTACTCCATGGCCCCTTCCACCTGCCAGGAATCAAAGAACTCCCATGAGGATCCCACCACTGGGGTTTTGTGACTTTCTCAGAGAGAAAACAAGAGTTGTTCAGACATAGGGCCTGGCCCAGAGGAGGCCCCATTTGCTGACTGAGCCCTAGCTAAACAGAACTACTGAGAAGAGGGAAGCCGGGTTTTCCATTTCTTGGCAGGGAGGTGTCCATCTACCTCCATTTTGGGCATGTCCCAGGGCACGTGGGCCTCCTCCAGGGTGGGTGGGCCTGTGTGCAGGCTTCTCTTGGTTTAGGACTCTGGCTTATGGGGACCCGTAACAAAAGGCCCCTTTCCTCTTGCCTATTGTAATGGCAATGGTAATTTGAAGATCTTCCCTGACCTCTAATAGGCTGAATGTAATCACATGGAGTCTGTGGTAGAAGGAGATGGCTGAAGGGTGGAACAGAGCCCACAGGAAGCTGGGAGTCAGAGTAGCTAGATGGTGAGAGAGAGAGAGAGAGAGAGAGAGAGAGAGAGAGAGAGAGAGAGAGAGAGAGAGAGGATGCACCCAAGGAGACAGCTAGGCTTGTGAGTGTTGGTTTGTGGAAAGGTTAAAGGATGGTGTGGCTCTCTACTGTGTTATGGTATATTAACTTCTGTGTAGCTATGATGCAGTCAATTCCCTGGTGCTGGGATTTGTTTTTCTGGTGTCTGAATAAATGCTTTGCTTCTGTCTTATATATGGAGAGTCTGTTATATTTTGTGATTGAGAACTATGTCCACATATGCCCAACTATGCCATCAGTGCTGTGAATACTGCGTTAGCACTATATTTGTCCAGAAGGAGGGGATTGCAAAACATCAGAGGCAGAAGAGATTTAGAAGGGGAAATGTATATCCCAGAATGGGAGGATTTACCTTCTTCCTCCCTGGTGAGAGAATGGGCTAAAAGTACAGAAAACTGGGAACTGAGGCTACAGAAGGGAGAATCTAGAGATTTAGAAACATATTTGCAAGGAATACCAATAAAACCAGGGAAAGAACTGGAGGCAGTGTGTAGAAAAGTCTGGACTTTACTAAGAGGTTACGATATTATATGTAAAAACAGAGACAAGCTGCTACAAGAAAAAATTCAGATGGAGAAGAAAATAGCCATCTCGAATGAGAAATTTTCTGTGTTACAGTGTTTGGGCTCTCCTGTAGAACAGCAAACTGGAGGATCTCAGGTGGGAGAAGACAAGGTTGCTGTTGTTGGTTTGACTCAGAAAAAGAAGCAGAAAAGTAACAAGAGGAAGGTTCACACAGTTTTGGCACAGGCTGAACCTGGTTGCCCTGGCAACTACTTCCAGGAAAGTTCTTGGGTGGAAAATAATACATCATTAAATGATGAGGCTTTTACAAGGGCAGAAGTTTGCCCCATACTAAGAAGCAGGAGCACCATGGGGGTCAAACAGAGTTCAGGAAGATAACTGAGGATTTCACTCAGGAGGAAGTTACTGATGCATTAAGCAGATTCACTCAAAGGATGGGACAATCTTTGGTGTCTTGGATGGTGAGAATCCGTGATGAAGGGGCCAGAGGAGAATGGGTAGATAGCATGGACGGCTTGAAATTTATAGGTATTTGTCAGAATCCTTTGGTTCAGGAAGCTTTTAAATATTTTACCATATGCAAGGAGGCAACAATATGACCAATCTGTTAGTTTTAGCTACTGATGGACACAATAAAATGTATCCCACTGATTCTATGTGGCCTAGTGGAGACAGACCCTGGTTCACTTAGGGACTATATGAAAAAGTTAAAGGAGGAGGTAATGAAAACTATCATGACTGGAGATGAAAATGTATATCATGATATCCCCTTACCAGTTTCTCATAGAAATACCATAGTGAAAATGGCTCCTCCTGCTTATAATTACTCTACTAATTGGTGAAATATGGAACCCTCTTTTCGAGGTGCTAGATAACATTTCACAGCCAAGTGACTTGGGAGAATGGGAAAAAGATAAATTTCCTTGAGAGAGAAGAGTAATAGCCAGAGGGCTGAAAGTCAGAATAGACTGACAAGAAAAGAATTCTTTACTTTTTAAAAAATTTTTAATTGTTTTTAATTAAATTTAATTTTTATTAATTAATTTTAAATTTAATAAAAATAAGAGCAGCGGTTGAATTGGGAAGAATTGATGGTATTCCAACTAATGAACTATATAAAATGTACCAAGAAAAGGGGTTTAATATTACACAGAAGAGAGAAGTGAGGACTGCCCCTATAGATCCTCCTAAATTATTGTATTCAAGTTTGTCACACCTTCAGGGAGAATAGGAAATTGGCCAAGCCCACTCAGATTAAAGAAATATACAGACAGGATTACAGACCCCATATTAATCTCACTATATATTGGAAAAATGGATCAAATACTGTAACCAGAACATTGATAGATACTGGGGCGGAGGCCTCCCTTATATATGGGAACCCTAACAAATTCAAACATGGAACTACTATTACCATCACAGGCCTGGAAGGTGTTGAAATGTCAGCCAGACAAATTAAACTAATTATGAAAATTGGACAATTACCTAAGAAAGAATATACCATAGTCATTGTACCCATTCCTGAATACATCATTAGAATAGATATATTGAGAGGTATGACCCTGAATTTACCTGAAGGAAGATACCAATTTGCAGAAAGGAAGAATTAATACAGTTTTAGTGGGAAAAATCAAAATGGACTCAATCACTTTACCTGAACCTTCTGAAGTAATTACTTTAAAGCAATATTGTGTGCCAGGTGGGAAAGATGAAATTACCAATATTATAAAGGAATATATTGAAGCAGGAGTATTAGTTCCTATAACCATTCGATGGAATAATCCTGTCTGGCCAGTATGAAAGTCAGATGGGAAGTGGAGAACGACAGTGGATTACAGACAACTGAATAAAGTGACTCCTCTCTTGTATGCTGCTATTCCAGATACTGTCACCCTAATAGAAAGGATCCAGGAATATGATGGGTCTTGGTACAGTTATTGATTGAGTCAATGCTTTCTTTACCATCCCAATAGATTCTAAACAACGGGACCAGTTTGCTTTCACTTAGCAGGGCAAACAATATACTTTTACCCACTTGCCAGAAGAATATCTGCATAGCCCTACTATTTGTCATGGGATTGTGGCTGAACATTTGGAATGAATTAGAGCTACCTGGTATTCAGTTTACCCACCACATAGATGATATTATAATACAGGGGAAAAAATCATAAAAGAAGTGGAGAAGAGTTTGACGCTTTTAACTGAGCATATAAAAAGCAAAGGGTGGGAAACTAACCCTGCGAAGGTTCAAGGGCCAGCTCAAAAACGTAAAATTTGGGGAGTACAGTGGAATAAGGGGCTGCAAGAGATTCTCCTGCAAGCCTGACAAAAGATTCAGGATTTCCCAATTCCTATCAATAACAAAGAGGCCCCAAAGTTTATAGGATTATTTGGATATTGGCGACAGCACCTACTGCATCTGGGACAGATTTTGAAACCCTTATATAAAGTTAATTGGCAGAAATATGAATTTGATTGGGGACTTGAAAAGAGTAAAGTTTTTGAAGAAGCCAAGGTTGCTATACAATTGGCCCTAGATTTATGGGTTATGCACAACGGCCTGGTGGAATTACAAGTGACTGTATGGGATGAATATGCAAACTGGAATTTATGGCAAAAACGAAAAATCCAAAATGTACTCTTGGAATTTTGGTCTAGAAAACTCCCTTCATCTGGAGTTCAATATATATACTTTGGAAAAGCTGTTGTTAACTGCATATTGGGCTTTGGTAGAAAAAGAACAACTGACTCTGGGCCATTAAGTGATATTAAGGCCTGGAATTCTGATTATGAGCTGGGTAATGAGTCATAATGAGCCTTTCACATAATTGGACATGCCCCAGAGGCCAGCATAAACAAATGGAAGTGGTATATTCAAAATAGAGTGAAAACAGGCAAAAGTGGAGTTTCTGCTCTATGTGATTCTACAGCAAACACAGATACTGAGGGAAATGATACATCCCCTGAACCAAACCAACAGTCCTTGGTAAAACAGAATGAAGAATACGACGGATTAACTGAAGAACAGAAGATACATGCATGGTTTACTGATGGGAAAGCAAAATATTTGGGCCATAAAAAAGACACTGGAAAGCAGTAGGTTATAACCCATGTACTAGAAGGACTTTGGAAAGTACTGGGATAGGTGAAAGTAGTCAGTATGCTGAACTTCTGGCAGTACAGCAAGCCATAAAACAGAACAAGGAGGACAGTGTCATATATTCACTGATTTGTGGGTGGTAGCTAATGGGCTAACTGCATGGATCCCCATGTGGAAAAATCAAAATTGAGAAGGTCATGGTAAACAAGTCTGGAGTAAAAAATTATGGGAAGATATATGGGACATGTCTTTGGTTGCTAATTTGTCAGTTTTTCATGTAGATGGTCATGTAGCCCTCACCACACCAGAACAGGAGTACAATGTACATGCTGATCAACTAGCAAAGATTGCTACTCAACATACCATCCCTACTCTGACACCAAATGATGATCTGGTACCAGCCAAATGGGTCCATCAAATGGCCAGCCATTTAGGTGTCCAGGTCACACACTGGTGGGCACAAGATTGTATTAGTATCTCTCATTCATTGTTAAAACAAGTAGCAGAGGAATGTCATATATGTCAACTGGAAAAGGAATGAATTGTTCCTCGGGTAGTAACTGGAAAGATAGTAAGAGGAAAAGTCCCAGCCCAAATCTGGCAAATAGATTATATTGGTCCCCTACCCCAAGAAAAAGGATGCAAATTTATACATACTTGTGTTGACACCTATTCAGGTGTACGAGTGGCATATATATATATATATATATATATAAGAATGCAACCCAGAAAAACACCTGTAAAACTCTAGATATCGTTAAGTCTATATTATGGAACCCCAATGCAGATTCAAAGTGACAATGGGTCACATTTCAAAGGTAATAAAATGAAGAGATATTGTATACTAAACAATATAGAATGGATGTATCATATTAACTGAAAAAAATGAATGGATTATTGAAAGAACAGTTAAGGGAGTAGAAACAGCACATCTAAGCTGCTCTCCCCCCAGATCACCTCCAAACCATGTAAAAGGGGACTCTGAACAATTTCTGGAGCCCCAGAACCCACAGAATGACACAGAAAGAAGCTAACCTCCTGCTGAGGACAGCCCAGCAGCCCTACAGGGAGCGGCCAGCACAGAACTCTGGGAACCAACAGCACAGCGGGCTGGAACTGACAGCGCAGTGCTCTGGGAGCCGAGCCCAGGCCCTCGTGAGCCGTGGTTTTAGCCCCAGGACGGCTGGGCCAGCAGCCAGCTGGAGGGACCCCAGCAGCTGTGGCGATTCCAGAATTATCAACACAGACATGCCTAGGACAAAGTGAGAGGTTAGTGCCCTATGGACTTTGGGCCCAGTATTTGGGGAACTCGTTGGCTTCCTCCCCTGGGGGCTAGAAGCTGCTCAGGAGACACCATTTTGCAGTTTCCGTGGCAGCTCCAGCCCCTGGCCTGCAAACTGTAGGGAGATCCAGCAATCAGTCTGCAGGTTAATCGCTCTTACTTTAACCTGCTTGGATCTGGATTGTGATCTGGGGGGTGGTCTGGGGTGCGTATCCAACTTGCCAGAATGGGAAGCTGTGAAGACCCCAACATTCGGGATGGAAGCTCCCCTGTCTGGTGGCAGAGTCCTACTGTGGCAAAAAGCCCAAAAGTCAAGTAATTAAGTGGCAACATGCCTAGGCAAAGGAAACAAAATAAACAGAAAAATGCAACTTTAGACTCCTATTTGGGGGGCAATGAGGATGGAAGCATGGAACAGGAGGAGGACTGTGAGGTCAGAAATCCTGCTCCAAAAGCCCCAAAGGAAAATATGAGCAGGTTACAGGCCATAGAGGACCTTATGAAGGACTTTAAAAATCAAATAAGAGAAGTGGAGGAAAAATTGGGAAGAGAAATGAGAAGGATGCAGGAAAAGTATGAAATGAGGGTCAACAGCCTGACTGAGGAAAACAACACCTTAAAAAATAGACTAACTCAAATGGCAAAGGAGGCCCAAAAGGCAATGAGGAGAAGAATGCCTTAAAAAGTCGAATTTGCCAGATGGAAAAAGAATCTCAAAAGTTTACTGAGGAGATTCATTCCTTCAGAGTTAGACTGGAGCAAATGGAAGCTAATGATTTTATGAGAAATCAAGATGCTGTTAAGCAGATCCAAACAAATGAAAGATTAGAAGGCAATGTGAAATATCTCATGGGAAAAACCACTGACCTGGAAAATAGATCCAGGAGAGATGATTTAAAAATTATTGGACTACCTGAAAGCCATGATCAAAGAAAGAACCTAGAAATCACCCTTCAAGAAATTCTCAAGGAAAACTGCCCTGATGTTTTAGATCCAGAGGGCAAAATAGAGGTTGAAAGAATCCACAGATCACCTCCTGAAAAAGATCCCAAAAAGAAAACTCCCAGGAATATTATAGCCAGGTTTCAGAATTCCCAGATCAAGGAGAAAATACTACAAGCAGCCAGGAAGAAACAATTTCTTTTTTTTTTTTTTTTTTTGATGATTTACTTTTTTTTTATTTATTTTTTTAAAATTAATTTATTAGTTTAGTTTCAGTTGACAAGATTCAATTCCATAGTTCCTTGATTTTCAAATTTCCTTTACTTCCCTCCCCCCTCCCCTCATGACATCATATAGTACAGTATAGGGTCTGCAAATGCATTCATATTAAACATTATTCCAATTACAAAGGCATATTGTACTAGGTGGGATGAAAGATGGTAAGGAAGAAGTACAACCAAACAATGAGAAGAACAAGATCATTTAGTTTGCTTCCATCAGGATTCAGGCTCAGTTCTTTCTAGTTATATCTCTGGATGGCACATTTCTCACTTTCTTGAGTCATTCGGGATTAACTTATATCACTGCATTGCTGAAAAGAGTCCAGTCTGTCATAGTTGGTCGTCACAGATATGGTATGTCTGTGATTGTATACAAATTTCTTCTGATTCTACTCTTCTCGCTCAGCATCAGTTTGTATAAGGGAAGAAACAATTTCAATACTGTGGAAACACAATCAGAATAGCCCAGGACCTGGCAGCTTCTACACTGAGGGATAGAAGGGCATGGAATATGATATTCCAGAAGGTAAAAGAGCTGGGATTGAAGCCAAGGGTCACCTACCCAGCAAAACTGAGTATTTTGGTTCAGGGGAAAATATGGTCATTCAGTGGAATAGAGGACTTTCAAGCATTCTTGAGGAAAAAACCAGAGTTGAATAGAAAATTTGACATCCAGACACAAGAAGCAAGAGATGCCTGAGAAGGTAATCAGGGAAAAGAAATCAAAAGAAATTTATCAAAGTTGACCTATTTACATTCCTACATGGAAAAACAGTAACTGTGACTGATGAAACCTTTCTCAGTATGAAAATAATGGGAGAAGGGCATATGGGCATATGAATACATATGTGAATGTGTGTATATATGTTTACAGTTATATATGGATAGAGGGCATAGGTTGAATTTGTTGGGAAGGGATGATACTTGAGGGGTGAAATCATGAGGTGAGAGAGGAAAGTGGCAAGAGGAGATGGGGAGAGACAGGGTAGGGTAAACTATCTCATGTAGAAGAAGCAAGGGGAAGTGGCTGCAGGGGAGGGGTAGAACAGGAAGGCAAAAAGGCAAAACCATATTCTCATTGAATTTGGCTCAGGGAGAGAATGACCAGAGTAGGGGAAAGGGGGATGAGAGGGGGGATGATGGATGGGGAGGGCATTCTGGGGGGAGGGGAGGTTGGAAGTACCCACTATTGAAGAAGGACAGGATCAAAGTAGGGAATGGACTAGGTGGGGGGTGGGATGGGTGGGAGGGAATTATAAGCAGCCTTTTACAATATATCTACTATGGTAATGTTTTGCATAGCTATACATGTACAACACATACTGAATTACTTATCTTCCCAGAGGGAATGGGTGACAAGGGAGGAAGGGAATGGATCTAATACTATTATTAATACTATTTTGCATGTAATTGGGAGATAAGATGTTCAGGCATTGGGGCACAGAGACTCACCTTGCTCTAATGGAAAAGTCAAAGGGGGTATGGGAGAAGATATGGGAGAGAGCAGATTGGATGAGGGGATATCTTGTGGGACTGCTATTCTAGGGTGGTGGGTAGGGAAAAAAATGGGGAAAAAATTGTAACTCAAAATCTGGCGGAAATGAATGATGTAAACCAGAAGTTAATAAAGCATTTGTTTAAAAAAAAAAGAACAGTTAAGGAAGTTAAGTTTTAATAATTTGTATCAACATTGGAAGGATAATTGTTCACTGCTTTACATAATGTGAATAATAGAATGTTGGGAGGAAGTACACCCCTAGCCAGAATAACGATCCCAAATCTGCAAATTAGAAAACAGCAAACTTAAAATCTCAAATATTGAGTACTGGACTGTGAGGCTAGATGTCCCAGCATCATATCTAGGAACACCTGGTTCGGCAGGATATTATTTACATTGTTTAGAGGACTTTTGGTTGGATAGAAAAGAAATAAGAAAAATCTCTATTGGAATATGTATAAGAATCCCTAAAAATCATTTTGGACAAATATTACCCAAATCAGGATTAGCAGCTCAAGAAATATATGTATCGGCTGGAGTAACAGATTCTACTTATCAAGGAGAAATTATTGTGACATTCCAAAATTTGGGTGAAGAACCCACACAGTTCTGTAAAAATGATAAAAGTTCAAGTGATTATTATTCCTTGTGAAACAACACCCCTTATGAAAACTGACCCTCCTGAAATAACTATCAGAGCAAATGAAGGGTTTGATTCTACTGATAGAATAAAATTGGGAGCTAAGGTATGGATCAAAGCAGAAGCCAGACAATGTTCCAAAGGTTGCAGAAATTATAGCATGTGGGAAAGATAATACTACAACTGTTATTTATTCAGGAGAAGATGATTACCAAATTGTACCCTTAACTCATATATTCTATTGTGAATGAGTATGATAGTGAGTTTATAGACTCTAGAAGCATGGCTGACCCTATATGTTTCTTTTTGGCTTTTGGTCTGTTAAATTTGTTTGCTAGATTTGTTTCCTGCAGGCTTAGTACCCTCCACCTGCAGATGCCTAAACGCTTAAGTCAGATGTCACCCCCTGTCCATAACTGTGATGTGTCATCCCTGGACCTAGTGTTGACTGAGCTCCAGATGCCAGCTACAGAAGTGACCTCTCAAATTGGACCTCCTGGACCTGGCATCAAGCTAAAGAACTGACCTCTTAGGTCGGGCCTCTTGGGGCAGGGATAGCTCTATGTCCAATTTCAGCAGGAAATAGCTATGGAGAAGAGACCTTCACTCCTTACCCCAAGATTTTCAACCCCATTCATTCAAGGGCTGAATTATGGGGTCATTATGCTCATGCTCAAGCCCCACCCAAAGATGTTGTTTTACGTGTTTATTTTGTGTTATCCCTGTTATATTGTTGTAAAGTTCTATTGACACTAGTTACCCCACCAGTTACCCCTAAACTCCCATTAACCTATATAATGAAATATATTCTTAATCTATTTTTGTTATGTTATAGACATGAAAGATCTTGAGGTTGAATGTAATGGTAATTTAAAGATCTTCCCTACCCCTTACTAAGCCTAAGGAAATCTGAAGACCTTCCCTGCTTCAAAGATCTTTCCTGCCTCCAATAGGCTGAATGTAATCACATGGAGCCTGTGGTGGGATGAGATTGCTGAAGGGTGGAGCAGAGCCCAGAGGGAGCTGGGAGTCAGAGCAGCTAGATGGTGGGAGAGAAAGGATGCACCCAGGGAGATAGCTAGGCTTGTGAATGTTTGTGGGAAGGCTATAGGATGGTGTGGCTTCATACTGTGCTATGGTGTATTAATTTCTTTGCTACTATGATGGATTTGACTTTCTGGTGTTGGGATTATTCTGGTGTCTGAATAAATATTTTGCTTCTGTCTTCTATATGGAGAGTCTGTTATACTTTGTGATTGAGAACTATGCCCACATATTTACAGTTGCTGTTAGTGCTGTGAATATTGTGTTGGCGTCACACCTGTGAATTCCTCTATCTCTCCTAATCCCAAAATTGCCATGTTGGAACACCTTTGAAAGAAGTGGGCTTGTGGGTGGCATCTTGGGCCCACTGAGGGCGAGGGTTCTGGAAGCACACATGAGCAGGTGCTCAGGTGGCATCAGGCTAGAACCAGGGGAGGCCTTGGGCACTGGCTGGGCATCTGAGGAGCCAAGTTCAAATTCCATTTCTACTCATTATCTCGGATAATAGGTATCTATCAAATACCTATAATTTGTGCAAGTCACCTGGCCTGCCACAGTTTCCTCCTTTGTAAATTGTTGTGCCAGGTGGCCCATGATATCCCTTCCAGCTCTAGAAGCCTGGGAAATGATAAGATGACATTCAACAGGGATCAATACAAAGTCTTACACTTAGGTTAAAAATACCAACCTTCAAAGTATGAGAAGCAGGAGGCATGTTAGATAGAGCATCAGCTGACTAAGACCTGGGCCAGGGTTGGCCCCAGTGGGGGGGTCAGCAGAGCAGGGCAGCACCCTACTCAATGCCACTCAAGCCCTAGTGCACTTGGGGCCTCTTTATAAGGGGCACAGTGTCCAGCTGAGTAAGCAACCTGCACTTATTATTAAGGCACCTTCTGTGGCCAGGCAAGCAGCCAGGACTTAGAAAGCACCTGGTGTGTGCCAGGAGCTCCGCTAGGAGTTAGGGACACAAGTACAAAGAAGGAAACTATCCCTGGGGCAAACAATGAAGACAGACACACAAATACATAGTATTAATATGAAGTGAATAAATATAAACATGTACAGGTTACATATGTGTATACATATATACATATACATGGGTAGATTGGTCTATTAATAGATGACTAAATCATAGCTTCTTAATCTATTTTCTTCTGGACAGCTGGGTGGCTCAGTGGATAGAATGCCAGGCCTGGGGTCAGGAAGACCTGAGTTCAAATCCAGCCTTAGATACTTGTTTGCTATGTGACTGGGCAAGTCACTTTACCCTGTTTACCTCAGTTTCCTCCAGTATCTTTGCCAAGAAAACCCCAAATGGGGTCATGAAGAGTTGGACAAGACTGAAAAGGGACTGAACAACAGCAATCTTTTCTTCTGTCCTGGGTCCCCTGGGTGCATCCTCTGGGTCTTTCCAAGAACCAGATTTCACAATGCATAAAATAAAATACTAATATTTCAAAGGAAACCAGTTATATTGAGACAGTTATCAAGAGTCAAAAACAGAGCCACGATGGTGGAAGAAGCAGGAAGTCGCTCGCTCTCACACTACCTTGCTGACTGAAAAACCCAGAAATACAGCCCCCGGAAAAATCCTGGAATAGTAGAACCAGCAGAAAAAGGGAGTACAGGAGGCTTTAAGCTCAGGATGCTACGGGGAATAACAGGAAAGACTGATCTTGCTGTGGCGGAAGGGGACCAGTACAAGATGGGAGGTGTCCCAGCAAGCCAGCAGCAAGCCCCACCTCAGTGGAACAGTGGGAGATCCTGAGCCCCAGAGTGGTGGAGCTGGCATGAACCAATACCAGGACCCCAGGAGTACCTTTGCACAGCCAGGGGAATGGGCAGACACCAGTGTAGACAGCATCTACCAGTGGCTGAGCCTACCCATCCTCTAGCATAGCCTTAGGGAAGGAAGAGACCTCCAGCAGCCAGACCACCCCTCCCCTACACCTTATACCCTGAACTTCAGTGTAACCCCAGGGAAACACAGAAAGACCTCACCTGGCCTCAGCACACACCAGCCAGCTCCAGCTCAGCACCAGCTAAGCTATGGCATTACATAGCTTCCAGCTGCCAGAACCAGAAGCCACAGCACAGAAAGCCAGTAACTAGTAAGCTCCCAGCACAAGTGTGGGACAGTCTCCTGTGCCCCAAAAGCAGAGATCCACTTTTAAAAGCCAGGAAAAAGGTAATCACAATGAGGAAAAAGCAAAGACCGTAGATTCTTACTATGGGGACAGGGAAGATCAAAATACAAATTCAGAAGAGTACTACATTGACACTATAACCACATCTGAAACCTTAAAAAGGAATATGACCTGGTCTCAAGCCCCAAAAGCATTCTTGAAAGAGCTCAAGAAGGATTTTAAAAGTCAAATTTGAGAAACAGAAGAAAAACTGAACATTTATTTTAAAAATACAATTGACAAAATGGGGAAAAAATCACTGAAGAAAACAACTCCTTAAAAAGTAAAACTGGCCAAATGACAAAGAAGGTACAAAAGCTAACTGAAGAAAACAATTTGTTAAAAATTAGAATTGGGCAAGTAGAAACTAATGACCCTATGAGGCACCAAGAATCAGTCAAGCAAAGTCAAAAGAAGGAAAAATTAGAAGAAAACTAAAATATCTCACTGGAAAAACAACTGACCTGGAAAAGAGATCCAGGAGAGATAATCTATGAATTATTGGTCTACCTGAAAGCCATGATGAAAAAAAAGAGCCCCAAGGTCCTAGAACCAGAAGGTTAAATAGTCATCGAAAGAATCCACCAATCACCTAATGAAAGGGATCTCAAATTGAAAACACGAAGGAATAAAGTAGCCAAATCCCAGAATTATCAAGTCAAGGAGAAAGTACTGTAAGCAGTCAAAAATATCATGGAACTACAGTTAGGACCATACAGGACCTTGAAACTTCTACATTAAAAGATCAGAGGGCTTGGAATATGACATTCTGTAAGACAAACAAGCTTGGATTACAACCAAGGATCAATTACTCAGTGAAACTGAGCATAATCTTTCAGGCAAAGAGATGGATATTCAATGAAATAAGGGACTTCCAGACCTCCTGGTAAAAAGCCCAGAGCTCAATGGAAAACTTGATCTTCAAATACAAGACTCAAGAGAGGCATAAAAAGGTAAACAATGTTATTAAATAAGGGCAGACTGTTTACATCCCTACATGAGAAGATGGTACTTGTTAATCTTGAGAACTGTGTCTTTATTATAACATTTAAAGGGATATACACAGAGGGTGTGGGTGTAAATTAACCTATGTGATGATAAAAAATCTAATTAAGTGGTGAAAAGGAACTGTAATGGGAGAAGAGGAAAAGAGGAGGCAGAAAAGAGTAAATTACATCACATGAAGAGACACAAAAACATATAGTAGAGGGAAAGAAGGGAGGGAGATGATCATAGTTTGAACTTTATTCTCATCAGATTTGGTTCCAGGAAGGAATAACATACTCAGGCAAGTAGAGGAATCTAACTTGCCCTACAGGCAGTAGAAGAGGAAAGGGGAAAGAAAAGGGAGGGGAACTGATAGAAGGGAGGGAAGATTGAGGGAGGTGATGGCCAAAAGCAAAGTTCTGCTGAGGATGGGGCGGCTAGGTGGTGCAGTGAGTAGAGTGCCGGCCCTGAAGTCAGAAGGACCTGAGTTCGGATCCGGCCTCAGACACTTAATGCACACGCAAACAAAAACCTAGCCGTGTGACCTTGGGCAAGTTACTTAACCCCAATTGCCCTCCAAAAACAAAAAAAAGCAAAAAAAAAAAAGTCCTGCTGAGGAAAGAAAGGGAAAAGAGAGAAATAAAAGCATAAATGAGAGGGAAATAGGATGGAGAGAAAGACACAGATAGTAATCATAACTGTGAATGGGATGAACTCTCCCATAAAAATGGAAGCTAATAGCAGAATGGATTAAAAACCATAATCTTACAATATGCTGTTTACAAGAAACACATCTGAAATAGGGGGATACACACAGGGTAAAGGTAAAAGGCTGGAGTAGAATACATTATGCTTCAGCTGAAGTAGAAAAATCAGGGGTAGCAACCCTTATCTCAGATAAAGAAAAAGCAAAAACAGATACAATTAAGAGAGATAAGGAAGGAAACTACATCCTGCTAAAAGGCACCAGACAACGAAGTAATAGCATTACTAAACATATATTCACCAAGTGGTAGAGCATGCAAATTCTCCAAGGAGAAGTTAATGGTATTACAGAAAGAAATAGATAATAAAATCCTACTAGTGGGGGACCTCAACCCCCCCGGTCAGAACTCGATGAATCTAACCACAAAGTAAACAAGAAAGGAGTTAAGGCAGTGAACAGAATTTTAGAAAAGTTAGACATGGTAAATCCTCTGGAGAAAACTGAATGGGGACAGAAAGGAAGATACATTTTTCCCAGTGGTACAAAGCACTTACATAAGAACTGACCATTTACTAGAGCATAAAAATGTCACAATCTGATGCAGAAAGGAAGAAATATTAAATGCATCCTTTTCTGATCATGATGCAATACAAGTTACATGTAATAGAGGGACATGGAAAGATTAATTGGAAACTAAATCTAATCCTAAAGGATGAGTGGGTCAAACAGCAAACCATAGAAACAATTAATAGCTTCACTCAAGAGAATGATAATAGTGAAGCAACATACCTAAACTTATGGGATGCAGCAAAAGCTGTTCTTAGGGTTAAGTTTTATATCTCTGAATGCTTACATGGATAAAAAAGAAAGAAAAGATCAATGAACTGGGCATGCAACTGAAAAAGCTAGAAAAAGAACAAATTAAAAATCCTCCATTTAATACCAAACTAGAAATACTGAAAACCAAAGGAGAGATTAGGAAAACTGAAATTAAGAAAAATATTGAACTAATAAATAAAACTAAGAGCTGGTTTCATGGAAAAAAACCATAAAATGGATAAACTTTTGGTTAATTTAATTTAAAAAAAAAAGAAAGAAGAAGACCAAATCACCAGTATCAAAAATGAAAAGGGTGAATTCACCACCAATGAAGAGGAAAGTAAAACGATAATTAGAAACTATTTTGCTCAACTGTATGTCAATAAATTTGACAATCTAAGTAAAATCAATGAATATTTACAAAAATATAAATTGCCCAGATTAACAGAAGAAGAAGTAAAATACTTAAATAACCCTATCTCAGAAAAAGAAATTGAATAAGCCATCAATGAACTCCCTAGGAAAAAAATCTCCAGGGCCAGATGGCCTTACAAGAAAATTCTATTGAAGATTTAAAGAATAACAGTTAGGGCCTAATTACTAAGGCCTGAGCCCTGGATTTGGCATGAGGGAGTGCAGGGCCTTGAAAGGCCCGAGATGCCCAGTGGTGCTTTCTGCAAATTAGCAGATTAACTTTTGCTGTGCATTGAGAGTGCTTCATCCAATGGGAATGGTCTCCTCCCCCGCCAGCCAGAGGTGTATATATAGAGCAAACTCCCAGAAGAGGGGAAGGAAGGAAGGAATTTGGGTATTCAGATAGCAGAGGAGTCATGTAGTAGCCATCAAATAAACCTGTTGAGCCTGATCCTGAGCCCTGGTGTTCTGTTGTGTATTTTCCCCGTAGCTGATCTATGGGGCCGGAGACGTCTGAAGACCTGGTTATAGGTAAGGTCGGCCTGTCGGGACTGCAGCCCGAGAAGAGAACCCCAACAAATAACTAATTGCAATGCCAGATAGACTATTTTGGAAAACTGTAGGAGTCCTACCAAATACCTTTTATGATACAAATATGGTACTGATACCTAAATCAGGAAGAATCAAAACAGAGAAAGAAAATTATAGACCAATTTCCCTAATATTTTAAGTAAAATATTAGCAAAAAGAATACAGCAACTTATCATGAGAATAACACACTTTGATTAGGTAGGATTTATACCAGGAAGGTAGCATTGGTTCAATATTAGGAAAACTACCTGCATAATTGATCACATCAACAACAAAACTAACAGAAACTAAGCTGCCATGGGCTGCTCAGTGTCCAGCACTTAGCATGATCCAGAGACATGAAAAGAAATGACCAGGCCATGTGGGTAGTTCAAGGAAAAATGATGAACTCCATTTATTGATTCTCAGGACTAGATTTTTATAGAGCAATGAGACAAAGGAAGGGGACTCAAGTTTTCTAATCATTACCTTAGCCTGTTGTATCCTGGAGGTAACACAGGTTAGATAATTTGATAAGGATTTGTTATCTAGGAGCCTAAAGTCTTAGGGTAAGACCTTTGATCTAGGCCTCAGGTAGCTGCTATGCAGCCGCGCTCATAAATGGAGACATTTGAGAGCAAACTTCAAAGCCAAAGCTGCAATCCTCAAAAGTCATCACATTTAGAGCTGACCACCCAAAGATACCTGAGTGCTGAATCAAATATTTTGGCTCTCAATAACTAAAATCTTGGGGTATAATCTATTGATCTCAGAACTCAAGTAATATCCTTATAAGTGTAACCTATAACAAAGAAGTCAGGAGCTAACTTGACGAAAAGTCGCATCTCAGATTCTTGTTTTAAAGTCCACTATTAGGATTTAATATCTGAGTTCTGAACCAGGCTATGTGATTATCTCAATAGATACAGAAAAAAGCTTTTGACAAAATACAGCACCCATTTCTATTAAAAACACTAGAGAGCATAGAAATAAATGGAACCTTCTTTAAAATGATAAGTAGCAACTACCTAAAACCATCAGCAAGCATTATATGTAATGGGGATAACCTAGAAGCTTTTCCAATAATCTCAGGGGTGAAACAAGAATATCCATTATCACCACTGTTATTCAATATGGTACTAAAAATGTTAGCTTTAGCAATAAGCAGAAAATTAAATTGAAGGAATTAGAGCAGGCAAAGAGGAAACTAAGTTATCACTCTTTGCAGATGACATGATAATATGCTTAGAGAATTCTAGAGAATCAAATAAAAAACTATTTGAAATAATAAACAACTTTAACAAAGTTGCAAGATATAAAATAAACCCATATAAATCCTCAGCATTTCTATAAATTACTAACAAAGTCCAATGGCAGGACATAGAGAAATTCTATTTAAAATTACTGTAGACATTATGAAATATTTGGGAGTCTACCTGCCAAAACAAACCTAGGGACTATGTGAACACAATTACAAAACACTTTTCACACAAATAAAGTCAGATCTAAATAACCGGAAAAACATCAGTTGCTTGTCAGTAGGCTGAGCTAATATAATAAAAATGACAATTCTACCTAAATTAATTTACTTATTCACTGTGCCAAACCAATCAAACTACCAAAAAATTATTTTATAAGAACTAGAAAAAATAATCAGTGGAATAATTTAGGTACATAAGACACAATAGCCAAAGACTATAGTAATCTACTGTCTGATAAACCCAAAGACCCCAGCTTCTGGGATGAGAATTCATTTTCTGATAAAAACTGTTGGGAAAATGGAAAATTAGTATGGCAGAAACTGGGCATAGACCAAAATCTTACGCCATATACCAAAAGAAAGTCTAAATGAATACATGATTTAGAAATAAAGGTTGTTACTATAAGCAAATCAGGGGAGCAAGGAATAGTTTATCTGTCAAATTTATGGAGAACAGAGGAATTTATGATGAAACAAGAGATAGAGAACATTATGAAATGCAAAATGGGTAATTTTGATTACATTAAGTTGAAAAGTTTTTGCACAAAGTCAATGCAACCAAGATTAGGAGAGAAACAGAAAACTGAGAAAGAATTTTTACAACCAGTGTGTGATAAAAGCCTCATTTCTAAAATATATAGAGAACTGAGTCAAATTTATAAGAATACAAGTCATTTCCCAGTTGATAAATGGTCAAAAGATATGAACAGGAAGTTTTTCAGAGGAAGAAATTAAAGCTATCTACAGTCATATGAAAAAATGCTCTAAATCACTACTGATTAGAGAAATGCAAATCAAAACAACTCTGAGGTATCAAATCACACCTATCAGATTGGCTAACATGACAAGACAGGCAAATGATAACTGTTGGAGAAGATGTGGGAAAATTGGAACACTAATTCATTGTTGGTGGAATTGTGAACTGATCCAACCATTCTGGGGAGATATTTAGAACTATGCCCAAAGGGCTATAAAAATGTCCATACTCTTTGACCCAGCAACACCACTTCTAGGACTGTATCCCCAAGAGATCATAAAAATGGGAAAAGGACCCATGTGAATAAAAATAATTCTAGTAGCTTTTTTTGTGGTTGCCAAGAATTGGAAATTGAGAGTATGTCCATCAATTGGGGAATGGCTGAACAAACTGTGGTATACAAATGTAATGGAATGCTATTGTGCCATAAGTAATGATGAGCAGGCCGACTTCAGAAAAACCTGGAAAGACTTATATGAACTAATGCTGAGTGAAGTGGGCAGAACCAGGAGAACACTGTACACGGTTAACATTGCCACAGTGTGCAATGACTGACTTGGATGGACTTGGCCCTTCTCAGCAATGCAAGGACCCAAAACAATTCCAGGAGACTCAAGATAGAAGGTGCCATCCACATCCAGAGAAAGAACTATGGAGTCTAAATGTAGAGCAAAGCAGACTATTTTCTTTTTTTCTTTCTCGTGTTTCCTCCCATTCATTCTAATTCTTCCACACAACATATATACATTTGTGTGTGTGTGTGTGTGTGTGTGTGTGTGTGTGTGTTTGTGTGTGTGTGTGTGTGAAGAGAGAGAGAAAATATCAAGGTCACAACTTTCTAGATCAGAAGGGGTCAGATCCCCTGAGGGCAGGAGGGCCCCAGCAGTGTCACAGAAAGGTTTCATGTCCAAGGTGGTTTCTGAGCTATGTCTTAAAGAGAGAGCCTCTCCAAGGCAGAGATGAAGAGGCAGGGCATTCTGGGTAGAAGGGCTGCCCAATGCAAAAGTCCAGAGGTGGGAGATAAGAGTGTTGTGTGTGAGGAACAGAGGGAAGAGTACTTAGGCTGGAAAGCTGAAAGCAAGAAAGGGAATAATGTCCAATGAGGTAGGAAAGTTTGTTTGGGGTCAGGTTAAATCTGATTAGATAGAAGGTTTCCTAGTGGCAGCAGAAGCCACCAGAGCTGGGGGAGGAAAAGCCCAAATCTGTGCACATGTGACAGACTGGAAGGGGGAGAGGCTGGAGGCAGGGAGGCCAATCAGAAGCTACTGGCCTTCAGCAGGTGAGGGTGATGGTGGTGTCTGTATGAGCAGAAGGAAGGGCTCAGGTGGCAAGGATGTTGTGGAGACAGAAGTAGCAGGATTTAGCAACTGACTGGATCAGGGGGCAAGTGCAAGGGAGGCACCTGGGAGAACAATGAGATTAGGAGCCTGAGACAGTGGAATTTTAGGGGAATGTGTAAGAAGGTAGCGTTGAGGAGGAAAGATGAGGAGTTCAGGGTTAGACATGCTGAGTTTGAGATGCCTATGGGATGTCGGGCCTGGAATATTCAACAGATAATGAGAGATAGTCGAGAGACTGCCCCATAACTGGTGATGTGATGCTGAAGCTCAGGGGAGAAGCCAGGGCTAATATATATGGTGTTGTCTGTACCATGGGAGCTGATGAGGGGAAGGGAGGGGAAGGGAGAGGGAAGAGGGACCCACCACAACAGAACCCAAGCGAGGGAGGAGGATACGGCTGGTGAGCCAGGAAAGAATCCAAGGGGTGGTTGACCAGGCAAAGCAGGAGAGGGGGCTCCCAAACCCAGAGAGAAGAGAGGTCCCAGGAGGAGGAAAAGGTGGCCAGCAGTGACCAAGGCTGCAAGACTGAGAAGGAAGAGGAAAGAGGAAATGCTTTGGGTGGAGGGATGTGGCTGGGCCGCACCTCCAGTGACTGTTCCACTCTGAGCTCAACCTCTTAGGAAAGACATGAATAAGCTAGAGGTCTAGAGGAAACAAGAAAAAGGGGCCTGGAGAGGGGCCAGGCCTGGCTGGGCCCAGAGAGGCTGGCAGAGGGCACTACTGGGTTGTCCTCATGTGCCTGAAGGGTATCAGGTGGAAGAAGGAATAGTTTGGGACCAAAGGACAGAACTGGGGAGCAATGAGGATGAGAGGGAGATGAAGTGTGTTAGAAGGAGGCTGATGTGGGCTCAACATCAGGAAACACCTCTGAACAAGAAGAGCTGCCCAGAGGGGAATGAAACACTGTGCCAGGTAGTGGGCTCCCTGTCACTGGAGATCTTCAGAAAATCCTGGGTGATCAATCAGACGTGTTGTACGGGGGATTCCTCTGGGGGTCGGGGTTGGCCTAATGGTCACTGAGGTCCCTCCCGATATAGAAATTATGAGACACTGGGGCGTCTAGGTGGTGCAGTGAATAGAGCACTGGCCCTGGAGTCAGGAGGACCTGAGTTCAAATCCAGCCTCAGACACTTAACACAAAAACTAGCCATGTGACTTTGGCCAAGTAACTTAACCCCAATTGCCCTCCAAAAAGCAAAAAAAAAAAAAAAAAAGGAATAAATTATGAGACACTGAAGTTGGTAAGAGACCGGAGGTAGGCCAAATGTCCAGAGATACTTCCTAACAAGGAGGGCTGCCCAAAGGGGAACAGCATGCCATGGCAGGGAGGGCCTTTCAGCCCAGGCTGGATGGATGACTTTGTTGGGCATGACATAGAGCAGATTCCTGGGCAGGAACCACTTGGACAATATGCCTCTGAGGTGCTGTGACATCTCAGGTCAGACTTCCAGGCTGTGATGTCCCAGCACTAACCAGCCGTGTCCTCCTGCAGGCTCTGACTCCTCATCCTCCCTGCCCCCTGCTCCCCTCACCCTAGCACAGGGGCCTCCCAAGAGGGGAAGCGCTCCCCAAGCTGGAGGGAGTCGAGGACAAGGGCACTGGCTTAGCCATCTTTACCAAGAAGCTAGCAGAAAATACTCACATCACTGGGGTACCTGGGTCTCCCTCCTGTGGCGAGGACAATGTGGTCTGCGGTAATGAGTATCTGGAAACAAGAGCCAAGTGTGTGTGAGCCATGGTTGGGGCACTTCACCAAACACCACTGCTCTGTGTCATTCCCTGGCCCAGCCATGGCAGAGTGAGTGGGAGGTGAGCCTCCTCTCCCCAGGCACAGAGCCAGCTGGGAGGAAGCTGGGGCCTCTCATCTCATCCCATCCCAACCCATGGCATTTCGGTCTCCCAAGCAGCTGCTGCCAATGAGACGCCGCTGGGCAGGGCAGTGGGTAGACCACTCCTGGGGTGGTCTTGGGGTCAGGAAGCCCCGACTTTGAGCGTGGCCTCAGATACTTCCTAGCCATGTGACCTGGTGTAAGTCGCTTCACCTCTGTCTGCCTCAATTTTCCCATCTGTACATGGGGATCATTGCAGCACCGCTCCACCAGGGTGACTGTGAGGTCCAAGTTTAAAGGGCCCTAAGAACAGCAGCTCCCAACAGTCAGCAGCTCACCTCTTTTCCTGCTTTGGTGAAACCCCGCACTGTGTGGTCATTCACAAAGCTGCCTTGGATGTTAAAATATTTGACATTCCTGAAAAACAAATGTGAGCCTTTATGTTCTGAAAAAAAAAAAGTGCAAAACCGCTTCTGTTTACCAGGTGCTAGGGAGACAAAGGGAGAGCCAGCAGACACTCTGGGGACCTGCCCTCAAGGAGCTTACTGTCACCTTTCTCTAAGAGAAGCAGGTGGCACAGCATATCCACAGGGAGCCATCATGCCAAGACATCACAACAGGGGAAGGAAAGGCCACTTCAGGGCTGAACTCAGGGGCTGCCCCTTCTCCAAAGCCTAAACCTCCACCTCTTAGCCCCTCAAGGAAGAGAACAATCTTCTTTTTCTTCCCAGACAATTTTGTTTTTTCTAGCTTTTTCAGTTGCATGCCCCATTCATCCAACTCCTCTTTCTCTATTTTATTCATGTCAGCAATGAGAGATATAAAATTTCCCCTAAGAACAGTTTTCTCTGTACCCCATAAATTTTGGTATGTTGTCTCATTATTGTCATTCTCTTGGATGAGATTATTAATTATTTCTATGGTTTGCTGTTTGACCCACTCATTCTTTAGGGTTAGATTACTTAGTTTCCAATTAATTTTTAGTCTATCTTTCCATGGCCCTTTATTACTTGTAACTTTTATTGCATCATGATCTGAAAAGGATGCATTTAATATTTCTGTCTTTCTACATTGGATTGTGAGGTTTTTATGCCCTAGTACAAGGTCAATTTTTGTGTAGGTGCCATGTACCACTGAGAAAAAAGGTCTGTTCCTTTCTATTCCCATTCAGTTTTCTCCAGAGGTCTACCATATCTAACTTTTATGAAATTCTATTCACCTCCTTAACTTCTTTCTTGTTTATTTTGTGGTTAGATTAATCTAGTTCTGAGAGGGGAGGCTGAGGTCCCCTACTAGTAGAGTTTTACAGTCTACTGCTTCCTTTAACTCCCTTAACTTATCTAAGAATTTGGATGCTATACCAGTTGGTGCATATAATGATATCACTTCATTGTCTATGGTACCCTTTAGCAGGATGTATTTTTCTTCCTTTTCTCTTTTAATTAGATCAATTTTTGCTTTTGCTTTGTCTGAGATCAGGATTGCTACTCTGTTTTGCTTCAGTGGAAGGATAATATATTTTGGCTCCGGCCTTTTACCTTTACTCTGTGTGTATCTCTTTGCTTAAAAAAATTTTCTTGTAAACAACATACTGCAGGATTCTGTTTTTTTATCCACTCTTCTATCCACTTCCATTTTTGGGAAGACTTCATCCCATTCACAGTTATGATTACTATCTGTGTCTTTCTCTCCATCCTGTCTCCCTCCATTTTCTCCCTTTCCCTCCTCAGTGGAGTTTTGCTTTTGACCACCATCTCCCTCAGTCTGCCCTCCCTTCTTTCCCCTTTCCCTTTCTACTTCCAAAGGGTAAGTTAGATTTCTATACTTAACTGATTATGTTATACCCTCTTTGAATCACATTTGATGGCAATAAGGTTCAAACAATGTTCATCTTCCTCCCTTCTTTACCTCTACTGTAATCTTTATGCCTCTTCATGTGATGTAATTTACCCTTATTTGCCTCCTCCTTTCCTCTTCTCCCAATGCAATCTCTTTTCACCAGTTATATTTTTTTTATCATCACATCAAAGTCAACTTGTACCCATGCCCTCTATGTAAACCTCTTTTAAATACCGTAACAACAATACAGTTCTCAAGAGTTACAAGTGTCACCTTCCCTTAGAGGGGTATAAACAGTTTGCCCTTATGAATAACATGTTGTTATTTTCTTTCCTGTTTACCTTTTTATACTTCTCTTGAGGCTTGTATTTGAAGATCAAATTTTCTGTTGAGCTCTGGTCTCTCATCAGGAAGGTTTGGAAGTCCCCTATTTTGTTGAATGTCCATCTCCCCTGAAAGAGTATCTCAATTTTGCTGGGTAGTTGATCTTTGGTTGTAATCTAAGCTCCTTTGCCTGACAGAATATCATATTCCATGCTCTCCAATCTTTGAATGTGAAACTGCAAGGTCCTGTGTAATACTGAGTGTGATTTCATGATATTTAAATTGTTGCTTTCTTGCTCTCTTTGACCTGATAATTTTGGGATTTGGCTACAATATTCCTTAGCATTTTCATTTTGGGGTTTCTTTTAGGAGGTGATCAGTGGATTCTTTTGATGATTATTTTACTCTCTGGTTCTAGAACCTCAGGGCAGTTTTCTTTGATGATTTCTTGAAAGTTGCTATCCAGGTTCTTTTTTTCATCATTTTCAGGTAGAGCAATAATTTTCTCTCCTGGATCTATTTTCCAGGTTAGTTGTTTTACTAATAAGGTATTTTACGTTTTCTTCTAATTTTTTTTCATTCTTTTGCTTTTGACTGATTTTTGATGTCTCATAGTGTCATCAGCTTCCACTTGCCCAATTCTAATTTTTAACAAATTATTTTCAATTAGATTTTGTACTTCCTTTTCCATTTAGACAATCTTATTTTTTTCAGGTGTTGTTTCCTTCCATCCCTTGATCCAATCAGTTTCTGTGTCTGATTGTTTTTTCCCTCCTCTCCCACAATGCTCACATCCACCAACTCCTCTCCAGCCACGTGGCTGGCACCTAGCTTGGGACTTCATCAGTTCCTGCCTCCTCACTGACACCCCACTTCTAGGCTCTCCTCTCCTTAACACAGCCTCCACAGATTTGCTGGAGCCTTCCCAGGCACAGAGCTGCATGCCTCCCTCCCTGCTCTTCTCAACCATCTTCTTTCCATTTGGTCAATTCTACTTTTAAGGAATGGTTTTCTTCATCCAATCTTGGTCCTCCCTTCTTCAAGCTGTTGACTCTCTCTTGCACACTTCTCATTTTCCCCCCAATTTTTCTTCTACCTCTCTTATCTGACTTTTAAAATTCTTCAGGTTTTTTGAGCTTGAGACCAGTTCATAGTCCCCTTTGAAGCTTCAAATGTGGGTACACTGAAAATGTTGTCCTCTTCTGAATTTGTGCCTTGATTGTCCCTGTCCCCATAGTAAGAATCTATGATAGTCTGTTTCTGCTTTTTGCTCACTGTTAGCCTGTTTTCTGGTTTTTAAAGTTGAGCTCTCCTGCTGGAACTCAGGGGGCACTGACCCAAGCTTCTTGTGCTGGGAGTATAGGACCTGGTCACTGGCTTTGTGTGCTGGCAGCTGGAGGCTGTAGGGATCCAGCAGTTTACCTAGTGCTGAGCTGAGGTCAGCAACACTGGAGCTCTGGGGCTTGGGGTGGGGACTCTGGACCCTAGGGAATGCCTGCCCACCTGGGCTTCTTTGAATCACTGGAAGGTCTGGCTGCTGACGGATACCCGTCCACCAGTGCAAATGGCGGTTTTCTGAGTTGGAGTCTACCAGTTCCCCTGCCTGTGTTGAAGTACTCAGGGGCTTCCAGTATTGATGTTTGCCTGCTTCACCACTCTGGGGCTCTGGATCTCCCCCCAATGGGCAAAGGTGGGGCTTGCCAATAGTTTGCTGGACTCCATCCAGAATGAGGGGGACCATTCCCATTGATCCCCCAACCTTCCTGGGCTACATACTGCACCCATCTTTCTGCTGGCTCAGCTGTTCCAGGGTTTTTCCTGGGGTGATATTTTCTGGGCTTTCAGAGGTCAGTAGGGGAGAGTGAGAGCTACTTACTCCTTACTATGCCATCTTGGCTCCTGGAAGTTCATATCTCCCCAGATAATTTTAGACTATCATCGGTCACCTTTACTGCTCACCAAAATCCAGAGGAAAGCCAGGATGTATCTATAGCAAGAATAACTTCTGCTCTACTTACACTCTGGGGCCACCCTTGTCCTGGTCAGAGGACATCTTACTGGAGACGGGAGATAGCTAAGGAAAAGACAGGAATGGGGCAAGAGAGAGGCCAGGGGAAACCTGTCATGCTGTGGTGAGGGCTGGCCTGGGAAGCCCAGTCTGGGCTTGACTCTAAGGTCTCAAAGGCCAGACCCCTGGGTCCACCCCTCAGACTCATCCTATATCCAGTCACTCTCTGTCTCCTCAGTCATGGCACCCACATCCACTGACTCCTCTCCAGCCACATGGCCAGCACCTTAGCTCAGGGCTTCATCAGCTCCTGCCTCCTCACTGACACCTTACTTCCAGGCTCTCCTCTCCTTAAAACAGCCTCCACAGAGCTGCCGGAGCCTTTACACGCACAAGTCTGACCATCTTCCTCCCTGTTCTCCTCAACCATCTTCAGTGGCTCCCTGTTTCCTCCAGGATACAATCTATCAGTGCAGCCAATTACCAACGAGGTATCAGAGACCAAGCACATACCAGAGAATGTGTGGGGTCCTGAAAAGGCGAAGAAAGTCGAGAGCCCCCACCCCCTCCAGGAGCTCATGCTCTGGAGCAAATGGGGAGTAAGTATGGACAAAACAGCTTGTAAAATATGAGGCTGTCTGGTTGGGGAGGAGGGGCAGAGAAATCCAGAAAGGCGTCCTGGAGGAGGTGACCTCTGAAACAAACTCTGAAGGAAACAAGGGAGCCTAAAATAGCAACTCCTATGTCCTAGCCATACCTGCCTTTCTCTCCTTGCATGGGATCCTCATTCCAACATGTCTGTTTGCTGCACTTTGAAATCCCACCATGGCACCTTTGCACTGGCCGTTCCCCTCCCTGCTCCCCTACACTGGCAACACTCTCCCTCCAAGCCTCTACCTTGTCGAACCCTGAGCCTCTTTCCTTCAGGTCCAGCTTCACTTCCCTGCCCGTTATCTGGCATTAATTTGTGTGAAAACGTTGGGTTCCCACAGTGCAATGGAAGAGACTTGAGGGCAGGGACTTGGGGAGGCGGGGCTGTCATGTTCCCCACATCCAGCATAGGATTCTGCACAAAACAGGGAGGGAGGGAAGAAAGAAGGAGGAAAAGAGGGAAGTAGGGAGGGAAAAAGGAAGGAAGGAAGGCAGGGAACTAGGGCTGAGACTGAGGTGAAACCAGGAGATGGAGAAGGGGGAGCAAGGGGCACTTCCCACTTCCCCTCTTTAATCTTCCCTGGGAAGCAGAGCCTAGTAAAGATGTAAGTTAGGTGATGCCTCAGAGCTGGTGAAGAAGCCAGGTCCATGCCTGGAGGAGCTGGCCTTCTGAAGCCACTCAGACCAGGACAGAAGTCCAGACCCTGGTGACTCCCTGCAGATGCTGAACCCACTTGTCTCTGGCCCACATGACCTCCTTTCCTGCTGCCACCTCCTCAGTCTCTGGGCCTCTGTGGCCAGTGTGGAGCCTGGTTACGTGTGTGCAGGGAAGTCAAGAGGGCATATTGGCTGAAGGGCCTCCAAGGGAGACGGCCGACGGCCTGGAGTCTGGGGGCCCACGATCACGAGGACAACACCTCCTGTTTCTGGAGTCCCTGGAGGTTTGCAGAGTGCCTCACACACATTCATCTGATGCTCGTGGACCACTCTGGCAGCAGGTGCTGCCATTATCCCCACTTTACAGAGGAGCAGACTGAGGCCAGGCCCTGTGCTCCCTGTGCTGAGCCTGAAGCCGCTCCAGGCCCCATCCTGGCTGCCAGGCTGCCCTGGTCCCATGCGTGGTTGGCCCCTACATTATTCACACAAAGCCAGGCCACCACCTCCGTCACTCAGAGTTTGTGGGATTTCATGTGGCTCCCATGGTCCAGGTGCAGTAACGGACCCCATCTCTGAAGCTGATTTCATTCTAGAACAATAAAGAGTGAGTGCCCAGAGAACGGAGGGGTGGGTCTGTCCCCTCCCCATACTTCCTGGGGGCTCAGGCAACCGAGTGAGCCCTGCAAGCGTTGGAGCTCCTCAGGACATCAACCAAGTCACTTCTTTGTGGGCCTCCCTCGTGACTGAGCTAAGACCCCACATCTTGCACCCCTGTGCACCTGGCATCTGGTCTTCCCTTCCAGCTCAGCCTGGGGGCCAGACAGGGTAGGCAGTAAGCTCCCCTCCACAGGCTGGGCTCTCACCAGGCAACCAAGGGAGCGGCCTGGCCTCCAGCCCACAGGATGAGAGGAGGGAGAGGGAAATCAGAAAGACACAGAGAGCAGAGCAAACAGGTGTGTGTGCACGTGTGTCTGAGTGTGCATGTCTGTACACACGTATGCATGTGGCCTGGGCAGGTGGGGGCCACATGGGATGACGTGGGCCTGTGCAGGCCTAGCCATGACCACTGCAATGTGCCCCAAGGGAGGCCCACATCTCCACACCCATGCACCCACATGCCCTTGCACACCTACCGCTCTTGCAGCTGTACCCGGTAACCCCAGTTCAAGGACTTGATATGGTTCTGAATTGCTTTGGCCATCTGCTGCCTGTTGGAGAAGGGAAAGGAGATGTCAGGTCTGGCAGCAGTAATCCAGCAGCAGTTTTTAAGCACCTACTGTATGCTGCTGGCCTGTGGGCCATCAGCACAGGTCTGCACCTAACACAGTAGCCACATCCCAGAACTTCCTTCCAAGTTGGCCTCTAAGGGCTGAGCAGGGTCCTCCTGCAGGGGCATGAGCATGCTGTCTGCAGATCCCCAAGCTGGGGCCTCAGCCATGGGCATTGTTGGGAAAAACACGGGGCAGCTGATTTGTCCCAGGAAAAATGTGCTGCCTTCCTCAGCCTGAAGCCCCTGAATTGCACATGGACCAGCAGGAATGAATGAGTGCCAGCCACCCCTCAAGCAGGGGCTGCACCCAGAGTGGTGTGTGGCCAAGGCGGCCCAGGCCCCTCCAGCCTTAGGGCTTCCTCAGGATCCTACCTCATGAACCCATGTGTGTGGGGGCACAGCTCATCACACAGGCCACATACAAAGAAGCTGCCCTGTTTGTGGATCGACTATACCCAACAGCGCTGGCTGCTGCAGCTTCCTGAGAGTCAAACTCTCTCCCAGTGGTCAGAAGGGGTGTGGGGGAGACAGGTGCCACCCTGCAGGGGCAGAGCAGGGGAAGCCCACAGCCAGGATGGCAGGTGGCAACAGAGAGGAGGCTTCCCCCAGGCCCTTACCAGTCATGTGGCGCCGAGGGGGCCACATCCCAGCCATAGTGGTGGGCATCCGCCAGGGCACCTCCTAGAAGAGCTGCATGATGCATGAGCTTCTTGGGGATACAGCCCACGTTCACGCATGTGCCCCCCAGACCCCAGCTGGTGCCTGAAACAAGAGGAGAAATTCTTCTTACTATGAGTACTGACATGGAGACAGGCCTGACAAATGCCATGCTCATTGCCACCCCCTAGCATCGGTCAATCTCCTTGCCCTTCAATGATGGGGACAGTCTTAGCATGAGAACAACACAGTGCTCCAAGGCATGGGAAGGGTCTTAGAGGGTCAGCTGGAAGGCAGGCACAGCAAACAGCCCAGGCCAGGAACCAGAGGCACAGGCAGCTGGACAAGGCCAGAAACAGTACAATGCCAATCTGGCAGGCCTCGAATGCCAGGCCTTATAATGGCAAGCAAAGAAGTACTTAGCACCTTATTTCAGCTCAAGTTTCTTTCAAGCCTTGCTCGTGATTATATCAAGTCTTTGGTAAGAAACAGAACTTGTGAACCCCACAACTTGTGAACCTCTGTTGCTGATGCAACAGGAAGGAGTGGAACGGGGAGGAGCTAATGACCATATATAAGGAGAAGCCCAAGGCGGGAGAGAGCAGAACTGAGAAGGGAGAGCTTGTGGTGGCCGGCACTCTGCTTGTCTGTGCTGATGTTTGTTTGTGATGCTTTGTACAGAAGCCCTAGGACCCTACTGGAAGCCTTGAAAGAGGATTTTCTAGTTGTCTGTTTACAGAAGTCCTGAAGAGGCCCTGGGACTTTACTGATGATTTGTGTTGACCTCTTGGACCTTGTTTGTGGGTCTCTGCTGATTTCACAGGCAGACAGTCAATTTGATGATGGTGCCAGCAACGTGTCTGAATGTTGTTTTGGTTCTGTTAAGCTTTGTGTTCCCAGAAACAGAAACCGTGAAGGACTTGAGGTGGACTGGACTCTGTGAGCTTCGATATGGAACTGGACAAGGATCTGGATGAGGAGCTGAGAGCTGCCTACCTTTGAACCCAGGTGAGAGTTGGGTACATTCAGGTAGGACCTGGGACCATGGAATTTGGGAGCCAGTCAAGATGAAAAAGACCTCTCCTTGGGTACTTGATGCTGACTGAGAAGATCATGATTTACTGTGGCCTAGGGGTGGAGAAATTTGACCTTTGTACTTAAGGAGTACTGCTCCTTAGGATGACTGAGTTAAGGACTTAATGATATCTTTTGTTTAAAACTCTGTGGCCACTTTAGTGATAAGTTGTTATGTCACAAAGCTGTGAAAGCTGCACTCGGGTTTCTGTCAATGTGTTGTCTTAGTTTGTTACTGACTAGAGAGCTCACTATACTATGTAATCAGAATCTTGAAGCTGTCCCCAGCAGCAGTCCTCTGGAAAGCTTCTTGTGCTTGGCTTTACAGGCCTTGACATTCCCAAGTGGCCGTGGGAGTGTGAGATTCTGGAGCACAGCAGGCACATGACCATACCCACCTGGCAGCCAGGCGGCTTCAGGGAACTTGGGTTTGAAATTTCGGATGAAAAGTAACTGAAACCACTTGGGAGCTCTATGCTATCTAGACCGTCCCCATCACTGAACGACCCTCAGTGGGCACCTCCAGGGTGATTCCTACTCATGGCTGTCTGAGCCCCTCCCCAGCAGGAGTGCCTTCTTTCCAACGGGCACACAGTCTAATGCGCCTGGAGGTCTCCCACCCTACACCTGCCCTGGCCTGGCTGCCCTCAAGGCTCACGTTTCCTTCCCCCCCACCATGTCCAATCTGGTGGGAGCCCTCGTTACTTAAGCCAGACTACTGCCTTGGTCTCTTACCTGGCTCCCCAGCTGTGGGAGGTTCCCCCCTCCCTGCCAGGGGCAGAGCCCAGGACAACCCTAAAAGGGGAGAGAATGCCAGTGTGGACACTGGACAGAGCCCAAGTCCAAACAAGAATCTGGGGCATCTGTGCTCTGGAGGCTGCTCTGGGAAGCCCACTCCAAAGCCGCCATTATCCTCAGCGCAGGGACCTTTATGGGGCAGATGGCAACGGGCTTATTCTTACCTCTGGGAGAAGGGGCCACGAAGTTCATGACAGCAACCTTCTTTCCAAACTCAGCAGCTTTGAAATTTGAGAGAATGAGACAGAGAAAGAAGAGGGAGGGAGAAAATAAGGGTAAAGAGGAAGGGAGGGAAGGAAGGGGAAGGGGGAGAAAACAGAAAGAGGGATGGAGGAAAAAGAGGAAAGGGAGGGGAGAAAACAGAGAGGAGGGGCAGCGTTTACTCAGATGTCAGGGAAGGGCAAAGCATGAGCCCTACTTATCAGAGGGGGTTTTTAGGTTCCCCTGGATGCCAACTGCAGCCACAGAGGGGCATGGCTACAGAGCCATTAGTGCTGTGATATGCTTGACACCCCTGCCCTAATGGGGCCATAAGGCAAACTTGGCGATGCCCCATCCACCCCAGCACCCTCTCTGTGAGGGCCTGTGTGCCACAGTACAAGGACAGATGGGGTGGTCACAGCTGCAGGTGAACACTCCCAGCCCCCTCTTCTGCCCACTTCAGGCATCCATGCTCTACAGATGCCTCCTCTCTATGCTCCCAAAGCCAACACAGCCAGGGCTCCCACATCTCAAGAAACTGTTTCGGTCAGTGGGAGCACACCCTCCGCCAGCACAGCATGGTCTCTAAGAGCCTCTGACGGGGGGAGGAGCTCAGTGGGGCCAGAGAGTGTGAGGCTGGTCCAGAGCCTGCCAGGCTCCCAGGGCCCTCCTGGCCATAGTGAGGCATCGGGTCTGGCGGCCATGCGGTCCTGGGCCCGCATCTTCACTCCAGCCTTTTCGCCTCTGGCTCAGAGAACCCTCATCAAGCCCTCTCCCTCCCCTGGAGGAGGGCTCAGCTCCTGGAGTGCTTGGATGGGGTTGGCATGAGGTGGACCCCTCCTCCCCCACCAGACGTACCTTCTTTGGCACAGGCCAGACCGCCAGAGCCCCCACCGACCACCAGCAGGTCATACGTACTGCCGTCTACAAAAGGAACAGAGGGGGTTGGCACCAGGCGTCAGCTCTGAACGGGGCAGCAAGTTTTTAAAAAGAACAAGATGCGCTCATCTGGGTCTCTGCCTGAGCAGAACCTACTCCCCCACACTGAGTGGCCCCACGTTGCCTGGAAACGGGCTCTGCTTGTCCTCGTGGCTTTGCTGGTGTGGCGGCCTTCAGGGACTGTGGGCCCTAAGAGCAGGGAATTGTGCACCTTGTCCCCAGGTCTTCCTCTTCAGACTCTCGCATTCTGGGGTCTACCTGGTCCAGCCAATGCACCTGAGCCCAGGGGGCCTCCAGTGGTGGGCAGGTGGCCTAAGTCATGCCTTCCTCCTTACTGACCTCCCCGTGGGCTGAGCAGGCTCCTCTCCTGCTCTAGAAGCTACAGGGGCTTCCCATCACCTCGAGGGCAGAGGCCCACTCCTCTCAACCTAGCTCCCGCTTCCTTCATCCCATTTGACGTTTCTCTGGCCCAATTCACTGTTTCCCACACATCACAGCCCATTTTCCATCTCCACACCTTTGCTCAGGCTGGTCCTCCTACTGGAATACTTTCCTTTCTCAATTCCACCTCTTAAAACCTTGAGCCCCCTTCAAAGGCCCCCTCCTACCAGAATCCTCCCCTGGCTCCCCCACTGGCTGGCGCTCCCTTGCCCCCTGGAATGGCTTCCCGTTTGCCTGGCACTGAATCAACCTGCAACTGGACTTCTCTGTGGGACTCTTGTGCTACCTCCAAGAACGCAACACACACCTCATGGCTAGGGGCAAGCTCCGGGAATCCGCCCTGAAGAGGCTTCTGTGGCTTCCCTGTGTGCTGCCCACTTCTGTACCCCTCACATGCCCCTGTGTCTTCCTTGGGCACCACTGCCCATATCTGTGCCCCTCACTTGCCCCTGTGGCTTCCTTGGGCACCACTGCCCACATCTGTGCCCCTCACATGCCTCTGTGTCTTCCTTGGGCACCACTGCTCATGTCTGTGCCCCTCACATGCTCCTATGTCTTCCTTGGGCACCACTGCCCACATCTGTACCCACCCCTCATGTGCCCATGTCTTCCTTGAGCGCTGCCTGTGTCTGTGCCCCTTACATGCCCCCACCTCTGCCTTGGGCACTGCCCACACCTGTGCCCTTCAGATGTAGGATCTGCCAGGATGGGGGATTCTCACCAGCTCTGGCCCCTCCACACCATGAACCCAAGCATAACCAAAGGGCCAGTGGGAGAGATGTTGGTTCCCTTCCATTCTGGAGCCCCAAAGAGCAGACTGACAAGCCTCTGCTGTGGGGAGCGCATGAGGTCACTGTTTGGCACCCCAAAGAACATGCTGGTACAAAAAGTCTTTATGAAAAGTCTGAGCCACGGGGATCTGAAAACCTGCAGGTACCTGTGCCAACAAACAGCAACCCTGCCCTCATTGAGCAACCAGGATTAGGCCTGGGCTCTGGGTCTCTGCTTGTTCTGCTTGTCCTGGGCACTGACCTTGCTTCTGTGCCCGGGCCCATGGCCTGGCTCAGCCATCCCCCATCATCCCACTGACCCTGCCCTATTAGGGCCTGCCCCTCCTTGGCCAATTCAGCACCAGCCCTTTCCTGGAGACGCAGCCTGCACCCCTAGGCCACCCTGGGCATTGGTGGGGGGGCACTCCCAAGGCCAGCCCAGCCCAGCTCCATCAGCATTTTTGAGTGACAGAGACACAGACGCACAGACCACAGACCGTCAGCAGCTTCCTATAACTGGGCTCTGGGTCCCAAGGGCAGAAGACATATCCTTACCCATCCAGCCTCCCTCTACCTCCAAAGGCTTGGGCCGGGCCTACCCAGTTTTTTTCTGGAAAGCCTGGAGTCAGTCAAGGAGCTACATTTGAGGACCCAGAGGGCCACATGTGGCCTCTGGCCACAGGCTGCCCACCCAGGTCACCCAAGCCGGCTCAGCTGTTCTGCCTCCAGGGCCCAGGCCCTGCTACAGCCCAAGCTGACTGACCTGCCATTCTGCAGGCTCCTTCCAGCTCAGCTCTCGGGGCTCTGGAAGGTCCATGGAGCAGCCTGGGAGGGCAGAAAGATGGTTTGCCCCAGCTTAATCTATCAGGGACCAGGACACCCAGAGACCTTCTGGCTTAGATAAGCACTGGCTACTGCTGGAAGGGGCGTTTTCTCCAAATGTAGGGAGGAAAAACCACACTCCCTACTGTGACACCATGGAGAGCACTTCTAGGAGGGGGCTGCCAGGGTGGGATCTCCATGCCAGAAGGGCTCCCCAGGGCACACAGCCTCTCACCCACTGGTAACAGGTCCTTCTGAGCAGAGTCTAACCTGGCCTCCCCCAGCAGCCCCTGTCCTGAGCTGAGCTGTTCTCCTCTGGCAAAAGGGCCATCCTCCCTCCACTGATCCTCCAAAACCCTCCAGGCCCTTCCCACCTCTCCCTTGGCCAGTGAACTCTCCAACTCACCAAATGTGGGCCCCCTTGCCCCTTCCTCAAGAGCCTTCTAGAGCCCCCTACTGCCCTCCTAGAACCCTGGGGGAGCCCCCAGGCT
The DNA here is from genome assembly GCA_011680675.1 of Gymnobelideus leadbeateri. NCBI lineage: Eukaryota > Metazoa > Chordata > Mammalia > Diprotodontia > Petauridae > Gymnobelideus > Gymnobelideus leadbeateri. The sequence goes on along the minus strand of WOXC01011743.1, from coordinate 421,200 downwards.
GGCTGTCCTCTGCCTCTGCTTGCCACCTGCCCAAGGCTGAGTTTCCTTCAGACTCTGCCCCCCAGAAAGCTTCTCCTGCCGCCTCTGGAGCAGGGCGGGGCTCCTGACTTGGGCCCGCCATAGGTGGATGGCAGGGAGACCAGGAACATGGGTGGGAAACAAGATGGCTCAGGTGGTGTGGGAGCATCTCCCTCAGTGATGAGCGCGGGCGACCAGCCTTTACTGGGGGAGGGGCCAGGTGGGCCCAGGACACAGAGGGACAGACTACAGGGAGGGAAGAGGCTGCTTTACTGCGGCAGTGACACAGGGGGCCTCCTTGCTCCCTCCCGCCCATGACTCTCCACACCGGCCTCCTAGGGGCTCAAATGCGCTGCTCTACCTCCCACCTCTGTGCCTTTGCACTGGCTGTGTCCCTGCCAGGGGTGCCCTCTCTCTAAGGCCCAGCTCCAACCCCACCTTCTACAGGAATGGAATGGAAGAAACATTTATTCATTGTCCACTGGATGTCAGGCACCAGCTAAGGGCCAAACAGGCTCAACTCCACCCTCCTGTCACCCCCCAAGGCCAGTGCCTCCAGGGCAGGGCCTGGCAAACAGCAGGTGCTCAATAAGTGCCATGGAGCATGAGTAGGGAGGGTGCAGGGCCTGGCCTTCAGGTCCACAGAGGGGAGAGCTTGGGAGGGGGTCAGCACAACCCCTTCCACTTTGTCCTGGCCAGCAAGGGGACAGCTGGTGCCAGTCATCCGGAGGCCCCCCCAAACCATGGCCTGGATTTGGCATGCTCCCTGGCACACCGCTGCCCGGGGAAGGGAGAACCAGGAAAAGGAACTGGGTGGTCTGGCTCTGGAGCCGCCTGCGCCCCCAGCTGCTGCCCCCCCCAGGCACCCCTGCCCCTGAGCTTTCCAGGGCCCCACAGTCAGCCCCCATAAGTGGAGACTTGAACTCAGGTCTCCCGACTCCGACCCTGCTCTGTCAGATTCTACCACATGGCCTTTCAATCCAATCTGGCTTTATTAAGTACCTACTGTGTGCAGCCACTACTTTAGAAGCTGGGAGTTTAAATCCAGCCACAGACACGTCTAAGCTGTGTGACCCTGGGTGAGTCGCCTAACCCTGCCTGCCTCAGTTTCCTCACCTGTAAAATGAGCTGCAGAAGGGAAGGGCATCCCCTCCCGCATCTCTGCCAGACGGGCCAGGGAGGCATCTACGGGCCTCCAGCTAGAGCACACCTGGGACTCCAGAGAGAGGTAAGGGCTGGACACGAACCTCTGAGAATCATCTGCTGAAAGCGCATGGCTGAGTTCAAGTCCCACCCCGGATCCCTGCCGGCTGCATGACCCTGGGTAAGTCACTAAGCTGCCCAGAAGGTGCCCAGTGACGTCACAGCTCTGGCTCCCGGCCCTGCACACAGTAGGCGCTTGATAAATGCCTGCCCACTTGCTTTCTCATCAGGCATGGCTGCTGTTCTTCCCGAGTCCTCATAAAGGCGTCGGGCAAGGTGAGAACTAAATAAAAACCACAGGTGCTCAATAAATGCTCGTTGTCTAGATCGTCCGATTAAGCTGGACTGGCAGCTCCTTGAGGGTGCGTGGTATACAACAGGCGCTCAATAAGTGCCTGGAGTCCTAGGGAGGAGTCAGAGCAGGTGCTGCCAAAGGAGGTGAGGAGGACGACCCGGAGAGCGGCCAGCAGGGGGCAGGCGCCCCCAGGCCCCGCCCTATCCCGCCCCCTGGTGCTGACATCATTCCTCCCCCCCCCTCCCCCCGGCGCCAGCAGCCTGCTAGGGACCCGAGCCGTGACCCTGACCCTGCCGGGCCCAGGCTGAGCCGGCTCCTACCTGACAGGCCCCGGGTGGTGCAGAACAGCCCGCAGGGCACCCGGGAGCATGGAGCTCGCCACCGGAAGAGGCACCTCCAAGAGCGGCGCGACACCGCTGCCAACACCGCCGCAGCCGCCATCGTGCCCCGCGTGCCGGTTGTGAACCCCGCCTCCTCGCCCACCTCGCACCCAATCACCGCCCCCCATCGGGTCACGCCCTCTTGGTGCGCCCCGCCTCCTCCCGCTCTCCTTACCCAATCGCGGCACTTCGTCCCACCTCCCCGTGTGTGTCGTCCCCAATCGCCACGCTTTACCCCTCCTCCTAGCGATCCGGTACCCAATCGCCGTTCTTGTCCCGGTCCCTCCTCCCTAGAGCATCCAGTCCCTTAGTCTGGTCAGCCACAGTCGGACACACCGTACCTTGACTATAATACAGTGATGTCATGTCCTCTTCAAGAAGGAAGGATAACAACAGACCAACCAACCGAATACCTTACCGCCCTCCGCCCCACCCACTCCACAGTACCCCGCCTCCCCGCGCTCCTCTGCGCCAACCTCCCACCTGACGTACGCGCGCGCGCGGGGATCCCAGTGCCCAATCGCCACCCTCCACCCCTCCAGGCCACGCCCCCTGCGGCGCGCGCCCCCGCCCCGCCCTCCAAGGCTCTCCGCTTGGCCGCGCCCTCGCCCCGCCCCGCCCCGCCCCTCGCCTCGGGTGGAGAACCTGCCTCAGCAGCTTCTTCAATCCACTAGGAAGAGAGCGGGAGAGAAGAGTCACGCGCGCTGAGGTGAGTGGGGCACGCGCCGCGTGGGCGAGAGCCGCGTGCGGCGGGGCCGGGGGAAGGAGGAGCACAGGCCGGCTGCCGTCCCGCGTGGGGTGACCGGGGGTCCTCCGTGGGCCGGACCCCCCCCCCCTCCCGAGAGCTGGAAGAGACATAGCAGGTCCAACCTTCCCGTTACTCAGATGAGGAAACTGAGGCCGCGGAGAGCTGTGGCCAAAGCCCAGAGCTGGGGACAAGGGTCCTCCAGGGGCTAGGGGAGGGGGCCAGGACCCTGCGGGGGGTGCAGCACCCGGGGGGGGGCCAGGACCCTGCGGGGGGGGAGGTCAGGACCCTGCGGTGGGGGGGGTAGGTCAGGACCCTGGGGGGGGGGGCAGGACCCTGGGGGGGGGTAGGTCAGGACCCTGGGGGGGGGCAGGACCCCGCGCGGGGGGCGGGGCAGGAACCTGCACTGGGGTCCAGGAGCCCTGCAGGGAGGGGGCAGGGGGGCCCAGGAGGTGCAGGTGCAGCTGCCCCGGGCAGGGCATTTCTTTGGAGCCTCTAGGAGAGCACTGGACAGAGTCTGAGGATGACGAGCAGGGGGAGGAGGAGAGGCCAAGCCCGGCACCAAAATAGCCCCCGTGTGCCCTGGACGGTGCCTGGTCCGGGGAGGGGCACTGCAGGGGGCCTGGTGACTGGGGGGAGGGGGCGTGTTCTAGGGCAGGCCGGGGAAGCTGTATTTGGCTTCGGGACTTGGGTTTGAATCCCGCATCCTGCTTCCCATCTGAGCCATTGACCCCCCAGTAAGGCTCAGACCCTCCCTGTTACTGTTTGTTTAACTTTGGCTCGTCCTGCACCACTCTCGGGTCTGGATCAGCCTCCGGGGCAGGCGGGGGCACCGAGCCCCTCGAGGTCCTTCGGGCGCTTCTGACTGAGCCTAGGGTTTACAGAACAAACCCTTTTATGGAGGGGACTGGTCCTGTGAAGGCCCCCGAGGACCAGGGCGGCCTTGAGCCTTCAGGTTCCCCAGCCCTGGTCCAGGCTCATGGGATCTCAGCAGAGCTGGAAGAGCCCCAGAGCCTGTGTAGTCCAAGCCCCTCAGCGCACCTGAGCCCCAGAGAAGGAAGGGACTGGACCAAGGCCCTCTAGATAGTGAGGATTCAGAGCACTGATCCAGAGCAGGACCGAGTGTGTCCCCAGCTGTGCCGAGCCCCCCCCCACCCCCATTTCCAAGCTTCCAAGCCCAAGTTCTTTCTGCTCCAGATGCACTCAGGGAGGCTCTTGGTTTTGGTCTGCTGTGTGAGGGAGGCAGCTGTCAGGTTTGATGATGGGCATAGGGAGGGGGCATGGGCCAGATGGTGAGGGGAGCAACCGTGGAGGCTTAGAGGTGACTAAAATATCCAAACTGTCCCTAGTGGTGTCTTCTTCCAATACTTGGTGGCATGGAGAGTGCTCTTTGAGAATCAGCTGATAGGCTTTTATTAAGCCCCTGCTGATTGCCATACCTTCTAATAAGGGCACAAAAGCAGACCAGAACAAGAATGCCAGTAAGGCCCCTGGTTAAAGGATCCCCCAAGATTTGGGGGCAGATGCCTGAGGGCCTGGGAGAGGGACATGGAAAGTTGATGGTGCCTGATAGCCCTAGAGGCAGGAGGCCTGGTTCCCAGTTAGGATCTCCTCTCCCCGCCCCTAGCCCTAGGGAACTGCACCAGGCAGATACAGCCCACTCACTCCTGACCCATCCTCCCCACCACCATGGCCACATACAAAGATGGTAGCACCTCCATGGTTAGGAGCTCCGAAATTCTCCTATCAGATCACAGTCTGTTACCTTTCCACCTCATCTGAGGCCTTGCAACCCCAAACCCTGCTCTTGTCCTCCTGGGTGACCTCCAGGCCACACCCTCCTCCCTTCCCCATCTTGGCCCCTTGGTAAATCAGCTCAACTCCACACTGTCCCCTCTCAAGTTTGTTGTGTTTGCTGTTCAGCCGTTTTCAGTCGTGTCTGACTTTCTGTGACCCCATTTGGGGTTTTCTTGGCAGAGATCCTGGAGTACTTTGCCATTTCCTTCTCCAGCTCATTTTACAGATGAGAAAACTGAGGCAAACAGGGTGAAGTAACTTGCCCAGAGTCACACAACTAGGAAATGTCTGAGGCAGGATTTGAACTCAGGAAGAGGAGTCTTCCTGACTCAGGCCTGGCTCTCTGGCCACTATACCACCTAACTGCCCTGTTTGGCTTTTACCAGCCTTCATAACCTTGCTCCATCCCACCTTCCCGTCTTCTTTCACCTTCTTCCTCTGATCCAGTGATCCTGGCTTCATGGTTGTTTCTGGTTCAAGACACTGAGCATTTTCTCTCAGCATCCTCCATGTCCAGAATTCTCTTCCCTCCTCCTCTCTGCCTCCTGGCTTCCTATGAGCTTCAGCTAAAACCCCACCTTTTTCTGGAGATCTTGGCTGATCCACCTGCCTATAGCTTGTTTGTCCAAGGCTATTTACAAGTTTGCCTTTCTTTGTTGTCTCTTAACTTGATGTGCCTAGTGCTTAATAAATGTTTATCAGCTGACTAATCTTGGACTGGGTCCTTTGTCTGGCTGGATTCCTACTTGTAATTTGGGCTTTGGGGCTCTGGGTCCTCAGCCCAGACTGGGGAATGCGTGTGTTCAGTGCACCTGGCCGCCATCCCTAGTGAGGGTTCTGGAAGGCGGAGTCTCTCAGGGCTGACATTGCCTGTGTAACTTTAGGGCACAGCTTTCTCACAGCTGAGAAACTTTTCTTTTTCTGAGTTGGTACATTTTTTCTTTACTCCTAGCTCTGGGCTGGGCCTGGGCAGAATTGGGAACAAGCTGAGTCATTTCCGCCTGCTTGCCTCTCCCCTGGATGGGGGGAGGAGGGGGGTGCTTCCTGGCCTCCAATCACTGCTCACTGCTGGCACTCTGGCAGCCTTGGAGCCCTGGGAGGCAATGGTGGGAAGTGGAGGGGAGTGCAGGGGCTCCCTCTGCCTGGCCAGCCCCCTCACTCCCACTTCACAGAATCATCTGACAGAGCTGGGAGGGACCCCAGGGACACAGTGGGAAGGTGAGGCAGCCTTTTGGCAGAGATGCTTCGTGAATGCCCACTGCTAGATTCAGCAGCAGATTACTGACATTAAAGACACCACCTTTGTTTCTGAAAGACTGTGGGGTCGTTGAAAGCCCTGAGAAGTTTTCCAGGCTCTCTCCTCTCAGACAAGGGAGATGGGGATAATGGCTGCAGAAAAGATGGTGGCAAGGGGGGAGGCTTGGACCCTGGCAAGAGAAGGTGAACAGCTTCTATGTTGGACCGCAGGGACCAGACACTCCCTTGCCTCCATCTCTATTTTATAGGCAGGGAAACTGAGGCAGAGAGGTACTGTTGACAATTGGCAACCCATGTGCTAGGCATTGTGCCGTGCTCTGGGAATGCAAATACAGTGAAGGGAGCAATTTCTTCTTGTGAGTGGGGAGGCAGAATGAATATCAAATGAATGAAAAGGCACTTTGGGGAGCAAGCAAAGAAACCTGCCATCTGGTGTCTAGTTTGCCCCCCCCAGGTGAGGGGGACAACTCAGCCTGGATCCCCCAACCTTAGAAAGACCACCTCATGTCACTCTTGAGAGAGCACAGGACCAAGAGGCAGGAACACCCGAGTTTGAGTCCCTCATTGAACACTTCTGCTGTGTGACCCTGGCCAAGTCCCTTAACCCCCCTGTGCCTCAGTTTCCCATCTGTAAAATGGGAGTCATAATAGTTCCTACCTCCCAGGGTTGTTGTGAGTGTCAAATGAGATCACATTTGTCAAGTGCTTTGCAAACCTTAAAGCACTCTAGAAATATTAATTTATCACGATGAAAGAAAATCGCCTTAGCCACCTTCCTCCTTCCTCCGGGGAGCTCCTCCCTGTGGGCTTGGGCCTCTGGCCTGGTCTCTGGTTCCCAGGAGTTTTCCAGACCACACCCTCCAAAGGGCTTGAACTTTCCCCTCTCAAAATCTGCCTGTCTTGGCTTCTCCAGGCTCTGGGCCTGATGGGTCAGGCTAGGTAGTGCCCGAATCCAGTGATGAGTAAAGAGCTGAGAGTGCAGATACTTAAAGCTGGAAGGGCCCTCAGGTGAGGAAACCAGAAGGGCCCAAGGTCATGCAGGTGGCAGCACCAGGGTTTCCAGCCCCAGCCTGCTTCAGGGCAGATATTTTAGCCACAGTCCTGTGGCTTCTGTAGAGCGCGGGCCAACGGACAGAGGCCTGGCTGTCACTGGGTGTGCAGGGATGGAGAAGGGTGCAGAGGAGGCTCTGTTGGTTCCTTTAGAGGAGGCATCATGTTGTAAAAAGCATGCAAAGCTTGGAGTTGGGGAGTCAGAAGGGTTCTGGGTTCGAGTCTTGCCCCTACTTGACTCTTCCTTTTTGATTTTGGGGAAACAGCATCACCTCTGTTGGCCTCAGTTTCCTCCTCCGGAGTGAGAGGCCTGGGCTACTGGGTGGTCCCTGGTTCTCTCCAGCTGCAAATTCCACAGAAGTCCTAGCCTGACTTTGGCTACCATGGAGAGCTCCCCTTCCTGACTCAGTCCCAGGAGAAAATGGCACCCCCTGTGGACACCCAGCAGAGAGCAGGTGGCCCACAAAGATGGTGGCTTGGATGCACTCCATCTGTCTCCTGATCTGTCCCTACCCACCCCTTCATTGTTTGGGACATGTGTACGTCTTGTGCTCCTGGCCCATCCATCAGCTCCTGGAGGGCAGGGACCACCAGGACATGGCAGACACTTCATCTCCCTGTTCAGAGCCAGAGAAACGGTGGAAGCCTTGAAATTCTGGAGAAAGAAACTCGAATGACTATTATCAATGACTTATAGAATCTGGAGGTGGAAGGGACAGAACTTAGCAGCCATCTGTCCTCCCATCCCAGAAAGGAGGCCCCATCCAGATTCAGCTTCAAGACCTCCAGGGATGGGGAACTCACCCCCTCTGGAGGCAGTGACCTCCACTTGGCTGGACTTCATGCCTGCATTGTCTCCTGGTTCTTCCTTCTTGGATCTAATGGAACAAGACTAAACTCGTTCCTGATGACATACAGTCCCTCCAGCTCTGGGGAGGCTCTCCTTTTTTCCTTAGGTCTGCATCTCCCAGCTCCATGAAGGCATCCTCAAATGACGGGACCAGCAAGGCACAGCTAGGGAGAGCTGTTGTGCGTGTCAGCCTGAGAGCCTGCTCAGATCATTTAGTTGCAAAGGGATTTTCCAGCTTGGCCCCTGCACCATCCAGATGAACAGAAATAAACAACCAACCTTTGCTTCTGTTGTTTCCATGGGATTCTGGCTCCAGAGTTGGAATGACCTTTGGGCCATCCAGAGTCCCTGGAAGCTCTATGTTGGATTGAGCCAGCATGCTCCAGCCCACCAAAGCTGCTGGACACTCCTGTCACTCTTGGGTCATGGCCCTGGACATTGCTAGACTCTATGAACCCCAGGTCCTCCTCTGTGGGATGAGGTGTTGGCTGCACCCAACAGCCTCTGATGGCTCTTTCATCTCTAAAGCTCTCAGCGACAGATACCTCTCCCCCAACACACCCACACACCTTCTAGTAGCCAGCTGGGTTTCCCAAAGGTGTACATTTGAGTAGCAAGCCTTTCCATGCCAGGCAGAGATAAGAACCGTCCACCTGAAGTTTAAGCAGTGTGGTACAGGGTAAAGTAGACTGAATTTGGAGTCAAAAGATCTGAGCTCAAATTCTGACTCTACTGGCTGCATTTTTTCCTTAAGCATGTAAATTTTCTCTGGGCCTCAGTTTTCTCATCTGTATAATGGGGTTGTTCTAGCAGAGGTCATCTCTTGTGTCCCACCCAGTTCTAGGCCCAGGATCTGGTGCTTTTTATCATCCTGCCTGATTCTGACGCAGCTTGATGGCTCTGGTCTCTGGAGGAGGCTCTGTTTGCTAAACATGGCACTCCTGTGCCTGCAGCCCAGGTTAGTCTTCAGCTTCCCCCTCCCCCCAGTGTCCTGACCTTTTTCCTGATGCCTGTTGGAATCTGTTCTGCTCAGATTCCAAGTGACTGAGCTTGTCGGTTTGTGTTTGTGGGAGAACAATGTCGAGTATGGAAGTGCTCTTTCAGACTGGAAAGAGGCTGGGTCTGTTCTGGGCTTCTCCCCTCGCTCGTTGTGAAATCAATGGGAATGTCCCTGGAATGGCAGGCTCTCTCCATTCCCCAGGAACCATGAGATGACCACAAAGGGCTCCTTCTCCTTCCTGCACCACAAACTGCAGCAAGCCCCCAGATGCTATGCTAGGCACTCGGTGCGACTCTCCTTCTCCAAGCCTTGTCTTGGGCTTCTTCTCAAGCTTCACCTTAGGACCCCATCCAGATGCTGGTACCCCTTCCCACCCCAGGCCCTTGGCTCTGCAGCAGATGGGTTTTGCAGAGCCCCACATAGGTCCTTTCATCTCCCCCTGCTCATATGCAAGCTTGATGGCCCTGGCCCCTGGTAGCTAGCATGGTCAGTAGAGTGCTGGCTCTCGAGTCCGGAAAACCTGAGTTCAGATCTGCCCACAGACACTTACTAGCTGTGTGACCCTGGGCAAGTCACTTCACCCTGTTTGCTAGGGAAGGAAATGGCAAACTGCTCCAAGATCTTTGCCCAGAAAACCCCAAATGGGGTCACAGAGAGTCAGCCATGACTGAACAACAGTGGCAGAGTCCTGGTGTCTGGCACAGGACTCCAAACATAGAAGGCACTTAACAGAGTCTTAATGGATGACCTGACCTTTACTTCCATAGCATCATAATCCACAGTGCTGGGGGGTCTTTGGTGATTGTGGGATGGGGTCTCTGATGGGGGGGAGAGCCACAGGTGAGATCTGAACTCAGACCTTTGGATTCTTCTCACTGTGTCCCCAGAATGCCTGGGGGTGCTCCTGAGCAGAGCCGTGCATGGCCAGAGTCATCCCAAAGGAGTACGGACTTATTCTCAGACTCAGAGGCCAGGATTCATCTTCTCCACCCTCTCTGAGGTCCCTCCCCGCAGTTCTTGAGTCCCAGCCCAGTTTGGGTGCCATTCCCTCTTGGGGCATCCAAGGGGGCGTTAGCCTTGGTGGGGTGGCCTGGGTGCTCTTGCCCCTCTGTGCTGCCTGGCTTTCATCTGCCCTTTCCCATGCATGACTAACAGCACAGAGTTCACAGTCTATGTAGGTGGAAAGAATTTCGAGAATGCCTTAAGGTTTGCAAAGGGCTTTGTAAATGTTACCTCATCTTATCCTCACAAGGCTGGTGGTAGGGACTATTACTGTCCCCATTGTACAGACAAGGAAACTGAGAAAAGAGGTCATGCACTGGGAGTCTGGGGATGGCTTTTCTCAGGTTATCCTTACTCCTGGCCACTGGGCCACCCAGCTGATAAAGGACAGTGTTCAGACACTGATGGGCTGTGAGATCCCCCTGCAATCCAGGTAGGAAGGAGAGTAAAGAGAAACCTAAATCGGGGGCGGCTGGTGAAGCCAGAATCTCCCATATGTAGCTTATGGGGAATAAGAAAAAGGACCCTACCCTGTCCTTGTTAGACCCTCCCAAGCCCCCAGATGCTATGGCAGGGATAGGGTGGCAGCTGGCATGGAGACTTGGCGACAATTCCCCATGCCCATGAGGACAGCTCCATCTGGAAAAGGAGGTCTGAGCATTCCCTGAGAGGACCCTTGTTTCTCCAAGGGGGTACCATCACTTGGGGCCTGTTTCTCTGGGGTATGTGCCACCCTGGGCCCCACAGAAGGTACAGTAGCTGAGTCCAGGGCTGGGATACAGAAGAGCCAGGTCTGATTCTTGGCTCTGCCAAGTCCTTCCTGCTGGGACCCTGGACCAGTCTGGGTCACCTTTTTCTGGGCTTCTGTGACTTGCTCTTCTCTGAAACCCACTGATCCTGGATTCCCAATTCATGCAAGTAGCAAGATGAGGTGTCTATGGTAAAGTCCCTGGCCAGGCACCTGTGGGTAGTGGGGTTGGACATACAGGTATGGACTCGATAGGGCACTGGGGCTGGGTACCCATAAGGAGCAAGGTCAGGCACTCATGGGCAGTAGGGCTGGGCACCCAGGGGAAATGGGGCCAGACACCTGGGGGGAGCAGGGCTGGACACCCAGGGGCCGTGGGGCTGGGCAATAAGGAGTGGGGCTCTCATGTGTTACTGGGCAAAAGAGAAACTAGGCCTTAGCTGCCCCCTGGAGCAGAAGGGACTGACCATGAGGGTTGTGGTGATCCCAGCCGGGGTGTTTTCAGCTTTCATTTGGTGTTCCTACCTCTTGCCAAGGTGCCATATCCCCACCTTTCTCCTTTTGTGGAAGGTCCAGGCAGGAGGTCCCCCAGGCCCAGAGTGGTAGAGCTATAAGAAGCCTGAGGGACATTGGAAACTGCCTGGTCCAAGCCCCCGTTTTACCCCTGGAGAAACTGAGGCCCAGAGACGCAAAGTGCCTTGCCCAAGGTCATGTGGGCAGGAAGCCTGAGATCAGGTCCTCCTCCCTTTTCTCTGCGGCACAAGGAGGCCTCTGGTGGCACCATGAGAGGCGAACCCCACCCCCCCGCCAAGTAAAGGAGTAAGTGAATGAACCAGTGCCCCACTTACAGAGCAGATTTCGAGGGGCATGGGTGCAGAGCCAGAGGAGGGCATAGAGGTCGTCTAAGCCCAAAGGGGACAGTGACTCACCCAAGGTCATGCAGGCCTTAGGGAGCAGGGCCAGGAGTGGTCGTCAGGGCCTCTGGCTTCTGCCCCTGCCTTGCAGGACTTAGAGTCAGGAAGACCCAAGTTCCTGTTTCAGACACTGGACCTCCGAACCAGTCCTGTAGCCTTTCAGCCTCAGTTTCCTTATCTGTGAAATGAGGGTAATAGCAGCACCTGCCTCACAGGGTTGTCATGAGGATCAGATGCGCTAACACAGGGAGTGCTAGGTAAATGCTGACCGTTATTATTTACCTCAGTAACTGGCCCAGTCTCTGCCTTACTTGGTCTCTGTTCACCCTGACCCACCATCTCCTCTGGTTACGGGGCTGGTGCTGAGGGGTAGTCCCCTGGGCTCCTCTAGTCCTGGCCTGGACAGCCAGGTGGAAGGAGAACTGGTGCTTGTCCATTGCCTGGTGGGGCAGCTCCCAAGGATCGTCTGCCCAAGGCATCACTATGGTCCCTCCCTACTAGGGACCAAGTCACATAGCCAAGCAGTTACCCATCAGTGGAAGAACCTTTATTAAGCACCGACTGCTGCCAACCCTGGAGGAGCTCCTGTCTAGTAGGGGGCACCGCTGTGGCAAAGACAAGGTACCCACAGTGGGATCACAGAGGGGAAAGACTCTGGCAGAAGGTAGACCTGAACGGTCTTGGGTGTTATCAAGGGGCTGGCTGCCCACGTGCCTGTGGCTCTGGGTGGACCTTTCTGTTTCCCTCTGTTCCTTAGCCACTAATTGCCTGGTTTAGTCTGTTTTCCCAGACCTCTGGAGGCATGCGGGGGCTTGGGAAAGGTGGACAAAGCCCAGGCTTGGAGTCTTGAGCCCCTCTGGGACCCGCCTTCCAGATTTCTGCAGACTTGCTCCTTCTTATGCAACACTCTGGAAAGTTTTTCTTGCTTTTCTGTTTGGACGTGTTTGTTGGGTTCTCTTTCTGCCTTCCCTGCATTCTTGTCATTGCCTTGGATACAAAATCAGGAATTGAGAAGAGTGGGTTTAATGGGGGAGTCTTGAAGGGACAAAGTCCTCCCCTCTTTTCCTGGCCTGTTGCCAAGCCTGGCTTCCATTCTGACCCCCTTGGGATTTGGTTTCTTTCTCTGTGGCCTGGAAGGATGATGGTGACAGGTGGGGGCCCCAGGTTCTGACTTCCCAGATGCCTCGTGGGTGTTTGCTTGCAGGAATTAGGGCAAAGCAAAATGGGATTATGGGCATGAATTGCTTCCCCAAGTAAGAAGATGAGCAGTTAATGATTGGGCTCCCAAGGATCCAATGACCCAATTTACGAGAAAGGGAACAGATCAGACTTTCTTCATCAGGGTCCATGCTCTTGGCTGGTTTTCCTGGCCCAGGCCCAGGATAAATTGCTCCAGGTTGACTTGGAACATCTTGAGACCCACCTCAGAGGGCAAAGTCAAGAGTGACTTACCCCCTCATGACCCTTTTAGACAGTCACCTGACCGGTGGATCAGGGGATGACTGGGGACATTGTGTTCTTAGATTTCAGAAAAAAACATCTAAGTCCTTTATTCCTCCTCCCCCCATGGGCAGGATGGAGAAGTGGGAGCGGGCTCTGTGTGCCAGTGGGAAGGATTCTCAGGGCTGGGTCTCTGACCTGGGCATCTGGGTCCAATGGGGTTCCTATGGGTGACTCAGATTAAGACCCAGAAAGCAGGCAGGGTCATGATCCAGTGAAGCCATCTGAAACCTGTGCCTGGGGTGGGGGTGGGGCCAAGTCAGGAATGTGACCCACCAGATCCTGAGGGGCTGCTGGTGCTGCCGCCATCTGACCCATGGCCGGGTCTTGTTGGCTGGTCTCATGACCCCTCCTCTTCACTCACAGAACCCAGCATACTCCCCTTCCCCCATCCATCTGCCTGCCTCGTGCCTCTCCTCCTCAGTGAACTCCTGGGGCTCCCATTTACCTCTGGGACCAAGCACAAACTGCTCAGCCTGGCGTCACAGGCTTGGGGGGCTCAGCTCTTCAGGCTTCCCTCACTGTGGCAGCACTCTCCCCTCCTCCCCCAACCTGGGTATCTGCACAGGACACCGCTAAATGCCCCTGCCTGCCCTCCCTCTTTACCCCGCCCTTTCAGAGTGTTCCCCCAAAGCCCTTCAAGGCTTAGCTCATGGGCTACCTCCTACTGGAAGCCTGCCCTGGTAATCACTTTAGTCCTTCTCCTCCACACAGCTGTCCCTTTAGGTCATCCACTGCAGGTGAGCCCCTGCATCCATCCCAGCTCCTGGCACACAGTAGGCACTTAATTAGCAGGCACCTTCAAGGCTTGGAAGAAAGGAAGGTGTGGCTGGCTCTGTTCAGTCCTGGAAAGCAGAACTAGCCTCAGGGAGTGGGAGCTCCTGAGACAGATTTCTGCTTAATGCAGGGAAACAGCCTTCAGGCCCCATGGGCTGATTCCCTTTCACTGTAGGCCGCCTACTGCTGTCTCAGCCTCTGGTCATTTGGGCCCTGGGCCTGGACTTCCATTGGGATGGGGACCTCCCAGGTGAGGAAACTTATTCCACCAGTACAGGGCAGTGCCTCCTCTGCAGTTTACAGTATGGAAGAGTTGCTTAGAGATCTGGGAAGTGAGTCAGCTTGTCCAGGGTCACATAGAGGATGTGTCAGACTGAGACTGTCACCCTGGTTTGGTGGCTCTGAAGCCAGCTTTCTGTCCACTAGGCCACATGCTGACAGCCAGCCAAAGAGAAGCCAAAGTAGGCTTTGGGGATGCTTCCTGGGCTCCCCCCTCAGGCCTGAGGATAAGCCTTGATGTTTTTGTCTGTCCTTTACTCCCCTTCACAAGCTGATTGATCTCAGTTTAATTCTGTGCAAGGGAGCAGGAACAGAGAGACAGGGGCAGAGAGGCCAGTGCCCACTTCTGGGATGGGTGGTGGTCAGAGGGCCTCAGAGCAGCTTAAGCTGACAACTGGCTTGAGAGAGGAAGGGCCACCTGGCACAGAGAGGCCAGGACCCATCCTTCAGCTCCCTCCCTGGGCACACCCTGGCAAGAGAGGCTTATCTTACTGAAACTCACACTCCAGCAGTGGGTATCAGGGTTACCACAGAGCTGGCTTCTTGATCTGTAGGGGCTGAGAGAGGCTGTGTGGCCCTTGGACAGACATCTGGACCAAATTATTGGAAGATTCCCCTGAGGGGCACCTTCCAGTCTCTCCCTGAGCATGGGCTCTCTGTCACCCTAGAAAAGGCACCCTTCGGGAGGGCTCGACTGGCCGGCCAGCGCCTGCTCAGGAGCTGGGATCAGTCACAGGGTAACCCTGGATACTGTCCAGACACTGATCACTGGTAGGGACGAATCCTGGATCTACGGGGGGATAGACGGCCAAAAACCCCATGGCAAGTGCTAGGCTGCACATGTATGGGGTCCTGCCTGGGGCCTCTCCCCAGGCTCTGTGGGTGGGTGCCCTTCCTGGAGCCCCCCATGGGCCCAGCTGGGTCTGTGGACCTGACCTGCTTGGTTCATGACTTTCCCATCCTGCCCCGGATGCCCTGGCTGCTTGGGCTTTGTTAACGCCCGTGGATGTAGTATCACCTGCCTCCATCCACATTTGGCGGCCCACCTCTGGAAGGCTCTTCCTCCACCCCTCTGCCTCACCCAGCTTCCTTCAAAGGCAGGGAGGCAGCTCAGTGGAGAGAGCCCCAGACCCAGACCCAGGGAGCTGTCCTCAGACACTTCCTTGCTGTGTGACCCTGGATAAGTCACTTAACTGCTATCTGCCTCAGTTTCCTCATCTGTAAGATGGGGATAGTGACAGCCTCTACCTCCCTGGGTAAAATGAGATATTTTTAAATACTTTGCAAACCCTGAAGCACTTTAAAAATGCTGCTTGTGATTGTGGCTCTTCCAAGCACAGCTCAGGTGCTCAAGGCCTTCCCTGACCTCCCCAGCCATTGGTGCCTTCATTTCCTTTAGTCTCTAGGAAGGAGAGTGTGCAGAACTGTTCGGACCTGGGCTTTCCCTTCTGATCCCTCTGTGCTGGCGGGAGCTGGTGAATCTCGACTCTGAGCGTGTCCTGTCTGTGCTGGTGCTAACAGAATGACCTCCAGGTCCCCAATGCCCTGGGCTGGTCAGCGCCTGGTCGCTCCTCGCCCAGCCACTGGGCGGCTCTGGTCTAACAGGGTCAGTCCTTCAGTGGCCCTTCCTCATTTCTTGGGCGTCCACTGTCCTGCTGGCCTGGGTTCAGCCGCTCCCTCGGGTGCCCAGAGCTGATGCCACGCTGCTGTTATGGTCTCTTCCCCCTTGTCCAGGCATGGGTGGCCCTCGCTACCCTTCCGACTTTACCGATTCATGGACCCTCCTTTCGTCCTCATTCTCTCACTGATCTTCAAACTCTCCCCACCTAATGGCTGTTTCCCCACTGCCCACAGACATGCCGGTGTCTCCTCCATTCTTTTTTTTTGTTGTTGTTTTGTTTTTTGTTTTTTTTTTTATTAATAAAATTTACTTTATTAAAAGTTTATGAAGTGGTGGTAAATTGGAATAGGTTAGGTACACAAGACACAGTAGTCAATGACTATAATAATCTGCCATTTGACAAATCCAAAGACATTAGCTTCTGGGATAAGAACTCATGATTTAACAAAAACTGGAAAATAGTATGGCAGAAATTAAGCATAGACCAACATTGTATACCATACACCAAGATAAATTCAAAACGAGTACACAATTTTAGATATAAAAGCTGATATTATAAACAAAGTAGGAGAGCAAGGAATAGTTTACATGTCAGAATTATGGAGAATGGAAGAATTTATGACCAGAGATATAGAACATTATGAAATGCAAAATAGATTCACTGAATCATTAGCTTTCATTTGCTCAATTATATATATTTTTAAAATTATTTTTGGCCTTTATTGACTTGTTCAATTATAATTTTAAGGAATTATTTTCAATCAACTTTTTCCATTTGTCCATTTCTAATTTTTTTTTAACAAATACTTTATTAACTTCTGTTTTACATCATTCATTTCCGCCAGATTTTGAGTTACAATCATTTTCCCCCCATTATTCCCCTACCCAACCTCCCAGAATAGCAGTCCCATAAGATATCGCTTCCTCCAATCTGTTCTCTCCCATACCTTCTCCCATACCCCCATCGACTTTTCCATTAGAGGAAGATGAATCTTTGTGTCCCAATGCCTGCACATCTTATCTCCCAATTATAGGCAAAAGAGTATTAATAATAGTATTTATATATATATTTGAAACATTTAATGTTGCGACCTTGAATTTCAGATCCATTTCCTTCCTCCCTTGTCACCCATTCCTTCTTGGGATATAAGTAATTCAGTATATGTTGTACATGTCTAGCTATGCAAAACATTATCATAGTAGATATATTGTACAAGGCTGCTATAATTCCCTCCCACTCATCCCACCCCCCACCTGGTCCATTCCCTACATGATCCTGTCCCTCTTCTATAGTGGGTACTTCCAACCTCCCCTCACCCCAAGGATGCCCTCCCATCCATCATCTCTCCTCTCATCCCCTTCCCCCTATCCTGCTGCAGGTTGAGATATCCCATTTAGTATGTATGTCATTTTCTCCCTGAACCAAATTCAATGTGAATGTGGTTTTGCCTTTTTAGCCTTCCTTATTCTCCCCTCCTTTGCACCCACTTCCCCTACATGAGATAGTTTACCCTACCATGTCTCTCCCCATCTCCTCTTGCCACTTTCCTCTCTCACCTCATAATTTCATCCCTTGAGTACTCTCCCTTCCCAACAAAATCAACCTATGCCCTCTATCCATATATAACTGTAACCATATACACACACATTCACATATGTATTCGTATAACCACACCCCCTTCTTCCATTATTTTCATAGTGGGAAAGATATCATCAGTCACAGATATTGCTTTTCCATATAGGAATGTAAATAGTTCAACTTTGATAAGTTCCTTTCGAGTTCTTTTCCCTGATTGCCTTCTCAGGCATCTCTTACTTCTTGCGTCTGGATGTCAAATTTTCTATTCAACTCTGGTTTTTTCCTCAAGAATGCTTGAAAGTCCTCTATTCCACTGAATGACCATATTTTCCCCTGAAACCAGATACTCAGTTTTGCTGGGTAGGTGACCCTTGGGTTCATTCCCAGCTCTTTTGCCCTCTGGAATATCATATTCCATGCCCTTCGATCCCTCAGTGTAGAAGCCGCCAGGTCCTGGGCTATTCTGATTGTGTTTCCACAATATTGAAGTTGTTTCTTCCTGGCTGCTTGGAGTATTTTCTCCTTGATCTGGGGATTCTGGAACCTGGCTATAATATTCCTGGGAGTTTTCTTTTTGGGATCTTTTTCAGGAGGTGATCAATGGATTCTTTCAACCTCTATTGTGCCCTCTGGATCTAAAACATCAGGGCAGTTTTCCTTGAGAATTTCTTGAAGGGTGATTTCTAGGTTCTTTCTTTGATCATGGCTTTCAGGTAGTCCAATAATTTTTGAATTGTCTCTCCTGGATCTATTTTCCAGGTCAGTGGTTTTTCCCATGAGATATTTCACATTGCCTTCTAATCTTTCATTTGTTTGGATCTGCTTAACAGCATCTTGATTTCTCATAAAGTCACTAGCTTCCATTTGCTCCATTCTAACTCTGAAGGAATGAATCTCCTCAGTGAACTTTTGAGATTCTTTTTCCATCTGGTAAATTCGACTTTTTAAGGCATTGTTCTCCTCATTGCCCTTTTGGGCCTCCTTTGCCATTTGAGTTAGTCTATTTTTTAAGGTATTGTTTTCCTCAGACAGGCTGTTGACCCTCATTTCATACTTTTCCTGCATCCTTCTCATTTCTCTTTCCAATTTTTCCTCCACTTCTCTTATTTGATTTTTAAACTCCTTCTTAAGGTCCTCTGTGGCCTGCAACCCACTCATGTTTTCCCCTGGGGCTTTTGGAGCAGGACTTCTGACCTCACAGTCCTTTTCCCGCTCTATGCCCCCAAAATAGGAGTCTTGGGTTGCATTTTTCTGTTTCCTTTGCCTTGGCATGTTGCCACTTAATTGCTTGACTTTTGGGCTTGTTGCCACACTATGGCTTTAAGGCCAGATAGAGGAATTTTCGTCCCAAACGTGTGGGGGGCAACTTCCGTTTCTGGCAAGCTATAAACCCACCCACGACTTCCACCCTAGATCACAATCCAGATCCAGGGAGGGTAAAGCAAGAGCGATTACCCCCCAAGACTGATCGCTGGATCTCCCCACGATTTGTAGGCTGGGAGCCGGAAATGCCTCTGAAAACTACAAAATGGCGTGTCTCCTCAGCAGCTTCTAGCCCCCAGGGGAGGGAGCTGACGCATTCCCCAAATACAGGTCCCAAAGTCCATAGAACACTAACCTCTTACTTTGTCCTAGGCAAGTCTATGTTGATAATTCTGGAATCTCCACAGTTCCTGGTGTTCTGGGGTTCCTCCAGCTGGCTGCTGGCCCTGCCGCCCTGGGGCTAAAACCTCGGCTCACGTGGACCTGGGCTCGGCTCCTGGGCTCTGTGCGCTGCCGGCTCCCAGACCACTGCGCTGGTCCTTCCTGCAGGGTGCTGGGCTGTCCTCAGCGGGAGGTTAGCTTCTCTGTGTCGTTCTGTGGGTGCTGGGGCTCCAGAAGTTTTTCAGAGTCCTTTTTTACATAGTTTGTGGAGAATCTGGGGGCAGAGAGGCTTGGACGAGCTGTTTCTACTCCGCCATCTTGGCTCCGCCCTGTCTCCTCCATTCTTAACCCTCAATCTCACCCAGTCCACCTTTAATAAGTGCCTGCTGTGTGCCAGGCTCCATGCTAAGTGGCCTTCCCTCACTGGCTCCACTCATGCCTGCTAGCTCCCCACCCCTATCTCTCCTCCCTTTTTGTGGCTGCACTCCTTGAGAGGGCTGCCTCCGATGGGAGCCCCCACTTTCCTTCATCTCCCTCTGTGGTGTGGACACCGACCTCATCCTTCCTCCACCTGTCTTTGCCTCTGATCCAGATGACAGGGGCCTGCTTTCTGTCCTGCCAACACTACCCTCCATCTCCTGTCTCCACAGGCTTGCCCCGGCAGGCCCCCACACCCAGAATGCCCTCCCTGAGTTTCTGGCCTTGTGGCTCCCTTGACTTCCTTAAGATTCAGCTCAAAGCCCATTCTCTCATTCTCCCTCCAGCTGCCAGCTTCTCCCCCTGAGATCACCTCCCACCTTGTCTGGGTGATTCCAGTCACAACCAGCTCTTTGGGACCTATTTGGGGTTTTCTTGGCAAAGATATTGGAGTGGTTTGTGTGTTTTGTGGGTCCTGGTTATTTACATTGTACCCATTCCATTAGTCTGGAAGCTCCTGGAGGGCAGGGACTGTTTGTGCCCTTCTTTATATCCCCAGCTCTTAGCACAGCATCTGGCATTCAGTAGGTGCTTAATAAATGTGCATTGTTACTGCTGCTACTGTAGAGTTTTGTGACAGCTGTCAGTCCTGTTTGGGTGGGGAGTTCTCTGCCTGCAGCAGAGGCCCCACATTCCTTGGATGAGGCTGCATCAAGTGTTGAGCCTCGTGAACCTTCAGACACTAGAGAATTGAGGGTGTGCTCCCATGAGCCTTTTCTGGCCCTGGCTGCACTGCCCTTGTGGGCTCCCTGGATAAGGGGCGTGGTCTTCAGTAGGCCTTTCTGCTCTGTCCACCCTGGGGAAGGGTCTGATGTTTCGGCTGGGCTGCACATTAGGAAACAAGCTTTAGGGCAGAATCGTAGACTGTCAGAGGCTGAATCCCGACTGAGGACCTCTCCTGGAGCCTGCCCCACACCTGGTTACCCCATCTTGGCTAAAGCCCTGGTAGGGGGATCTCAGGGCCCCTGAGGCAGCCCAGCCTGCTCTGGGACGGTTCTCCAGGGCTGGAGGGTGGTTCCCAGTGTCTGGCCAAAGTAACTCTCACCTCTTCTAAGTTCTGGCCTTGGGGCACAACAGACCCAGTGTAATCCCTCCTCCTCCATATGACAGGCCTTCACTGACCTTCCAGTCAGGGGATCTCAGCATTGGAAGCAGCTTCCAAGGCCATCTGGTCTGAGGAGCTGCTTGTGCAGCTGGGACCCAACGGGCAGACCATCCTACCTGCGCCCGAGTGAGGCTTCCTGGCCTTGGCTTCAGGGGTCTCCCAAGGGGGCGACGGCAGCCTCTGACTGCAGGACAGCTCTGACTTAGACCAGGTGTCCCTCCTGCCTTCTCCCCCAACTGCCCTGCTTATGATGCTATGAGAAGGCCCTCCCAGACACTCCCAGAGCCACCTTCTGCTGGCTGAGACCTCCTTACCCAGCAGGCCCTCCAAGAGCTCCCAGGTTGACGTGAGTGACAAGGAACCCCTGAAACACTGATTACCTGCAGCCCAGGAGAGTTCTAGAATAAGTTAAATGACGGATCTGCTCAAAACTGACAGCGCAGTGACCCCCTCTGAAAGTGCAAGCCCCCAGTTCCCTCTCTCCCCCGCTTCTCTGTCTCTCTCACTTCTTTCCCTTCTGTCTGTGTCTCTCTTTGTGTCTCCTCTCCCTCCTTCTCTGTCTTTCTCTCTTCTCTCTCTCCTTCCCTCTCTTTCCTTCCCTCTGTCTGTCTCTCTCCTTCTCTCTCTCTGTCTCTGTCTCTGTCTCTCTCCCACTTTCCAGGTGGTCCCCAGGCCCAGTGCTCTTCTGCAGGCCATCCACTGGGCTTCCTTCCTGGGCTGCAGGAAGCCTCCTGCAGGCCTTCTCTGTGAGGCTGTCCACCATGTCTGCTTGTGGTTGTTGGCCTGCCCCTCCCCCAGCCGACGGCAGGCCTGTCTTCAGCCTTCTTTATGTCCCCAGTGTTTAGTGTGCTCTGGCACACAGCAGGTACTTAACAATACTCATACCAAGAGCTAGTCTTCTTATGGGGCAGCTGGGTGGCTGCCAGGCCACCTGCCACCCAAATCCCGCCCCAGTCTCTTACCACCAGCATGACTTTGGGTGAGTCACACTCAGATCATAGGGTCAGAGCGGGTAGAAACTTCAAAGCTGGGTCTAAGCCACTATTCTAAAGGTGAGGAAACTGAGTCCCCAAGAGTTCTTGCCCAAGGTCACAGTAGCAGTGGGGGCAGGATTTGAAGCCAGGTTTCCCTCATTTAACAACTAAGAACATTGACAGAGAGTCACTTGTCCCAGGTTCTGGTGGATAGCGGAGTGGAGATTGAAGATGGGGTCTCCCAGAGTCCTTTACAAGCCTGGGAAGCTGAGGCCCAGGGAGCTCTCAACAAAGAGAGAGAGAGAGAGAGCCTGAAAACAGTTATTGCCCAGGATCAAATATAATTAGGATGATTAAGAGATTCGATAGTTCTCCGTGCAATTCAGAACATAGACCTCCATGGTACTGCACAGAGCAGAGCTAGCCAGCCTGGGCTGAGCTTGGGGCTGATGCAGGCAGGAGTTTCCCCCCTTGAGTCCCCTTCCCTAGTGCCTCCCCAGGCCAAGGAGGTGACCCTGGGCTCCCCATTGGGAGCTCCAGTAAGGATTGAAGATTATGGGGGTCTGTGTGTGGCAGGGGGCCCCATGTTGCAGGGGCTGAAGGTGCAGGGGGTCCAGGCATGGTGAGGTTCCCCATGGTGAGGCTTGAAGATGCAGGGGGTCTGTGCGTGGCAGGGGGCCCCATGGCCAGGCCTGAAGGTACAGGGGGCCTGGGCATGGCTAGGGGCCCTATGACTATCTCTGATGGGCCTGATGAGGCTTAGAGAAGGATAGAGGCTTTGAGCAGTGATGGTGGAAGAAGGGAGGGAGGGAGGGATGGAAGGGAACACACATTTATTAATCACCTACTATGTGCCAGATGCTCTGCTCAGTGTTTTGCAGATATTATCTCATTTGATCCTTAAAGGTATTAAAGTGTTGGCCAGTTAGCTTTTCAAGGAAGGTTATTGACCACACACTAGATGTGAGTGTATATATGTACATGTATTTGTAAGTCTGTATATATATATTTGTGTGTGTGTGTGTGTGTGTGTGTGTGTGTGTGTGTGTGTGTGTTGCCTTGAGCTGGGTGGCTTCTGGGAAGCTCTTTCGTGAGAGCAGCGTCAGGGCCCCACACCCAGTGGTTTGGTGCCCACAGGATCCTGGGCACGTCAAGGCCAAAGGGCAGAGGCAGGACAGAATGGGCCAGATGTGGGTGTGATGGCAGAGCACCATGCCCGGGAGCCCTCTGAGTCAGAACTGCTGAGTTGGGCAGCTGGGTCCCGTCTCCTTTTCCCTGGCTGGATGACTGCTGATTTGTGGGCAGTAAAGCCATGGGATTGTGGGCTGCATGTTGGCAGGTTCTCAGAGGTCACCTAGTGCCATCTACAGTATCCTTGATGAGTGGGTCCTGGCTTCTACCTGAAGCTCTCCAGTTCCAGGAAACTCTCTGCGTCTCTGGGTAACCCCTGGACTTTGGAATGCTCTAACTGTTGTGATGGCCCCTTCCCCTGTTCATCCTTCCTGCCAGAGCCCTCGTGCTATTTCCCTGTGTTCCCTTTCTCCTTAAAGGAGCAAGACAGAAGATCCCCGAGATTAAATTTGGAAGTAGATTTTATTGCTGTGGGACTGTTGGGGGTAACATGCCCAAATCAGACAGTGAGATGGCATGCACAGTGTGCTGGTTTTTAAAGAGATTCAATATCCAGGTGTTACCTAAGCCGAAACTACAATCAGTGATTGGTCAGTGTACATTTGAATTTCCCACTGGATGCGAAGTTCACCCTAAACTGAGGGACAGGAAGCCTAAGATGAGGTGATTAGGAGAGGGCAGGGGACTAGGGATGATGGAGAATTTACCCTAGCCTGAAATTCCTGCTCACTGATCAGTTGGGGGAGAGAAGGGTGGAGTTGTGCTCCACACCTGCACCAGCACGCTGTGGGCACATGTGTGCATGGCCCTTCTTTGTCCCCTGTGGCAGCCTCCAACCGTTTGTCTGCTTTTCTCTTGAGCTCCAGAGTGCCCCAAGGGGAATTCCTCTCCCTTCTCACTCCCTCAGTTCCCTAATAAATCCTTTCCTCTTCCTGTTCTTCTTCAGTATTCCTTCCTCTGATGAAATCGTCCCAGTTTCTGGTGTTGAACCAATGACAGGGCCAGAGCTGTCTGTTCTGGAGTTTCAGTAGCTGTGGCCTCAGCCACTGCAGGAGCAGGTCTAGGCTATGTCTCTATGGAGGATCTCCCATGCCTCCTGCCATGACAGCTGTGAAGGCCTGGCTGGAAGAAGGCCCTGGGCCTGGGGTCAGATGGTGGCCAAGGTAGACCTGCCTGGCAGCAGGCTGGCTTACCCACTCTGGGAGTGGGGGATGGATGGGCTCCTTTCTCAGGGGACAGCCAGAGGCCTGGTGATCAACAACCCTTGGAAGTTAGTTCTTCAGGTCTTTGTATCTCCTTCCTGCGAGCCCCCCATATTGCCTCTGCTCCCTGTCCACCCCTAGTCCTGAGCTCCTTCAGTTCCTGCCTCCCCAGATGACCACAGCAAAGCCTTGGAGTCTGCAGCCCTGGTCAGCAGATAGCTTCTGGGCAGAGCTGATTGACTAATAGAACCTTGTTTTCATTAGCAGAAACTGCTAATGAAAGAACCAAGAACTGGTTGAGCCCTGTGTGCTGGGTTTCCTCTCCAGATGTCACTTCTGCTCCCATCTCTGGGAGGTGATTGGGCAGGGGTGGATTTCTCATACTCCTGCCCCATGCTGCTGGTGTCCCTTGGCCTCTTCCTCAGAGGCGGATACCGAGAGCCAGACTACCATCCCTGTGAGCAGCCCTTCAAACACAACATCATTTTTGACGAAGGTGATCATTTAATGTAGACTCCTGGTTGGACAGCAGTGTGGTTACTCTGAGAGAGTGTGCATAGGAAGGCCCCTGGACACCGGGCACACGTCGATGGTGCCGGGAATTGGCAGTCGATTGGCTGTAGTCTCTGTACTCAATAGGACAGGGTCATGGGCTCACTGGTGAAGAGCCAGCTGTGGGCACCTTTGGGGCACAGGGAAGGGAACGAAGGCCCAGGAACTTCCCCAGGTCTCAGAAGAGGGAGTGACTGAATGCTACACGATGGGGAAGAATGTGCGGAGGGCGGGCCCTCTGTCTGGCTTTTGGCTTTAGTTTCATCACAGGCACAAGGACAGATTAGCTTCAGTTCTGAGGTTCTGTAATTAGCGGGTGCACGCGCGTGTGCACGCGCGCGCATACACACACACACACACACACACACACACACACACACACCCACCAAACAATCCCCGTACTTTTCAGTGATGATTCTCTGCACTTAGCTAGTCCCGCCCTCAGGTCTCACATCCACAGTCTATCACGGGGCCTTTTAGCAGCCAGCATTTAAGAACCCCACAGTGCCCAGCACAGCCAGGAGTGGGACACACAGAGATAATGTGGAAGGAGGAGCAGCAGTACCAGTGCTGAGAGCCCCCCTTTCTAGGCTGCATCGGGTTTCCCAGAGGGCTTTCCTCACCCCACTCTGTGGGATCTGGAGTGTGTAAGGTGAATGGGCTCATTTCGTGGAGGCGAAGTTGGAACTTACAGGGTGTAGGGACTTTTCCAGGACCACGGACAGTCTCTTTTGGGGCCCGAGGTCCCTGCTGCTCCTCAATGAGGCCTCAGAGAAGGACTTTGGGGGACATTTGAGTGTTTGCATCCCCCCCTTTTTAAAGGTATAACTTTGACTTCTGGCATACAGCAAGGTGCATAAGTACAAAGACTCTTTTTACCCATCTCCTTGTTTGAAGGGTAGAATGGTACAGTGACTAGGAGCCATTAGGTGGCACCAAAGTGGACAGAGCACCAGACCTAGAGTCAGGAAGACCTGAGTTCAAATCCAACCTCACTTATTACCTGTGTGACCCTGGGCAAGTCACTTCACCCTGTTTGTCTCAGTTTCTTCATCTGTAAAATGAGCCAGAGAAAGAAATGGCAAACCACTCCAGTATCTTTGCCAAGGAAACCCTACATGGGGTCATGAAGGGTTGGACATGACCGAAAAACAGCAGTGACATGGCATAGTAGATATAGAAAGCAGGCATCTTAGTCTCAGGATCCCAGCTTCAAGTTTCACCTCTGACAAAAAAAAAAAAAACAAGTCCAGTAAAAAAAAACCAAATCTACAGAGAACAGGGTTACTAAAGCATACAGTTTCCCATTGAAAATCCAGGGGCCGCAGTAGACAGAGCAGTGGGCTTGGAGTCAGGAAGAACTGAGTTCAAATTCCTCCTTGGATGCTTTCTAGCTAGGGATCGTGGGCACACCAATGACTGTCGCTCAGCCTCCTTTCCTCATCTGTGAAATGCAGATAGCAGCGTCTGTGCCCCCAGGAAGCCTTGAGGATCAAATGAAAGGCTATTTGGGAACCTTAAATGCCAGCTGTTACTGTTGAGAAAGATGATTTCATTGTCTTTGTGGATCTCTTTTTGATCCCATGGAGGGGGAGTTGTAAATGCTCTTTTTCCTCCTCTGCCCAGGGACCCAGGCCTTGGGACAAATACAAAAAATGGAGCTCAGTGGAGTTATTGAGTCTGGCACTGTCATCAATGTAGGCAGGAATCATTTGTTGCTAAAAAATTCAGTTCGCTAAACATTTGTGAAATGCTGGGGCCACAAAGACCAATTGCTGTCCCTTTCCTGAAGGATTGTGAGTTGAGAGTAAAAAAAAAATTCCTGACAATGTAAAAAGAAAGCTAGGCAAGAGAGAGAGAGAGAGAGAGAGAGAGAGAGAGAGAGAGAGAGAGAGAGAGAGAGAGAGAGAAGGGGAGAGAGAGAGAGAGAGAGCCAAGTAGAACTGTTAGAAGCTCTGTGCTTGCTGTCTCCAGTTTCTACCTCACTGCCTCTATGGTCTCTCTCCTGGCCCTCCCTTGCTCCCTGTGTGACCTCAGACAGGCTATGTGCCATCCTTTGGCCCCTGCCTTGATGGCCTCTCCACCCTTATGCCCAGTATCAGGCTGTTTTATGGGATTATGGGATAAGTTTCTTTGCTATCTGGCTTTGCTGGTGATAAGGGATAAGATTCTGTAATGCTGAAGCCTGAGGAATACTGAGGAGGTGGGAATCTTGCCAGCCCCGAGTGTGAAGACTGAGCTTCACACCCAGCTAGGGTGGAAAATTGCCAGGTTTGCATTCAGAAAAAAAGAGTAAGTTTCACTTGAATTTACCCAGCTGTGTTAAAGTCACATCTTCAGTTTGCAGCAAAGGCTCTAACCTTGTGGTACCTGACAGTCTCCTGGTGGTTTGGAGGTGACTGTGCCTTGTAGCTCTTCCTGACTAGAGCTAGCTTTTCAGTTGACCAACCAAGGGGAGGGATGATGTAGCTTTTAGCCCTCCCTCCCTGCCCCAGTAACCTCCAGTGATTTCCTCCTCTCCCCAGTATGAGGTGTATGGGTGTTCAGGAGAGCTAGCACCTGCAGCATAGGATGCCAAGCCCTTTTCAGGGCTGCTCCCTCACCTTCAGGGTATACCTGGCATTCAGCTCTCACCTCTGGCTCCAAGAAATTGTAGCAGGCATAGCAGCTACATCCTGGTAAACCGTCTTAGCAGAAGAACTAAACCAGTTGAAGGTAACTGGCAGGCTACCAGCCCATCAGTGAACCAGGAGGAATCTACCCCAAGTGTGTGAAAACTTCCCCTGGTGGCCATGAAGGCAGCTGTAGCAGGTGCTGTGGAACGCTCAGGGCTTGGTCAGACATCAAAGACACCAGGTCACCCACTGCATCCCGGGCCATCCCTAGTCATCTTGATCCTGTCCTGCCACTGGACTCAATGACTCAGGGAGAGAGCTCAAGGCTTTGTGCAACTCTGCCTTATTTAAATCCAGTTCAGGAATAAGTCAAGACACCTGTGGTGTCACTGGTCCTTTTTGAAAATGAAGGATGAACAACAACTCTGTTACTGTAGGGGTTTTCCCCCTTGTCTTATGAAACTCCAGAACAGGGGTGGAGAACCTGCAACCCTGAGGCCACATGTAGCCCTCTAAGGCCCTCAAGTGTGACCCTTTGGCTGAATCCCTTGGACCAGGACAGAGACATATCTTTTAGGGGATGGCACCAGGTTAAGCTTAATAACAGCAAGCTAATATCCCAGAAGCTAATGACAACTTTTGTCAATCATAACAACTTTTCCTTTCAACCACATCTGGAGGGAAAACTGCATTCCCAAGCTTTACTTAAGAGTGGAGAAATGTGGCTAAACAAAATAGAATAGGGTCAATTACATAATACAATCATTTTTTTATCATGCTGTACTTGATTTTTAATAATATTTTATTTTCCCCAATTACATATTGAAATAATTTTTTCAGGTTTTAAAAATTAGTTTGTTTATTTACTTTTAGTTTGCAACATTCAGTTCCACAATTCCTTGAGTTTCAAATTTTCTCGCCCCCCCCTCCTCCCTACCACCCCCATGGCAGCATGCAGTCAGATATAGGATATACAAATACCTTAACATTAAACATTATTCAGGTTGTAAAGAAGGATTATAACTGACAAAACAAGAAAAAGAAAGACAGCAAGTAGTTTTCTTCCATCTGCATTCAGACTCTGTAGTTCTTTCTCTGGATGTGGATATCCCTTTCCATCATGAGACTTTTGGAGCTGTCTCTAACCTTGCATTGCTGAGAGGAGCCCAGTCTGTCAATGTCAGTCATCACAGATACAATGTGTCTGCGATTGTGTACAAAGTTCTCCTGGTTCTGCTCCCCTCACTCAGCATCAGTTCATATAAGCCTCTCCAGGTTATTATGAAGTCCGTCTGCTCCTTATTTCTTTTTGTTTTGTTTTGTTTGCTTTTTGGAGGGCAATTGGGGTTAAGTAACTTGCCTAAGGCCACACGGCTAGGTTTTTGTTTGTGTGCATTAAGTGTCTGAGGCCGATCTGAACTCAGGACCTTCTGACTCCAGGGCCGACGCTCTGCTCACTGCGCCACCTAGCCGCCCCTACTCCTTATTTCTTATAGTACAATAATATTCCATTACATTAATGTACCACAACTTGTTCAGCCATTCCCCAATTGATGTCCATCCCCTTGATTTCCAATTCTTTGCCACCACAAAAAGAGCTGCTACAAATATTTTTGTACATGTGGGTCTTCCTCCCACTTCTATGATCTCTTTGGGGTACAGCCCTAGAAGTGGTATTGCTGGGTCAAAGGGTATGCACTTATTTATAGCCCTTTGGCCATAGTTCCAGATTGCTCTCCAGAATAGTTGAAACACTTTTTTAATATTTGTTGGGGTTTTTTTTTTAAGTTTTGAGTTCCAAATTCTATCTCTCTCTCCCTTCACCTGTCCATGAGACACTAAGCAAAACAATATAGGTTATACATGTGCGATCATGTAAAACATTTCCATATTAATCATTTTGTATAAGAAAGCTCAAATAAAAAAAAAAAGGAATTTAGGGAAGTGAAAAACATCCTATTCCAGTCTGTATTCTTCCTCTGGAAGGAGGGAGCATGCTTCATCATGAGTCCTTTGGGATTGTCTTGGGTCATTGTATTGCTGAGAAGAACTAAGCCATTCACAGTTCTTCATCATATAATGTTGCTACTATATACAACTTTCTCCTGGTTCTGCCCACTTCACTTTGCATTGGTTCCTGTAAGTCTTTCCAAGTTTTTCTGAGATCATCCTGCTTGTCATTTTTTGTAGCACAATGATATTCCATCATAATCATATACCACAATTCATTTAGCCATTCCCAATTGATGGGCATCCCCTCAATTTCCAATTCCTAGCTACCACAGAAAGAGCTGCTGTAAATATTCTTGTATATGTAGTTCCTTTTCCCTTTATAAAAAAGTCTCTTTAGGATATAGATTGGGTATGCACAGTTTGATTGTCCTTTAGGCATAGTTCCAAATTATTCTCCAGAATGGTTGGATCAGTTCAAAACTCCACCAACAGTGCATTAGTGTCCCAGTTTTCCCAAGTCCCCTCCAACATTTATCATTTTCCATTTTTTATTATATGAACCAATTTGATAGGTGGGAGGGGTACCTCAGAGTTGTTTTAATTGTGTTACTCAAATCAATAGTGAAAATAGAGTAAATTATTAAATGATACATTATTATTTTGATTCCTCAGTGAGTAGATAGATGAGTAAGTTGGAAGGTAAGTAGGGAGGGAGATAAAGAGGTAGGGAGGGGGAGAGACAAGTAACAAGGTAGGTAAGAATGTTGGGCAAGCATCGGTTTTGATTGACAGATGAGGCTCCAAGAGGGTTTGTAGCCTGTGAGTAATAATCCAAAGCCTGGACACTGGGAGGAAGGGGGCTCTGGATTGAGCTACTTGGAGAGCATTCAGTGTTCTCTTTCCCCAAAACTTGGGTGGATTAGGTTAACCATCAGAGGAAGAGAAGGTTCATTGGGAGTTTAAGTTACTTTAATAGATGAAAATTCCTTCACCTTTGACCACCTGGAAAAGAGAATCCCTTGGTGGGAGTGGTCCCGGGACTCCCAAGAGTTTTTAGTGAAAGGATTCAACAGAGTGTATCTAGGTGTAGCTAGGTGGTGCAGTGAATAGAGAGCACTGGTCCTGGAGTCAGGAGGACCTGGGCTCAAATCCAGCCTCTGATACTTGACACAATTAGCTGTGTGATGGGCTACCTCCCTCCCCCCCAAAAAAAACAAACAAACAAGGGTATATCTACAGCTGTGTGATGGGCTACCCCCCCAAAAAAAACCCCGAACAAACAAGGGTATATCTACAGCTGTGTTGGGTAAAACCTGCTGTTACCTGAACCACGACCTATTTAAGGTGTGAATCCTTGCTCAAGCTGGATGGTGCTATCTTATCTAGCTCGACATAAACTACCGATTGGAACTTGGAAAGGTCTTGAGGAGGTTTTGCCGTCTCAGACTTCTCTCTTTCTCTTATCAGAATAAATACTTAGGCCAAAATAATCTCAATTAATACGCATTGTTTCTGGCAGAGGACAGGAAAATTCCCCAAGGATTTCTAATGTAATTATAGGACCCAAGTTCCACTGATGCCAGACCAAGAATTCCCATGGTGTTGTCCGGCCTCCTGGAAGGAGCTAGGGGGCAGGGGAGCCTGTTAGCTGCTCAGGCTGCCCATTGTCCTTTTGGACAGTTCTTATTGTTAGGAAGTGTTCTCTACCATCTGGCCTCAACTGGCATCTCTACATACTCCCCCCCCCCCCACTGCTCCTGGCTCTGCCCTGTGGGGCCAAGCAGAATCAGGCTAAGCTTCTTTCCATGTGATGGCCCTATTCTCTTAAGTCTGGTCTTCTTGGAGGCAGACTTCCCCAATTCCTTCACCTGTTCCCCATAAGCATCCCTATCCCAGCTACCCCCACTAACGTTGTTGGGTTATTTCCAGGAAAACCTTTTGTAAACCTCCGTCAATGGTGTCACCCAAGATCCAAGGCTCCAGATGTGGTCTAGTAAGGAAAGGGGAGTATGGGAAGGGCAGATCCCCTCTAGCCCTGGATGTTTGACCTCTTGGACAAGTTAACATATCTTAACCTCACACTTGCTACTTTAGGGACTTTGATGCACTGCTGCTGACTCATTTGGGTTCTAGACCACTAAGACCCCCCCCCAAGTCTTTTTCAGACGAGCTGTTAGTTTGCCACAGTAGCCTCCAGTGTCAGCTGGTGACACAATGCATAGAGCACTGGGACCTGAAGTCAGGAAGCCCCGAATTCAAATCCAGCCTCAGACACTTGCTCTATGTGTGACCCTGGGCAAGTCACTTAACCCCTATGTGCCTCAGTTTCCTCACCTGTAAAATGGGGGTGGTAATATCTGCCTTATATAAATTATGGTAGAGGATGAGAATAGGTAGATGAGAATGATGCTGATTATTTTTTAACCCAAGTTTAAGACTTTCTGTTTAACCATGTTATTAGGAGCCAAGGCCTTTGGGAACAGGAGCTTGTTTGTTTTCTCTTGGTGCCCCAAGAGCCTGGCATGATACCTTGCATGTAGTCAGCATTTAGCAATGCTCAGGAATACATCTCAGCTTACTAGATTCATTGAACTCCCTGGCTGGGAAAGATCTCTTTGGGTGCAACTCTGACATGGGCTGCATTAGCGCCCCCAAGGCCCTCTGCACCATCCACAGAAGGGAGGCCAGAGGCAGCCACGAAAACAGTACAGGGCCAAGGCCGAGTGTGAAGGGATCACCTGGGGTACGTGGATTCCTTATGGAAAAGGCAAACTCAGGGGGAAAGAGACAGAGACAGAGAGAAGAAAAAGGGGAGAGAGGAGGAGAGGAGAGAGATACAGAGACAGAGACAGAGACAGAGAGACAGAGAGAGAGAGAGAAGAAAAAGGGGGGAGAGGAGGAGAGGAGAGAGATAGACATAGAGACAAAAAAGAGGAGAGGAAGAGGAAAGAGAGAAAGGGGAGAGAGAGAGACACCGAGAAGGGAGAGGGAGAGAGACAGAGACTGAGAGAGGAGAGGAGAGAGAGAGAGAAGGAGAGAAAAGAAAGGAGAGAGAGGAGAGGAGGAGAAAGGAGAGAGACAGAGACAGAGACAGAGAGACAGACAGAGAGAGAGAGAGAAAGAGAGAGAGATACTGTTCTCCATTAGCCAGGGGTGGCACTTCTTGGCTACTGGGTCTTGGAGCCTAGCCCTAGAGCTGGAAAGGGCTTCCTGTTTAGTTCAATCCCCTGTTTTATAGTTGTGTAAACTGAGGCCCAGAAAGGGCAAAAGATTTGCCTAAAGTCACCTAAGCAATGCATAGCTGAAATTCAGACCTAGGGCTTCAGACTCTAAACCCCGTGCTCTTATCATAGGATGATGCTGTTTCTTTAAGTAAACTCCACAATGAAAAGGCATCATTGTCCTTCAAAGGAGAACATGTTCTCCTCAAGAGAACAGTGTGTTAAATGATTAAGTTATGAAAACCCAGTGATGTGCAGGATGGGAGAGCCCAGTGATCAGAGACATCCAGAAGGTCCAGGCAGTCCATGGGGATGGGGAATGAACCGCCTTTTGTGGAAATGCATTTGAGTGCCCTGGTGTCTGTTGAGGTCTAAGATCCTGATTGCTTTTCCATCGATAAATGGTTACAGGATTCACCTGAGTCCAGTGTGCATTTGGTGCCCAGAGAAGTTCATCAGCACTGTATGTCAATTCCTTGACAGGCATGCCTGCCTGGGTTCTGGATAAGGGACAATGCTCTCATGTCTTCCTAGTCACCCATGGAGTGAAATAAGGCTGTGCTTGCTCCCATGCCTTTTAGCATGATGTTTTCAGCCACGTTGTCAAACACCTTCAATATAGATGAACACAGCATCATGGTCAGCTATCACACTGATGGTAAATTCTTCAACTTGAAAAGGCTACAAGCCAAGACCAAAGTGGAGGGAGGGTTGGTGCAGGATTTTCTGTTTGCAGATGATTGTGCATTCAGTGCAGCTTCTGAAGCTGTGGTGCAACAAAGTATGGCTCAATCCTCTTATGCTTATGCCAATTTTGATGTAATAATTAACACCAAGAAAACACAGGTGCTCCACCAGGCACCCCTGCTCCCCTACACCATCCATATGTGGAACCAGAGGTTACAGCAAATGGAGAAGTTTTGAATGCTGTGGATAAGTTCACTTACCTTGGTAGTAAGTGTACTTTCCAGGGATGTCCACATTCATAATGAGATTGGCACACATTGTCAGAACTAGCTCAGTGTTTGGGAGGCTTGGCAGGAAAGCGTGGGAGAGAAGAGGCATTAGACTGACTGCCAGGTCCACAAAGCCATGGTGCTGACCTCATTGTCATATGCCTGTGAAACCTGGACAGTCTACCAGCGCCAGGCCAGGAAACTGAACCACTTCCATCCGAATTGTCTTAGGAAGATTCTGAAGATCACCTGGCAGGATAAGGTACCAGACACTGAGGTCCTTTCTTGATCTAAACTGCCAAGCAAACTATCCTACAAAGAATACAACTCCAATGGGCTGGCCACATTGTTCAAATGCAAAATGTATGCTTGCCAAAAAGTCTGTTTTATGGAGAACTCACACAGGGCAAGCATTCCCATGGTGATCAGGACACTCTCAAGGTCTCTCAGATGAACTTTGGAATTGATTGTGTGATATGGGAGGCACTGGCACAGGACCAGTCAGTGTGGCGTGCCCTCATCAGAGAGAAGGTTCTGGGATCTGTGAGCAAAGCAGAATTGAAACAGCTCAAAGGGAACATAGGACATGCAAATCTGGAGAGTCCACCCCAAATGTTTACTCAGACTATTCGTGCCCAACCTGTGGTCGAGCTCTCTGAGCCCATATTGGTCTGATCAACCACAGTCAGACACACCATGTGTAACTTGGCCCCAGCACTGTGATGTTATTTTAGCCCTCTCTGAGAACCAAGGACAACGACCAGGCAGCTCTGCTCCATGCACTGCATGAGGTGACCTCCTGGGAGGGGCATAGCATCAGCCCAGGCCAGAGAGAGGAGGCCAGCCGGAAACTATAGGTGTGAGGCCTGTTGGCTAGAGAAGGCAAGTGTTTCCCAGGAGGTGGAGGGGCTGAGAAAGACAGGGAAATGAGCAGCATTGGGAGGGCTGGGCCTTATCATCAGAATGTTCAAGGGTGAGACGGGGGAAGGGACCAAATTCTGAAGCATCTCTTAACCTAGGACAGCAAGTGCAACAGTTGATGGGACCACTGGCTTTGCTGTGGCCTTATGCAGGGGCTGAGGAACTTACTAATAGTAGTAGGGAAGGGGTCAGCGCTGCTTGGAGGTTAGCCCAGCAAGATGGTACAAAATGCTTGTGGTTCTTGGGGGACACATAAACACAAGTTAGGTACTCCCTGTCCTTGGAGCCAGACAGGACCTCAGAGGTGAGGAAATGGCACAGCCAGAGAGAGTGAGTGCCCATGGGGGGACGGGGGACCCAAGTGACCAGTTTCCCAAGTGACCAATCTCAGAGCTGCAGGGCGGGCTCCAGTCCAACCTTTTCTGTGGGTACATACCAGTGACCTCAAGGATCCATGTTTGAATCAGTCTAGGTATTCCCTTCACCACTACTGATTGCAGCCCTTTCATGCCATGACTAGACTTTCTCTTCCTTCCCTCCTCCCTCTCTCCCTCTCTCCCTTCCTTCCTTCCTCCCTTCCTCCCTCCTTCCCTCCCTTCCTCCCTCCTTCCCTCCCTTCCTTCCTTCCTTCCTTCCTTCCTCCCTTCCTTCCTCCCTCCCTCCCTCCCTCCCTTCCTTCCTTCCTTCCTTCCTTCCTTCCTCCTCCCTCCCTCCTTCCCTCCCTTCCTTCCTTCCTTCCCTCCCTCCTCCTTCTTCCTCCTTCCTTCCTTCCTTCCTTCCTTCCTTCCTTCCTTCCTTCCTTCCTCCCTCCCTTCCTCCCTTCCTCCCTTCCTCCTTCTTCCTTCCTTCCTCCTTCCTCCTCCCTCCTTCCCTCCCTTCCTTCCTTCCTTCCCTTCCTCCCTCCTCCCTCCCTTCCTCCCTCCCTTCCTTCCTTCCTTCCTTCCTTCCTTCCTTCCTCCCTCCCTTCCTTCCCTCCCTCCCTCCCTCCTCCCTCCTTCCCTCCTTCCTTCCTTCCTTCCTTCCTCCCTTCCTTCCCTCCCTCCCTCCCTCTCTCCCTCCCTCTTCCTTCCCTCCCTCCTTTCCTTCCTTCCTCCTCCCTCCCTTCCTTCCTTCCTTCCTTCCTTCCTTCCTTCCTTCCTTCCTTCCTTCCTTCCTTCCTTCCTCCTTCCTTCCTCCTTCCTTCCTTCCTTCCTTCCTTCCTTCCTTCCTTCCTTCCTTCCTTCCTTCCTTCCTTCCCTCCTTCCCTTCCTTCCTTCCTCCTTCCTTCCTTCCTTCCTTCCCTCCCTCCTTCCCTCCCTCTCCCTTCCCTCCTTCCCTTCCTTCCTTCCTTCCTTCCTTCCTTCCTTCCTCCCTTCCTCCCTCCCTCCCTCCCTCTCTCCCTCCCTCCCTCCCTCATTCCCTCTTTCCCTCTCTCCCTCCCTCCCTCCCTCCTTCCCTCCTTCCCTCCCTCCCTTCCTTCCCTCCCTCCCTCCCTCCTTTCCTTCCTTCCTTCCCTTCCTTCCTTCCTTCCTTCCTTCCTCCCTTCCTTCCCTCCCTTCCTTCCTTCCTTCCCTCCCTCCCTCCTCCCTCCCTCCTCCCTCCCTCCCTCCTTCCTTCCTTCCTTCCTTCCTTCCTTCCTCCCTCCTTCCTCCCTCCCTCCCTCCCTCCCTCCTCTTCCCTCCCTCATTTCCCTCTTCCCTCCCTCCTTCCTCCCTCCCTCCCTCCCTCCTCCTCCCCTCCCTCCTTCCTTCCTTCCTTCCTTCCTTCCTCCCTCCCTCCCTCCCTCCCTCCCTCCCTCCTTCCCTCCCTCCCTCCTCCCTTCACAGGTATTTATTTAGCACTCTAAAGCTTGTAAAGCACTTAGTGTTCATTAATCTCATGAGAACCCCATAACAACCCTATGAAGTAGGTGCTATATAGGCCCCCATTTTACAGAGAAAACTGAGACTCAGTGATGTTGAATGGCATTCCATTTCCCGTCTCCACACCCTTGTCCAGGCTGGCCCCCCAACCCTCCCAAATACCGCCTCATGGAAGGCTTAGTTTCTTTCTGAGCTCCGTGTGATCCTGCCCTGCTGGTTGCCTTGTTCCCCCACCTGCTAGTGTCACTTCTTTCACTTTGTATTTATTTGGTGTATTTGTTGTTGCTGTTGTTTTGTAGGTGCTTATGTGTGCATATTGCCTCCCTGATAGACTGTAAGCTCTTTGAGGGCAGGGAGCCTTTCATTCAGTGCTTGCTATGTGTGAAGTGCTGGCAATTCGAGAAGAGGGTCCCTGCCCTCAAAGAGCTTACAGTCTAACGGGGGAGATGACAAGCAAACAAGTATTTACAAAGCATGATGTATGCAGGAGAAACAGGAGATAATGAGCAGAGAGAAGGGTCCGGAAGGTGAGACCAGGGAAGACTGGAAGCCGGGGGAGTCGAAGATGGAGATGAGAAGGGAGAGCATTGCAGCAGGGTCCCACTCAGAGAAGGTGCCCACAGCTTGCTGTCCCTGGGCTGAAGACTGTGTAGGGGAGTGAGGTGAAAGGAGCTTGGAAAGGGAGGAAGCTCTGGGACACCGAGGGCTTTGGATGTCAAACAGATTCTGTATTTGCCCCTGGAAGCTAGAGGGAGCCAATGGAGTTCATTGAGTGGGGGTAGCAGGACCAGGACCTGAGCTTTAGGAAAATCCTTGATGGCTGAGTGGAGGCTGGATTGGGATGGGGAGAGACTGGAGGCAGGCAGCCCCCCAGCAGCTGCTGTAAGAGTCCAGGCCTGAGGTGATGAGGGCCTGCACTGGGGCGGGCACAAGGGCAGAGGAAAGAAGGGGGCGTATTGGAGGAATGTGGAGAAGGTGGAATCAGCAGGACTTGATGAAACGTTGAATATGGAGGGTGAGAGCTAGTGCAGAGTCAAGGACGACTGAGTCTGAGAAGCCGGGAAGGTGATGGGGTCACAGAGGTATTAGGGAAGTTTAGGGAGGAACACGATGAGTTTTGGACAAGGTGCGTTTAAGGCTTCTCTGGTTCATCAGTTGGAGATGTCTGAGAGGGAACTGGAGGGGTAGACTGGGGAATCATCAGCCTACAGATGGCCATTAAATCCAGGGGAGCTGAGGAGAAGAGGGCCTAGGTTCCCCCCACCCCCACCCCGGGGAACCCCTAGGTTTAGAGGGTGTGACCTGGAGGAGGATCCTGCAAAGGAGACAGAGGAGGAGCTGTCAGAGAGGGAGGAGGAGAGCAGGATCAGCAGCGTCCCAGGCAGCAGGGGTCTGGGAGAATGAGGAGGGAGAAAAGGCCATTGGATGTGCCGGCTAAGAGATCTGTATTAACTTTGGAGATAGCGGCTCCAGTGAAATGATGATGACATTTATTATTCTAACAACCTGTGGCCCACAGAGACAAGTATTTGTTGGCCTCTGAGGCCCGTCTCTGTTTCTCCCTGGCAGCAAGGACCGATAGATTGGCAGTAACATGGAGGCTTCCAAGCCAAAGCTTTGCCACTGTTCTTTGCACCTGCCAAGGTGCCTCTGCAGCCCCAGCATTGACCTGGGCTGTTTGCCCTCCTCCACCATACCCTCAACATCCCAGAGGACACAGGTCCAGGGATTTCTGGGCTTCATCTCCACCTGCTGCCCCCGAAGCAGCTCGATTTCCAGTTTGGTCCTTCCTCCTCCAGCTTTAGAGAAAGATGCCTTGGCCAGGATGGCCTGTCTCATCCTGTTACACCTGTTTAAAACATCAGTCAGGCAGTCGACAAACACCGATCATGCATCTTCTGTGTGCTGTCTCTGGCAGACAGCCCCTGCCCTCAGGGTGCTTGCACTGTATGGAGGAGAGCGAACAGGAGCCCTATAAGTGGATGTGTTGTATCTGTACATGCACAGAAACACACACAGACACAGCATGATGGGGCTGGACCAGGAGAGGCCTCCAGGATCAATCCTCACTGAGAAGTGCCCCCACTCCCAGACTCTCCCTTCCTCTTGGGCCCAGGGCCCCCCTGGGCCGGGCTCTGGCCCAGGCTACTCAGCACACAAACCCCTCTGTCTCTGGGCCTGAAGGCCCAGCTCAGATCCCCCTCCTCCAGGAAGCCTTCCCAGCCCCTCTCAGCCCCAGGGCCTTCCTTGCCTCTGTTTGTCCATCCTGTCTGAGGCTTGCCTTCCATAGTGCTGTTTGCATTAGACAGTAAGCTCCTTGAGGGCAGGGACCCTCTGTTGCCCCTTAGCACAGAGTGGGATACTTAACAATGGGATCCTCAGCCTGCCTCCTGGATGCCCAAGTCCTGCTTTCTCTGGGGTCCTTCCTGCCCCTCCTCACTCTCCCAGCCTTCCCCCTGCTTTTCATGCCTGCTTTATCCTGTCTAGAAGCGATTGTACAAAGCTCCCCTCCCCATCGAGAGCAGACTATCAGCAGCCTTTCTCTGTCTCTCCAGCCCAGCTCTTAGCTCTGTACCTCGAGCACAGTAGGTGCTTAACAAATGCCTCTCGGTTTCACTTGACTGCTACTGAATAAAGGCAGCTTTGATGGAAACTCAGGACTCAGAGGCTTCAGTAAGGGCAGGGTCCTGTGCCCTGGGGCAGGCAGCCAGCCTCTGCCCTCTAGGCCCAGCTCCAGGCTAAGCCCTTTTAGGAGCTGGTTGGAATTTCACAACAGACCAGCCCTTCTAGCTGATCCACAGGATCTGAGATCAGAGCTGGGAAGGACCCTAGAGAATAGGAAGCCTAGCCCCCTCATTTTACAAGTGAGGAAACTGAGGCACACAGAGAGGAGAAGCACCTTGCCGAAGTTGATGCAGCTAATAAGTGTCTGAGGCGAGATTTGAACGTGGGTCTTCCTGCCTCCAAGACCAGCACTCTGTCCCTGTGTTCTGGTCCCGCCCCACTCTGCATACCAGACCCAGGCCACGAGATGGACACCACCTTGGAGTCACCCAGAACCTCTGGCTCTTTTTCTGTCTACTTCCAAATCCAGGCACTGGCTGAGCCCTGTGAAGTTTGCTTCAACAGCATCTCTCTTATCCAGCCATTGTTCCCTCCTTCCCTTCCCCCAGCCTCCGCTGAGCTCAGACCCCATCTCCTCTCACCTGGGCAGTAGCAGTAGCTCTCCAGCTGTCTAGAAGAGTCACTTGAGGATCTGCATTGGGGAAAGGAGAGTTTCCATACTGGGAAGCTGGAACAGTGAGAAATCTCTGGTCTGGACCCTGATCCCCCAACCCTAGAATACTTCTGACAAGAATACTTCTTGGCCCTGGCCAGCTCTAGTGGGACCAGGGCTGATGCTCCCTACTCTCCTCCAAGCCTTCTTCACTTTCCCCTAGACAGTTGCTGGCCAGCCTGTCTCTCACAGCGTCACTGTCTCTGTCTCTCTTCTTTCCTCCCCTCCCCTCTCCTCTTTTTTCCTCTCTCCCTCTCTCCTTCCTCTCTCCTCTTTTTTCTCTTCTCTCTCTCTCTCTCTCTCTCTCTCTCTCTCTCTCTGTCTGTCTCTCTCCCTCTCTCTCCTTCTCCCTCTTTTCCTCTCCCTTCCCCCTCTCCCTCTTCCTCTTTTCCTCTCTCTCCCTCTCCCCCTCTCCTTCCTCTCTCTCTCTCTCTCTCTCTCTCTCTCTCTCTCTCTCTCTCTCTCTCTCCCTCCCTCCCCTCCTCCCTCTCTCTCTTCCCCCTCCCTTGTCCTCTCCCTTCTGCCCAGCAGCCATGCGCTCCCAGAAGCTGAGGCTGGATGTCATTTCTACAGATGCCGGAGAGTCAGACCCTTGTGATTGCTGCCGGTGCCCTGCTGCTGCTGCTGCTGTTGCTTCTGGCCTGGAAATTCAAAAGCTTCTTGGTTTTGTTCTGGCATGAAGAAATACAAATACCCATCACCAACTTTATCTGTGGCATGACCAAAGAGGAGAGGATCCTGAAGTGGGTAAAGGAGAATGCAGTGCCCGGCAGCCCCCAGAGCGTGGTGGAGGCCATTGACAAGTACTGTAACCAGAAGGAGTGGGCCATGAACGTGGGCGACATCAAAGGTGAGCCAGGCGCTGGGTGGGGCAGGCTGCATGAGACAGCCTCCTGCTGGGGCCATGATCTGGGCCTGTGCTGGGGAAACAGATCAAACTAGAACTGCTCCTGCCCTCTGAGAGCTTCTGTTCTCTTGGGGGAGACAAGATAATCAAATGTAATTGGTGGGGAGGTCAATAGCAACCTTTCATTAAATACCTACTATGTGCCAGGGAAGTCTTCCAATAGCAGAATGTTGGAGAACACTAGGGTCTCTTAAGAGGCCAGAGTGGGGAGGGAGAGCTCTCCCAGTCCTGGCCTGAAGGGTAACCAGGTCAAAGGTGTGGAGGTGGAAGGCGGGGCAGTAGGTCTGAGGAATTGTTAGAAGGCCAGTTCCTTTCGATTCTAGGAGGGGGCTTGTACCCTCTGCCTGCCCCCCCCCCCAGTGCCCAGAAGGCTCTTCCTTCTCATCTTGGTGCCTGGCTTCTTCTCCATCTCCCTCCCCTCCCCTCTAGAGGCTCCCCCAGGGGCTCTCTTGGAGTCCTGATGGATATCTGGCCACTGGAGGAGAGAGTGAGACTGGTGACTTTGCACAGCCCTGCCTCACTGATCACCTCCCTGGTGTTATAGCCACACACACAACCACACCTATGGACTCCCCAGCTGCCAACAGTGAGCCTGGATTCCTTTGGGCATTCTCTGTATAGATTTATCCAAGTGTATGGTGGTAACTCCTTGAGGAATGGCCTGTGGTATTAGCATCTTGGACAGTGCCTGACCCTCCTTGTTGACTCACTGAATGGAATTCACTCACAGGTGGAATTGAATTCTAAGATAATAAA
Organism: Gymnobelideus leadbeateri; assembly: GCA_011680675.1. NCBI lineage: Eukaryota > Metazoa > Chordata > Mammalia > Diprotodontia > Petauridae > Gymnobelideus > Gymnobelideus leadbeateri. The sequence goes on along the minus strand of WOXC01011743.1, from coordinate 380,653 downwards.
GGGAGTCATAGAATGTTGGCTCAGGAATGGACTTCAGAACCTAGAACAGAGCCTGTCAGAGCTGGCCTTACAACAGGGGATGTCAGAGATGAGAGGGGCCTTAGAACAGGGAATGACAGGGCTGGGAGGGGCCTCAGAACAGGGGATGTCAGGGCTGGGAGGGCCTCAGAACAGGGGATGTCAGGGCTGGGAGGGCCTCAGAACAGGGCATGGCAGGACTGGGAGGGCCTCAGAACAGGGGATCTAAGGGCTGGGAGGGCCTCAGAACAGGGGATGTCAGGGCTGGGAGGGCCTCAGAACAGGGCATGGCAGGACTGGGAGGGCCTCAGAACAGGGGATCTAAGGGCTGGGAGGGCCTCAAAACAGGGGATGTCAGGGCTGGGAGGGGCCTAGAACAGGGGATGTCAGAGCTGGAGGGGCTTTAGAACAGGAGATGTCAGAGCTGGGAGGGGCCTCAGACCAGGGGATGTCAGGGCTGGGAGGGGCCTCAGACCAGGGGATGTCAGGGCTGGGAGGGGCCTCAGACCAGGGGATGGCAGGACTGGGAGGGGCCAGAGAAATGTTTACAGAGCACGTTGTAGACAGTTTCATCTGCTCATAGCTGCGTTCCTATGAAATACTGCTGATATTATCGTGCCCATTTTCCAGATGAGAAAAGTGAGGCTTGACCATATGAGCTGGTATGAGTCTCTAGACCAAAAGTGACTGAGCCAAGACCACCAAGGTTCTAGGTAGGAGAGCTAGGATTTGAACAGGGTCTCTCATTCCAGTTCTCATGCTGGTGGTTCTCCCTCCATTGGGCTGAACTGAGCTCCGCTCTGGTCTTGAAGTTAAGACCATCATAGCAGCAAGGAGGCCCTTTGTTAAGGCCCTGCTGAATCTGAAGTCCTGGGCTCTCTGCTGGGGAGGCACAAGGTTCAGGTACACTGGGATTTGCCCTCAGGGAGCCCAGCTTGGCCTGACACGCCCTCCTCCATGTTCACTCTAGTCAGTGAGGCCCCAAACCCCAAGCTCTCAGAGCCCCAGGTGGGAGGTCATTGCAACAAGGTGAGTCTGGGGAGGCTTTGTGGAGGGGTTCATGTGGATTGGGTGTCAGAGAATGGATAGGAATCCAGCATGTGAAAAGAAGACAGCATGGCCATTTCAGGTGGAGGGAGCAGTGTGAGTGAGGGCATAGAGGTGGGAAATCATTGGTCTTCTGCCAGACCCAGTTGGAAGACACCTCAGGGCCCACCTCATGTAATCAGGCCTGGACCCTCTTCTCCTTCATCCCCAGCAGGTGGTCCCCCTGCTCTTGTCTGAAGAGCCCCAAAGACAGGGGGCTCACTACCCCTCATCCCCCAGGAAGCCCAGGTGGGTTCTCCCTCTATCTCTACGTGGCCACGGCTGACCCCTCACCGTGTACCCTCCCTTCCTGCCTTCCTCTCAGGTGTGATTGTGGACAAGGTTGTAGAGGAGACCAAACCCAAGATCCTGTTGGAGCTGGGAACTTACTGTGGCTACTCAGCCGTGAGGATGGCCCGCCTGCTGCCCCCCGGTGGGCACCTCTTCTCCATTGAGTTCAACGAGAGCTTTGCAACCATTGCCCAGCAGATGATCCAGATTGCTGGCCTGGAAGACAAGGTATAGTTTTAGCTGCTGGAAGGGGAAAGGCAAGAGCCCTAGATGAGAAGAAGCCAGGGCACTTGACTCTGAATCCTTGACCAAGTGCCTTCTCATCTTTGGGCCTCAATTTTCTCATCAGTGAAATGGATGGGCTAGGCTAAAGTGAGGATATTTAACCATGGGTTAGGTTTCTGGGACTCCTTGAACTTGAGTTTTAAAAAAAGTTCCATCTTTGTTTTTGTGAACCTCTAACTAAAATTTAACATTTCTTCTAATTATTTAAAACCACTCTTCTGAAAAGGGGTTTAAAGATTGTCCAAGCTGCCAGAGGGATCTGTGACCCAAACACAGAGGTAAGAACCTCTGATCTGGGGGAACAGTAGTCCCTTGAGCCTTTGTCCCAATGGAAGGAGCAGCTTAGGATGGGGGTGGCACAAAGGCCTCAGCATCCAGGTGGCTCAGCATCCAGTGGTCATGCCTTTCCCTAGGGACTGGCCTAGAGAAAGATAACTACTTGGGAAGTTTTATTTCCCCTACTTTATGGGGCACTTTGAAAATCCATGAACCAGGACAATTAGGATGTTTCACTGGTGAGGCATGAACCCACAGCTTTGTGTGGGTTGTGTCTAATTCTTTTTGACTCCTGTTGGGATTTTCTTGGCAAAAATACTAGACTGATTTGCCATTTCCTTCTCCAGTGTGCCCCCATTTTACAAATGGGGAATTGAGGCAGTAAGGGTTAAATGACTTGCCCAAGGTCACACAGCTAGGAAGTGTCTGAAACTGGATTTGAACTCAGGTCTTCCTGAGTCTAAGTCTAGAAGTCTCCACTGTGCTACCAGCTTCTTCTTAGGATTTTAGAGTTATAAGGGACTTCAGAACATGGAGTATCAAAACTGGAATAGACCTCTATTTTACATAGGAAGAAACTGAGGTCAATCAACAAGCATTTATTAAGCTCTGGCTGTGTGCCAGCTGCTGTGCTAGGCACTGGGGATGCAAAGATCTGTGAAAGATAGCCTCTTCCTTTAGGGAACTCCCAGTCTAGTGGGAGAGAGCACATGCAAAAAGTTATGTGTTCTCTTTTGATTTGTTTTATTGTTCCATGATGTCCTCACAGAGTTATTGGCTTCCACTTGCCCAGTTCTAATTTTTAAGGAATTATTGTTTTCAGTGAGCTTTTGTATTTCTTTTTCCATCTGGCCAATTCTTTTTTTAAGGTCTTATTTTCTTCAGTATTTTTGTGCCTCTTTAAACTGTTAATTGTCTTTTCATAATTTTCTTCCTTCACTCTCATTTCATTACCTAATTTTTCTTCTACTACTCTTATTGAATTTTGAAATTCATTTTTTAGCTCTTCTGGGAATTCTTGTTGGGCTTGTGCCTAATTCACATTTTTCTTTGAGGCTTTATTTGTAGACTTTTTTACTTCATTGTTTTCTTCTGAATTTGAGTCTTGATCTTTCCCAGTCATCTTAGTACTGTTTTTTTGTTGTTGTTGTTTTTTCTTATGGTCAGGTTCTTTTTTTGTTATTTGCCCATTTTTCCATCCTATTTTTTTATTTTGAACTTTATGTTAAAGTTGGGCTCTATTTCCAGTGGGGGAGAAGTGGCAGAGAGCAGTGAGCACTACCCCCAGCTTCAGGCTTTTTAAAACTGCTGTTTTCTGAGCTAGTTCTGGAGGTTTTGAAGTTTTGGGTGCTACCTAGATCATGTGAGATATGTCATCACTGGCCCTTTCCCTAGAAAGGCACCTGCTCCCTTAGGATTGCAGTTGAGAGTCAGTGCTCCTCAGGGCCCTTATTCCCTCTTAACCTAAAGTGCTCCTCTCCACCCTTGAGCTGTGACCCAGTCTGGGCAATGGAACCAGAACCAGGCAGTGTCTGGTTCTGCATCCAGGACTCACACAGGAGTCCTCTGTAATCTCTTTCTGACCAGTTGCCAAATTTCCTTACCATCTCTGGCTCGAGACCTCCCAAAGCTGTTATTGCTTCTGTCACTGCCACCAGGGCTGACCACTGGCATTTCATCCACCTGTTGCTCCAGGCCAGCCTCCATCTCCATGTGCAAGATCCCTCCTTCCAACCTCCTAAGTTGTCTTGGGTTGGAAAAAATGTCTCACCCCAACTTTTTGTTGGCTCTGCCACCTCAGAATTCCATTTGAGGCATTATTTTAAAGTTGTTTGGAGGGGAATGTTGGGAGAACTCAACTGAGTGGTCCTTTTAGTCTGCCATCTTGGCTCCATCCCCCAACCCGAAAGTCTCCCCAGTCAAGCACAAAACAGGATAAATTGGAGCTAATCAGCAGAGGGAAGGCTGGGGAAAGTGAAGAGACCTCCCAAAGGCACACAGGTAGAGAGTGACAGAGTCAGAATTAGAACCCAGACCTTCTGGCTCCAGTGTCAGCATTCTCCCCAGTGCCCTAGCCCTTTTCTCCTCCTCTCAGCAGAGATCTGCCCCTTTTCTCCCCTGGAGCTGGAGTCACTGTCTTCTCATTAAAGGCCATCTCAGGAGTGATAAGGTGGCCTGTGATATTTGACCAGTAAGTCTTGGAGTTCCCAGACTCAAATCCTAATCCTGTTCTTGGCCATCTTTGTGACCCTGTGCAAGATCCTGTCCCAGGCCTCAGTTTGATCTCTGTAGAATGAGGGAATTGAGCTAGATGACCCCTGGACCCCTTTGCAGCCCTAGAGTGAGGACCCTCTGCTCTCTGAACCAAAGGACCAATCAATAATCAATATGTCTGTATTTTCAGATTACTATCCTGAAAGGACCCTCACAGGAAATCATCCCCCAGCTGAAGAAGAAGTATGAAATCAGCACGGTCGATATGGTCTTCCTGGACCACTGGAAGAACTTCTACTTGCCAGACACCAAGCTCTTAGAGGTGAGTGGGAGAGATGGCCAGAGATCTCGTTGTGGTGGGGAAGGTCCAGTGAGATGATGTGTGAACCACAGAGTAGTATCTATGGTAGTGATGGGGAAGGGAAGGAGGAAGATGAGGAGGGGGAGGAAGAAGAGGGAGAGGAGGATCAGGAGGCTGACTGCTCTTACAATTCATTTCCTGATCCCTTCTCTACAAGTGCCTTCCCCCCTGAAAATGATGTGTGCTTATTCTGAATATATTTTGTATTTTCTTCTATGTATACAAGGTGTTCCCTCAAAAAATGTGAGCTCTTAGATGATTTCATCTCTGTCTTGGTATCTCCAACCCCTAGCAGAGGGTTTGACTCTTGGAGGCATTGATTGATTGCTATTAGCAATGCATTGAGGGCCCTAGAATTTCCAAAGGATATTGATCGAGCTGTCTGAAAGTGCTGTAACACATACACTGTCTCTGTTGATCTCTGAGAAGCCTTTGACTCAGTTCCACACTCATGGTCTTACTGCAAATAGAGAAAATAGCGCCAGAGATGATGTGAACACCCAAGGATTTGACATCCACATGGAAGACTCTTCTTTATTTAAAATATTCCACCGACACAGTAATGTCAAGGATACTTTGCACATAAAATATGGCATTTTTCAAGGATGCTTTAGGCCCATTATGGTCTGTGTCACCTTGTTACCTTTCCCAAATAATAACTGAACATGTATGGATGCTGTGGTCCCATTGCCCAGCACATTAAGCAGATCCTTCATTTCACAAAGTCTTTCTCTGATGAAATCAGAATGTCAATCACTCTATAAGTATAAAATTATTCCAGTGCATGAAGGCTTAGATAGTGATCAGAGGCTTTGAGCCTGCAAGAGTAGATCCAGTCAAACCCAAGGGGAGATTGTGGCCAGGGTGATGACAGCAGCCCTGCTTTCTGTGGCACTCTACGGCTTCCAAAGCACCTTCCTCCCCTCAGTGCCTGTGGGACCCCCATTTCCCTCCCGTTTGTGCTTTTCTTTCTTCCTTCTGCCTTCCCCTCCTTAAGAGTTTTCCTCTTAACCACTGCCTCCCTCAGTATTCCTCCCTGTGCCCCCCCTTTACCTACCCTTTTGGCTTACTACTTCTTCCCTCCCTTCTAACCACTCCCCTTCTCCTCCCCCCATCCCTCCTACTAATGCCTGTAACGTACAATAGATTTTTATACTTAACTGAGTATGTTATTCTCCCCTTGAACCTAAACCAATGAGAATAAATTTCATATAGTGCCCCTCTTCCTCCCTCCTTTCCCTCTGTTATAATGTGTTTTTGTGTTTTTTCACGTTAGAAACCTAAACTTGACTATGTTGATCCCTCCTTGAACCAGAACCAATGAGGATAAAGTTCATATGATGTTTATCTTCCTCCCTTCTTTCCCTCTACTATAGTATGTTTTTATGCCTCTTCTTGTGGCATAATTTACCCTTTTCTGCCTCATCCTTTCCTTTTCTCCCATTACAGTCCTTTTGTACCCCTTAATAAGTTTTTTTGTCATCAGATTAGTTCATTTATACCCACACCCTCTATCTATGTGTATCCCTTTTAAATGTCACAATAATTATATAAATTTCAATATTGACAGGTAAGCTTCTCATATACGGATGTAAACAGTTTGCTCTTATTGATTCACAAGTTGTGTGTGTGTGTGTGTGTGTGTGTGTATGTGTGTGTGTCTTCTTTGTTTACTTTTTAATGTCTCTCTTGGGTCTTGTATTTGGAGATCAAATTTTCCATTGAGCTCTGGATTTTTTTTTATCAGGAAAGTTTGGATGTCCCTTATTTCATTAAATGAACATCTCCTTGCCTGAAAGATTATTCTGTTTTGCCAGGTAGTTGATCCTTGGTTGCAGTCCAAGCTCTTTTGCTTTACAAAATATCAAATTCTAGTCCCTCCAGTCTTTTAATGTAGAAGTTGCTAGGTCCTGTGCAATCCTGACTGTAGTTCCATGATATTTGAATTTTTTCTTTCTGGCTGCTTGCAGTATTTTCTCCTTGACCTTGTATTTCTGGAATTTGGCTACTATATTTCTTGGATTTTTTATTTGGGATCTTTTTCAGGAGGAATCCTGTGAATTCTTTCAATAACTATTTTACCCTCTGATTCTAGAACCTCAGTACAGTTTTCTTTGACAATCTCTTGGAGGATGTTGTCCAGACTGTTTTTTTTTTTCATCATGACTTTCTGGTAGACCAATAATTCTTAGGTTATCTCTCCTGGATCTGTTCTCTAGGTCAGTTGTTTTTCCAGTGAGATATTTTACACTTTCTTCTAATTTTCAGTCTTTATGTTTTGTTTGACCGACTCTTGATGCATCATAGAATCCTTAGCTTTGATTTGACTGATTCTAATTTTTAGTGAATTATTTTCCTTGGTTAGTTTTTGAAGCTCCTTTTTAGGGAAGTTTTTTTCTCCAGTTAGATTTTGAACCTCCCATCCCAGTTCACAAATTTAATTTTTAAGGATTTGTTTTCTTCAGTGATATTTGTTTCCAATTTGGTCATGTAGATTTAAATTTATCTTCTACCTCACTAATTTTGGCTTTAAAAATCTTTCTTGAGCTCCTCCAAGAATGCTTTTTGGGTTTGAGACCAGTTCATATTTCTTTCTGTGGTCTCAGGTGTGAGTCCTCTGAATTTGGTTGTTCTTTTTTTTTCATGTTTGTTTTTTGTTTTGCTTTTTGGAGGGCAATTGGGGTTAAGTAACTTGCCCAAGGTCACACGGCTAGGTTTTTGTTTTGTGTGTGCGTTAAGTGTCTGAGGCCAGATCCAAACTCAGGTCCTTCTGACTCCAGGGCCGATGCTCTACTCACTGTGCCACCCAGCCGCCCCAAATTTGGTTGTTCTTGCTTGCTATAATAGGATCATATTGTTCTTGATTTCACAGATTCCTTCTTGCCCATTGTGATTGCTTGTGTCTGGAATTTTTTTTTAATTTTAATTTTAATTTTTTTTAATTAAACAAATGCTTTATTAACTTCTGGTTTACATCATACATTTCTACCAGATTATGAGTTGCATTTTCCCCCATTTTTTCCCTACCCACCACCCCAGAATAGCAGTCCCACTAGATATCCCCTCATCCAATCTGCTCTCTCCCATATCTTCTCCCATACCCCCTTCGATTTTGCCATTAGGGCAAGGTGAATCTCTGGGCCCCAATGCCTGGACATCTTATGAAACATTTAATTTTAAAACTTCGATTTTCAGATCCATTCCCTTCCTCCCTTGTCACCCACTCCCTCTGAGAAGATAAGCAATTCAGTATGTGTTGTACATGTATAGTTATGCAAAACATTACCATAGTAGATATATTGTAAAAGACTGCTTATATTTCCCTCCCACCCATCTCACCTCCCAACTGGTCCATTCCCTACTTTGATACTGTCCCTCTTTAAGAGTGGGTACTTCCAATCTCCCCTCCCCCCAGAATGCCCTCCCCTCCATCATTCCCCCTCTCATCCTCCTTTCCCCTACTCAGGAGAGTGAGTGAGGGTAAGATATTCCATTTAGTATGTATGTGATTCTCTCCTTGAGCCAACTTCAGTGAGAATATGCTTTTGCCTTTTTGCCTTCCTGTTCTTCCCCTCCCCTGCAACTACTTCCCCTTGTCTCTTCTACATGAGATAGTTTACCCTACCCTGTCTCTCTCCATCTCCTCTTGCCACTTTCCTCTCTCACCTCTTGACTTCACCTCTTAAGAATCATCCCTTCCTTGGGGTGGCTAGGTGGCACAGCGAGCAGAGCGCTGGGCCTGGAGTTAGAAGGACCTGAGCTCACATCCGGCCCCAGAAACCCAACAGACAAACAAAAACCCAGCCGTGTGACCCCGGGCAAGTCACCCAATCCCAATTGCCTCCAAAAAAGAAAAGAATCATCCCTTCCCATCAAATTCAACCTGTGCCCTCTATCCATGTATACCTGTGAACATATGCCATGTACCCTTCTTCAATTATTTTCATAATGAGAAAGGTTTCATCAAACACTGTTATTGTTTTTCCATGTAGGAATGTAAATAGTCCAACTTTGATAAGTTCCTTTTGATTTCTTTTCCCTGCTTACCTTCTCAGGCATCTCTCACTTCTTGTGTCTGAATGTCAAATTTTCTGTTCAACTCTGGTTTTTTCCTCAAGAATGCTTGAAAGTCCTCTATTCCACTGAATGACCATATTTTCCCCTGAAACAAGATACTCAGTTTTGCTGGGTAGGTGACCCTTGGCTTCAATCCCAGCTCTTTTGCCCTCTGGAATATCATATTCCATGCCCTTTGATCCCTCAGTGTAGAAGCTGCCAGGTCCTGGGTTATTCTGATTGTGTTTCCACAATATTGAAATTGTTTCTTCCTGGCTGCTTGTAGTATTTTCTCCTTGATCTGGGGATTCTGGAACCTGGCTATAATATTCCTAGGAGTTTTCTTTTTGGGATCGTTTTCAGGAGGTGATCTGTGGATTCTTTCAACCTCTATTTCCCCCTCTGGGTCTAAAACATTAGGGCAATTTTCCTTGAGAATTTCTTGAAGGATGATTTCTAGGTTCTTTCTTTGATCATGGCTTTCAGGTAGTCCAATAATTTTTAAATTATCTCTCCTGGATCTATTTTCCAGGTCAGTGGTTTTTCCCATGAGATATTTCACATTGCCTTCTAGTCTTTCATTTGTTTGGATCTGTTTAACAGCATCTTGATTTCTCATAAAGTCACTAGCTTCCATTTGCTCCAGTCTGACTCTGAAGGAATGAATCTCCTCAGTGAGCTTTTGAGATTCTTTTTCCATCTGGCAAATTCGACTTTTTAAGGCATTCTTCTCCTCATTGCCTTTCTGAGCCTCTTTTGCCATTTGAGTTAGTCTATTTTTTAAGGTGTTATTTTCCTCAGTCAGGCTGTTGACAGTCATTTCATACTTTTCTTGCATCTTTTTCATTTCTCTTCCCAATTTCCCCCCACTTCTCTTATCTGCTTCTTAAGGTCCTCTATGGCCTGTAGCCAGCTTGTATTTTCATTTGGGGCTTTTGGTGCAGGAGTTCTGACCTCACAGTCCTCCATGCTTTGAGCCTCTTTGCCCCTAAAATAGGAGTCCAATGTTGAACTTTTCTGTTTATTTTGTTTCGTTTGCCTAGGCATGTTGCCACTTAATTACTTGATTTTTTGGGCTTGTTGCCACAGTAGGACTCTGCCACCAGACAGGGGAGCTTCTGCCCAAACGTGGGGTCTTCACAACTTCTGCCAGTTGTGTGGCCTCTGTAAAGCCTCCACCCACTCTGGCAAGTTGGATACCCACCCCAAACTTCCCCCCCAGACCACAATCCAGATCCAGGCAGTTTAAAGCAAGAGCGATTAACCCCCAGACTGATTGCTGGATCTCCCTACAGTTCGCAGACCAGGAGCTAGAGCCTCTACTGACACTGCAAAGTGGCTTCTGTGCTGCGTTTCTTCAGCAGCTTTTTGACCCCAGGGGAGGCAGCCACGCGTTCCCCAAATACTGGTCCCAAAGTCCATAGGGCACTAACCTCTCACTTTGTCCTAGGCATATCTGTGCTGATAATTCTGGAGTCGCCACAATTGCTGGTGTTCTGGGGTCCCTCCAGCCGGCTGAAGGCCCGGCCGCCCTGGGGCTAAAACCGCGGGCCTGGGCTCAGCTACCAGAGCTCTGCTCTGTTGGTTCCCAGTGTGCTGTGCTGCCTGCTCTCAGAGTGCTGCTCTGGCCTCTTCCTGCAGGGCTGCTGGGCTGTCCTCAGCAGGAGGTTAGCTTCTCTGTGCCTTTCTGTGGGTGCTGTGGCTCCAGAAGTTGTTTGGAGTCCCCTTTCACATTATTTGAAATCTGTGTGGGGCAGAGCACATTGGAAATGCTGTTTCTACTCTGCCATCTTGGCTCCGCCCCCCTGTGTCTTGAATTTTTAAAGTGGATTTCTGCTTATGGGATACAGAGGGCTCTGACCCACACTTTTCAGGCTGGCAGCTAGGGGCCTGGTTGTTGACTTTGTATGTTATAGCCTCTTTATAGACTTTGTCCAAGGCCAGGACTCTCAGTGTTACCCTGAGGCTCACAGAGTAATGTGTGGGGAGGGGTGCCCCTGTTCTACAGCTCAGGCAGGCTCAGCAGCTGGCAGTCTATCAGGCTGGTGTCTGCAGATTCAGATTCTGGTGGTGCTAAGGCACACCTGGGCTTCTGGTAGGGCTTGCTAGCTCCACCCTCCTGGGCTTTGGGATCTTGTGCTGGTCAGCTGAGGTGGGGCTTGTTGGGACATCCCCACCCTTCACTTCAGGCTTGGCAAAGCTTCAGTCACACCCTTCTTCTAGGACTCCCAAGCCTGAGGCTTTTCCCACTGTTTCAGGATTTTACATTGGTTGGGAAATTGATCTCTGGGTCTTCAGGTTCACGGATGGGGATTAGAAGAGCTAGGGTTTGCTCCGCCATCTTGGCTTCTGGAGGTTCAGGTAGGTGATTTTTGAACACTCAGGTGGTGGGCTAATAGCCTAGGAGAAGCTGCTGCCATGGGCGCTACACTTTCTCTTACTGAGTTCCCACTGATCTCCTGGTAAGACATCTGCAACTTGCCCTTAGGGTGTGTGGATCTGCTGGCTGGTGCTCACTCTCCACCTTGTTCTGCTCTCATATCTGTGCTGGTGCAGCCCCCATATACTCTGTGCTCCCTCTGCCCAGACCTATGTGGGCACTTTCCTGGACTGTGAATCTGCCACACTCTGTCTCCCAATGGATCCCATCACTCTAAAATCTGTTCAGATTCACTTTTTAGAGGATAGTGAGAGAATTCATGGAGGAGCTCAAAAAAGTTTCTGCTTCTGTTCCGCCTCTTGGCTCTGCCGGGACCCCTGTTTCATAGATGAAGAGACTGGGCCTCACAGAAGGTCAGTGATTTGTTCCAGGCAACAGCGTAAGAATAGTAACTACTCTTGTCTCTAGTATTGCAGGCCTAGAAAGCACTTTGCCCCAACAGTTTTGGGAGATAGATCTTATCAATATTCTTTTTCCTTCTTATTCAGAATTGAAATGGAGGGACTTGCTCAGGGCTGGGGAACCTGCAGCCTCCAGGCCACATGTGACCCTCCTCAGGTGTGGCTCTTTGACTGAATGTAAACTTCAGAACAAATCCCCTTCATAAAAGGACTTGGACTCAGTTAAAAGGCCCTACCCAGGGACCTAGAATGGTACATGTGGCCTGGAGGCTGCAGGTTCCCCAGCCCTGGACTTGCTCGTGTTCATAGGGTGAACAGCCTGGATCAGGTCAGTGTGAGAAGGGTCAGACAGGGCATCTCCCTGCCCCTAGGCTCATCCGAGGCCCCCTGGACACCCCTAGATGAGCAGCCACAGTGGGGAGAGGATGAGGAGACATCAGCATCTCGATTAAATTTAGCACACTGACAAGCTTTTGAATGTATCTGGTTTTCTTCAAAGAACAAACTTTTAAAAGTAATGTGGAGAGAAAAGTCTCTGTGCAGGCACAGTCCTTGATCGAGCTCACCTGGCTGGGTCACCTGACCCATGCCCTGGGCACAGGAGAGCCTGGGGGTAGATTTGCTTCCCAGCTCTCTTTGTTCTGGGCCTCTTGCCACTTGTTTAGCTAGAAGGTGACCTTGAGCAGGACTAAAGGGCCTGCTGAGAAAGATTGAAAAAACAAAACCAGCTGGACTTTTGTGTCTTTGGTGAAAGACAAGTGAGGTGGTGTTTGTTAAGTGCTATCAGCGTGTGTGTGTGTGTGTGTGTGTGTGTGTGTGTGTGTGTGTGTGTGTGCGGGGCGGGGGAGGGGAGGGGCAGAAAGTTGGCTGTAGGGTGGAGAGTTCTGGCCACAGTAGCTTCTGCTAGTGGGACCCCCTTCTTCAGCTACAAGGCCCTGGGAAGGAGCTCTGGGCCTGGGACTTCAGCAGCCCCTCTGACTGTAATTACAGTGTGTCTGTATTTAGAGAAAAACACATATAAGCAAATACTGGGATTCAATAGCTGGGAAGCTGGTGGTTTCTAAATATTCTATGTGGCAGACTGGTAATTATCTCAAGAACTATTAGTTCCAATTCAAAGGGAGGATAAGTAATGAGTGGGGAATGCCAGCCCAGGCTCCAGCTGCCTTAACTGCAGCCTTTATCCCCTAGGGAGCACCCCCCCACCCCCACTCTCTGTCCCAAGCTCCACAGCCCACCCCACTCCTCAGGGTTTTGAGCTCCACAGATTCCCCCCGCCCAGGGTCCCAAGCTCTACAGCCCCCCACCTCCTGGGGTCCTGAGCTCAGCAGTTCCCCCCATGGAACCTCCCCACAACCCAAGCTCTGCAGCAGCCTGGGCCCTGGCCCTCCCTTGGCCCACTCTGGATACCTATCGAGCCGTGCTCACTCAGCAGGCTTCCAGTGAGTTCATTTTTCTGAGCTCGGCCTTTCCCTTCACTGTGGTTCCTCACATAGTCCTGTCCCCTGCAAATAGGCAGGGCTGGGGGGCCTTTTGGGGGTCTGTCACTCCTGTTCTCATGGAAGGCTTTCTGGGAGGGGGGTCCAGAAACATGGGGTATTTTAAAAAGCCAGCCATAAGTAGCTCTAAAGTCAGCCCTCCCCAAAAGAAGAAAAACAGAGAGGCCCAAAGCCTGGGTTGGCAGGAAGCAAATGGCCTCAAGTCTTTGGGCACCTTCTCTGGTATCTGTACAGCCTTGGCAAAGATGCCAAGTGGTAGGCGAGGCAGTCAGGAGGCCTGGCACTACCCAGCTTTGGCACAGGCCTCTCCAGCTTTTAGCTTCTTCCTCTGTGAAAAGAGAGAGGGATTCCAGTGCTGAGACCCTTGATAGCCACCTTGGGACCCTCGCAGTCCTAAGGCCATTGAAACACTGACTTCTCTTTTGAGTTTCAGCTTTTAAAAAGTCTTTTCCAGTCTACACTTACTCTCTCTCCAGCTTCCACCCAATGAGAAAGACAAAACAAGCCCCATTTCAGATACAGTTAGTCAGGCAAACAAGTGCCCTGGTTGGCCACAGCCCAAACCAAACAAAGCCTCCTGTGGTGCAGGAACCACGTTCATCATGGTCGGTCCCAGGGGGAGCAAAGGTTTATGTCTTTATTTTTTTAAATTTATTTTTGTTACATTGTGTTGTGAGTCATCTCCCTTGATGTTGATCCCTGTGTGGACCCGTGTCCTACATCCTTCCATACATGAGTGCTTTCTCGGGGGGGGGGGGGGGTAGTGAGTATCTTCCTTCCTAATTCCTCAGTGTTGATTTGAATGATCATTCATCTGAGTAACGCTATTCCACACTCAGCTTCTCCACAAACATCACTGTTACCATATACAGTGTCCTCTTAACTTGGCCTCAGCCCATCAGATCTTCCCAGGCTTCTCAGAAACCTCCCCTTTCAGCATTTCTTACAGCACAATAATCTTCCATCACCTCCGTAGACTCTGAGTCAGCCATTACACTCATTCATTTATCCATCCATCCATCCATCCATCCATCCATCCATCCATCCCTTTAGGCCTTGGCCATACCCCAGGTGGCCTCATTCAGCTGAGCCTTCTCGTGTAGCTTCCACCTTGGTTTGGACTGGCTGCCCCCTGGGCCCTCTCAGAATGGGAACTTGGGTTCTCTCAAGCTTTGGTTCACAAAGGGCTTTCCTTACTACAAGCCAGGGAGGCGGGCAGTGCCAGTATTTTCTAGTCAATTTTTCAATCAGCAAGCATTTGTGAAGAATATACTATGTGCCTGGCTCTGTGTTAAATGCTGGGGTTACCAAGAGAGACAAAAGCAGGGTCCCTGCCCTCCAGAGCTTCCATTGGGTGGGGGAGACAATGTGAAGACAGCTGTGTACATACAAGAGACCCCCAGTGTCGATGGAACAGGTGCCCATGTGAGGAAGGCCAGAGAAGGAAGAGGCACTGGGAAAGGCCTCATGCCTGGAGGTGAGATTGGTGCTGAGTCTTGAAAGAGGCCAGGAAAGTCACAAGGCAGAGATAAGGAGGGACAGCATTCCAGGCATGGGGCACAGCCAGTGCAAATGTGGGAGGTCAGCAATGGGGCCAGCAGGCCTAGGCTGTGGAGTATGTGGAGGAGAGCAATGGGTAATGAGACCAGAAAGCTAGAAAGGGGCCAGGCTGGGAACAGCTTCAGAGCCTGAAGTGGATGCTGGAGGTAATAGGGAGCCCTGGAGTGTGGTGTAGTGAGACCTGAGTGAAGGACAGATTGGAGTGGGGAGGGACTTGTGGGTGACTCCCAGTGTGGAAATGCCCTCCACCGAGGCAGAGCAGAGGGGTGCCTGGGGGAGGCTCCCACAGCTAGATGTGGGGGAGTGGTGGATCTTGAATTCAAGTCTGCATGACTCCATCACCTAAGCCAGAGGCAGGCCTGAGCCAGATTAAAATGTAATTGGGAAATACTTAACAAAATAACTAAAAATACTATTAAACAGGTGGTGTTGTACTTTACAACATGGCCAGCCTGCTGCCCACAGGGATCCTTGTGCACTGTTTAATGCCCCCATTTCTCTTCTGAGTTTGACACTACTTACCTAAACCAGGTTGCCTGTCTGTTCCCATATTTCAGAGTTGAAAACTGAGGCCAGGGGGTTAAGTGATTTGCCCAAGGTCTCACAGCTGGAGAGTATTGGAGGTGGGACTCCCACCTAGCTTGGCTGTGGGGAAGACAGCAAGAGACTTTGGAATGAAAACCTGGGGCCACCATGTCCTATCTGGATGACCTTGGACGGTTTTTCCTTCTCCATAAAATGCAGAGGCTGCATTCAATATCTCTTGGGTACCTTCTGGCTCCTGTCACCCCCTTCCTCCAGGCCTCCAAGGCTTCTGCACCCTCTCCTACCCCCCTCTGAGGCAAACTGAGGCAGTCACACAGCTTGTGTCTGAAGACATTTGAACTTGGGTCTTCCTGAGGCTCTAGGCCCAGTGCTCACTCCTCTGGGCCACTGAGCTGCACCCACCAGGAGGAAAGAAGCAGAGGCTCAGACAGAGCTGGGAGGGGTCTCAGAGGCCCTTCCACACTCCTCCACAGCCAGGCACTGACCTTCTGGGGTGCCAGTCCTTCTGTCCCCCCTTGCTGCCTGTGGTGACCCCCCAGGTGAGAGAGAGGCTGCCAGGCAGCCTAGCCCTGGCCCTGTGGTGTGGGTGTTTTCTGTGCCTATGTTCCAGATGCCTTCTAGGGAGGGGAACAGAAGAGAAAGAAGGGTGAGGCCCCATGACTGGCTTGAGGGGCTACCTTCCTGGCCCTGCCTCCTTGATTGGTGCAGTCACAGAGGAAGGCTCTCCCCTGGCCTGCTGGGTGACATCCCCTAGAATCCCCCTCCCCCAGGGTCCTTTGAGGGCAGCTGCCCTCCTAGTTCCATGGGCAACTCTGAGGATGGGGGTGGGGTGGGGACAATGGCAGATGGAGTTTCTAATTCTGCTTCTGCCCACAAGCTCCCATGGCTGTGCCCCTCCCTGACAATCCACTTGCCAGCCTGAATCAATTAGCTTTTAGACACGGGTATTTCTTGAGGTAGCCAGAAGAACAGTCCCCCCCAAAGTCTGGGGGCACAGCCTCTCCCTCAGACTCCAGGGAAACCTGGCTCTGTCTTAGCAAGCACATGCCTCAGAGGGGTAGCTCTGAGCCCCCAGTTGGATGGAGGTCCAGGAGCCTCACAAGATTCTCTGGGGGTGTGTGTGTGGTCCCTGCAGGGCCCTCAAGCTGGGCCAGTCTGTCCTCCTGACTCTGGGTTGGATGCCTTGGTGTACCTGGTGTGGGCACCATACATGGCTTGGTGGGTCATTCCCTCTGGACTGTCCTGCTGCACCTTTCTTGACTCTCAGCTGACAGTCAATAAAGTCCACAGTTCATGATTAAGATGTCAGCTACTGCCTAACCTGAAAATGCTTCAGGGACAAAATTAATGAGGCTATAATAGGAATGCCAGGCAGGCAGGTTTATTCTGGGTTTGGCCAGAATTTGGCCCCCAAAGTCCCATTTATAGAGGTGGTCGCCTGTTTTATCTGCCCTGGCTCTACAGGCCAGGCTTTCTGAGATTGCTAAAAAGGATGACCCTTGGAGATCAGTCAGGGTCCTGGTTTTATATGAGGGACAAACCTCTTCCCCTCAGCCTCGATTTCCTCACCTGTGGAATGGGGATAATAATCTCTGTGCTATTTCATTCATAGGGTCCGTTGGAAGCCTTGAAGCCCAGTAGAGATGGGGTGTAGTGGGAACTACATAATTTCTGGGTTCAAATTCTGCTGTTCCCTTACTGCTGATGTGACTGTGGGCGTCGTTTCCGTCCTCCCAGCTCTCCATCTCTTTGCCTTTTCAGGAGAACGGTGTCCTTCGGAAGGGGACGGTGCTCCTGGCTGACAATGTCATCTTTCCTGGGGCTCCAGACTTTCTGGAGTATGTCCGGAACAGCAAACGCTATGAATGCACTAACTACCCTGCCACCGTGGAGTACATGAGCCTGCGTGATGCTTTGGAGAAAGCCGTGTTCTTGGGCTGAGCCATGGGTAGAGCCCTGCGGGTGTGTGTGCGGCAGAGGGGAGGGGGTGCCTGGAGCCCGGGGTCTCACCAGACTTTTCTATTTTCTTCAAGTGAAAAAACGACATCCAAACCTTTGGAACACGGTTATAATTGTGTTTCCTGGAGCTTCAGAGTCCGTCTAGCCCAGGCCATCCCTCGTGGGAGCCTGCGAGGCCCTTGGCACTAGGCAGGGCTAAGTAGGGCAAGGGGGCATTGCCACAGAGGGCCCACCTTCCCAGCAGGCACTTGGCTCCTCCCCTGACATCTGCCCCGGAGGATGAGGTGTTATCCGTCTGTTCCAGCCTAACCAGGCTTGGGCCTTCAGCTCAGGCTGCTGCCCCCATAGGGCACCCGAGCCTCCCAGGATCCCCTGTGGCAGCCCTGCCCAGCACGCCTCCTAGGCACAACGAAGCTGGCCGTTTTCCTCCTCAGTGCTTTCTGCAGTTCACTTGTCCCCACCAGAGGGCAGCAGGTGCCTTGGGCTTATTCATGGAGTCCAGGCTCTAAGCAGAGCCTTGGATCCCAGATGGAGAGCTGGGAGGGGCCGGCCACCTCAGGCCATCAGCCCAACCCCCTCTTATTGGGGAAACTGAGGCCCATTGAGGCCAAGTGGATGGCCAGAAGTCTCGGGGCCCTAAGGTTCTATTGCTGTGACTCCATCCCCTGAGGCCTTCCCTTGGGGTTCTGCTGAGTTCTTACCAAAGTAGCCTTGAGTTTCCTTGGCTTGTTTTTATAAAGAAAGAAGACAGCCAAAAAGGAAAATGCCATTTGATAGAGAGCCCTCTTCTTCTGGGCCTGGCCCCTGCCCCAGGCCCATCCCCCCTGAAGGTCCCCATGGCCCTGCCCGGCCTCCTTCCTCTTAGGGAAGAGTCAGGGTCCCCCTGCCCACACCTCCTAGCGCTGAGTTTCAGCTAGGGCCCCCAGATGGGACATCCCTCACAGGCCTAAGTGTGGCTCTCCAGCCACGTGTCTCCTTCCCCAGGCAGCAGCCGCTGCAGGACGTGTCAGTCAAGTCTGGGAGGGAGTCTGGGGGGAGGTGGAGGCAGAGAAGGGGAGGGAGGGAAAACCAGAGAACCCCGTTCCTGAGGGTCTGAGGTTGGCTGAGGCCTGGGGCTCGATGGTGGAGATCCAGCCTTGTTGACTCAGCCCAGCCCTCCTGCCTTCTCTTTCTTTCTATTCCTGCCTGAGCCTTTGGACCTACACTGCACTCCTGGGAAGCAACAGGGATGGGAGAGGGATGGGAGAGGCAGGAGAGCTGTGTCCCCACCTCTACTCTGGCCCTCCCCTGCCCCCAGTCACATTGGCAATGCCTCCTTCCTTTGGTCCGGCCTTTGTTCTTGTTCACAGTGGGGTAGGGAGGTGGGCTGGAGGACAGCTTGGACCCCTGCATCTCTGAATGCCCTCCCACCATCAGTTTGCAGACTTGGTTTTGCTGTGGTCATTATGGACAGTGTGTGGCTAGGGTCTCTTGGCACCCAGACTTCGGGTACACTCTGAGTCCTCTCAGCTTCTAGGGACCAGCCTGGGGGCCTCCTGCTTCTGGGGAAAATGGGTTCAGAACAAAATGTTCAAACACTCTTTACTTCCTAAAATTATACACCATTGGAAGGCACCCGAGAGGTCATCTAGTCCAATACCCTCTTTTTACAGGTGAGGAAACTGAGGCCCAGTGAGGGTACATGAATTTCCCAAGGGCTGCCTTGCTTTTAAGTAGCCAAGGGTGCCCCTGACTCATTCTCCAGCTCTCTGTACATCATCCCATGCTGCCTTTCCAAGCCGGGAGCCCTCAGCTTCCCTCAGCCTGGGCTTGTTACCAGTTTCAGGTTTATTAACCACTTGGGATCCAACCTCTTCCACAGGTTTTCCAAGACAGCTTGTGTTTCTCACTTAAAACATGGGGGGGGGTGGTTTAAAACAGAATGTAGACAAAAGTTTTAAGCAAAGATTCTTCCATCTCTCTGGTCCACGACAATCCATCCCTCTGCCACGAATACTTCAGACCTAAGAAATCAGTTGTGGGGATTGTTGGTCTGCACAGAAGAGGTCCTGGGATAAGCTCCCTTTCACAACAGGGCTGCCACTCTGCACACAGGTAGATGGCCTGGGCTTTGGGGACCAGTCTTGACTTCTAGCCTCGAGGCCCTTGATGAGTACAGCCTCCTTGGGCCATGACACTGGCCACCAGAGCAGCTAGGGGTGGGCTGCCTTCTGTCTGGAGAGGAAATATTCCCCAGCAGTGAGTGGGGCTGTTGTTTCCCTGAGGAATGTCAGAAGTGGCAAGGCCAGCAGATGTGCAGACCAATCCCTTGGGGCCTCAGCTCGAGGGGAGTCAGGGCATTCTACATCTGGGCAGAGTCATGCCTAGCTCAGGCTGTGTTCCAGAGCTAAGACAGGACTGCTCTGACTGGCCTCCTCCTGCTCAGAATGGACATGGTGTCTGGGTCTAGGTGCCACATTTTAAGAGATACTGGCAGCATCCAGGATAGGGGAGGGATCTCGACAGTGTCTGAAGAAGGCCCGAGTGTAAGTAGCTTGGAGCAGAGAAAAGGCCTAGCGTGGGGAGGGCTGCTTCTTTCACACACTGGAACATGAGCGCACAGAAGAGGAATTAGCGGGATCTGCTCGGCCCCAGGGGCCACGCCAGGTGCAATGGAGCATGAGAGCGCTGAGTTTCCAGCTCATTGAAGGAAGAATTTCCTGACCATGAGAGCCCTTGGAGCTGGTCAGGACCACACCTTGGGATGATGGAGGAGAGAATAACTGTGAAGTGAGAGTCTGGACCAGGTGACCTCTGAGGTCATTGAAGCACAGAGCGTCAGAGCTGGAAGGACCTCAGACTCCATCTCAACCAAGCCCCACTAGCCAAAAATGCCAACCAGCATGATTATAATGTTAGTGGGCATTTATACAGCTCCTACTAGGTGCCGGGCATTGTACCAAGTGCTTTACAAGTACCTCATCTGATCCTCACAGCCCTGGCAAGTGGGTGCTATTAGGAGTCCCATTTTATAGATGGGGAAATGACTTGCCCAGGGTCGCACAACTAGTGAGCGAGGAGAATCTGAACTCAGGTCTTCCTGACTCCAGGCCCAGTGCTCTGTCCTCTGTCTTAACAGCCTCAATGAGCCACTACATTTCCAGCAAATGATCCTCTCAAAATTGTCATAATTGTCACTACTTGGTCCAGACTTTGAATTTCACTGGGCTAAGGAATAAGTGAGGAAGATATTTCTATTGCTGCAGATTAGCCCCTGCTTTACAGATCTCTGAAGGCTGCGAAGGGCTGCAAGGGGGGTTTGCCCTGGGATACGTGACCTGCTATGAGTGGGAGGAAAGGCTTGGACACAGCTCCTCCCGGTTCTTTATCTCCTGTGAATTAATGAAAAGAATGAATGAAAAAACCCCATCATTAAACATCGACTGTGTGTCAGTGCTGAGCTAAGCACTGGGAGAGGAGATTTAATTCTTTTTCATTTGAAAAAAAATTTAATGAAAAAAAAGTCCTTGCCTTCCCTGAGTTAACATCTTACCAGGGGAAGATGATGCCAAGGGAAGTATGGACCAGGGAGGGATGGGTCACTGAACCTCAGAGTCAGGAGAGACCTCTGCTCACCTCTATCCAAGGTATCTCTGCCTGAGCATCTCCAGCGACAGAGAACTCACCATCTCCAAAGGCAGCCCAGTCCACTCTCAGCTCTGATTTTCGACATATAGGTCTGCCTCCCTGCAGTGCCAACCTGAGGCTCCTAGTTATGCCCTCTGGGGGCAAATAGAGTGAGTCTAATTTCTCTTCCAGTGGGTCAATCAACAAGTATTTATTAAACCCTTGCTGGCTTACAGGAGGAGGTCACCAATGGGAGAAAGAAGCCATAGGGGCAGAGGAAGGATGGTTGGTCTGGGCCCTTCCCCAACATGGCAGTCCCAGAAGGAGCTCACCAATGGGAGAGAGGGGCTGTAGGGGGATCCGTGGTGAGAAGGCTGCTGATGAAGGGTGGGAACACATTTGAGGAACGGTGACAAAATCCAGAGGGCCATAGTCCAGTCTGGAGAGGGACAAGGGCCCTTCAAATGCTCAGTGACAACTATGGGGCCCACTTCTCACCAACCCCCCCCCCCCAACCTTCTCCAAGCTAAGGAACAGACCCAAGTTCATTCAACAAACACTGTTTTGGCTGACTCTCCTTCCTTTCATATACATGAAATGAATGTACCAAATGCCCACTCCTGAGAGCAGCCCTGCCCTTGGACTTGTAGCCCACCAGGGGAATTCCACACTTTCCCAGACAAGTAAAGAGCTGATGCTTGTTTGCTTATAGCAATGCTTTACAGTTTCCAAAGCTCGAGAGACATTCTCTCCTTTGATACACATGACCACCCCCATGGCATTGTGGGGAGGAGGAAATCTGATTCCTGAGCTGGAAACACTCCCACAAAGCAGACATTTGGTCCATGGCTGGAGCAGTCCCCTCTGGGAAGCTGGGACCTGGCAGGCAGCCAGCAAATTCCATCCTGGTTCTCCTTCTGCCTGGACACTGGCCTCTTCCCCAAGTTTTACCTTATCAGGATTAGTAGGCCTATGAAAAGTCTCCAGAATCCTCTCTTTCTCCCTGGGCTTCAGGCAGTGAAGGCCCCCACTCAACATTCAGAATCAGAGTTATAGGGCCTCCATGCACCCTTATCTGAATAAGGACCCCCTTCAGTACTTTAGGAGGAGACCACATTCAGTCTTTAATTCTTTAATATAAATGAGTTGATTCTAAGACCAAGGGAATGGGAATAGAATGAGCAAAGACACTTGACCATCCTCAGCCTTAGTTCCCTCATCTATACAATGGGGGAATAATAAAACTTTCACTATATAACTCATGAGGTTGAGGAAAGGCCTTTGTTAACTTCAAAACACTATAGAAATATGAATGGTTGTTCTTTATTATTAGATGGATTTGGGAAGTGCCAAATAACATCATAAAAATGAAACATTTTAACAGGGAAATGTCCTTATCGATAAAGATTGGTAAAGAATCTTATTCATAAAGAATCAGCTGTGAACAATCAGACCATTAGCTTGTCAGAGCAAAGACCAAAATGGACGCGAAACTAGCAGAATAAAAATGAGAAGGGGACATGCAATTAAAGAAACCCCTCCCCAACCTGTTTGAACAAGTTACTGACAAGGGGAAATGGATAAAGGAAAGGACATTCTAACCATTTTTGTCCAGAAATTTAACTGGTTTAAATCAATTGCCACGATGATGAGGCCCCAAAAACCTTCTGATGTGAAGTACTCGATTTACTTGCCAGACAGAGAGGGACACAGCAAGCCAAGTGCTGTGGAAAGGGATGCTGGGAAATTGCCTCATAAAATAGAACCAGTGGAAGGATATGGAAAGCTTGGTAAGAGATCCCAACTCACCTAAGGCATTTCCATGAGTATTTGAGGATGACATTGGGAGGAGAGCAACAAATAGTGCAAAGACGAAAAAAAACCCATAAATATTTTTATAACACATTTTTTCACCATTGAAGATGGTGGAGCCACCACATTGGGACTCACATCACAGATGAAGGGGAAAAGGCATTGAAGAAAACTAAGCTGGGGAAAAGCAGCTGGTTTAGACTACACTGAGGAGGTCTGCGCTGGACCACAAAATTGAGGGCATTGAGGGATCAGCTTTGAAGGGTGGTGGCAGTCAATAGAGACTTTGGGTTCAGCCAATTCAGGAAGCCGGTGACCAAGAGACCAGAGGAAGGCCAGCCCAGTATCACTGAGCTGGACAGATCTTCAGGGCTCAGACAGTCTACCCTATTCCTTTAATGCCCCCTGAATGACTCCCAGCTGGAAAACCTCCAGGAAAGGGAAACCCACGGCCTCCTGAGGCATCCCATTCCCCTCCTGGATAGCAGGACTTGGTAGGGATTTTCTCCTTATGTCAAGCCTAAATTTGTCTCTCTACACCTTCCATGTCTTTAGGTCAGTGAGCACAAGCCTCCTCCCTCCCCTCCCCTTTAGATACTGCTCCACCTATGCCTTTTCTTCTCTAGGCCAATGGTGCCCTCTTCCTTCCATCCTGGTCCTTGGGGGCCATGGTCACCAACCCTTTCAGAGGAAGGAGATGAGGAAGAAGTCTGTTTATGGACCAGCCCAACGACCATGTGCCAAAGAGACCAGCAGGGAAGGGAGAAGGAAGGACAGCCTGGGCTCTTGTCTTTGGGCCTCTAGAAGAGAATTCCCATTACCCGGGGAGGGGGCAAGGGAGGAAGGGGTGGCTTGCTGCCCTCAACACACACACACACACACACACACACACACACACACACACACACACCAACAGACTGCATGAAAACACAAATGCAGGTACCCAGGTACCCAGAGAGACATGCAGACAGCAGACAGCACCCACCCATAAGCATAAAGCTTCAGCTAAGGGTAGGCTACTACCCAGGGCAGAGTGTCCGGGGGCACAAAGAAACACTTTTTGGAGTGACTTGTCATGCCATACACATCTTTCTCAGGAGAGCCTCAGGCACTTAAAAGCTTATGACCCTGGCCAAGTCTCTTTTCCACTGCCTGCCTCAGTTTCCTCATGTGTAAAGTAGAGAAGATAATAGGGCCTACCTCTCAAGTCATGAGGATCAAGTGAGAGAATATGTACAAAATGCTTGGTACACAGTAGGCACTCAATAAGTGCTGATTTCCTTCCTCGCTCCCTCTGTAAGTGTGACTTCCCATGGAGAGCTGCTGCTGCTCATTGGCTTCTCTACCAAGAGGCTGCTGCCCTGGACTGCTGGGCACCTGCCCCACTAGCCCGGCCCCAGGAAGAGACCTCCCACCTGGGGCTCGCATACAAGAGGGGGGACTGAGTACCAAGTCCCAGCCCTGGCTTTGGGACCCCACCCAAGTTACTGTCCTGCTCTCGGCCTCTGCTTCCCCATGTGTAAGACCCCTGCAGAGGGGTCACAATGGAAGTGCTGTGTAAACCTGAAGGACTTAGGAATATGGGGGCCCAAATATGTCCCAATCACGACCACAGCTGACGTGCATGTGTAGGTATTTGGGCAGGACTTAAGGCCAGGTCTCCCTAACTCCTGGTCCCTTCCCAGGCTCCAGCATCCCGGCTCCCCAGTGCCCCTGCCTGCTCCTCAACAGCCACCCACTGCAGTGGCCACTCATCCCTGGGAAGTCTGAAAACAGCAGGGCAGCATTCACTGGCAGAGGGGGGACTCATGAACCAAGGGTGGGGGCCATCCTTGCTGTTATTTACCCAGATTTTGTTTTCCTTCCCAAGGACTCTCACTGCGGTGAGATGCTGGGGGGCCGACATTCACTTCATTTACTGTCCCAAAGGTGATCTGTGTACCTGCCGCTTTGACCCACTTCTTGCTCCCCATACAAAATTGCCCATCTCCCACCACCCTGCCTTTGTTTGGGCTACTCCCCACCATGCACTCCATCCCTCATTTCTTAGAATTATTAGCTTCCTTCAAGCCCGGCTCAGCTGGCACCTTTTATGTGAAGCCTTTCCTGAATTCTCATCATTGCCAGTGCCTCTGAAAAAAATGACTTTGTGTGTGTATACATGTACATATATACATATACATACATATAGACATATGTGTATATATATATACAGTGATTTCATAGACATTTTATTAAAGATACGCACATATATGCAGGCACACACACACATACTTTGTACTCACAAGGCTGTGTCCATAATGTCCCCCACCCCCACGCTTTTTAGATGTGAGCTCTGGGAGGACATCCTTTGGACCCTTCAGTGCCTACCATGGTGCCTGGAAACCTAATAAGTGTTTCATAAATATTAGTTTTCTGTAGGAACACAAGGACGAATGATTGTATGTGGGGCACTGTACTGGGCTCTGTTGGGGGGTGGGTTGCCAGCCTCTTCCTCCCTCGTGCCTGGGATAGAGAGAGCCAAGCCAAGCCAGGGGGACCAACCTCTCCTCCAAGGTCTAGTTCCTTTAGAAGGCAGTAAGTTAAGTCAATACACATTTACTAAGAGCTGACTGTATGTCAGGCACTGTGCCAAGGGCTGAGAATAGAAACACAAGCAGAAAGGATAGACCCTGCCCTCAAGGGAGCTGAAGGGCAAAGAGGTGGGCATGGGGGTGGTTGACACAGAGCTGAAGGTGCCTGGTGCCCTGGGAGCATCATAAAGACTGCAAGGAGGCTGGCATGCAGCCAGAGAGAACTGAGACAACAATGCCAGACCTGGGGCATTCCTAAAGCATTTCACCCCTTGCAAAAGGTGAACCATCTCTTCTTTATCGCACATAGTAGGTGCCTAATAAATGCATACTGATCGATTTGGGTCTCCCCACAATGCAAGCATCAGCACCATCATTTTGCAAAAGAAGAAAGGGCGTCCCAGAGAGAGTGCCTGGCTCCTGGTCACAGCTGGTGCCCTGGCTGAGACTTAGGACCAGCTGTCTGGCCCCCAGCTCTGGCTCTTCTCTGACTAACAATAGTTTCCAAGAGCAGCAAGCTTCTGAGAGCAGATGAGGAAGCAGGCTCAGGACAGGGTGGAGGCTTGCCCAGGGTCTTCTAGCTCCTAAGGATTTGAGCTGGGGCTCAGCCCTTTCCTTCCCTGATGTGAGGCTGGGGCCCTCAGCACTGTCCCATGCCCATGAGCACCTGCTTCCTGGTCTGTCCTTGGAGGGCTCCATGGTGTTGTGAGTCTCTGGGTAGAAGCTGCCTGAGGCAGGGAGGCACATGGGTGGACCCGCAGGGGCCTCAGTAAAATCTCACCATCCTCTGGGCCACTGCAGACATCCCACTTACCTGTTCCTCTCAAGGAAGGCAGAGCAGGGGCCTGCCATCCACCCCAATGCAGCCCTCCTGGATGGCCTTATGTCCTTAAGGTGTACTCCACCCCACCCTACCCCTCACCCTGTGTGGGCCCCTTTCAGGCAAACTGATCTAGAACCCCCTGTGGGTGCCTGAGCAAGACCTGGGCTGGGCAGAGGGATAGGATGAAGCTAGGCCACACGGCCAGGCATGCATCAGTTCAGTAAGAGAGAAGCAGGCTTTTTGGGTTTCTCTAGAAAAGAGAAACACCACACAAGGAGATGCTTACATGTTTGACAAGGTATGAGAACTGGAAAGGCATGACAGGTAGCAGACACTCCAGCTCGGTGGCTGTAGGACTGGTGGCCCGATGGCAGGGCCCATCTGTTTGCTGCCTGATGGGGCTCCTGCTCCACACCTTCCCCACCCCCCAGATCCCAGCACCATGGGGTCCCCTGTGACCTACCCCCAGGATCACCCATCTGCCATGGTGGAGGGACTGGTGAGCCTGAAGAGCTGAAGGTTCCAGCACCTGCATGGCAAGCTCCATGCCCTAGAATGAACCCTGCATTTGGAGTCAGACTCTTGGGGTCAAATACGCCAGCACTCCTGTGTCCTCAGGCAAGTGATACTCTCACTCTGGGCCTTCTCCTCTACATGGCCACTGAAATCTCTTCTGTTTCTTGATCCTGTGGGCCCCTCTGATCACTGACTTCCCCTTCGGAGCCCAGTTTTTAGCAATGACATCCTGGCACAGGGACAGAAGCCCAGGGTCTGGAAATTCCTGCCACTGCCACCTATTGTTCTTTCTCTCTCCAACTTTAAAATGGAATATATATTTTACATTTTACAAATGAAGAAACTGAGGTCCAGGGGCAGAGGAACTCAGCTGAAATGCACATGCGTGTATCTAGAACTCAAAGTTTCCCCCCCCCCCCCACTCACCAGCCTCCATCTGTGCCCACACATACACAGTGATATTCAGTTCCCAAGGATGGCCTCAGCAGTGGGGAGTGTCTGAAGCATCTTGGGGACTGGGATGCTGCTCATGGACCTCCTGGCTGTGCCAGCACATGGGCCAACCTGGACATGGGGGTGTTTCTCAAAGAAATGCCACCTCTTGACTCCAAACTGTTGATGCATTTTTCTCTATATCTCCACCTCTCAGAGGGAGCCCCTGGCCTTTTGGCATCCACAGGATCTTACAATGTTACCAGTTAGCCTAGGGCAGACACCAAGGCTGCCATCCTCCTCCTCTGGAAGGGGCCCCAGGCAGAAGGAACCAGTGTAATTTCCACCCACCATGTGGGTATCCCCACTGTTCCCTGGGTTCAGGCTCCTTTCCCTGACCTTCCATCTGACTTCGGTGCTTTTCATTAACCTGGCTCTGGTAACTTACAGGCAAATGGATCCAGTCTGGGGTCCTCATCAGTGTCTGGGCAAGGCCTGGGCCAAGATGGTGAGGAAGGGGGAAGAACACACTGGTGTCCATCAGTTCAGCAAAAGAGAAAGCTCTGGCTGGGTTGGGTCAGTGGTCAGACCTGCTTCCCAGTGCCCTGAGGTTCAGCCCTCGAGTAGAGCAGAAATAGGACCAGCAGGGTGACAGTGTCCTCAGGAAAATCTAATCATGAGAATTCTCTCAAAGTGGAAAGGGTTGCCTGGGGAGATAGTGAGTTCCCCACCACCAGAAATCTTCCATCAAAGGCTAGTTGACTACTGACTGATACACTGATACACCTCCCAATCCCCATTCAAAGAAGGATCCAGGCCTATTTTCAGGTGGGGAAACTGAGGTACAGAAATGTCACCCATCCGGAGTGGCAGAGCCAGGTCCCAGCCCAGGGCACCCCACACCCTTGTCTCAGATGGGGGCTGGTGAGAGGAGCCCTGTTCCCATCAGTCCGTTCTTGCTGTCCCTCCTCCTTCCACACCAGCCCACTCTGGAGCTAACTGCCAAGAAATAACAATAATAATAACAGGTCCCATTTCGATATCGCTTTAAGGTTTACACTTTCCTCACAACACCCCTGTGAGGTAGGGAGTGTAATTAGGATAATCCCCATTTTACAGATGAGGAAACTGAAATCTGGAGTGGGGAAGGTCCTCCCACTCCAGATCCAGTGTTCTTTCCACTATGAAGAAAGGAGGTGGAGTATTGGAAAATCTTCTCATATGGAAAAGGGCTATACAATCATTCTTGAAAAACAAGTCACGAGTTACTTAAAAGATGTCCAGTGTTAAGAGACCTAGTTGAAAGGGCTGTCGATAGCGGTCCTCGGGAACACCACCGGCTGGCACTGGCCTCGATGAGGTGAGCTCTGGCCTCCGCCTCCCGCTCCTGCTCCGTCCCAGGCCAGAGGAGGGGCGGCTTCCTGGACCGACTCAGGCAGTGCCCTGGCACGCCGTGTCTGCACGCCGTGTCTCCATGCCGCTGTCCAGCCGGCCGATGCGGCAGGCTTTTGCCCATATCCATACAGATGCATAGAGACAGCTGCATTTATTCATGTATATGGAGCCATATTCTTTTTATTATACTCAAGAAGATACAAAGTTCTGTTGATGCTTTTTTTCTCTTTTTAATTTTTTTAACAAAAATTTAGATGTTTACTAATACAGTCATATTTTGGTTTTGAAGGTTTGTTTTTTAGACTACGAACAGCAGGCACTGAAAGTTCCCCTCTCAGCTGGGACCCCTCCCACGAGCATTCTGGCCTCACTGTCTGTGGGAACAGGGCCCTGCAAGGTCACGGTCGGGCGGTGGCCGCAGGGGTCCCAAAGCATGCAGGCCCAGCAGATGCCCGTCCTTCTCCTACAAACCTGTCCTACTCCTTGCCCAGGGCCCAGCTCGTGCCAAAGCCGGGGTCACACGCGCGTGGCCTGTCCTTAGAGAGGGGCATAAACCCAAGCCCCGATGTTCTGCTGGCCAAATGGCACATGCCCTCCTCAGCTGTGCCCACAGACCACCCAGCACAGATCTGGGCCCAGAGTTCCGATGGCAGCTCCCCTCTCCCACCCAATACCCTCACTCCTAGTGCTTTCGAGGTCAGAATGAAGCTGGCCTCGGAGGCTGATCACAGAACCCAGAGCCAGGCGGCCCAAACCGCAGCATCAGCCGTGACTGCCCAACCCCAACCCCACCGCCAACTTCCTCCTTCCCGTGACATCCAACAAACCCAATCCTCTCCAGCTGAAAACTAACCCACAGCCTCAATGTTAGTTCAAAAGCTAAATAAACTCTTCATTTTAAAGGAAAAAAAATATTAAATTCACAGTTCAGAGGCAAAGCAAAGTGCTATCTTCTTGGTGACTAACCGTAAGAGCCCCACCTGGGCACCTCTGCTCAGGCCCATGGCCACGGTGCCCTCTCCCCTCCCCCCCCCCCCATCTTCTCCAGCACTCAGCACCGTGCAGGTTAACTGTTAAGAAAGCCGGATCAAGAGATGCGGACCCGGCAGGAGGGACAGGGGGCAGGGGGCTGAGGACAGGAGGAGAGGTTCCCGAGGGGATCCATCGGAAGGGACTTGGCAGGGAAGGGGACAGACGTTTGCAAAAAGGAACTCTGGTTGGATGAGGCTGGGAGCTCTGGGGGGGGAGGGGGACCCCAAGGGGCTTTTCTCTCCCCCCTCCCAAGCCCCCTGGAATCCACAGATTGCGCAGGGGTCCCGAGTCCTCCAAACTCGATGGCAGTGGTGATTAATGATATCCTCCTGGGCGATTCAATGCTCTTCTCATTTAAAAACAATTTTAAAAAAAGGAAAGAAAAGAACCAAACAATTGTTGGACTCTAGCCCTGAGGGAAAAAAGGAGAAAGTCAGAGTTGGCCCAGCAAAGCAAGGAGCCCCGTCCCCAGCGGCGCCATTCTCTGCCTGGATACCTATCCCCCCCCAACCTTCAGTATGGGCTGGGCAGGAGCTCAGGCGCGCCCAATGCCATCCTCGCTCACCCCTGTAGAGGACGTGGTGGCAGTTTCAGGGACCTTCTTAGAGCGGGGGATCTGAGAATGGGAGGCACATCGCACCACCCCAAATGGGACGTGTGTGCGCGCGCTCCAACCTGGGATTTGGTCCTGGCTATCCCCATCATCTAGGAGGCACGGGGTGGGGGACACAGGAGGGAGACAGTGGTGTGGGGAGCAGCTCTGGGCGGAGGGACCCCAAGGAAACCCACAGAGCTAGCAAAGAGCCTGCCTTCTCAGGGAGAGGGGAGGGGAGGACAGGAGGGAGGGAGAGAATTGGGAACTCAAAATTTAAAAAAATGAATGTTGAAATTTTTTTTTTACCTGTAATTTGAAAATATTTAATGAAATTAAAACTGCATTGTAAAAAATGGCACATCGGGACTGCTTGGGTAGAATCTGGGGCAGGGGAGAGAGAAAGGGGGTTGGTAGAGTTGGCTCCTCGGCTCTCACCCTCACTCCCTCGCCGTTATTTTGGGCATCTCATGGGGAGACCAGAGCTCCCAGAGCTTTGGGTCACTAATCCGCCACAACGGGGGCTCCCCTCCTGTGAGTCTGGAGAACTGAGGCACGGAAGGCCGCCAGGGCGGGGTGTCCTGAGGTCTGGGAGAGCTCGGTAAACACTCCGCATTGGTAGATACTCCTCGGTCAGTCAGGAGGATTGGGGAGCAGAGGGTGAACCAGCTGGGATGCGGGGGCTGCTTGGTGGCGGCACACAAATGGCCCCATTGGGATCGTTTTGGCCTTTCGTGAATGTGAAGGGTTCAGCCGCAGAGGGCCCTCACTGCTGGGTGTGGGGGGAAGGGGCCCTGCCAGGGGCCAGCACATGCAGAGCAGGCTTGGAGAAGCTCCTGGCCAATGGATGACCATGGGGTGAGTGCGGCAGCTCACGAGACAAAGAAGAGATCCGTAGGCTCCTTTCTCCCCGGGGCAGTGACGGTGACAGAGGGCGCTAAGGACTGTCGTTTTTTAGAACATCTAGAAAAATACTCTTAAGTGTCACAGGCACCTCAGGGGCTCAGGTGGAGACAAAACTGAACCTGGAATGGGGAAGACTCTAGTTCAGATCCTTCCTCAGACATCTGCTGGTTGTGTGACCCTGAAGAAGTCACCTAACCGCGAAAAGCTTGCCTCAGTTTCCTCATCTGTAAAATGGGGATAATAATAAGCCCTCCCTCCCAAGGCTGTTGTGAGGATGAAGGGACACAATGCTTATACACCTCAAAGCTCTCTGTCAAGGCTAGCTGAGCTACTGAGGGGTAATCCAAACCCAGGTTTTCCCAACTCCAAGTCATTGCTCCCCACTGCCAACGAGTGAATGAACAATTGGAGGGTCATGGGGTCGATGGGAAGACATGGAAAAGGCCCATGAAGAATGGGAGGGTGTGGCTGGGCTACAACCTTCCCCACTCAAGGAGAGCCTGGAACCTCTGAGGGTGGGCAGCAAGGTTGGCTGAGCCCATAAGACAAGGAACCACCTGACCATTCTGTCACAACTAGCCTGTGTCTGGTGCAGAGGCTGTCCAGGAAGGACCAGGGTGAACCCTTCAGTGGCCCAGAGAGTCGTGCCCAGACACGGCTGGCCAACTGTTAGCCCTTTCTCTGCTGGGTGACTATCCCACCTCCTTCTCTGTTCTCACAGTCCTGGATGACGTCTTTCATGCCCCTTCCAGTCTGCTAGTCATCATCGACAACAGGCTGCTGCCCCCTTGGCCCCACAACCTTCACCTGGTGTCTTCCTCCTGGTCATCCACAATCTCTATTCTTAGGGTTTGAAGATTTGTAACAACGTGACATCATTTGGAGGATGTCTGGGTTAAAGGGTGGAGTTTTCCATCCGGGAGGAGCTGGAGATCAAAGTGCCATCTGGCTCATGCTTCACCTCGGGGCCCCTCCTAGTGTCTCCCTGTCATGTCTGTCCCAATAGCTGACCACAATGAAACTGCTTCACCTCAAAGCCTTGGAAACAGGGCTTTGTGAACCTTGAAAACCTCATCAAATCTGTCACCACCTTGAAAACCTTCCTTGAGCTAGTGTCCTCGACCTCAGTTTCCATTTTCTCCATAGCCTAATGACCTATTCACTCCTCCACCCACTGATGGCTGCCTTTGAGATCTGCCCTTCCACTGGAATTGCTCTTTCACAGGTCACCGTGGTCTCCTGGATGCCGAGCAGGATGGTCTTTCCTTTGGCCTGCCTTCTCTGTAGCTCTTGGCAATGCTGACCAGTTCTCTCCTCCTGGACAGTCTCTTCCCTGGGCTCAGCCCTCTGACCACCCCATGGTCTCCTCTATTAGTACATCCTCCTCTTTCCATATCCTAAGTGCAGATGTCTCTTTGTGGGACATTCTCCCCTGGCTCTCCCCAACCACTCTTTCTCTTTGTATCTGACCATCTTCCTCCCTGCATATCTAAGTTGGGGGGGGGGGGTCTCCCAAAGCTCTGTACTTGGTCCTCGTCTCTCTCCAATCTCTCCCTTGGTGACCTCATTAGTTCTTCTGGGTTGGTTCCACGATCTTGCCTCCCAGCCCCAACCTCTAGATCCCCATCCCCATCATCCCACATTCCACCTGGATGCCCCAACTTCATCTCCAATTCAAGATGTCCAAGGAACGACTTCACATCTCTGCCTCTAAACTTGCCCTTCCTCCCAGCTTCCTGATTTCTAGCATGTCACCCAAGCTAGAAGTCTCCAAGGTAAAACCTTTCAAATTTTTTAGTTAAAAACACTTCCTGGGGCGGAGCCAAGATGGCGGAGTAGAAACAGCTCATCCAAGCCACTCTGCCCCCAGATTCCCCCCAAACTATGTAAAAGGGGACTCTGAACAACCTCTGGAGCCCCAGCACCCACAGAATGACACAAAGAAGCTAACCTCCCGCTGAGGACAGCCCAGCAGCCCTGCAGGAAGGACCAGCGCAGTGGTCTGGGAGCCGGCAGCGTGCAACGCGCAGAGCGCAGGAAGCAGAGCCGAGCAGAGCCCAGGTCCGCGTGAGCTGAGGTTTTAGCCCCAGGGCGGCAGGGCCATCAGCCAGCTGGAGGAACCCCAGAACACCAGCAGCCCTGGCGACTCCAGAATTATCAACATAGACATGCTTAGGACAAAGTAAGAGGTTAGTGTCCTATGGACTTTGGGACCTGTATTTGGGGGAATGCATCAGCTCCCTCCCCTGGGGGCTAGAAGCCTCTGAGGAGACACACCATTTTGTAGTTTTCAGAGGCAGCTCCAGCTCCTGGCCTGCATGCTAATTGTAGGGAGATCCAGCGATCAGTCTTGGGGGGGTAATCGCTCTTGCTTTTACCTCCCTGGATCTGGATTGTGATCTAGGGTGGAAGTTGTGGGTGGGTTTACAGCTTGCCAGAAACGGAAGTTGCCCCCCACACGTTGGGGACGAAAATTCCTCTATCTGGCCTTAAAGCCATAGTGTGGCAACAAGCCCAAAAGTCAAGTAATTAAGTGGCAACATGCCAAGGCAAAGGAAACAGAAAAATGCAACCCTAGACTCCTATTTTGGGGGCATAGAGCGGGAAAAGGACTGTGAGGTCAGAAGTCCTGCTCCAAAAGCCCCAGGGGAAAACATGAGCGGGTTGCAGGCCATAGAGGACCTTAAGAAGGACTTTAAAAATCAAATCAGAGAAGTGGAGGAAAAATTGGAAAGAGAAATGAGAAGGATGCAGGAAAAGTATGAAATGAGGGTCAACAGCCTGACTGAGGAAAACAACACCTTAAAAAATAGACTAACTCAAATGGCAAAGGAGGCCCAAAAGGGCAATGAGGAGAAGAATGCCTTAAAAAGTCGAATTTGCCAGATGGAAAAAGAATCTCAAAAGTTCACTGAGGAGATTCATTCCTTCAGAGTTAGACTGGAGCAAATGGAAGCTAATGACTTTATGAGAAATCAAGATGCTGTTAAGCAGATCCAAACAAATGAAAGATTAGAAGGCAATGTGAAATATCTCATGGGAAAAACCACTGACCTGGAAAATAGATCCAGGAGAGACAATTTA
The DNA here is from genome assembly GCA_011680675.1 of Gymnobelideus leadbeateri. NCBI lineage: Eukaryota > Metazoa > Chordata > Mammalia > Diprotodontia > Petauridae > Gymnobelideus > Gymnobelideus leadbeateri. Next base: position 346,890 of record WOXC01011743.1, on the reverse strand, counting down.
AAAATTATTGGACTACCTGAAAGCCATGATCAAAGAAAGAACCTAGAAATCACCCTTCAAGAAATTCTCAAGGAAACTGCCCTGATGTTTTAGATCCAGAGGGCAAAATAGAGGTTGAAAGAATCCACAGATCACCTCCTGAAAAAGATCCCAAAAAGAAAACTCCCAGGAATATTATAGCCAGGTTCCAGAATCCCCAGATCAAGGAGAAAATACTACAAGCAGCCAGGAAGAAACAATTTCAATATTGTGGAAACACAATCAGAATAGCCCAGGACCTGGCAGCTTCTACACTGAGGGATTGAAGGGCATGTAATATGATATTCCAGAGGGCAAAAGAACTGGGAATGAACCCAAGGGTCACCTACCCAGCAAAACTGAGTATTTTGTTTCAGGGGAAAATATGGTCATTCAGTGGAATAGAGGACTTTCAAGCATTCTTGAGGAAAAAACCAGAATTGAATAGAAAATTTGACATCCAGACACAAGAAGCAAGAGATGCCTGAGAAGGTAATCAGGGAAAAGAAATCAAAAGGACCTTATCAAAGTTGAACTATTTACATTCCTATATGGAAAAGCAATAACTGTGACTGATGATATCTTTCTCACTATGAAAATAATGGAAGGGGTGTGGTCATATGAATACATATGTGAATGTGTGTGTATATGGTTACAGTTATATATGGATAGAGGGCATAGGTTGAATTTGTTGGGAAGGGAGAATACTCAAGGGATGAAATTATGAGGTGAGAGAGGAAAGTGGCAAGAGGAGATGGGGAGAGACAGGGTAGGGTAAACTATCTCATGTAGAAGAAGCAAGGGGAAGTGGTTGCAAGGGAGGGGGAGAATAGGAAGGCGAAAAAGGCAAAACCACATTCTCATTGAATTTGGTTCAGGGAGAAAATGACATACATACTAAATGGGATATCTCAACCTGCAGCAGAATAGGGGGAAGGGGGATGAGAGGAGGGATGATGGATGGGAGGGCATCCTTGGGGGGAGGGGAGGTTGGAAGTACCCACTATAGAAGAGGGACAGGACCATGTAGGGAATGGACCAGGTGGGGGGTGGGATGAGTGGGAGGGAATTATAAGCAGCCCTGTACAATATATCTACTATGATAATGTTTTGCATAGCTAGACATGTACAACATATACTGAATTACTTATCTCCCAAGAGGGAATGGGTGACAAGGGAGGAAGGAAATGGATCTGAAATTCGAGGTCTCAAGATTAAATGTTTCAAATATATATAAATACTATTATTAATACTCTTTTGCTTATAATTGGGAGATAAGATGTGCAGGCATTGGGACACAAAGATTCACCTTCCTCTAATGGAAAAGTCGAAGGGGGTATGGGAGAAGGTATGGGAGAGAGCAGATTGGAGGAAGCGATATCTTGTGGGACTGCTATTCTGGGAGGTTGGGTAGGGGAATAACGGGGGGAAAATGATTGTAACTCAAAATCTGGCGGAAATGAATGATGTAAAACAGAAGTTAATAAAGCATTTGTTTAAAAAAAAACACTTCCTTCTACCTCCCCTCCTGCCCCTTACCCAAATTGCTGCCAAGCTCTTTCAGGCCCATCTGTCATCTCTTGACTCCGTCCCTTTCTCTCTACATTCCTATGGTCCCTCTTCTAGCCTCACTCTCCACAGGGAGCCCCTCTTCCCCTCAGACTCTACACAGGGCAGACTCCATCAGAGTAGAGAACATCCTTGGTCAGCATGCATCTCCCTCCTGGTCATCAGAGAATGGCTGGACATGGTTGGCTCTGGAGATCATTAGAGATCCTGACCATGCACAGGAGACACCTGGTTGGAGAAGATCCAACTTTTCCAAGTCAAAATCAATCAACACAAGTGAATCTTGTCTCCCCTGAACCTTTCTGTCAATTGTGTGGCTACAAAGATGTCGCTTGCTACAGAAAGCTGGGTATAATAATAGTCTGCCTGCTCTCTGCCTTCTAGGCATGGGCATGAGCATAGGCGAAGAGCATCATGTGTGAGGAGCAGAGACCAGTTCGGGGGCCCATAGAATGTCTCCATCGAGTGTGCCCTCAATTCGTGTGTGGACCATTCTCATGGTTTTGTAAATGGGGGAAAGGAAGCACATAGGGATGATGCTTCCCTATTTGTTCTTGGTCATTTTTTAAATGGGGGATGGAGAATTTGAAGGAATTTTAGAGACCATCTAGCGTAGTTTCCTCATTACAACTGGGAAAACTGAGGCCCATAGAAGTTAAGGAACTTGCCCAAAGACACAGAGGCAGTGAGGTTTGGAACCAATGTCCTCTGACTTCAAATGATGATTGTTTCATCTTTTATCCTTGTATCCTTGTGCCTAGTACAGCTAGCACACAACAGGCACTTAATAAATGGTCATCAATTGATTTCCACTCTACCATATTGCCTCCTTTACTAGATAGTAAATTTACTATCTATAATTTTTCTCTTTCAGCATATCCTCAGAAAATTAATTCTTTTAAATCATTCAGGAATAAATTAATTGCTTTTAAGTACTTTTAACCTCACATCACCCCAGCATGAATTTTTTTTTTGGTGGGGGGGCAGAGAGGGTGGATGGATTTGGTCAGGTCTGGCCCTTTTCCCAGCTTTAACTTAAGTCCATTCTCATGTCCTCTGCAGCTCATGGATAAACAGAACAGGATCTCCAAATCTTGCAGGTCCACTGTCATAGATGGTAACAGATACAAGGGACTGTTTAAATTTTTTTCTTTGTTTCTCCAGCACTTTGAACAGCATTTGGAATATAGTGGGCACTTAATAGATGTTTGTTGATGGCTAACAAAAGATTTTAAATAGTATCACCTCACAACACAGTGGAAATCTGTGGAGGAGAAAATGAGGCTGCAAAAGGCTTGGCATGTGATCAAGGTAAGGGGCACCCTGAGAGCAGGTGGGGCTGAAAATCTTTCCAGCCTCACTGGGCGTGAGTCTCCTTCACGCATTCTGTGGGCCCCCAAACTGGTCTTCTCTCTGTTCCTCACACATGACGCTCAGCGCCTATGCTCATGTCCATGCCCATGCCTGGAATGCAGGCCCTTACCACCACCTCAGATAACCCCTCTATTCCTTTCAGCTGCAGTTCAGTGACTGGCTTCTGCACGTAGCCTTTCCTGTCACCTCCCCCTTCCCCCTTCCAAACTGGAATATATTTGAATTTCTTCTGCTTATGAGAGATTTGTTGTCTCTCCCTTTCGAAGGTGAGTTCCTTGAGGGCAGGGCCAAATTATTTTTTTCTTTATAGGCCCCAGGACCTAAGAGGGTGCCTGGCACCACTGGTTGATTGATATATGCCAACTTGATCGGGATGCTCTTGTCACATTCTTTATAAATTTTCTCTACCTCTTCAGTCCCCTCAACAGTGAGTCATGGAGAGGTGAGGGCCTACGGGTATGGAATACTGCTTGTACTGTCAGATGGGATGGATAAAGTAATTTTACTCTTTCTTATGTGTGGTTACATGGAAAGGTTCTCTGGGGAGGAGATGGAAGAAGAGCTTGGGAAATGAAAGTGATGAAACAAAAACCGAGATCAACAATAAGAAAAAAATAATGATAGGTGTGTAAATCATGCTTGTGCTTCCCATGACCCTGGCAGGAGAAGAGGCAGCTGGGTTGCCCAGGGGTTAGAGCACTGGGCCTGGAGTCAGGAAGACCTGAGTTTGAATCTGGCTTCAGACACTTCCTAGCTGTGTGACCCTGGGCAAGTCCCTTAACTCCTGGCTGCCTCAGGTTTTTCAACTGTAAATGAAGATACAATAGCATCTACCTTGCAGAGCTGTGTTTGTGTGCCCAGCACACAGTAGGTGCTTGTGTCCTTTCTCTCATGGCCAGTGAGATGCCCCATGCCACCACGGGCCCATCGGGGTGCCAGCTGTGCCAGCCTCATTGTCTTACAGAACCCAGAGGATCCCAGCACGGACACGGCCATTCCTGCAGTGGTTTTTCGATGGCCTACGATGCCGCCTCGCTGGCTGCTGGACACAGATCTCACGTCTAACTGTTCATTGTAGGACTCGCTAATCACTGAGCTAGTCACAGAGGGGCCTCCAAGGCCAGATGGCCCAGCCTCTTGGTTTTACAAAGGAGGAGACTGAGGCTCAGAGTGCAGCTACAGTGGTAGAAAGCAAAAGGGCCAGGGTTTGAAGTCAGGGTATGTCCTGCCTCCAAATCCAGGACCTTTGGCACTGAGTGTTCCTTTCTCCCAGGCTCTGGTCCCCTGCTTTGGGACCCTTTGCCACCGTCACTGTGGGGCCGGAAGGACAGCAGGGCCTCCCTCAGAGGGCAGATAGATGGTGGTGAGCTTCTCCCAGCTCAGGCCGGGTCTGTGGCTAGGACTGCCCGCCAAGCCTGTCCATGGTGGGCTTCCCTGGCAGGGGCTTTGGGAGGCATGAGGAGGGATCGGGGAGGACTTAGCATCCTTCTTCTTGTTACTCAGAAAGCTGGGAGGGCAGGGGCTCAGAGTCCTCATGCCCTGAGAAAGACAAGGGGAGCCTTGTCTGGGTCACTCCCAGGGTCACAGCCCAGGCTTAGGCTGCCTTGGGGCCCTTATGGCTCTCAAGCAGAGCGGTGGGCCCATATATGGAGATGCGACAGAGAAGGGGCCTCCTGTTCTGGTGGGAATGGGCCATGAGTGGGAGGTGGTGCCCAGGCCCTGCCAGGGCAGGCCAGCCAGGCAGGCTGGTTTGGGGCTTCCTTGAGTATCTCCAAGTACTTGAGGATGAGACACCAATACCAGTATACAAGGTCAAGTGGCTTTGTCCCCAGTAGTGAGAAGGGCCATTGGTGAGGGAGGGAAGACTTGGACAGAATGGGGGGAGGGGCACCTCAGAGCCCACCCACGGCACCAGCCATTGCCCAGCTTGCTTCCTCTCAGACTTCCTACAGGAGTGTTGGCAATGGGAGAGGGGCAGGACCCCTCCTCATCCCCCTTTCAGGCAACTGGAGCCAATCCATCACGAACGCATCTCTCTATGGCCCCCAGAGCCATCACTGGGGCTCCCTCTGTGACCCCTCCCTCTGTTCTGAGCCCAGGCCCAGGCCAGGCTTCGACCAGAAGGAGGGAAGGCCAGGGCAGTCCAGGGACGAGGGAGGGCCAAGCATGCAGCCCCACACAGGGTTAATCACAAGCTTTGGGCCCCCAGCAGAGCGGAACAGAACGTACCAGGCATGCAAGTTAGACCCAGGAGTCAACGGGCGGTGGCTTAGGGTCTCGGCCGTCCACCAGATTCACCGAGGCCCGGTTACTCCTGTGGGGGGGCTTTCTAGCCGGGTCTGTCTGGAGCAGGCAGGGCAGGGGCAGGGGTAGGCATTAAAAGCAAAACAGAGGAGGTTAATCAGACGCTGACAGAGGCAGAGGTGGGGCGTGGGACGTGGACGGACTGACGAACGCTGACGGGAAAAACAGACGGACGCCACCTCAGGTGCAGAATTAGTGATGAAGAGGCAGAGGAGGGAGACAGGGCACCACCCCCACCCTCATCTCAGGCTGTGGTGAAATGGGGGGAGGGCACCACGAGCATCCCTCGGAAGGCTGGGACCCATGAGTTTTGGGTTTGGATCCTGACTCTCCTACTAACTCATTGGGTCACCTTGTGAAATCACTTTATCTGCTTTTTCCCCAATATGACAAAGGGGTTAGAGCCCATCATTCAGCACTAAGGACCATCCCAGGACCTTCGTTCTAAATCCTAGGAACCACTTGGGGCCTCAGTTTCCTCATGTGTGAAAGCTCATAGGATCATGAGGCTTCATGCTGGAAGGAATTTGAGCTGGAGAGGTCACAGGTCACCTGCCGAGAGCAAAAAAGGACCCCAGAGGTGCAGAGAAGGAAACTGAGGCCCAGGGGCTACAGGGGCTGGAGGCTGAGCCCGAGCTGAAGAAGCAGATGTGACACACCTGGAGGGGGCAGGGGAGGGTGGGTCTGGGGCCTGGAAGGGGGGCTCAGCAGCCCAGGGTCCCCTCCACTCCCTGCTCTCCTCCCAGGCCCTCTCCTCAGGCTGGCGTTCCCTCCCCACCTCTCTCTGTCTCTCTCTCCACCTCTCTTTGTTTCTGTCTCTCTGTGTATCTCTGTCTCTCCACCTTCTATCTCTGTGTCTCTGTCTTTCTCTCTCCCCACCCTTCCCTCTGTACCTCTGGTCCTGTCTCTTTATGTCTCTGTCCTTCTGCCTGTCTCTCTCTCTCTCTCTCTCACACACACACACACACACACACACACACACACACACACACAGACACATGGACCCACAGACACATGCAGATGTCAGAGCTCCCCAAAGACCCAGAAGCCGGACAGGAAACACTGGAGCAGCAGGCGGGGGTGGGGGAAGGGCAGCAGGGCTGAGAAGAGGATGGGCCTGGGGCAGTCTCTCTCCTGGGCAGCCATTTGGACCTGCCACACTGGGGCTGGGGGGCCCTAAAGGCTGCCCAGGCATGGCTGGGGGAAGGGAGAACGGCCCCAATGTGTGCAGGGGACCAAACCTTGGCTCCTCACTGGGCCTTCTCCTCCTCCTCCTCCTCCTCACCTCTCTCACACACACAAGGTCTGGGTCCCATAACTGACCCCCACCTGAGAACTTATACTTTTGAGCAGAGGATTCTGGGAGGCTGAAAGGATGGGGTGTTACCCCCATAATCCCACTCCCAAATCTGCCTCCTATAAAGTCCCCGACAGCCTTCACCACAAACTTAGAGACCACCTGGTGCACAGCAGGCTCCTCCTGTGGTCCCCTGAGGACGGCTGGCTCCCTCTCTATCTCCAAGTTACTCAGCACTGCTTCATACTTAGGCCCCATGTCCAGTGTAAGCTTCTAGAGTGGAGTTCTACACGATCTCTGGAGCGCACCCAGGGCCAGGAGCATAGTAGGTGCTCCACCTGCTTGTGAATTGCCCCTTCGCCTGGCCTCTCTGTGCTCCAGACCCTGCCAGCTGCCTGGGGGCGCTCCCAATGGGAGCCCAAGGCCATCTAGGCTCTTCTGTCCATTTAACTGGGAGCCCCCTGAGGGAAAGGACTGTGGTTCTGCCTCCCTTTGTATCCCCAGCACCTCATAAACAGTAGGAGCTTAATAAGTGCTTGCTGGCAGCTTCCTTGATGCCATCTCTACCGCTAGTCCCCTCCCCCCACTTTCCACCGCGACAGTGCCCACCTTCGTCTCCACCCCTACCTCCTCTTACCTGGACCATCATCCCTCTCATGAGCTTTGGAGGGGTCGGCGGCTGACAAATGGATTTCCTCACAGATCTCTAAAGTAGGCAGCCCCCTAACTGGCCACTGCTCTCTTCCCTCCATATCCCTCTGGACTAATCTTCCTGATTACATCACCCCTCACTCAACAACTTGGTAGTGTCTATTTGTAAGATGGATTCTCATTCCTCACTCACCCTGGCATTCAAAGCCTTCTCTAATCCAGTCTTGGCTCCCATTACTTGCTCCCCCTTCCTGGCACTTTGTCACTCACTAAGTCAGTTAAGGCATGCTGCCCTGACTGGCCTGATGTAGAGTACAAGGTTTGTGGGGCCCCTCCCAGCTCTGGCTCTATGACACCCCGGCCAGACCGTCAGCTCCCAGAGGGCAGGAGTATCTCTGCCATGGGTCATAGCCAAGAACTGGGCACACAGTCAGCCTTCAACAAGGACCTATTGACTGAACGCCCCACCTTCCACACTACTCTGCTGACACGAGGCCACTTCTACAGGCATCCATGCATGCACACCCACATACGTGGTCATTCCCATGCCCCCAGCTGCTGGTCACCATGGGACTGAGCCTAAATGTCCATCCCTACCACAGAGTCTGCCCATCAGGTGTGGAGAGGGGTCAGGACTGAATGGCTAAACCTATGATGAGAAGGAAAACAGACATTTGGGGAATATCCAGCTGCGGGGATTTGTGGGTGAAACTGAGAGTTGGGGGTGTTGGGTGTTCCCTTCACCATGGCAGGAGGCCCTCCCCTTGGGGCTTTCACACTCAGCTCTGAGCTGACAGATTCTGAGACAGAAGGTCGAGGAGGACCCCATGCCCTGTGATGCTCCCTAGCCAGGCTAGGTCCCAGGGAAGGGCTTCTCACATCAACCACTTACTTTCAAAGGCTCCTTCTCAGACGCATCCCCCGAGGGGTCCCCAGCCCGGTATTTCCGTTCCCGATGGTCAATGGTGGAATAACCATCTAAGGAAGACAGAAACAAAGATGGCAAATTTCTTGTAGTACTTTAGGACTCCAGGGTCTTCTTCCCACAATCCAGAGTGGAAGGCAGGTGGAGGGTCAGCATCCCCATTTCACAGATGAGAAAACAGGCTCCACCCAACCACCTGCCAAGGCAGGAGACCAAGCTCAGTCCACCTGCTGTAACAGGACCTTTCTCAGCCTGGTTCAGATCCCCCCTCCATCACCGCTCAAGCTCTCCTCCTGGCCTTTGGGGACTGGAGAAGCAGAGGCTCTGCGATCCCATCCCCTCCTCCCAGGAAGAGCCCATTCTGTCCTTCCAGAATTATGGAAAGATGAAGTCACCCGATGCCTACAATGCCTGCCTTCTGCCCTACACTAACTGAGCCTTGACACCCCTTTAAGCTGTCTTCCCATAGTTTCTTTTCAGAGTAAATGCTAGTAGATAAAGGAAAGGTCCAGATTCACTGCCTTGCATTGTTTCCTGAGCTCAGCATTTCATCTCTTTCCTCCATGCCTTTGCAAAGGCTGTCATTCATGCCTGGAATGCCCTCCCTCCTCACCTCCATCTCTGGGAAACACTGGCTTTCAAGGCTCCAGACCACCTCGTAAAGGAAGGCTCTCCCTCCTCAATTATCTGGGGTTCATACCTCTATGTCCATGCTGGTACCTCCTTCCCAACCCTACCCACCCTCAGAATGCAAGCCCCTTGAGGGGAAGAATTCACTTTTATTTTTGTCTCTGTATCCCTAAACACAGGGCTTTGTATACAATAGAAGCTTAAGAAATGCCTGTCAAATTAACACGTACTGACCAGGGGTGGCTCAGCAAACATTCATGAAGTTCCTTCTGCATACAGAGCCCAGCCCTGGGAGAGATACAGAGCTACCTGCCTTCTCCTGTGATATTCCCTGTCTTAGCTCTGGGCCCCCAAGTGCCAGCCCACCTCTGGTGTCCCGTCTGGCTAGTGCACAACATGCCTTGGTGGAAAGAGTAGCAGGTGTGTACTGAGAAGACCTGGGTGTGAATCCTGCCTCTGACACAAACTAGCTGTGTGACTTTGGGGAAGTCATGGCTCTCAGGGCCTCAGTTTCCTCCTCTGTAAAATGAGGGAGTGGAGCTTGATGGCTGCTGAGGTGCCTTCCAGCTCTGGATCTAGGGTCCTATAATCCTTCCCTGACCCCATCCCCATCCTTTCTGCTGCCTCAGTGCCTTCAATTCCTCCATCTCCCTGCTTGGTGGGTATTGGACTCAAGCAGCACAGAACCCCAGGCTCTAGATCCCCTCACTCCAGGACTAGGGCTCTTTCTACTATGCCAATTCCAAGTTTGAATCCTGATTTCAGTACTTACTCTCTACTTGGCCTTGGAAAAGCCCCTCCCCCAGTCTAGGCCTCAGTTTCCCTGTATGTAAAGTGAGGAGGCAGGGCTGAATGCCCTTTGAGATCCCTCTAAGTTCAGAGCAGGGGTCTGGCAGGACCCCAGCACCTACCCTGATTGGGGGGAGGTAGCCTAATGATCACAGAAGGCGTGGGGCTGCCTGTGGAGCCTTGGCAGGGATGACACATTCCCCTCGTTAGCAGTGACAAATGGCTCCTCCCGTCTCATCTGACAGCCCTGTCACCCTCACTAAGTGACAGGCAGACTTATGTTTCCCGGGCAAGCCTGTCTTGCACTCACCATAATGGAGGGATTGACATTAGTTTTCCTTCCTGTAAGGCTGAGTTTTCTGGCCGGCCTCCTGACTGAGATTCCCCCTCCCCCCCTCCAGCCCTGCCTCCCCTCTGTTCAGTCTCAAGAGGACCAGCGTTCTCTGGGGACGGTCATTAGAGGGACTTCTAGTTCTAGTGGCTGCCCACTCCTCCCAGCCATCCCCTGGACCCCCGACACTCACTGTCCTTAATGTGACTCTCCCCCTGGCTCCCCAAGTTTGATTATGCAGCCCTCAGAAGAACCTGACTCCCAGACCAAGGCTCTTTCCCCAAATCATCCCGGCTCTGGGTCTTTTCTCAGGTGTAGAGCTCCCCACCATCACCAGAAACCAACACCCCAGCACACAGGAGCTCCCTGGGTCAGGGTCACTCTTAGTTGGAAAGGGGGCAGGGAAGCAAGCCCTGGGCTAGGAGGAAGAACAACTTATCCTGGACCTTACCAAGGCTCAATTTCAATGGCAAGAAAGTGGGGACTTGTCAGAGAAGAGTGATCGGGCAGATGGCTAGATTAAATGGTGCCTGAGGCTGCTGCTAATTCTTACATCCTAATACTCTATGGCACATTTGAAGACTTCTTGGTCTGCCAGTGGAAATGCCCCCCAAATCTCTTCCATGGACCCAGCCCTGAGACCCTAACTTGGTCCCAACTGTAAACATCAGGAGTCAGACCGCCTCTGGCTCTCACAAGGCATGAGGATCGGGAGAGCTGGAAATAAGACTGTGGCAAGGACACACTACAGACCGCCTGGACAGAGGGAGGAAATACATCACAAACCTGGCCCAGAAGGAAGGTACCAGAGAGGGGGAGGGAAGGGCAGCCTCAATTATGCAGACTTCGGCTAGTGCTCTGCCCTACCTCCAGCAGCTAACAGATAAACCCTGTGACCTCACCTTGGAAAGATGGAAGGAGAAATCAAGAGAATTGCTAATCTGGCAAAGGTAAACACCAGCCTCGTGACCCTCCTTCCCAGAGTGACTGTGTTCTGTGATGGCAAAGATGAGGAAAACTGGGCATGGCCTCATGTGCGCCCCGGGGCTCAGGAAAGCAAACTTCCAATAGTTTGGAGAAACAGCATTGAACGGATTTAGGTTTTGCAGAAGCCAGCTCAGGGCCCAGCACAGAGAGCTCCAGAAGGAAACCCCCTGCTGAGAAGGAGAGAGCTGCTGAGCCACACCACCTCCACCTGCCTCCCTCGGCTTTCCCTTCATATGGTCTTCTCTCTGCATTTGGTTTTCTCCAGTGAGGTGAGGTGTGAGTGAGGAGAGGATGATGTGGGATGACCACAGTGCTCGGGTCAGGCTCAGAATTAAACAATAACAGATGCTTGGAAGAGAGCAAGGGAGGGTAACTGAGGTGAGATAAAGAAGCTATTCCCATCCCACCCTGCTCAGCTCACTGCCCGGCACATAGCAGGCACCCAGACCGCTGCCTGGCACACAGTAGGTGTCCAGACTGCTGCCTGGTACACAGCAGGCACTCAGACCGCTGCCTGGCACACAGTAGGCACTCAGCCTGCTGCCTGGCACACAGTAGGTGCCTAACCCACTGCCTGGCACACAGTAGGTGCTCAGTCTGCTGACTGGCACACAGTAGGCCCCTAACCAATGAAAGCTGGCTGACCTATCCAATGAGGCCCTTCACTGGGGTTCGTGAAGGGTTCGTTCTTTTGAGTATTTTGATGGCTGTATTTCATTATCACTGGTGTCCTTTGGGATGTTCTGCATTTTACTTTATACATTTAAAAACCTGCTTCAGAGAAGGAGGCCCACTGGCTTTTCCAGATGACCAGAGGGGCCAGGACACACAGAAAGGCTGTGACCCTTGGGAGAGGGACAGTGTCAGGAGCCCCAAATTCTATGTGCTGGCTGCTGTCCTAAGTGCTTCACAAACAGTACCTCATTTCTTCTTCACCACTACACCGGGAGGCAGGTGCTGTCATTATCCCCATTTTATAGGTAAGAAAACTGAGGCAACAGGGCCAAGCGACTTGCCCAGTCACACAGCTAGTAAGTGTCCGAGGCCAGATCTGAAGTCAGGTCTTCTGGATTCTAGGCCCAGCTCCCTGAAACACTCAGCCACCCAGAAGGAACTGGGGCTGGAAATGAATGACAAAAGGTGGTGTTTTTCTTCTCTTTTTAGTGATGGCAAGCATGAAAGGGATCGAGGAATGCACACAGTAGGAGCTTACTAAATGTCAGCTGACCCATGGCATTAGATCATGGTGAGAAGGCTGAATCCCTTAGCTTGTATTTTGCTTGTTCTAGCTTCCCAGGAGAATAAATGTTGGCCTCAGAAGGCCAGAAGAAGCCAGTCAGCAAAGGGAGTGGAGACTCCAGCTAAGGAGGGGATGGACAGGCAGCCCCGGCCACTTTCAGTGAGCTCAGGTTACCACATGTTGATGTAGATACAGAGGGGTTTGCAGACTGTACCTCCTGTGCCAGGGGAAATCTGCACATGCTTGGGGTGGCCATTCCTCTCACTCACCGGCAGGGTTAGCCCATCTGCTGGTTTTGCCAGGGAGTGACCACTGTGTGTGCTGGCCCTTCTGGAGCCCCAGGTGAGAGCTGAGGGGCAGGTGGCCACCAAAGGTGGATAAGCAGCCCTCCCAGCAGAGGGGCTCATCCTGAACACCTCAGACCTCCTACACACAGGCTCAAAGGGCCAATGTTACAAATGCAGGCTGGGAGAGAGCATGGCTGGCCAACAGCTTGGCCACAAAGTCATGGGTTTTGGTGGCAGAGTTGAAGGACCTGGAAACTAGACAAGCTAGCGGCTCTCGGGCATGGGGCCTCAGCTGAGAGAGATAACACTTCTGGTTACGGGTATTCCACCCTGGTCAGACCAGTTCTGGCCTCCACATTTCAGGAAAATCTTCAACAGGCCAGAATGTTTCCAGAAGAGAAGGCTGAGGATGGGAAGAGGTCTGGAAAGCTGTAGCCCAAGACTGGTGGAAGGAGCTGGCTATCAGAGGGTGATAGGTCTGGAGCTGGAAGAAATCCTAGTGATCCCTTAGGTTCAACTTACACCTTTTACAGATGGGGAAACTGAGGCCCAGAGAGGTTAAGTTTGCCCCAAAGGCAATTGATTTAAAGTCAATTTAAAAAGTCTTGTTTTAAAAAAAATAACATTCTTATGTTGAGCCCAAGGAAGAGAAGAGGTAGGGAGGACAGGCACATTAGTTGTCTTGAGGTGTCTGAAGGCCTATCATAGGGAAAAGGGCTTGGCCCTCAATGGGTTTGGCCCCAAGAGGCAGACCCCCAAGCAGTGGGGGAATGGGATGTGAGGAAACCTTTCCTAACTCTAGAGAGGTCTGAAAGGGGGCTGCAGATCCACCTGGGGGACCTCATAGGGTGCTATGTTCTCTATCTTCCCTCCCCTAGGGATATGTTTCTTCCTTTGTGGGAAGAAGGTTATGGTCCCAGAAAAGAGCAGACAGATGTCCTTGGTTTGGGGAACCTTAGAATCTCCAGGGGTATTTCTTCAGGATGGCAGGTAGACAGACAACCTTCTGTCCTACTTCAGGGACCATCTCCTGCCTGGCTGCTGTGGGAGAGCCTTCTGTCTTGGTGGGCGCAGACACATCAGCTAATGCGGGACAATCTACCTTCTCCCTGGCTCCTGAGTCAGTGTTCTCCCTGGGTATGGTGGGATAGCCCCTGCCTTGCTGAGCCATAGAATCGGTGGCTAAGTGAGATGCTCTCCCCCTCTGCTGAGGGTCAGTGGTCTCTTCTGTCATGGGGGGCTTGCTCTTAGAGGGCAGGCAGCCACCTCTTCTCAGTCTGGGAGAAGAACTTCCAGCAGCTTTGTGGCCTGGTGTGGCCAGTTGTAGCCCTGGGGGTCAGTGGCCACCCTGGCAGACAGGGGACACTGCCTAGGAAGGTCTCCCAGGCTGACAAGATAAATGGTCTCCAGAAGAACATGAGCATAAAAAGAACCTTCACTTAAAGACATGCTTATGGGTAACTGGGGGAATGTCTGGAACTAACCAGGCCTGCCAAGAACTGCTTCCTGGAACTCATGGGCCTGGCCAGGGATGGTATTTTGGATGCCCTTGGTTTCCAGGGCCTTCAGTCAGCTCTGGTGGGCTAGCAGGAAGGCTGGCCTTGGAATCCAAAGACCCAGCAGGAATTCCAATTCTGTCACTAACTCTGGGAGCCTAGGTGAGGTGTGAGCCTCTCTGAACCTTGGTATCCTCTTCAGGACGAGAGGGAGGATAATGTTTCTGAAAAGTTTCTCTACCAACCTCACAGGGAATCAGGGCACCAAGCCCTGACCCTCCTAGAGGCTGGACTTCTTTCTCCAGGAGAAGGTTATGCCTATGGACTACCAAAGGACCTTAATGTCTCCTAAGCAGGGAGGTTCTTCCCAGTCATGTCCTATTCTGGCCCAGCATGGGAAGCCCTCACAAGCAGCCCCTGTAAACATGGAATCATGGGGGCTGAGAAGAGACAATTACTCTCAGAGGAAGGAAGACTCAGGGTCTAGATGTCAGATCCCCCAGCAGGTGTAAGGGCTAGTGATGAAGGGAGGGCTGGGTCAAGCAATTACCTGGGCCGAGTTCATCCATAGGGATCATATCACGGCTGCCACACCTCTCGTTATCTACAAGACAAGAAGGAATCATTCCATTTGAAGGGGGGCATCTCCTGCCTCCCCTAGGGATGGGGACAGAGTGAGGATGGTCTCTTAGGCCTGGCTGGGATTAGACTCCCAGGAGTGGAGATGGGGAAGAGAGAGGAGTGGAGAGAGAAGAGACAAGAAAGAGAAATGTGACGAGAGAGAGAGAAAGGTCTCTAGGCTAAGGAGGAAGAGAATGAAGAAGGAGGAAGTCAGAAAGTCAGGAAGGTTGATGTGGCCCCTTCCCCCACCAGCCGCGTTGACCCCTGACCCCCAGCTGCAAGAGGAGGGCCATCCTGTCTGGGAAGCTGACAAGGGACAGATGTGGCCAGGGATGAATGGATCCCCAGGTACAGCTATGACCCAACACCCCAGGGTACCTCAGCCTGGATTCTCCCTAATCTGCCAGGATAACATCTTGAGTCACAGCAACAGGACCAGTCTGGAGGCTGGCCCTGGTGGGTATGATGGCTCCTGTGGGCCAGGCGGCAAGATGGACCCAGAGCCCCTGGCTACTTGCTGCCTTTGCAAGCAAGGAGGAAGAGCCAGAGGGTCCAAGAACATGGCCCTTGCACTACTGGCTCTGGTGTCGGTGAAATGACCTGAACTGGGGACAAAGTTGTGGCTGGTAAGTGCTGAAGATCAGGGAGAAAGCCATTGCCCGGTTCCCATGTTTGAAACATGCCCTTTGGTTGGCTGGAATTTCCCTGCCCTCTGTGATGCTGCAACTTTGCTGTCTGCACAAGAACAGTATTCTTTTTCTTTCCTTTATATAGAAGCATCATCTAAGGGAAGGGTGTTAACGTCCTCCTGATGGCCTTGCCTAGAGGAAGCCAGGCAGGTGGGACTGTTAAACTCTCATGAAGGTGCCAGGGTTTGCCCAGTGGTCACTGTAAGCAAGTCTCAGGAGGAGTAAATGGTTCTTCTGGGCTGAGCTTATAAACCTGACCCTAGAACCCCAGGACCTTGGGCTCTAAGGCCCACCTTCCATGACTGTGAGGGCCTCGAGAAACATGCAGACAGATGGGATAGAAGGAAAGTCTCCCTGGCCCTCGGATTGTCACCAGAGGCCTCCCAGCCACTCGGCACTCACCATGGGTCTTCTCCACAAGAGGCAGGGTGCTGTCGTCATAGCCAGCCTTGCCTGGAGTCCCTTTGGATCCCTTGGGAGTGCTAGATGCCACCGACTAGACAGAGAAAAACACTGCTTGTCATCGAGGGATACAGGACCCAAGGAGCTCGAGGGAGGGGGCCCATCTCCGATAACTCCTCGGATCTCCCCATCTCAACTCTATACTGTTCTCCTCTCTTCAATCCTTAGCACACTGACGATTTCTCCTCAGTCTGGATCACCCCCACCACTTGTCCCCTTCACTCCTACACACACACTGCTGAACCAAGGTGGAAAAGCACTGGGTTCTCTACAAACTTCTGTTACACAGCCTTGGCTGGGCCCTCATACTCTACCTCCTCATCAGCCCTCCATGGCAGCTCCTCCAAACCTTCTCACCTCTCCTCAAGCCTCCCATGGCTCCCCCCACCCTCTCAGCTGAGAACCTAGAGACCCTCCTCTTTCACAGATAAAATTGAGGCCATTTGCTGTGGGTTCCCTCTTCTCTGCTCCTCCTCATCCCCCACCACTCACCTGCCTTCTGTCACTTCCTCCTCCCTAACTTTGGTCTCACAGGATGAAGTGACCTTCCTCCTGCTTAAGGCTGGCCCTTCTACTTGTTAAAGGGACCACATCCCACCACCTTTGCAGCATTTCTTAAATATGCCCCTTTTCTCCTCCAATACTGCCCCCACCCTGGTGCAGACCCTTGTCACTTCTCCCCTTGGGGTGTGACTGCCTGCCTCGTGCCAATATATCCTCCCCTCGCCACCAAAGTTATCTTCTAAACCACAGCTTTGACCATGCCACCCCCTTAATTCCATAATCTCCAGTGGATCCCTATTGCTTCCAGAATCAAATTGAAAATTCTCTTTGGTTTTTATACCCTTCAGAGCCTAGCCTTTTCCTCTCCTTCTGGTCTTCTCTAAGGGCCAGCCATTCTGGTCTTCTTGATATTCTTTACACAAGACAGCCCATCTCCTGCCTCTTTGCCTTTGCATTGGCTGGGCCTCATGCCTGGAATGCTTTCCCTCTTCACCTCTGTCTCCTGGCTTCCATCACATGCTACCTTTTGCAGGCCTTTCCTGGTCTCCCCCTCCCCCATTGCTAGAGATTATCCCATTAGAAAAATAATAAAAGAAAAATAACAAAAAGAAGAAATCACTAGGGGCAGCTAAGTGGCACAGTGGATAGAGTGCCTGCCCTGAAGTCAGGAGGACCTGAGTTCAAATCCAGCTGTGTGACCTTGGGCAAGTCACTTAATTTCAATTGCCTTGCCTTCCCTCCCTCCAAAGAAAGAAAGAAAGGAAGGAAGGAAGGAAGGAAGGAAGGAAGGAAGGAAGGAAGGAAGGAAGATTACCCCATTAGCACATGAGTTCCATGAGGGTAGGGATCCTGTTTTTGTCTTTGTCTCCTCATGTAATGTACAGGGCCAGGCACTTAGAATGTTTATTGACTCCCGGCCTGCCTGGGGACCTCACAGCCATCTTTCTATTCTCCATGGTCGGCCTCCTACCCATCCTGGGCCTGGGCCCTTGCAGTCGCTTCTGCTGACCCCCAGGCTCAAGGGCCTCAGTCCCTCAGCAGTGCCAGGACTGCAGAAGGTGACCACAGTAGTGTCTCGGCCAGATCCTACGCTGGCCAGAGCCTTGGCCAGGGTGGGACCTCACACTAACATAAAGCTCAGAGTTCTGCCAAATGCTTTGCACCAGGAGCTTACAGGCTTTGAGCTGACAGGGATCTAGTCCAAACCCTCAACTGAACAGATGAAGAAAAGAGGCCAGAGAGGTTAAGACACTTACTTAGGGTCACATAGCAAACAAGTGGCACCTGAGATTCATGAACTCCTATGATGCTCATCACAGCCCCTCAAGGTGGGAGTAATGCCCACGGTATTATCCATATTTTATAGGTGGGGAAACTGAGGCTCAGGAGGGGACCGGGCCATGTTTACACAGACTAGACAGGACTAGAGCCCAGGTCTCCCTTCTCCAGGAGGCTTCTCCCAGTCCCCAGGCACCTTCTCTTCCAAGGCTGCCGTGCATACTGTACAGACCTGCAGGTGCCTCTTGGATCAGTAAGCTCCTTGAGGGCAGGGACTGCTCTCTGTGTCCCAAGGGCCCAGCACAGTGCCAGGCACATGGCCAATGCCTCATAGAGACTCACAGACTGAGCGAAGCATGACTGATTCTAAAGAATAAATGGGATTAAAGATTAAAGTAGCTGCTGTTAATATTTTCATAGGGCCAGCAGGTGGCACCACTGGCCTGGAGTCAGGAAGACTCATATCCTCGAGTTCAAATTTGGCCTCAGACACTTGCCAGCTGTGTGACCCTGGGCAAGTCACTTCACCTTGTCTGCCTCAGTTTCCCCATCTGTAAAATGAGTTTGAGAAGGAAATGGCCAGCCCTTCCAGCATCTTGGCCAAGAAAACCCCAAATGGGATCACAAAACACTGGGTATAACTGAATGGGCAACATTAACAATATTTTGTGAGGGCGATACAGTTGAACAGCCTGTGGTATCCTTTAAAATCTTGGCTTAATACTCTGTGCCACAGTGATCAGAAGGCTCAGTTGTTTGATTCAATGCTCTGTGAATTTTGATGGTGGTCACAGCTGGCAAAGGGACCTCCCCAGCCATGGAGAGCCTCCTGGGAGAAGCCCTGTGCAGGGCTGGGCTCTCACCACAGCAGTGTTCATTGCTCAGGCCCATCCACCAAGAACGCCCAGGTCTCTGCCAATACTCAGCGGGCAGACGTCCTGCTGTGAATCTGTGCATACCCAAGATGCTCCCTTTGTATAGAGATTTTTTTTTTGAACACTTGGGGTTTGAAGCCCAGTGAAATTCTTATTTGGAAGATTTTTAAACAGCCAGAAAAGTCTATTTCTACATTTCTAAAGTGCGCAGGCTTGAGAATTCTCACAGGGGACGCACTTAACATCTTTTAGGGGAAGACAACCTTGGTTTGGAAACGGCTCCATCCTCTCCTTAGCCGCTCTCTCCAGGCTCCACATACACTTTCTTTCAATATGCTCTTGTAGTGTTTAATTGGGTTGGTGGGTCATTTCATGTTCTGGGTGGATGACTCTTCTCTCTGCATGTACACTGGGAGCTCCCAGAAGGCAGGGACCAAATTCACCTCCTCCAAGGCCAGAGCTGAGCCAAGCCCCAGGCTGGGCATTTGGAAAGCTCTGCTCCATAAACATGGCTGGATGTGAAGCGAATTGGGATAGAGGGCAGGTAGGCTTGGTCAGCTGGGATAAAGAGGGAGACCTGGAGAAAGGGGGCTATGGGTTGGGGGGACTGTGGGCACTAAGATAACAAAGGAGGAAAGCACTGAGACCTTCTCTCTCCCTCCCTCCCTTCCGCTCTCTCCCTCCCTCTCCCCTCCTCTCCCTCTCCTTTCTTTCTCTCCTCTCCTCCCCTCACCCTTCTTTCTCTCTTCATTTCTCCCTATCTCTGTATCTCTCTCCATCTCTCCCT
This sequence comes from Gymnobelideus leadbeateri, assembly GCA_011680675.1. Taxonomy (NCBI): domain Eukaryota; kingdom Metazoa; phylum Chordata; class Mammalia; order Diprotodontia; family Petauridae; genus Gymnobelideus; species Gymnobelideus leadbeateri. Next base: position 327,776 of record WOXC01011743.1, on the reverse strand, counting down.
CCCTCCCCCTCCCTCTCCTTTCTCTCTCCTTTTCTCTTTCTCTCCATCTCTTTGTGTGCCTCTGTCTCTCTTTGTCTCTGTGTGTGTCTCTCTCCATTTCTCTCTCTCTCTCTCTCTCTCTCTCTCTCTCTCTCTCTCTCTCTCTCTCTCTCTCCCTCCTCTCCCCACCCTGCCCCTGGCCTTGGGTTCCCTGCTGCCTCTTTTGTTCATTGTTTCTTTTCCTGGCCATAGGTGACCAAATGAGAACCCCAAGATGAATGTCTCTAGCCTTGGAGGTTATCTTCTGAATTCCCCAGGTCAGGGGGTCCAGGAATCTTCTATAGCTGCCTCCTCCCTAGGATAAGGAGATAAGGTCAGGCCATATCTTGGTTTAGCTTCTCAGGAGGGTGTCTGGACAGTGCCAAGCCAAGGTGAAGGTGAAATAGAGCTTCCTGTTTTGATGTTTTGCCTATTAACCTCCTGGGGGTATATAATAGGAGTCAGTTACTGTTTGATGGTTTAATTCTTTGTCAATGTTTTTGTGTTATAAGCACTCTTTTGTGTGGAGAAGATAAATAGCTGTCCCATACTTGATCTACACAGTATACTGAATATCTTTCGAATTGAGTACCACAGACAGGAAATAAACCTTAGCTTTTGCTAAGTGATCCCCCCGAGCTCTGAGATAGGAGCTGGGGTAGTGGGAAAGCACTGAATCTGGAGTCAGGAGAGCCCCAGATTCAAATTCTGGCTCTGACACTTACTATATGTGGGGTTTTGGATGAGTCGTTTTCTTTCTCTGGGTTGTCATTCCAAGAATGAGAGCTCAAATTCCCATATGATGGGAGATGGACAAACTGGTTTCCTGACAACAGCCCTGGGTGGGGTGGGGGGTGGGGAATGCTGTTTATCCTGATTTTGCTGATGAATAAATGTGGGTCAAGGAGAGGAAGACAAAGATAAAAAGACCCCTCCCTTTACAGGCCAGACTGCCCTAGGATTAAACCTGTCCCCCACATAAGCTCTCAGAACCCCTCATGTATTAGAGAATGAGAGTTCCCATCTCCATCAATGTAGATAATCGGTCCTGATGGGGGACATCTGTTGGGCTCCTCCCTTTCTGCCCCAGAGGCCCCCCACCTGCCAGCCCTGACCTGGAAATGAGATTTATTCCAGCCGTCCTTCTGCAGGGCCCCCCGGAGCTCCTTGTAGCTCCAGACCATCTGGAGAACATGAGATGCCGCCTTCGTCTCCCGCATGGACTGGCTGGTGGAGAGACACACACAAACAGACACTCACAGAGGTGGGTCCGAACCTCACCTCCAGAAGGGCTCATGGGGAGCTCTAGACACTACCTGGGGACTGGTGGGAGGGAGGGAACCAACAGCTGGATCCTTGGACAGGCCCAAGTCATCTTTAGCTGTGTCCAAGACTGGCCTCTCCCAGGAGTCAGGGCAAGTCTTGCTTGGTTAATGAATGCTGCTGCCCCACTACAGAGAGATTCCCAGCTCAAGCTGGTGGGGACCTGGTGCAAATCCTGTCTTTGGCCCTTGCTGGCTGTGGGACCTTGGGCAAATCACTTGATTTCTCTGAATGACAGAGTGCTAAGAACTTGGCAAACCACCTTCCTCACAACATCCACATCAGGTGGGCAGATACAGAAACTGAGGTACAAACAGAGGGAAGCAGCTTGGCCAGGCCCACAGATCTCATAAGAGCCCCTGCTTGGAGACCTCTAGTGATGGGCAGCTCATTATCTCATGAAGTAGCCCCTTTACTTGGGGGCTTTTCCTGAGTCACTCTTCCCATCATCCCTGAACTGGAGGTAAGCAGATGTGTTCAGGAGAGGGCCTGCTCTCTCCCAGTTGTGTCTGATGGTGGCAGTTCTAGGCCCTGCCTGAGTCTTCTCCTCCCTCTCTAAGATCCCAAACCTCCCATCTCTGGTGCCTCGATAGGTCCTTAGATAGCATCTTGTCCAATCCCCCCATTTTAGAGATGAGGACACTGAGGGGCAGAGGGAGGAAGGGGCTTGCCTGGGTACCCACCTTGACTTGCTGATGCCCACCAGCTTCTGAATGCCCTGGGTCTGCACCAGGGAACGGGCGTTCTCGGCACTGTCTGTGATGATCTCGTGGATGGTATTCAGGACGGCGACCACCGTGTCCTCCTCCAGGTTTTTGGTAGTCCGCTGCTGCCGGCTTGGCAGATTCCGGACCAGCTCAGCCATCGCATAGCTCCCTGCCGGTAGGGAGCCAGCAGCATTAATGTCCCTTCCCTGGGAAGCTCCTTAACATGGGCACATGTCTCCAGCAGTGCCTTCTGGTGTGGGGTATTCAGGCCAGGGAGTGGGTGGCGTGGGGAGGGAGGGGCTTTACAGGGGACTCTCCCAGGACCCCACAAAAGCGGCTCCTGGCCCCAGCCCTGACAACACCAAGCTTCTGTCCAAGGGAAACAAAGCTCTGCTCACTCGCCAAGTCACTGGGGCCAGTGAAGGCTCAGACGCCCACTGTACATGCAGGATTGAGCAGAAGGGGACCCTGCACCCCCAGGCCAGGCCTCCAAGGCCCGGGGAGCAGACCTACACACTACACAGACACAGAGACACACAGAGACACACAGAGACAGACACAGAGACACACAGACATAGAGACATACAGACACACACACAGAGACGCAGACAAAGACACACACAGGCATACACACATAGACACAGAGACAGACACATGTGAACACAGACATACAGACACAGACATGCACAGATATACACAGAGATAGACATAGACACACATGGACACACACATACACACAGATACTTACACAGACACACACAAACACAAAGACAGACACACAGACATACACACAAACACATATGCATAGACACACAGAAGCATACAGACACAGACATACAGACACAGACACAGACACACAGACACACACACAAACACACAGACACACAGACACAGACACAAACACAAACACACAGACACAGACATACAGACACAAACACAGACACACAGACACAAACACACACAGACATTGACACACAGATACACACAGACATACATACACAGACACACAGATACACAGATACAGACAGACACACAGAGACAGACACACAGACACACAGAAGATACACACAGAAACACACAGAGACAAATTCAGAAACACACACAGACAGACACACATACACAGACATACAGACACAGACACACAGAGACATACAGACACACAGACACATACACACAGATATACAGACACACAGACACAAACACACACAGACACACACAATGACACACAGATATACATACACACAGACACATGCAGACACATATACAGAAACACACATATACAGACACACATGCAGACACATACACAGAAACACACATATACAGACACACAGACACATATGCAGAAACACACACACAAACACATACAGATAGACACAGACAAAGACATACAAATACACACAGACACAGAGATACACACAGACACAGACAGACAGACACACAGACCACATAGAAACATACAGAGACACACACAGAAACACACACAGACATACAGACACAGACGGACACACAGATACAGACGGACACACAGATACAGACACACACACACAGACATACAGACACACACAGACACCAACACACAGACACAGACACACACAGACATACAGACACACAAACAGACTCACAGAGATACACACAGACATACAGACATAGACAGACACAGATGGACACACACACATATAAACACAGTATATCCCATACACATTTCACCCAGGTAAGATCACCTGTGTGCCCTATGGGACACACCCACCCCACCCCACCCATGGTCACCTAGTCTGCATGGAGGAGGTCCCACACACTCCTGTGGGGAAAGAGGGGGTGTCCATCCATGGTCAGTGCCCTCAAACCCAAGGCTTTTCCCGCCCATGCTGAGCCCAGACTAGGGGCTGTCCCAGGCACACTCGGGGGATGTCACACAGGACGCAGGCCCCAGGCCCCCTCCTGACAGTCACACAGAGAGGGCCCCAGGAGGAAGCCTGGGACAGGGGACTCTGAGAAAGAGTCCCTCCCTCTCCCCATTTTACAGAGAGGGAAACTGAGGCCAGAGAGGGCCCAGCCCCACAGGTACATTTCACCTCCTGGAGCACCCCACCCCTCACCTATCAGGTCCTTATTGCGCCGGTCCATGGAGAGGTTCCTCAGCGCGATGCTCACAGCCCGCACCACCTTGTCTGAGTCCGATTGGAGAAGCTCCACCAGCACTGGCAGCCCCCGCTCCTTGCGCACCATGGCCCTGATGTACGTGGACCACTGGGCGGGGCAGAGAGGATGCCCCTGGGATCCCGAGTCTGCCCAGCCTGGGCCCTCCCACCTCCCTCCTCCCCAGCCCCCAAGGGCCCAGCCCCCTTATTTAACACACAAGGAAACCAAGGCCTGGAGTAGGCTGGCCAAGATTGCCCCGAGCGGCAGCACTGGGATTCGAACCCAGGCCTTTCATCTCCAAATCTGGCCATCATTTCACCATATAACCCCACCTTATCTAGACTGCCTGACCCCCAGAGATGTGAGGATGGTGCTTTGGAAGCCTCACAATGCACTTCAGAAAGCTGAGGCCTCATCGTGTCTCCAACAATGCCAGAATCTCAGCCCTGCTCCTGCCCAGCTGTGTGACCTTGAGCAAGTCACCTGCCTCTGGGCTCGGGTTTCCTCCTTTGTACTCTGTACCCCTGAGGAGGGGCCTTTCAGCCTGGGTGGTGCTTAGAGGGGAAGCTCCCTGAGGACAGGGACCATCTTTGACCTTCTTCTGTGTCCCCAGTTCCAGGCACACAGCAGGCTTGACATAAATATCCGCTGATTGGCTGATGGCTTTAGAGAAAGTCAAACACAAATCTGGGGGGAGGATGTGGCCTTGACTGGCAGCAGACCAGGGGAGGCATCTCCCAGGGTGGGGCATCTGAGCTGAGCTTTCAGAAAGAGATGGCACTGGCCCTGGAGACAGGAGGACCTGAGTTCAAATCTGACCTCAGACACTCACTAGCTGTGTGACCCTGAGCAAGTCACTTCAACCTGATTGCCTCAAAAAAAAAAAAAAAAAAAAAGAGGTAGGAATCTATCAGGAAGAAGGCTGAGGGTGGGAAGGGCAGCCCAGGCAGGGGCAAAAGCACAGAGGTGGGAAAGGACTTATTGATGGACAGAGCGCCAGACCCGGAGTCAGGAAGACTCATCTTAAAAATCTGGCCTCAGACACTTCCTGGCCGTGTGACCCTGGGCAAATCCCTTCCCCCTCAGTGCCCTCATGCCTCGTCCTCTGAAAAATGAGCTGGAGAAGGAAATGGCAGACCGATCCAGGAAAGCCCCATATGGGGCCACGGAGAGTCGGGCATGACTGATAGCTGGCATTCACAGAGTGCTGCCATATGCCAGGCCTATGTTCAGCCACACCAGCTCTGGGAGGGGGGAGCTAGTCTTCCCTCCATTTTATATGCAGGGAAACTGAGGCTGAGAGAGGTTAAGTGACTTGGCCAGGGTCACCCCGACAGGACTTGAACCCAGTCTCCCTCACCCCAAGTCTAACATTCTATTCATGATGTCACCTAGTGTCTGGTACAGAGACATGAAGGTGGCAGGAGCATAGCCTGGACTGGTCTGGAATGCAGAAGAGACAAGTGGGGGCCGCATGGGAATGCCTTGGACGCCAGGGGGGTAGAATGGGGCTTGGTCAGCTTGGACCAACAAGGAGCAGGGACAGCACCAAGCGGAGGCAGTTAGTGGGAGGCAGAGTGAGGCCAGTGGAACTGGAGGCAGTGGGGGGAAGGCTGGAGGAGAGGAGACCTGCTCTGGGGCTACTGCAGTGGCCCAGGTGGGGGGTGGCTGTAGGCCTAGAGAAGGGGTATTCAAGCAGAGGCCAGAGGGCCGTCTGTCAGGGGTATTTCATGGGAGGTTTCTGTTCAGGGGCAGGTCAAGCCAGGGGCTCACTAGGGACGCTTTCCTGACTCCCCTTCTCCCTCCTCAACTGTGAGGTCTCCAGGGGCCGACTCTGGGGATGTGCTTGGCTCGGGGAACCTGAGCTTCTGTCCCTTCCTTGCTTCTTCCCACTCCTGATGTGAGTGAGACCTGAAGGATGCTTGGGGGAGGGGGAGAGAGGAGAGCAGACCAGGAAGCCAGAGCTGGCAGCACCAGTAGGGGGGCCCCAGTCCACAGGGAGCAGGCCTCCTAGCAAGCTGCAGCCCAGGCCAGACTGATGGCCCGGCTCCACACCTTTGCCCTGGCTGTGCCTGATGCCTATGTGCATCACCCCTCTGCTTCCTGGCTTCCTCAAGGACTCAGCTCAGACCCCCCATCCTCCACTAAATGGCCATTTGTATGTGGGGAAACTGAGGCTGAGACTCAGCCAAGTTACCCTGCTGTTTTCTTGTTTTCTCCCCATTAGATTGGGAACTCCCAGAGGGCAGGGGATGGCTTTGGCCTCTTTTTGTATCCTCAATGCTTGGCATACAATGGGCGCTTAATAGAGGCTTGTTGGCTGCCTGTGGCCCTGAAGGATGTGGTAGGAGGAGATGGAGGAGGTAGAGACAGAGACAGAAACAGAGAGAGGAGAGAAAGAGACAGAGAGAGAGAGAGAGAGAGAGAGAGAGAGAGAGAGAGAGAGAGAGAGAGAGAGAGAGAGAAATAGAATGGGGGAGACAGAGAAGGGGAGAAGAGAGGGAGACAGAAGACATGAAGAAGGGATAGGAGAAAGAGAAGGAGAAAGAGGAGGAGGGAGGAGAGGGTAGGACTGTAGGAGCCCTTTTAGATCACTGAGTCTGCGCCTCCCATTTTACAGATGGGGAAACTGAGTCTCACGGCGGCGAGTGACCCACCCGCGGTCTCCCAGCTGGGGCAGCAGGCAGGATTCCAAGGTGCTGCCTTCTCTACCCTGGGCCCCCAGAATGAAGAGGCCCCTGCTCCCTCACAGCGCAGGCCTGCACAAACCCTGGGCACTCACCATCCAGGTGCCCGCGCTAAGGTTCTGCAGAGCCCCAGCCGCTGCCTCCAGGGTGTTGAAGTTCTGGCTCTCGGTGAGGATGGAGAGGTAGAGACGTACTACCTCGGGCTGGTACAGCAGCTCGAAGCCTTGGGGAGAGAGGGGGCGGTCAGTGCGCAAGCCCCCCAGCTTCGACCTCTGGGACCCCCCTCCAGTTGCCTGCGGGAGGGGAGCCCAGGCCAGAGCTGGGGCAGCCCCGGGGGCACTAGCGCCATGTGCCCCAAAGCCCAGGATCTCCCAGCTGAAAGAGAACATGATGAGGAGAGGGAAGGGAGGACCCGAGGTCAGATCCTGCTCTGCTGCTGCCTTGCCTACATGATGACCCTAGACAGGTCACTTCCCTCCAGAGGCTTCGGTTTTCTCGTCTGAAATGGGGGGGGTTGATTGATCTCTAAGGACTCCCCTCTTTGTGACCCCAGACACATCTTGTCCAGGACCCTTGCCTTCTGCAAGCCTCTGCCTCGCCTGGGTTAAGGCACAGACCCTCCCTGGACCTTGGTTTCCCCACCTGTAAAACATGGCCCCCATCTGAGAACCCTGCCATCCTCTCTTTGTCCTGCTCTGCTCCCAAAGCTAACACCAAACTCTCTCGGCAGAACCCTGGAAGCTCTGGCTGGTGTAAATCATGGGCTGCTCCCCACTGGCCTGACCTTGGATTCTTAAAATATATCAGGGCCAGGCTCTATCTGTATGATCCCAGCTGCTCCAGGCCCAAGCGGACCCTCCTGCTTCTGAGGCTCCTGCAGCTGGGGGCAGGCAGAGGAGAAGGACAGAGCCTCCCCAAAGTGGGGCCCCTCCCCACCCCCTGATGCCCCTCAGGGCTTCCTGCCTTCTCTGCCAGCCCTGGCACAATCTGATGCTTCCTGAAATCCTGTCTTGGCTTTCTGTCTGATTGCTTCTGGCTGGGGGTGTTTGTTCTCCCCAGAGACATGGCCTGGGTCCCAGTCCCAGCTTATTTCCTTACTGGCTGCATGACCTTGGACAAGTCCCATCCCTTCCCTCCTTGGAGATGGAGTGTCCCCAGCCAAAGCAGGTCAGATTAAGGGAACCTTGAAGTTTGATCCCCTCCTAAATCCTATAAACCTTCCTACCTTTCAAAGGGGACGGCTGTGTCTGCTCTCTCATCTCCCTCTACAGTGCCTAACCTGGGGCAAGCCTGGGAGTGTTTCCGGATATACAAAGGGCTTTTCTTTCAACAGCCCTCTGAGGTTCCCCTCAGAGTGAGGATTTTAATTATGATCTTTATTTTTTTGAGGAGGAAATTGAGGTCCAGTGAGAGGGAGGGTCTGGTCTGAGAGCACGCCCTGCAAGATTTGAACTCAAATCCTGCCCCCAGCCTTAATCCAGCACCCCTGAACTGAATCCCATTTCCTCCCATGGGAGGCTGGAACCACAAATCAAACCATCAGTGCCATCACAAGAACCCAAGACCAGTGCCCACTGTTGCCCCACTATGTGCACCCCACTCCCCCAGGGCTGATGGGAAGAAAATGGGAAAAGGGAGCTCATCTGGGTTTTCTTCTCCTGGGACCCAAAATGTCATCAGGGGCATAAATGGGACCTCCGGGGAGGGGTTGTTTCCACAGCAATGGGGCAGGGCAGTCAAGTCTGGGTATCCGTAGCAATGGGGCTTCATTCCAACCCAAGGGAAGGACGAGCCCCTCAGAGGAAGGATGGCCTTAGGAGCCAGCCTCAAATCTACTGCGAGGATCCTGGCCTTCCTGAACCCGTCAGCGGTCACTGTCTAAGGACCTGCCTCCAGGATGGCCCAGGCAACTATGACTGAGGGAGTCAAGGGGGGTGAAGTGAGGGAGAAAGTCCTCCTGTCCTTTCATTTTCCTCACTGACCTACTCTGGGGCCTAAATTTCCCATAATTAAGGCATTGAAGGCCCCAGTTAAAAAGCACCTGGGAGAGAGCACACAGTAAGCCATGATCAGCGATTTGTATCCTTAGTGAAGATTCCATGATCAAAGCTTGGCCCCAAAGAAGGGAAAACTGCACATTTTCCCTGTTCCTTGCAGAGGTCAGACCTTATGGGTCTGGAACGCTGCATATGCTATCAGACTTGGCATATGCATTTATTAGTTCTGCTGAATTGATTTTTGCTCATTTAAAAAAAAAAATCTTTGCAACAACAGAAGGCTCTCTGGGTTGGAGGGGAAAGGGCTCTATGAGGAATGAAGGGGAGGAGATGGAAAAAGAGACCAATAAAAATATAAGAGGGAGAATTATTTGATCAGCTGAGCCCTGAGGGATCAATCAGTCAACAAACATTAAGTGTCCACTACTAGGGGTCAGGTTCTGTGCTAAGCTCTGGGGTACAAGAAGAGGTAAGAGACAGGCCCTGCTCTCACAGAGCTCTCAGTCTAATGGGGTGGGGTGGGGAGAGAGGCAAGGGACAAAGAAAATATGTCTTTTTGCATCCCCAGAGCTTAGAACAGTCTTTGGTATACAGCAGGTTCTTAATAAATGTTGATTGATGTAAATAACTAGATGTATTGATGATATGGAAAGCAGCTAGGGGACAAGGAATGAGGGGAAACTTGAAGGCATTCAGGGAGGCATCAGGTGAAGAGGGAGAACCTTCAGGGCCTGGGGCACAGCCAAGGCAAACACTCAGAGTCTGGAGATGGGTGGTTGTGTGTAAGAAGCAGCAAGACACCAGGTGGGGCTGGACTGGAGAGTGTAGGGAGGGGCCAAGTGGGCCTTGAAATGCCCAGGGGGAGGGAGCCTTGGAGGGGGAGGTTTAGTAGAAGGAAGGAAAGGCCTGGTGCCTGAGGCAGGGAGAACCCTGAGGGTCTGGCCTTTCTCTGAAGATGGCCAGGCGGCTACTGGCTGCTGCCTCAGCTTGGGGAGCCCTCGGCTGCCCAGGGACAGGGCCTGGTCAGCAGCAGCCTACCCTGTGACCCCTTCCAGGAGGCCTCCCAGCAACCTCCCTGCTCCCAGTATACCAGGGGGAGCTGTGATGGCACAGTGAGAAACAGGAAACCTCTGAGAAGGCTTCTTTGTTAGCACAGTATCTAGAAGGTGCTTGATAAATGCTTGCTGATTGTTTGGAAGGCAGCTAGCTGGTGGATAGGGCATTGAACTTGGGGGCCAGAAAGTCCTGAGTTCAAATTCAGCCTCAAGCACCGGCTGCATCACCTTGGCCAAGTCTCTTAGCTACTCGGTGCCTCAGTTTCCCCATCTGTCCAATGAGGGGGTTAGACTCAATGGCCCCTAGATCCATAAGGTGGTTGGTGTTAGGATCGCCCCCATTGTGCAGATGAAGAGACTGAGGCATAGAGGGATGGAATGCCTTGCCCAGGACCCCACAGCCAGTATGTGTCTGAGGCAGGATCTGAACTCAGGTCTTTCGATAGAAAGTTGGTCATCCCATTCTGATGGATGCCTTTCCTTGCCAAGAACTCCTCTGCATCCATGCCCCACCGCGTAGCCATAGTGATGGCAACATGATCCCAAGAGGGCCTCAGGCTTGAATCTCAGGCCCTGCTGCACTTTCTGGGTGACTCTGGACCAGTCACTTACCACCCCCTGCCCTGTCCTCAGTTTCCTCATTGATGAAATGCAAGTTCCAGACTGGAGATCTCTCAGATTCCCTCCAGACCTGAACCTGACATCCTGTTTCTACCAGACCCTGGGATAAAGGGAAGGGCCTTCATGGGACAGCCCTTTGTCCTGCTTCCTCTCCCAGCGATCTCACTCCAGAATGGCCAGAATGAGGGCTGAAGCATGGAAGAGTGGGGGGGGAGGCTTGAGCAATGGGCCAGAGGTCCCCTTCCCTCCCCCGACACATTCTCATATACACATGCATGCACACAGTCACATGCATGCACACACACACAGACTCACACATGCACACATGCATACATACACACACTTACAAGTACACACACATACACTCACACATACACACGCACTCACACACACGCATACATACACACATGTATACACACATGCACACATACACACACTCACACACATACATGCATACACACATGCACATATACACATGTATACACACATGCACACATAGACACACTCACACGCATGCATGCACACACATATGCATGCACATACATGCACACACATACACACACTCACACACATGTACACATACATACTCACATGCACACACACACACTCACACACACATCCAGGCCTGAACTAGAATCCCATCTAAGACCCATAGGGCTGAAATCTCCCTTCCCCTGGCTGTTCCCAGGGGCTGAGGGGAACAAATCAGTCCTTTGGACCCTGGTAATGGCCACTCATCTGCCGTCCACCAGGGGCAGCAGAGAGACAGGATGGCCACAGGAGAGCAGCTGGAGCTGTCCAGGCTGAAGCCACAGCCCAGTAGCCAATGAGCCCCAGGGCCAGGGTCCGAGGGTCCTGGGCAGAGCCTGTGCTCAAGCTGCTACCAGGCTGGACAAACCCCTCATCTCTTGGGATGCTTCCTGCCTGACACAGACTGCCTCTGGCCCAGTCCCAATCACTCTGATATTTCCTTGTCAGCTGGTCGCTAGACATTCTTCCGGCCTTGAGCCTGCCCATTTTCGGTTTTATCAAGATTACTCAGATTCCTGCTCTGATATCTCATTTCAATCAATCAAATCAGTACAGTAAACATGTATTAAACGCCTGATGTGTGCTTGGGTCTAGTCAGGCAAAGACCTTTCCAGTAACAGATCTCTAATCCTCTGTGTGACCTTGGACAATCTCTGTAAGACAATCTCTTTACATCTCTGTAAAATGAGATTGTTACAGACTTAATGGCCCTTAAGGTCCCTTATGACTCTGGAGCCCTGGGGTCCTAGAAAGCTGCTCTTGGGCAAAGATGGCCCAAGCCCTGGCTGAGGCCCCTAGCCTACCCTCGGGGATGGCACAGCCCTTGGCCCATCCAGACTCTGTCTCTAGGCCAGAGCCAAATGGCTCATGTGTACCCTCTGTTCCCCCACCCCCACCTTGGGCACTCAAGGCCAGAGACAGATAAGGCAGAAAGGAAGCTGGCCTCCAGTCCAGGAACACCATCGCCATGGCAACAGCAGCATCCCTCCTGGGCTGAGTGGCTGGTTCCTTGTACGCCCTTCCTCCCTCCATCTCTCAGCATTGACCTGCTTTCTGAACTGAGGACTGAACAAAGGCCAGTGAGGAAGGAGCCCAAGGAGAGGGTGCAGGAGCACGGAGGGCCCGGAGCGGGCTTACAATACCTCCCATTTCTATAGGGCCTTCCAAGTGACAAAAGCGCCCTGGCTCCCATTTCTCTGTTCCTTTAAGGTGCTCAAAGCCTTGTTCAAAACTAGAAAAAGGATCATTTTCCCCATTTGACAGAAGAGGTTCGGTGCCCAGGATTGAGCTGACCACCCAAGGTTGCATCAGCTGGAGAGGCAGCCTTGGAACTGGACCTGGGTCTCTTGCTCTGGGACCCAGCACTCTGCTCTTCCACTACCCCCCCACATTCCTCCTAAATAACCTTGGAGCAAGGGCATCTTCACTTTTCCTGGGCCACTGACCCCTTGGGCAGACAGTCCACTGGAGCAGAACCCATGGGTAACTCCTCAGAATCACGTTGTTAAAAGCACAATGTAAAATCCAGAGATTACACTGAAAAACGCTTTACATTGAAATACAACAATCAGAACATTAACAAAGCAAGTTCATGGACCACCAGTGAAGGGCCCCCTCGCAGAGGCGCACTTTATAACAATGGCCATGATAAGACAGCCAGGCAGCTCAGTGGGCAGCCCAGGAAGACCTGAGTTCAAATCCCACTTCAGATACCTACTAGAGGTGTGGCCCTGGGCAAATCACTAAGCCTGTCAGCCTCAGTTTCCTTGTTGGTAAAATGGGGATGATATCAGGAGCATCTGCCTCCCAAGGGTTGTTGTTTGTAAACACTTTGCAAACTTTGATGCGTTAAAGAGCTTTAGATATTCTTATAAGGAGATGCAGCTGTGGTGAAGGGGTTAGAAACCTGGTCTCAGAGTCGCCTGTAAAATGCAGGGCATGGCCCACAGAGCACTGGCCTGAGCCCTGCCTCTGATGCGTAACCCCAGGCAGGTGACTTGGGTCATGTCTGCCTAGATCTGCCTCTTACTTCTCTGGAGAGAAGTCCTGATGACAATGACGGAGCCTCTTGCCGGGTGCTGTCCTAAGCACTGCCCAAATACCGCATTTGGTCCTCAGAACACCTGGAGGCAGCTGCTGTTACTATCTTCATTCAACAGTTGGGGAAACTGAGGCAGAGTGAAGTGACCTGCCCAGAGTCACACACCTAGTCAGTGACTGAAGTGAGATTTGAACTCAGGCCTTCTTAACTCCAGGCCCAGCACCCTGTCCACTGAGACACCTCGCTGCCTCTCTATCATGATAATGATGGCCCCTCGGCATGGAAGGCGCCAAATTGGCAGACCTGGCCCCACTGGACTGATCTGTTAGTGTGTGGATACTTTGTTAGAAGGGAAGGTTATGGGGGTACCGTGGGGAGCAGGCCTTGGGTGTGTTGGAAAGTCACAGCATTAGGAAAGAGAACCATCATGCGTTAACATTGAAAAATCCAGTATTTCTAAAGTTCTAATAGTCCATCATTTTCAGCTTTTGTATTTCTCAGGTTCTATATGAGAATTTTCTGTATTTTCAATGGTTTAAGAATCTGTTCTTCAGCTTTTCTAACATTCTAAGGTTCTAGATTAGAATCCCCTGTGTTTCTAACGTTTTGAAAATCTGTTCTTCAGCTGCTCTAACATTCTATGGCTCTAAATTAGAATTTACTGTTATTTCCAATGTTTTAAGAATCTGTGCTCCAGCTGTTCTAACATTCTAACGTTCTAGTGATCTGATTTTCTGCTTCTGAAGTTCTAGATTCCAGCATTTAAAGTCCTTTATTGCCAGTGTTCTAAGATCTGAGCTTAAACCCAGAATCTTAAAACGTTAGAGGGTCTTCAGTTTGAAAGCATTAGAACCTTGGAGCCTTGTATCCAACAGGCAGCTTCTGACATGGGAGACAGCCCTGTGCCCTGCCTGGCGTTGAAGCCAGAGGACTGTAGTTCTGATTCTGCTTCAGTCACTCCCATTAGCCCTAACCTGAGAGACCCTGGGAGAGTGTTAGGGGGCTAGATTACACGGTTTGTCCCCTTTCCCTTGAAATCCATGACCCTCTGACCACTGGGGCTGCCCTCACTAGGGGGGCACAGCATCCACTCTCAGCTCCCTTCATCTCCTCATGGCAGAGCCGGGATCACAACCATCATCATCGTTAGACACACAGAGTGTGCTATGGGCTGCAAGGGGCTTTGCCTGTTATATCACTTGATCTCCACAACAACCCTGGCAAGCAGGTACTATGATGACCTCCATCTGACAGATGAAGAAACTGAGGCAGTCAGAGGTTAAGTGACTTGTACAGGGTCATCCAGCTAGAAGTGTTTAAGGTAGGATTTGAACTCAGGTCTTGCTGACTCCAAGAGCAGCACTCTATCTATGGTGTGACCCAGTGGCCTTCTGAGGGACAGCTCAGGGGGACACTGGGATTCCCCCTTATTGAAAGTCTTCAGTCAGAGCTCAGAAGCCCTGTTGGTTCTGGGGCAGTAGAGATCTTAGTCAACGAGGAGAGGGGCCAGCTGCCCTCTTTCCCCCTGTGGGTCATCTCTAATTTCTCCTGTATACAGCAAGCATGGCTGCTTATTGTCTCCCACATTAGGGGCTGTCTTTTATCTTTCTTTATATCTCTGATGTTTAGCACAGGGTCCGACAAACAGTAGGTGCTTAATAAAGGTTTCTTGCCTGCCTGCCTTCCAAGGGTCCTAGCTCTGAGTTTGTGATTCTGCGAGCTGAGAACAGGGTCACACACCCCGAGCCAGAACCCCTGGTGATGGGTGGCAGGAAGGCTGGGATGGACACCTTCTCCAGCCCCATGGCTCCCAGTGGCCCTTGCTTACCTTTAGCTGACTCGGATCTCTTGGGTAAGTCAAGGGTGTCAAAGTTCCTGTCCATGCCTCCATTCTTCTTTCCTATAAAAGAGCAAACCAAAACAAAGGGAAGGTGAGAAGGTCCCTTCCAGGCCCACAAAGGACACGAAGGCCATTCGACATTCTCATGGCCAGCCTTTGGTCCTGGGGAGGGGAGGTCCCTGCCCTCATGGGGCTTACAGTCAGTGGAAGAACATGACTCCAATGAAAAGGACTGTAATGGAACACATTCACATAATGAACAGACCACAGAGGTACAGCCAAAGAAATTCAGGATTCTATCCAGGAAAAGGCCGCAGCTGATTAAGGATGTCAGAGAAGGCTCCCTGGTGGAGGAGATGTAGGATGGGGAGGAACTCATCAGGTGATAATGGGTGGGGAGGGCGTTATTGGAATGGAACAGTATTAGCCAAAAGTGGGGAGGTGGGGAAGCATGGGACATATGCAGGAGACAGAGAGAGCTCCCTTCCAGAGCCTCAGTCAGGGAGCCCTGGGGAGGGCTCAGCTGTCCTGTCATCAGATGGGTTAGCCCTGGTACAGGGCTGGTGTCAGAAGACAGGGCTAACCCCAGTACCAGGACAGAGGGGCAAGGAGCTGTCATCGGATTCCTGGGGTGGGACCTGGTGTCCAAGGTGCTCCTAGTAGGTCAGGGGGACACTGGATCTGAGGGCTCAGAGCCAGAAGGAACCCTCCTCTGTCCCGCAATCTGCACTTTAAAGGGACCCAGCGAGTGACACATGGGGCTGCCACTGACTCTTGATGCATGGCCCTCTCTGGGCTCAGCTCACCCATTTTCATCAAATGAGGGGAGTGGCCTCATTGTGGGATGTGGGGCTGGTTGGGCATCTTCTACAAAATGTTAAATTACCAGGAAGCAGAATCCCAAAGGAGGCACTATGGGAGAAGAAGGCCACAGCCAGAGGGGGGGTCTGAGAGAAGACACAGTGGCTGGCATACAGTAGGCCCTTAATGCCTGTGGACTGACTGGTAGGTAGAGATACTGGACTGTCAGCCCTGGCGGGGGGGTGCGGTGCAGGATAGGTAATCAGCTGTAGTGGCTTCCATTCTTCACAGTCTCTAAGGCCAACTCTGTTTCTCCTACCACAGCCTGGGGAGGTAGGTACTGGAAGGGTACCCATTGTCCAGATGAGAAGACTGAGGATCAGAAAGTATAAGCTGACTGATGGGTTAAAATGACCTTCCCAAGGACCACAGCTGGGGAGTGGTAGAGCTAGGACACAACAGCCTGGGAAGGCATGGACGTAAATGGGACCCGTTTTACAGATGAGGAAGGGAAGAGACTGGAACCCAGGTCCACAGCCGCTAGGTTTCCACGGCAGGGTTTAAGCCCCAGTCTCCTGTTTCGGAGCAGGATGGCAGTCTGGATCCTTCCACTCCAGGTGCTGCCACAAGCAAGAAGGACATAGCCTCTGGGGCCTGAGGGGCAGAATCAGCCAGCTGGTCAGCTCGACTCCGACTGAGGCAAAGGGACGGGGGCGGGGGAGTCCTCCCTGCCCCCACTGACAAAGGGGTCACCCCAGCAGGGACCAGAACATGCTCCGAGGCAGAGACTGATCGAGGCAGGCCCTGGATCCTGAGCTTGTCTCAAACCAAGGACTAAGCAGGCACTTAATCATGCTTGTGGACTGACAGACTGAGCTTGTATGACACTCCATGGAAGGCCATCTACTCCACCCCCTCTTACAGAGGAGGAAACTGAGGCCTAGCACACTGAAGGGGCTGCTCAAGGTCACACAGGGGTCATCAGAGTCAGCACTTAGAGCAGGCGAGGAAACTGAGGATCAGAGACTTGTTCAAGATCATACAAGAAGGAAGAGTCAGACCTAGGATTTGAACTCAGAACCTCTGACATTAAGAGCATTGAGACTTCCTGTTGGCAATGGTGTGTCACAAAATGTTAGAGCTGGGAGAGGCCTTAGAACAGGGGATGCCAGGGCTGGGAGGGGCCTTAGAACAGGGGATGTCAGAGCTGGGAGGGGCCTTAGAACAAAGAACATTGAATGACATAACTGAGAGGGACATTAGAACACAGAACATCAGAGCACAAGTCTGAGTAGGAAAAGCCCTGAGAACACAAACAGCCTGTCTGAGCCGGGAGGGGCCTGGGGCTCTGCTTCCATGGGGTCCCCAGAGCACCAGGGGCCACATCAGGACAGGTGAACCCTCTCCCACATTCCCCTTAAGATCCCCCAGCCTTGGCTTACAGACATCCCTGGGGGCGAGGGCAGCTCCCTCCGCCCCTCCCAGAGTGGCTCACTCCATTCAAGGATGGGTCACATCCTTAGGATCCCCTTCCTGACATTGCCTTGGTCTGCATCCCCCTCAGAACAGAGTCACTTCTCCTTCCTCAGTCAGAATCCCCTCTTGGCATAATCCTTCAATTGCCCCTCAATATCCTCTCCAGGCTAAGTGTCCCTGGGTCCCTCAGACACTCCTTGCATGACCTGAACTCTGAGCCCTTCACTATTCCTATTGCCATAGTCTGGTCCAAGTAAACTCCTTCCTTTTACAGGTGTGGAAATTGAGGCCCAGAGGGAGGAAGCCACAGGGTGGAGAGTTCAGAGCCAGGAATAAAATGTAGGTGCCCTGCCCCCCAGCCTGGGGTTTTCCCTCAAGGCAGTGAGCAAGGGTGGGTCCTCTCTGGAAAGCCTCTGTCTCTTCCCTGATGCCCACTGTGTTCTGGTAATGAATCCGCCAAGAAAAGGAATTCATAAAAGTATATTTGGTTGGGCTGAACTTCCAGGGTTGCTGAGGAAACTGAGGCAGACAGGTTAAATGATTTGCCCAGGGTCATAGAATTAGTGTCTGAGGTGGGACTTGAACCCGGGTCTCCCTGACTTTAGAGCCAGCGTCCACTTCACAATGCACACCACCTGCTGCTTGGGTATAAGTGTCCTTGCCATCTGCCTGCCCTGTCTCTGCCCTTCTCCCTGTCTTCCTCCAACCCAAGGGGCTAATATGGCTCTCAGCTGGGGTTGAGCTGCCCAGCTCTGAGGGTGAACCCTAGACTCTCAGGCCTTGCCCTTCATGCCCCCTCCTCAGCCCACCTGGCCAGTACTGTCATCTGGCCACCCGCCTGCCCAAGTTTCTGCTCCCTTTCCTGGGATACTAACTGCCTAGCCCGAGCTCTCTGACACGAAGAGAGTTTGCTCCCCAGCAGCAGATCCGTAACCTGGCACCCATAACATCCAGACAGAATCGGAGACCTTTGTAATCCAAACCAAAAACCGGCCTGCTGAGCAGGAGTCCTGGGTTCTGCCAAGCCGATGGCCCTGGGGCCAGGGCACTGTCTCACTCCTGGCTTTGTATCTCCAGAGACAAGCACATAGCAGGAGTTTAATAAATGCTTGCTATTTAATCTGGTCCTTTCCTGTTCTAAATCCTAAGAGGTGAAGACATGAAGGCCTGTTACCTGAGGGAGAGCTGAAGTAGTGTAAGTTGAACTGAGAGCCTGCCTTGGAGTTCAAGTCCTGCCCCTGACACATAGCAGCTGTCAGTGACTGGATGATTCTCTAAGACTGCCTGCCAATCAGCACTAGCAGAGGGAAATTCCACACCCAGAGTTCCCCAACTAATGCAATCAGGGGTCCAAGCTTCTCCATAATTCCCTAGGCAGGTTCCAGTTACTTAGAACGTTGAGACAAAAAGTCTAGAGCATTACTATTTCACTGGGGCAGAGAGGCAGAGGCGGAAGGTTTAACTTCAAACATCTGGACTCCACAGACACAGGTATTTTTCCCCATGAGGTCTGAAGTCCAACCCCCTCATTTTACAGACAGGGAAACTGAGGCTCACTCAGATGAGAAGTGTCCGAGGCAGTATGCTAAAGGCTTCCTGGCGATGCCTGCTGTCCTCACGGGTCCCTGCTCACCTAGGAAGCTTCAGACTAAGAATCTGGTCTCCCCAGTGGCCACATCTCCCTGGTGCTGACTTCCATCATGGGTGTGACCAGCCTAATATGACTCATTCATGTTGTTTTTTGTCTTTCTCTGTTGGCCACACTCCTCTTGGAGGCCTGGTTGGAGCCTTGGCCGCTCCTGACTCTGAGCCCAACCCTCAGGGGGCCACACCCTGCTGCCTCTCATTCCCATTCTACACATGGGGAAACCAAGGCTGATGTGTCCAGGCCATTCAGCAAGTAAGTGTCTGAGGCAGGATTTGATTCTGGGACTTGAGGCTGGCATCCCAGTTGATGTCAATCAGCCCTTCCTCCTAACCTTTCATATGAGATAACTCAGTCTGAGAGTCATTAAACAGGGTCTTCCAGCAAGTGAGTGTGTGAAATGGAATTGGACCCTAGGTCTTCCTGACTCCAAGGCCAAGGCAGTAGCCACAATGCCCAGCACTAAGAAAGGTGAAAAGCAGCTTGGAATAGAGAGGCACCAGGATTTTTTTTAAAGTTCTGGAAGGAATTTTTGAAACCATTTCATTTAATGCCCTCAGTTTCACAGATGAGGAAATTCAAGCTTAGTGAGAAGAAATGACTTGGCCAAAGTCCCCTAGCTTGGTCTCATAATTCAACTTCTAGTTTTTGAAGCGATAAACCTGCTGTAGAAATTGCCCATTTTATTTCCTTTTAGAAATGACTCTGGTACTTTGAATAGGAGAATTAATTCAGAAAATTAGCAAGATCTGCTTCAGAGAACAGCTCTTTCCAATACATGATGGTGTCTTCTGGGGGAGGCCCTCCTCCCTCCATGTAGATAAGAGCCCCTGGTTCTGGGGACTGGCATAGGCCCCAGCAAACATGAAGGCATGTTCCATGGCTGGGAGGCCGCCTCACTCATATCAGCTTGGGCAGCTGAAATGGAGCTGAAATGGGCCTGCCACCCCAGGCTGGGGCTGCCAGCTGCCTCTCCCCTAGTCACTGGTTTCCATGGATCTCCCCTTTCCCTAACCCACTGCAGGGAGCTCTGTGACCACCAGGGGCCAGGCTAGGGTAACCAGGAACTGACCAGCAAGGCTGGAATCCTGGCCTGCCCTGGTCTGCCCCTGGAGCTGCAGAGTCCCGGTCCTCTCTTCTCATTGTGGCTCAGAGCACAGAGCTGGTCTCAGAATCCATGATTTCATCATTATGGCTGATTACAAATGGGGGGCACCCCAACGGATGGCTTTACAGGCTTCTGGGGCTGACATCGCACAACACCCCCCCCCACACACACACACTCACTTCCTGGGGTCAACCTGCTGGCAATGAGTACTTCACTCAGCCTCTAGTCCTTGATAGATGAGGAAATGGATTCAGGAGAAGGCCGGCTGCCTCCTCCTCCAGGCAGTCCCCCTTTCCCCTCTAAGCCTTGCCTGATTCTCTGCCTTCCCCACATTTCCTCTCCTATCACACTCCTGCTTTCTGTCCCCTGATTAAGTAGTAGGAGAAGCAGTGTGGCAAAGGGCACAAAGCTGGCTTTGGAGTCAGCAAGACCTGGGATCAAGCCCAGCCTCTGACAAATACAGGCTGTGTTACCTAGGGCAAGTCACCTTAACCTTTCAGGGCTCTCTAAGACTAAGTTGGGGAACAGGTGGTGACCTGCATCATTAGAGAGAGTTTCCTCATCTGGGAGTTCTGGCCCCTCCCTATCAGAGGGGAAGCTCTCTGAGGCCAGGGGCCTCATCCCAGAGCCTGGATGGGCACATGGCATATACTTAGGGAAGTCAGTGTTCTGTGTTAAACCATATCTAAAGTGCAGAACATTGGAGCTGGGAGACACCTGACAGAGAGTCTAGAGTCCTAGTCCTTGGGCTTGAAGAGAAGTCTGTTCCCTCCCCTCTATTTTACAGATGAGAAAACTGAGGTCCTGGGAAAGGAAGTGTGATGTGCCCAAGGTCACCAGGCTGCACCTGAATATAGATTTGTCAGTAACCTTCCCATGGTGCCACCTTGGCCATCAGGTCTACAGACAAGGAAACTGAGGGACAGATTCTGCTCCCCAGTAAGCTAGCCAGGGGTCACATAGCAGCTTGACCAGGCCCAGAAGCCAGGCTGTCCCAACTCCCTGCCCAGGCCAGTTCAATGCCTCCCCAAACTAACTGGACTGACCCAGATTGGATGGGATTGACCCACATTGATGCTGGCTCTGGATGAAAATCTCCCCCTTTTGAACATCTAGTAATTACCAGCTGGGGGCCAGGAGTGCAGTCAGCCCAAGAGCCCACCTGGCCAGGAGCTTAACCTCCTGTCTAAACCAAAGTCCCCAGACTCTTAATAAGCTCACACAGAAGAGAGGCCCCTGCCTGCAAGAGAATGCAATCTGAACCTCCCAAAGGCATCTGCTAAGAGCAAAGGCAGCTAAGAGCCCTAAAGCAGGCTGCAGCTCCTGCCAGAACAAAAGGGAGGGAGCCCTTTTTCTAAGCAGATATCCCTCCCCCAATCCAGGGGCTTTTCAACATGCCTGGGAATCAGAGGGCAGGCAGTCTAGAACTCCAAGATACAACCCAAGGAGGGCCTCATTATTCCTGACTTGTCTGTCCTACAAGACTGGCCCCCAACCAAGGAAAGCACCCAATGATGCATAAGGACAGGGACGATGCAGGCACACACCTAACTCCCCTGCCTGCCAGCCCGGCACTGGCTAAGCCTGACACACAGAAGCGTAGCTATGCCTGGGATGGCTTGTGGGGAGTCCATATAATGCAGCCAGTCCCTTCACAAGCCCTGAAACGTTCCCTGGACTTGAGTCTTGTTCCACAAACAACCAAATGTCGCTGTGTGATCATGACAAATCTAATAATGACTGTCCTGTAGCAGCCACCTCCCTTCCTGCTCCCCAAGTTCCTGTGGTCCCCTGCTCCACTCCCTCTCCCCCCAATCAGGCCTTAGAGCTCACCTGCAGCCCAGCAGAAATTCACCAGTCTTCTCTAGCAACTATGGTAGCCTAGAGGAACGTTCTGCTAGCCGCTAGCCATGGTGCTAGCCAAGAGGAGCACTCCTCTAGCCGTGGTGCTGAACCCAACTCCAAGCCAGGACCTTCTGAAGGACACTCTCTCAGCCCTTCCAGGGTCCTTGCCCTCTAGCCCTGAGGTGAGGCAGCAGAGTGACGTCAGGCCCTACACTTACAAAGGTACTAAGAGCAATTTCTAAAAAAAGCTATAAACCTGAATAATAATAGTTTGTATTTCTAGACAATATTTTAAGATTTACAAACATGCCTCCCCCAGGTGCTATTCTTCAGTCATTTCAGTCGTGTCTGACTCTCTGTGACCCCCTTGGGGTTTTTTCGTCAAAGACACTGGAGTGGTTTGCCATTTCCTTCTCCAGTTCATTTTACAGATGGAGAAATGGAGGCAAATAGGGTCAAGTGCCTTGCCCAGGGTCACACAGCTAGAAAATGTCTGAGGCTGGATTTGAACTCAGGAAGATGAGTGTGCCTATGATTTCATTGGGCTTCAGTGCACCATCACCCCCCTTTTAGAGATGAGGAAGCATAGATGCAGAAAGGTCAGTAACTTGCTTGCAATTCAACAGCAGGTAAATGCCTGAACATGGCACAGAGCCAGGTGTGCTCCCTCCAAGGCCTGCCCCCTTTCTGGTGCACTGGATCAGGCGGCCTGAACCCACCACAGTGCATGGGTGGGATAAGTCACACAAGAATCTGGAAAGCTTTAGTAGTTGAGGGCAGATGCAGGCCCAGGGGGGTCTGCCCTCTCAGTCTAGGCAAAGGGGCCTAGGAACAAGGCCACCGGGGGCCTGGCATGAGACTGCGAGTGAAGGTCCTGCATGGAGTTACACAGGGAAAGTTCAGCTCTACAAGAGAAAACCTGCAGGGAGGCTGGTGAACAGCCTGCCAGGGGATGCTGAGAGAAGAGAGTGTAAACAGCACCCTGGGTCTTTGGCACTGTGACCAGGTGGCATTAAAGGGATGCCCCCAGAGAGCGGGCTTGGGGCTCAGATCAGCAACATCTTTTCCCTCAGAAGGGGGGAGGGCTGACTGGGCATCCTTTGGGAGATGGGGGACCCTTGCTATCTATGCTCTGGTCTCGGCACCCTCCATACTGCCCAGCCCTGATTCCAGCAGGGAGTGAGCCAAGGAGAGCTCAAATGAGAGCCAGAAAGAGCTGCTGGGGCCAGAGCCCAAGCACTAGCATCCCTGCTGTGACCCAGGTAGCTCCAGGCTTCCCTGATGCAGGACTCCTTAGAGCCACAGAATGGGAGGGCTGGAAGGGGCCTCGGTGGACAACTTACTGAGGTCCCGTCACTAACACTCCCACTAGGGGAGGCCTTTGGGGATGTACTCCAGACACCATAACAGCTATCCCAAGGGGAACTGCAGGCTCCTGGTTCTCTCCTCCAGGGCCAAGTTGAAGCAGGCTAATCCCTCTGCCACCTGATGGGCCTTCAGACCCCCAAAGACACCAACCTAAATATTCTCAGCTCTTCACTCCAGTCCATTCCCCATCCTGTTTAAGCTTCAGTTTGTCAGTCTCTAAAATGTAGCCACCAGAACAGAGTGTGATTCTCCACAGGGAGCTTGATTAAGTTTGATTAGGGCAGAGGGCAGCAGTGAGCTGATTATTTTCTTTTTGGAGGGCTATTGGGGTTAAGTAACTTGTCCAAGGTCACACGGCTAGGTTTTTGTTTGTGTGTGTTAAGTGTCTGAGGCCAGATAGGAACTCAGGTCCTTCTGACTCAGGGCCAGTGCTCTACTCACTGCACAACCTAGCCGCCCCTAAGTGAGCTGATTATTTCCTTTTTCTGGCCAAGAATGGGGAACCTGTGGCTCCAAGACCACATGTGACCCTCTAGGTCCTC
Organism: Gymnobelideus leadbeateri; assembly: GCA_011680675.1. Taxonomy (NCBI): domain Eukaryota; kingdom Metazoa; phylum Chordata; class Mammalia; order Diprotodontia; family Petauridae; genus Gymnobelideus; species Gymnobelideus leadbeateri. The sequence continues at coordinate 304,032 of WOXC01011743.1, read as the reverse complement.
AAGTGATCCTCTAGGTGCTCAAGTGCAATTGCACACATGTTGTCTCAAAGCCACAGATTCCACCACCCCTGTGACTCTTTGCTTCTAATAGTGTGGCCTAAGATTGATTCTTTTTTGGTCTGTCTTTTCTTGCTGACTCACATTGAGCTTAGGGTTGACTAAGACCACCAGATCTTTTTCCAATGAATTGGTTGCTGAGTCATCTCTCCCCCACTCCATACTGGTGCAATTAACTTTTTGAATCCAAGTTCAGAAGTTTACATTTGTCATGATTGAACTTCATTTTCTTCCGCTAACGGCTTCCTCTAGTGCTTCATCATGATGTGGAGACAGATTTTTCTGGGTTCTCAGCTATTCTGACCAATCTGGGACAGGTCCTACTAAACTAGAAATGCCTCGAGTGTGACTGGTAACGGACTGTTCATCTGAGGGAAGACAAACTTAGCACAGAGAGGCTCACCACCACAAATTGTGACTTTCTTTTTAAATCACTGTAACTCGACTTCAGAGCAGGGCTGCACCCGGCGATCAGGAGCTGGACAGACGTGGGCCAGAGCTTAGCTCCACCCCAACCCTCTATGCCAGGGGCCCCAGGACAGCAAAGGAAGGAAAAAGAACAGAGAGAAAAGGACACGAGGACTCACCTTGACTGAACCAATCCTCTTAGGACCAGAAAAGCAGCAGAGAAGGAAAGAAGAGTGGCACAAAGGAGAAATACAGAGCGATGATGAGAGGCGTAGTCCAAGGGCCTGGCCTCCCCGCCCCCACCCCCAGGCTGCCCGGGGCTGGGCCTGCTCTCCCCACAGGGTCCCAGGAGATGCCCTCCCCCAGTACCCGACTCCTGGCTCTCTGTGCTGGCCCGCTCTGGCCACCTTCACCACCAGGTGCAGCTGAGAATCTGGCCCCAAGGGAAGGAGCATGGAGGCAGGGCAGGATGCCACCCGCTGGGTGGGCTCTGAGAGGCTGGGGGCTTTGCTGTGGGGAGCTCGGGGGGAGCTCTGGGGGCTGGGCTGAAGCCTGGGCTTCATCAGGGTAAGGAACTCCCTCCACCAATACAGGCAGCCACCTCCTCTGCCCCTGACAGTTGGGGAAAAGCTGGGAATTGGCCTTTTCTCTCTTTTTATGACTGTTCTACTATACTTAGTACTATAGTTCCTTCTGGATTTTATTTTACTCATTTAAAAGCATGAACACTAAGAAGGGTTCCACAGGCTTCACCAAGGGGCTCTCAAAGGGGGTCCTAGACACAAAACTCTTATTTTAGAGACGGAGGAGAGCACTGACGATTTCAGTGACTGGTCCAGGGTCATGCAGGCCTCAGGGCTCAGAGGCAGAAGGCTTCCTGATGGTAAGACCAGCTCTCTCTAGTAAGCTGGGCTTAATTCTTCTGGGTTCCCAAGTAATGGGAAGGAAGCCTGTCCTATTAGTCCATCTGGATTTTCTTGGTTGTCTCTTTACGAGTTAAGGGAAAATTTAGGAGTTAAGAGGGGGGAAGGCAGGAGGCCTTGAGTCCAATCCACTGAAAGAGGATCCTCTCTATCACATCCCCAACAAATGGCCATCCAGCACCTTTACTTGGACCCTCCCAGTGACAGGGAGCTCATTACTGCCCTAGGTAGCCCATTCCACTTTGGGAGAACTCTAGTTGTCTGGAAAGTTTTCCTGATATCAAGTCTTTCTAGCTTGCTAAGAGTTCCCATGGAGCAATTAACCACCAGCAAGGAATCTGGTCAGGGGTGAGCAGAAGTTTGGAAGACATTTGGACGAATAAAGGCATCTTGGAAGGCCCAGGAAGACAAATCCTAATTTGTTTTGGGTATGAGCTGAGGAGATTTCTCTTCTGAGACCACAAGAGGAGAGGGGACCAATAGCACCCCCCAGGCCAGGGGAGTGAGGGCGGTTGGCAAGGCCTGAGGATCCAAGTCCAGGAGAAGGAGGAACCTTAGTTTGGGAGGGGGAAACTGTTGTCTGCGCACTGACTGGGCCGCTGAGTCAGAGTTGGAAGGGACCTTACAGACAGATCACGGACTCTGTCCTCAAAAGACTCACTCGTGGGATTCTCTTTTTCCATGTGACAGTTAGGTGGTGCAGTGGTTAGAGCACTGGGCCTGGAGTCAGGAAAATCCAAGTTCAGATCCCAGCCTCAGACACATCCTGGTTGTGGGACCCTGGGCAAGTCACTTCATCTCTGTCTGCCTCAGTTTCCCCAACTGTAAAAGGGGCTCATAATAGCACCAACCTCCCCAGGCTTGTCTTGGAGATCAAATGCAAGATCTGTAAAGTACTTAGCACAGTGTCTGGCACTCTATAAACGTTAGCTATTACTTGTTGTTATTCCCTGTGAATTAACTCTGGAAAATGCACCCTTCAGATGTGCAATATGATGAGATGGGCAAAAGAAGGCGGGAGAGGAGTCAGTCCAAAGAGGCTGCGTCCACTGAAGGGGAGGGGAGTGATGGAAGGGGAAGGGGGCAGGAGGCAGCAGAACTCAGTGGCCAGACAACCAAGCAAGACCGAGGGACCTGGGAGGCCCAGGGCACCTGGGGCCTCAACCCCAGTGATTGGCTGGCCAAGGCCTGGGGAAAGCCCTGGCAATGTAGCTGCCTGGGGCTTGCTGAGGCCTGAGGCCTAGGACTGGGCCCTCTGGATAGGGGGCCTGTGGGGGGGGAGGCCCTCCCTGGAGGGGAGGAGCAGTCAGGCCTCAGCAGCTCCCTAGAGCACAAAGGACACTCCCTGTCCCCAATCAAGGAAGGGAAAACACTGCCCCCCCCCCCAAGGATTCCACAAACCTCCCTGCTTGTCCCAGTGTGGGCTCTGGGGGCTGATGCTTAAGGTCTGAGACGCTGGCTTGGCTGAAATGGCTGCCCCCCAAAGCACCTCCCCCCGGCACGTACAGCCAGTACCTGAGGACAGCATACCCCATTAGGTTTCCCTGAGGCCCCCTCAGTTTCCCTCTGTCTGAGGTCAGGTTCACCCCATCAGAGGCCACACTGTCCCAGCTGAGGGCAGGGCCAGGCTAGTCTCTCAAACTCATGATTCAGAGAAAGAAATCTGATCAAGTAGGAAGCAGACCCTGGGCCCATGGGAGGGCGCCTTAAGGCCTAGGGGACCTCAGTGGGGAGGCAGACAGACCTCAAAAGGCTTCCCCCCAACCTCTGACAAACCAACCCCTTGCCTGAATCTTGGGAAAAGCTGGGTGAGGGAGACTGGCCTTCTAGACGTCAAGTCCCAGGCATCTCTCTCCAGAAGAAGCAAAGCGCCCATGGGGGGGGGCCAATGTCAGAGCATGCTTGCACCCATTTCTGGGCTGATGGAGAGGCACACTAACAAGGAGATACTGCCCTCTGTGTGCAGAGGGCTGGGGAAGGTGAGGAAGGGGCAGAGTGGAGGACGGGCAACACAGGGACCATCCCAGGAGTCACCTTTGCATGGCTGGGCCTCAGTTTCCTCATCTTTCAGACAGGAATAAGGGTACTAGCTACCACCTCACATGGCTGTGGTCAGCCATCGGACAGAGACTCTCGCCAGGGCTGAGGAGGATAAGGTTGACTCTGGGCCCAGAGACCAGGCTTTGTACACCCATTCTGAAAGCTCTGGGCCAGGGAGGGTCAGGGCAGTGAAAAGAGCGAAGTGACCCCTGGGCCTGATCCTGAGACTGGGAGGAACTGGGCTGTGCAAGGAGGGGGGAGTTACAGTCCAGGGAGCTGGCCGATCCCCATCCCCAGCCCTCCCCAGGGCCCAGAGGGCCACCAAGGCTCCTGCCTCTGCTCTGCTGGGCCCCCAGGGCTCAAGGCCTAGGCTTAGTGCACACCTTTGGCTTTCTTGCTCCCAAAACAGCTGGCATCATCTTTCTTCCTCCGGGGCAGGGCCCCCGTGCTGGCTGCCTGGCTAGCCTCGGACTCCTGGTACTTGTCAGCTCCTGGGACCTCCTTGTGAACATGGTAAGACAGGTTACGCATGATGCAGACACAGTTTTCCACAGACTGGAAAAGAGACAGGGAAAAGGGTTTGAAAGGAAAGGAAAATAAGGGTCTGAAAGACCTTGTCCAGCCCTGCCATCCCCTGTTCTAAGGCCCCTCCCAGCCCTCCCAGCCCCTGTTCTAAGGCCCCTCCCAGTCCTGACATCCCTTGTTCTAAGGTCCCTCCAGCTTTGACATCCCCCGTTCTGAGGCCCCTTCCAGCCCTGCTATCCCCTGTTCTAAGGCCCCTCCCAGCCCTCCCAGCCCCTGTTCTAAGGCCCCTCCCAGTCCTGACATCCCTTGTTCTAAGGTCCCTCCAGCTTTGACATCCCCCGTTCTGAGGCCCCTTCCAGCCCTGCTATCCCCTGTTCTAAGGCCCCTCCCAGTCCTGCCATCCCTTGTTCTAAGGCCCCTCCCAGCCCTGACATCCCCTGTTCTAAGGCCCCTCCCAGCTCTGCCATCCTCTGTTCTAAGGCCAGTTCCCCTCCCAATTCAATGACTCTAGCATAGAACATCCTAGACAGAAAGGCCTCTAATCTAGCCTCATATACTCAGTCCAAAGCCTCTTCCACCTCTCTGAGCCCAGGCTCCATTCTGCTAGAATCTCTCACTGAGTCCTCTTGCTGTTGCTGAAAAAAAGACTCCTCTCCCCTTCAGCCCCCACTCCCCAGCTTGACCAGATTAAAAATAAGAGCCCACCAGCATCCTGGAACACTGGGAGAGAACTCGGGAGCTGCCACTCTGGCCTGGACCTGCCTGAGAAGCCACCTCCAACACCCCCTGACAAATGTCCAGCTAGCCATTGCTTGAAGACTTCCAGGGATGGGGAGCTCACTACCTGCTAAGCTGCCCATGCACCCTGGGACACTGTTCAGTATTAGGAAGGTTTCTCTCGATAATGAGCCTCAATCAGCCTCTGAACTTGTCCCCTTTGTTCTCGGCTCTGCCCTGGATTCCACATTTCATCCCGGGACATGAGAACCCTGCTTTCATAGGGGACCTGTAAGGACCAAAGAATAGAATGCCCTGCCCTTAATCTGGGCAGGGATGAAGAGACCTCCAAACACCTCACTGCAGGTGAGGAAACTGAGACCCAGTGGTAGGAAATGACCTGTCAAATGTCACTCCCTCAATACTACATGAAGCTGGGATTCCAACCCAGGCCCTGACCTATGAGGTCACCATTCCATTACACTTTGTCTCATACAGGCCTAGTGACTTGGAGGTCACCTCCCCCATTAGACTGGGAACTCCTGGGGGCCAGGGACGATGGTCTTGCCTTCCTTGTTCTCCCAGTGCTGGCACACAGTAGGAGCTTAATAAATGCTGACTGACTGATCTCTACTCTACCTGAAGAGGCCCTGGACCCAAAGGAGGAGGGAGACCTGTGTCTGAAAGTCCCTGAGTGAGGGCGGTCGCCCTGGTCTCCACCCCCAAGCACCCAAAGCTGTGTGGAATCCTCACCTTGTTGTCTGTGTCCTTCTTGCCGATGGCCGACTGCAAAGCGTGAAGGAGGGCGTCCACCAGCCCGTCGCACTCCCGAAGCCGCCGGCGTGCTTCCGCCCCGTCTGAGCTCACATTCCTGGGGACATGGAGGGAATCTGGTTAGTTCATTGGGCCTCGGGGAAATCAGAGACCTGGGAGTCAGGAGAATTGGCTCCAATTAGGGAATGAGGCTGGGTGGGATGTAAGAGGACTCAGTGAGAGATTCTAGCAGAATGGAACCTGGGCTCAGAGAAGTGGAAGAGGCTTTGGACTGAGTGTATGAGGCTGGATTAGAAGCCTTTCTGTCTAGGATGTTCTATGCTAGAGTCATTGAATTGGGAGGGGAACTGGCCTTAGAACAGAGGATGGCAGAGCTGGGAGGGGCCTTAGAACAGGGGATGTCAGTAAGACCCCTGGTTCTGGGGTCAGAGGGTCTGGATTCCAATCCCAGCTCTGATGCTCACTCCCTGGGAGACTGTGGGCAAACCAATTCACCTCTATGGGCCTCAGCTTTGCTACAAAATGAGGGGAATGGCCTCCATGGGCTCTGAGGTCCCTCCAACTTGGGTCTTAGGAATGACCTGGTTGACCTTGGGGAAGGGGCAGGGCAAGGTGGAGAGAGCATCGGATCAGGAGCCAGCAAGCTCAAGCCCGAATCTGGGGGACTTTCCCTAAGCTACTCCTCTGGCCTCAGTTTCCATATCTGTCCCCTCCAGAATCCCCTCAGAAATCTCAGAATCTGATCCTTGACTGAATTCAGGCTGGTAATCAGACATGGAGAGAGGAATAGCTAGAGATGCTTACTGTCCCAGAGAAGGGCATCATCTTCTCTGCAGCTGCCTGACTGCATCCACTCCAAGGACCCAAGTGATCCAAGGATTAGGCAGTGAGGGTTTTTCCCTTCTGGGAAAGCCATGGCCAGTGTCTCCAGGGCCCTGGGGAGCAGGGCTTGTCTCTTCATCCCAACAGTGAAGAGATGTTGCCTTTATTCCTCAGGTCTAGTGATAGGGTCTCCTGCTTTCTGAGCCTGGGATGCCTAAAGGGCCTGGGCAGTCCTTAGAAGGTGCTCGAAAGAATGCTGTCCTTGCAACACCATGGGAGCACCAAAGCCTCCAGCATCCTCTGTGCGCAAGACCTCAGGCAGCTTGCAGCACGGCCTAGAACAAGGGCAGTCTGCTAAGCTCTAACCCAGGTCTCATATCGTTGTCAAGCATGGAGATGACACTGGCTTTGAGGTCAGAGGACCTAGGTTTGAATCCTGCCCCTGCTGCTTACCACCTTTGAGCCCATGGACTAATAAATCACTTCTCTGAAAAATGATGGGGTGGGGTAGACTAGAGCCCCCCGAGGCCCCTTCCAGCTCCAGATTTTTAAGCCTATAGCTCAGGATTAAGCAAGGAATAAACTCACTCTGGTCCAGTGCCCGTTTCTAGACTGCGTCCTCTGCATCTTCCCTCTTGACAAGCATTGAATGCCAACACTTCCAAAACATTTTCATACCCATGAACTCATTACATCTTTCTGAGCCTGGCTGGGTAAGGGTTATAGTGCTCACTTGGCAAGTGAGGAAACTGAGGCCCAGGTGTCACAGGATTCTAGAGTCAGGGCCAGAAGAGATTACAGAGCATTTAGTCCAAGCCCTCACCGATGGGGAAAATGAGGCCTGAGTATCACAGGATCCTAACTCTGGAAGCTCACAGGCCATCTTGGGCCAGCTCCCCTTTATGGATGAAGAAACTGAGACCTGGAAAAGGAAGTAACTTATCAAAGGTCACACAGCCAGGACCTGTCAGAGGATCTGCACTCAGGTGCTCTTAGACACCAGATCCACTGGTCTTTCCCCTGGACCAGACAAAGGGCTTAGCTCTAAGAGACTGCAGGATCGTGGACAAATCTGGGAGGGACCTCAAGTCATCTGGTCTAAGCCCCTCATTTTACAGATGGGAAAACTGAGGCCCGGAGAGGCTTAGTGCCTTGCCCAAGGGGACACAGAGAAGATCTGGACACTGAACCCAGGATTCAGCCCAGCAGTTCCCCGCTGTCCCCTGCTCACTTCCCCTCCCAGAAAGGGACTTGGCAGAGGACACAGGGCTGGGATTGGTTCCCAGGAGTCCAGGCTCCCAGCCCATGGCCCTACCCCTTGGCTGTCAAGTCCAACACTCCCTCTCGGCTCCCCTCCCTCTGCCTCCTCCCAGCTCTGCCCTATTCCCGGTCAGGCTACTACTCTGTGCTCTGTTCCCTTCCCCAAAGCATTCCTGGGGAGGGGGCAGTGAGCCCTGGGTGAGTTTCCCAGAGCTGGGGAGGAGCAGGCCCATCTGGTTCTCCTATCCCCTTAGGCCTGGCCAGGGTGGAACACAGGGGCAGGGGCCGTGGCCTCTGGCTGGGAGCCAGCCTCTCAACTGAGGCTGTGCCTGAGGCCCGGCCCACCTCCGGCTGCCCCATCTTGGTTTGGGAAGGTGAGAGAAGTAGGGCGGCATCCTTCCCTGAGGGGGCACCTCTCCTGGCCCCCATCCAGCTCACCACCCAGAAACCCGGATCCACGGACCCCAGGATGTGGCCCTTCCCACGAGATGCCTGCTGGGGAAGGCAGGACAAAGGGGACAGAGAAGGGGGTGGAGGGGCAGGGGGCCGCCCTCCTGCCCCCATGCTCTGTTCTCTCCTCCTCAGAAGGGGCAGGGCCTAGGGAACAGGGCCCTCCAGGCTACCTTGGGCCAGAGTGAGCTGGAAGGACAGGAGGCCGGGCACCTCAAAGGGCCCATGTCTGATGACTGACTGACTGACTGATTGATACCACAATGACTACCACTGTCATCATCACACTGAGTAACCATACTGTATGGCCTGGTGTTTAGCCATGTCCAGCTCTGATGACCCCCTTTGGGCTTTTCTTGGCAGAGACACTGGAGCAGTTGGTCATTTCCCTGTCCAGTTCATTTTACAGATGAGGAAACTGAGGCCAACAGAGGGAAATGACTTGGCTAGGGTCTCATAGTTATATCTTAGGCCAAATTTGAACATGAGCCTTCCTGACCCCAGGCCCAGTGCTCTGGGCACTATGGCACCTTACGGCCCCTCGTATTGCCTCAGCCCATGAAGACAATTCTCCCTGCACCTTCTCTTCTCTCTTCATGGGGTAATCAAGGCCCTTCCCTGGCTGTCCACCTTGGGATGCTCCTAGACTATCAGCTGTGGTGCCTCATGTGGCATGAGGTGGCAGAGGAGAGGGGGCTCATCCATTAGTCAGTCAGTCACTAAACTCTTATTAAGCATCTGTGTGCCAGGAACTGGGATCCATTCATCAGTCTGGTTAATAAACTCTTATTAAGCAGGCATGCCAGGCACCAGGGCCATCCATCAGTCAGTCAATAAACCCTTACTAAGTACCTACTGTGTGCTAGGCACTGGGGTTTCCTTAAGGGACCTGTGAGCTCTAAACCTATGACCTTGTGACCATCGTGAGGCCTGGGGCAGAAAGCCCAGCCCTGCCTTTCTCAGGTTGGGTCTCCAGAGCGGGGTGGCTCATCTCCATCTGGGCCCTCCCTGCTGTGGCTGCCACCCTGGGTACGTCCCCCATGGCAGGGCCTGGAGGGGATGGGAAGTCACCAGTCAGCCGAGGCGGGGTGGGCCCCATGAGGAGGTGGGGAGGACCCCCACACTCTGAGGAGTGTGCTGGGCCCCAGGGAGCTGCGGCAGGTCAGGGGTGAGCGGTCAGCTTCAGTGGGGGCTTCTGAGAGTGGAGGCTGGGAGGGCGGGCCTGGAGGGCTGCCAGCTCAGGAGCTGCCTTCCCGCTTCCAATCATTCCCCGCTCATCCAGTCTCTGGCCTGCTTTCTGTGTCTGTTTGCATAGACAGTAAGCGTCCTGAGGGCAGGGACTGTCTTCTGCCTCTTTGTATCCCCCCTGCTCAGTACAGTGCTTGGCACCGAGTAGACACTTAGTAAACGTTTACTGAGAGACTGTCAGAAAGACATATCTCATCACGTCCCTCTGTCCCCAAACCTTCAGTGATTCTGCCTCCCCAAGGAAGTTCAGACTCTTTGTGCTCGGCATTCGAGGCCCCATACAAAGAAGTGGTAGCTTTCCTTCCCAGTTTTCTCATGATACTTCCACTCCCGGGGCAAACAAGACTCTCCATCTGTTTGATCTGTCTGTAACTCTGAAGTTTGGGGTGCTGACCTTTATTCCCCTGAACTAGGTGATGCATGTTTGTTTGATTAAAGTAAGCTTGTTAACTGATTTTGAGTTGCTTTCCTTTACAAAAGCAGATCTAAGAACCTGTGTTGGCAGTCACCCTGGGGATATTGAGGTGCTTGCTGCTACAAAATGGCGACAATGGATGGGATCTGCTGAGTAAAAGGAAAGTATGGGGGCTGGGATAACTGTTTGTTTCCCAGTTGTGGTAGCTGTGATTCTGTGGAACCATGGAGCAAGAGGGGAAAATGGGCTGCATGCTGACTTCACTGAGCTGAGAGCAGGAATGGTGAGCTGCCTGCATGGGGACCTGCGGAGAAGCCAGGAGCTGCTGCCTTCTGCTGGAGGAGAAGGAATCCAGGAGTTTGGAATTCAGCCACAGGACAAGATAAGGACTGTGAGGCAAAACAGGAGCCCTGAATGTGTTTCCTTGCTGCATCCCACAGTTTGGGACCCAGGGGGGGATGGACTTGTGACTATGGTGGGTGGGGTGAAGTGCCGTGGACCCCCAAGGACCCCACCTTTGGTTTTATTGCCCAGCTCCCTCTCTGGACTTGGAAGCAGGGGCTGGAGCAGTGTTATGGGAAGGACACCCCCGCCCCTCCTCCCAAGAGAACTTTATTTGGACTCTTGTTTTGAATTAATGTGATAATGCATATTGCATTGTTACAATGTGTTTAAGGCCTTTGTGTTTAAGGCCCAGTGGCCACTTCGGTAACTTTAGATGTACCTTGAAAATATGACTTAAGAGATGGTTAGTACTAATTGAAACATAAATTGTCTATGCTATGGGCATACTTAGTAAGACTTAGTAAGAATAAGTGACTTTGATTGTTACTGATAAGAGACTAATTGAGTTAATCAAGATTTTGCCCCATGAGTGGAAGACTTTGACCATGTATTTTGAAAACTGATGTGACTGATTGAGTTAACTTAAGAGTGACTATTTTTTGATTTTCCCGATAAGTGACTGAGTAAACATTTGCCCCATGAGTGGAAGACTTGGACTTTTGTACTTTGAGATTATATTGTGATTTTCTTATGTGCCTGGAAAATGTGACCTGAGAGATATTTTAGTGTTAATTCAAATGTAAATTGTGTATGCTATGGGCATGAAAGATCTTGGGGCCTCATGTAATGGAAATGCAGATTTAAAGATCTTCCCTGCCCCTAGGCCCTTAGATTGGCTTAAGAGACTCTGAGAACCTTCTTTAATTTGGAAATATACTCTGCCTCCTAATAGGCTGAATGTGGTCACATGGAGCCTGTGGTAGGAGGCTTGGTTTTCAGGAATGCCCACACCTTGATGCTGTGTGATTGGACAGTGGGTCAAGAGGGTGGTTACATTCTCTGACCCAGGAGAAGGCTATATAATCCCTGATGTGAGGCTTTGCTTTGGGGCTCACTTTGAGAAGTGTTGTGTGATTTGACCAGATGAGACTCTGGGAAGCCATTGTTGAGAGCCCCCCGGCTTTGAAAACCCAGATGTTGATGCTTCCCTCTCTGGTAACTGTGATTTGGTATTGATGTAATGGTAGGACAGTTTGGAAGCCTGTCTGTTTGATCTGTAAGTTCTGTAACTCTGAAGTTCGGGGTGCTGACCTTTTTCCCCTGAACTAGGTAATTGTTTGATTAAAGTAAGCTTTTTAACCCATTTTGAGTTGCTTTCCTTTTGAAAAGCAGATCTAAGAACCTGTGTTGGCAGCCACCCTGGGGATGCTGGGGTGCTTGCTGCTACAGACACATACCCCCATCCCTTCCGCCTGGAAAGGCCAGCCTTGGGATCTCCCCCGGAGGGATTCTCGCCTGCCTGGCTCCTCCATGCCCTCTGCCCTGGGATCAGAGGACCACATGCTTTGTACCTGGGTCCTGAGTGCCAGACACACAGACAGTGGCCAGCACATGGTGGAGGACTAGCTTGTGAGTTGATTGACTGCAACAGCTGCAATAGTGTGAGTGCCAGTGATGTGAACAGGACCCAATGCACTGACCAGTCCAGTAGTGGAGGCTGGGGCAGGAAGCAAACCTCCTTCCCTCTTAGCAGAGAGTGGGGAGCTATGGGGGTGGAATGCAGCATCCACAGGTGCTGTGCTGGAGAAGGGGGCCTCAAAGCCACCACAATAAGACCTGAAGAGGCACAGCCTGGGGCAGCCCCACCTAAGGGCTGCTCAAATAAGGAGTGGGGTCATTCTCCACTGACTCCTACTGCCTGGCCCCGGCCCGGCTACTCCTAGAACTGCTGATTCCCAGAATCCCAGAGCTGGAAATCAAACCCAGACTTGAACAAGAATCATCTCCTAGACTGTTCCCAACAAACTGTCCTCCATCCCCTCTGTGAAGACTCCCGGCTGGGGGCTCACTACCTCCTGAGGCAAACAGCATTGACTGGTAGGAAATTTTTCCATTAATGGAAATTAAGTCCAGATCTGTCCTGACTCCACATCTGAACAGGGCCAGCTTCCCTTTTCTTTAGGCTCAGTCTTCAGTAGTGAGCACTTGCTTGGTCATTAGCTTGAGTGAAATCACAGAGTTGCCAGGGATGTTCATAAAGCACAGGCCTGGAGGAGTCACTCCCCTGCTCTCCAAGCTCCCATGGCTCCCTATGGCCCTTAGAAGTACCAGCTTCTCTGAGGAGCATCTGAAGGCCTTCCCGACCTGCTTTCCCAAGGTGATCACGCTCGCTTCGCCTCTGCTCTGAGGTCCAGCCACGCGGCCCCCACTCTTTCCCCTCCTTTCCGCTATCCTGCAGTCCTGGCAGCCGGGGTGCCCACCCTTCTCGCTCCTGCCCTTCCTGAACCCTGACTCCTCCCGTTCCCAGTGCTGCCTCTTACAGGGAAGCCCCTATGCTCCCCCAGACTGACAGCCTTGTGTCTGCTTTGTCTCTGTGTGGATGTGCTCACTATCTCTTCCCTGATGAGAGTGTAAGCCTCATGAGGGCAGGCGCTACCTATCTGTGTGTGCCCAGCGCTGAGTGCAGGGACAGTCCTTGTGTTTGTCATCCAGTCAGTAAGTCGTGACTGGATGTCAGACTGTGACCCCATCAGGGGTTTTCTTGGCAGAGATCCTGGAGAGTTTGCCATCTCCCTCTCCAGCTCATTTTACAAATGGGGAAACTGAGGCAAACAGGGGAAGTGACTTGCACAAGGTGACACAGATAGTAAGGGTCTGAGGCCAGATTTGAGCTCAGAGAAATGAATCTTCCAGCACCAGGCCTGGTGCTCTATCCATTGCACCACCCAGCTGACCCTAGACGAAGACACAGTAAGAGCTGAATAAATGCTTGTTGACTAACCCCAGGGACCCGCAATGATGAGGACCATGGCCAGTGCAACCCCCTACCCTTTTAGTGGTCTGTGTTTAAGGTCCCTCCCAGCCCTGCCATCCCCTGTTCTAAGGCCCCTCCCAGCCCTGCCATCCCCTGCTCTAAGGCCCCTCCCAGCCCTTCTGTCCCCTGTTCTAAAGCACCTCCCAGCCCTTCCGTCCCCTATTCTAAAGCCCTCCAGTTCTACCATTCTGTGATTTAATCAGTTGAACAAACAGCTGATAAGGCATTTGCTTAGAAGTGCCAGCTTGCCACCTGTACCGACTGCCTGATTCTGTCCATGTTGGCCCATTTCCTCCCCCTGCGCCAAACCCTTGGTCTCCTAGGGCATTGGCTGGCACCTGTCCAGACCCTCGGCCATTGGCCTGGGGAGGGCTGTCAGACTGACCCATCCGGACCACTGGCCCCTGTAGGCCTCGTGGGAACAACGGGGTGTCTGGTGAGTAGATCCCAGCTGGCCCCGGGGCACGGCCTGGCAGAGAGGGGCGACTCCAAGGTTCTGGGCATAAGCTTTTCCTCATCTACAAATGAGGGGCTATTGGGGAAGCACTTGGCACAGTTCCCAGAATACAGTAGGCACTTAATAAATGCTTGTTGCCTTCCCCCTTCCTTTCCCCTGCCCCATGCAGATGGGTTAATCCTGCCTGGACTCAGTGCTAATGGCATCCTTGGAAATGTAGAGGAGCCAATATGAGGAGTGTGAACTCTAGCTATGAAGAGGGGGCTGAAGAGCGGCCCTCACTGCTCTGGATCAACTAAAGCCCCCTCTGGCCCAGATGAATGATCTCCTGGGCCCCTCAAAGAACGGACTGATGTGATTGTTGAGCGGCTATCAGTGTTACTCAAAAGACTGTGGATACAGGGCAGCTAGGTGGCACAGTGAATAGCACACTGGCTCTGGAGTCAGGAGGACCAGAGTTCAAATCCAGCCTCAGACACTTAACACAAAACTAGCTGTGTGACCTTGGGCAAATCACTTAACCACAACTGCCCTACCATCCCCCCTCCAAAAAGCAAAAAGAAAAAGACTGGATACAAGGGAAGTATTACAGGATTAGAAAAGGCAATTGTTGTCCCTAATGACAGGTCAAGGAACTTGACTTGAATTCCTGGGACAATTTTAGAAGAAGTATTAAAGAGACATTTGGGCAACAGCTAGAAATGGAGGCAGTGATGACCAAGAGCCAGCCAGCTCCATGTATGTGGTAGATGAACCTCGCTTCTAGAAAAGGCAGAGAGATGGGGGATGGACAACGGTACAGTTAGAAGGTATAAGCAGAAGTCCTACTGGTGGTAGTCATTGGGGGGTCCACATCACCCTGGCAGAAGTTAAGCTTTCCTCCTTATAACCCCCTCATCAATTTTGTAGCCACTCACCAAGATCAGATCAAATCCGACATTCTCATTGTCCCTGGATGGGACCTGTCAATTTGCTCCCCACTCACAATACCTCACTTTCCAGACCAAAGCGCCCTGCCCATCACTCCCCCTAGTGTTTTATTATCCCTTTAGAACATAAGTTATTTGAGGACAACATTGTCTTCGCTTTCATATTTGCATGTAACTATCTCCTGACTCTTGCTCCCCCATGTACATTGATTTGGGGATGACTTTGTTGGTCAGTGTCTGTTGGCCACAGCTGACAGTGACTGTACTGAGGGGCTCATAGGAGCTTAGCACAGTGCATGACACACAGTCAATGCTTAATAAATGCTTTTTTTCATTCAAATAACCTCCTTTTCCCTCAGTTTCCTCATCTATAAAATGATAGGGCTGAACTAAATGGCAAGCAGTCAAACATTTATTAAGCCCTAACTCTGTACCTGGGTACTTAATAAACGCTCTTGGACTAACCTGACAGCTACACATGGGGCTGAACAATTAAGGCATAAGGGCTGCTACCCTCGAGGAGCTGACATTCTAAGAGGGCAAGCCACATGAAACCACCGCATAGGTGACTGCGAAGGTCCCTTCCAGCAGTAAATATGCGATCCTAAAGTTCCTCATTTGGTAAATGGTAACAGCACCTGCATCCCAGGTGGCTTGGGTCAAAGTGAGATAATGCTGGTAAATGCTATAGGAATGAGGGCCACTGTTGATCCCATTTGGCAGATGAGAACACTGAGGCCAAAAGAGAAGGGACTTAGCACAAGACCATCCCTATATGAATGAGTGGTAGGCTCCAGGCTTCTCTCTTTCTCTCTGTCTCCTCCCTCCCTCCCTCTCCCCTGTCCCCTCTCTCCCTCTCTCTGTCTCCTCTCTCTCTCTTTCTCCCCACTTTCTCTCTCTCCTCCTCCCTCCCTCCTTCCTCTCTCTCTGTCTCTCCCACCCTCCCTCCTCCTCTCCCTCTGTCTCTCTCTCTCTGGGGTTGGCAGAGCTCTTCCCCTGGCCACGTCCAGGACCTGGGAGGGCTGCCTGCTCTGCTGACCTTACCTGAGGCATCCTGACGTGTTCTTGAAGACAGTGGTCCACTCTGCATCCCGAGGCTTGGAGTCCTCATTGGGCTCACTCTCCCAGCCTGAGTGTGGGACAATCACCTCGTTGGTCAGGGTCTGCAGGCCATGGTTGATGATGACCATCTTGAGGGGCTCATAGGAAGACAAGTTCCACAGCGTGCCTGAAAGACAGAATGTGGTGATGGTTCCGAGAACTCCTGGGTGGGCTGCTGTGTGCTCTGGGACAGGACTGGAAGCATCAGGGGAGGCTGTAGAGACCCATTTAGCCTGGGCAAGAACCATCCCAAAGGAGAATGGGCCATCCCAGGAGGTCTCCAAGCAAAGACCAGATAACCCTGAGGCGGGTGGTCTTCCCAAGGTCCCTTCTAGCACTCTCGGTACCCAGGAACTGCCCATGGGCACATGCAGGTGGATGCTACCAGTGAGCATGAAAACTGTATCAGAAGACCTAACTGTGAATTCTGGCTTGAGCACATACTAGTTTAACGGTGAAGGGATTTGGAAAAGTTCCTTTCCCTCTGTGGGCCTCAGTGACCCCATCTGTAAAATGGGGCTATACCAATACTTGTATTACATGTCTCACAGGGTTCCTGAGAAAATGGAGTGAGACAACCAAGCATTTTGTAACTCCTCAAGCCCAGCATTTACCACAAATCAGAGTGAGCCTTGCCCCTCTGTTCCACTTGGCCACTGCTGTCTCCCCTGAAAGAACAGACATTCCTTTAGGGAGGGACTTGTCTCACTTCTCTCTGTGTATCATCGGGATCTGAAGGCAGGAAGACCTGGGTTCTGGCAGAGTTGCCAAGTGGCCCTGGGCAAGTCACCTGACTTGTTAGAGTCTCAGTTTCCTCATCTATAACATGAGGAAGGATAAGAATGGCCCCTGCGTCACAAGGTTTTGGGGGTCTCAAATGAGATCCTGGGTATAAAGGATGCTGTGAATTCAAATGGAGCTAAGGAAACATCAGTTAAAAATGACCATTTAAAAACTCCCAATTATACACCAAAATAGAAACCTTGAAAACTAAAGGAGAGATGAACAAAATCAAAAGTAAAAACAAACAAACTAACCATTGAACTAATAAATCAAACTATGAATCAGGGGCTTCTGTTTTTAAAGGATTGTCAGTAATTATCATCACTGTCCTAATGATTCCCTGGCAGTCTGATGGAAAGCAGGGTGGAAAGAGACCAGAGACTGGAACCTGAATGCCAGCTGACAGCCAGGTGGGTGCCCACACACAAGGCCATTCAACCTCCTAAGCCTCAGTGTTATCATCTAGAAAATGGGGGAAATAAATCCACACACTCTCCTTCCCTCCTTCCAAACAGAACAAGGCATTCTGGGAACTTGGAAGAGTTTTGTAATCATGAGCAGCTACTGGGCTGTGAAAACCCTGAGGATGAGCCCAGCATGACACATTTCCTTAACCTCACTGGCCCATAATGACCTAGGATATGCAGAAGCTTGGGTGGCCTCTGGGGCAGTGATAGCCCCAGCACCTGCCTGATGGAGCTGACTCAGGGCTTTAGTCCCATCACCAAAATTCCCTGGGCATGTCTGATTCCACCCAGAGTAAGAATCCAATCCAACCAATCTGGTTTGAGTGGCTACTGGTGATGGGGGCTGGGATATAAGGGAAACATGGCCTTCTCTCTACAACATTTAGGACATGTGGGCCTCTTCTGCTCAGATACCTCCAGGTGTGGGGAGCTTACTATATAAACTTCAGTATTATAGACAGTATTTGTTGGAGAGTTCCATCATATCCATGTCCTCACCAGCCCTTCCACACCAATATCAATCTGAGACAAAAATGGAATAAAAACTTTGTTCCTAATAGGTCGAGTATCCACATGCCCTCCTCTGGTCCCACTCGCCACCATGTACCTGGCCACGTCACCACTCCCTACATGTGGTCAGGAATGAAGATGGAGTAGGAGGGGATGAGATAAGGAACAGGGGAGACGATAAAAAGAAAAAGAAAGGAGGGAAGGAAGACAAAATGTCTGGGGAATGAGCCCAGGGGGATCGGGGTGAGAGAAGGGCTGGGGCTGGCTGGCACGGCGCGCACTCACCAGTGATGAGCTCCCGCACCTCCATGTCATTGGTCTTCCGCAGGAGCCGGATGAGGGCGGGGATGCCATCGCAGCCTTTGATGGCCACCTTGTTCTCGTGGTCCCTGCCAAAGGAGATGTTGCGCAGGGCCCCACAGGCCCGCCGGTGCACCTCGGCCTTGGGGTGGTCCAGCAGCCCCACCAGGATGGCGATGCCCTTCAGGTGGCGCACGTCCTTCTTGACCTTGTCATTCTCATAGCACAGATGCTGCAGGTAGGCAGCTGCGTTGGACTTGACTGGGTCAATGGGGTGGCTGAGCATGGCGATCACCTCCGGCAGATCCGGGTCCCGCCACCGAGGGTCCTTGCGGATGCTGTCAATGGAGGGGGACCTCTTGCCCAGGCGGTCGATGCTGGCCATGCTGCCCCTTTCAGGCTGGGCCAGCGGGGCGGCGTAGCCCCCATGGATATAGGGGATCCGCTCGTCGATCATCTCGCTTTCTGCTGGTTCATCGTAGGCTCTGAGGAGGAAAGAAGACACAAAAGCAGGTGAGCCCAGATGCCCCAGACCTAGAAGGGCAAGGAAGAGCTGAGAGAAAGGCTGGTCCCGGATCAGACCCACCCAGTGATGCTCTGGGACCCGTGTCTCCTTAGCGAATGCAATTGTATCAGAGCTGGCGAGACACTATGGGATTCCTCTGCACCCGGTGACCGTTCCTCCAGCCATGTCCCCAGAACTCCATCTTAAGGGAAGTGCCCAGGGCGGGCAGACCCCCTTTTCTCTCCAGGCTCCCTTCCCGGCTTTCTGGAATTTTCCTGCCATGCCCCCATTGGGGTCATTGGCTCCTTTTTGGTGTTGTTTTTTTGGGGGCGGGTCAGAAGACTTGGGATCAAGTTCCAGCTCTAGACATACCACCTTGGAGAAGGTCCTACTGTCTCTGAGCCTCAGTTTCCTCCACTGTTAAAATGGGAAGCAGGACAGGGGTGGGGGTCCAAGGCAGGCTCTGACGGTTACAGCTGAAGCTCATGTCATGCTTTACAGTCTACAGAGAGCGTTACCAACATTAACTCATTTGGTTCTCATGATGCTGGGAAGAGGCTTTTATGATCCTCCTTTCCCCTTATGATGGGGAAGGCATCAGCAGCATTTAAGTGGCGTCCCCCGGGATACACAAGCAGCACACACGGGAGGCCAGGTCTGCACTCTGTATTATGTACGTAACCTAGTTATCTACAGAATGGGCAGGGATGTAAGAGAGGGGAAGGGTTGTAGTGGATGGTGGGACACTTTCATGGTGGTGTAGAGGAAAGAGTGCTTGGAGTCAGGAAGGCCCGAGTTCAAATCTGGCCCGGCTGGGTGACCCTGGATAAGTCACTTAGATTATGGATGCTGCCTCAGTTTCCTCATCTGTGAAATGGGATAGTGCCTACTTACCAGAGTAGTTGTGAGGCGCCAGAGGAGATAGTAGTTGTGAAGTTTACCAATTTTAAAGCGCTATGTCAGTATGGCTATTGTTAGACCCTCATCCAGCCCCCACCCTGCTACAGAGCTTTAAAGATTGGAGGTGATGGGCTGCTCTCTGCATCTCCTCTACTGGCCTGCAATGCTGAGGCAGGAAGATGCCCTTCAGGGAGGGACAGCCATGATCCAGCTGGACAGAACCATCCCTGTGGTGATGTGGGAGAGCTGGCCCTGGGTGTGGCCCCAGGCTGGGGCAGCGTTCAGGAGAGACAGGCAGGAGCCCTGGCTGAGGCCCAGAGATCTCAGCACACACAGGGCTTCCCTCGATGGAGCAGGATGTGGCCATGGGGACAGTAGTGCCCAGAGGGCCCCAGGATGCTGGCCCCCATCATAGTAGCCTGTCAACTTCATCTCTCCCCTCCCAAAGGGAACGTGAAAACCCAAGGCAGAAACGAGCAGGCAGAAGGCCAGCGTCCTGGGCCAGAGAGCCCAGGGGAGCCCCTCTCACTGGAGGCAGCCCCTGCCATGTCTGATCCACTGCTTCCTCCCTGTCCCCCCCACCCCCCAGCTAGTCTGCAGAGCTCACTCTGGAAACTAGGATGGGCCCTTCTCAGACTGCAAGACTGAGGTGACATGGGGGGAGGGGCCGGGGTCAGGAAGACCTGGATTCAAATCCAGCCTCAGTCCTTTCCTCACTGTGTGACCCTGTGCTCAGCCTCAGTTTCCACAGATGTCAAATGGGATGCCTGCCTCCCAAGAGTGTTAGGAGGATCAGATGGGGTCATATTTGTAAAAGGTGCTCAGCCCAGTCCTGGGCTGAGCATTAAGAAATGCCCGTTTCCTACCCTCCCCTCCCCAGCTTCTTTCCCTGGGGTCCGGAAACCTATTTTTAAAGATGTTTTGATATATGTGTTTCAGCGGAACAGGATTCCTTCATCACTGTCAGTATTTTATTAGAGAAAGGATCACCCAAAGGTGTCTTCCCCAGACGCCGAGGGGTCCTAGGACAGCCAAGAAGGGAAGCGCCCCTGCTCTGGCCCAAAACTCTTAGGAAGCTGAGGCCCAGACAGTTTCATCCAGAAGGGTCAATGTGGGGAAGGGGTCTATACAAATAAAGGAATTGAAAACACTTTATAAAAAAAAAAAGAAACGGAGCCCAGAGAGGGCAGGGATTTCCCCAAGGTCACACAGCAAGTCAGGAGCAAAGCTTGGATTTGGACCTGACCCTCAGCCCTGGGCAGCCTCCCACAGACAGGGGAACAATACAGAGAGAAACTGAGGAGATCTGGGCCCTGTTGGATCATTTCTCTGCACTGTATGACAAACCCTCTCTGAGCACCTCCTGTATATAGAGTCTCATGCTGGACAGTAAGAGAGCATGGCAAAGACGGGCACGAAAGAAATCTAGTCCTGATGTGCGGGAAGCTCACAGCGCCATGGCTGGGGAGCCATGTCACCAGGCAGGTGGCGGTAAGCATGGGACTGAATTCCCAATACAGGGCTGTAGGTGTTCAGAAGATCTGAGAACTCACTTTTGGTTGAGTTAGTGTCCACAGCAAAGAGATAACAAGGGGGATAACATGAGGAGGCTTCATGAAAAGAAAGGCAGCATTTTAGTTAGGCCTTGAAGGACCAGTAGAAATGGAGAAAGGAATCCCTGGAATAGGGTACAGTGTGAGCAAATGTGCAGAGGTAGGAAAGTATGGTAACATATTCATGAACAAGTGGGAAAATTAACCTGGCTGGAGTTGGGAGCCTGTTGTAGGAGCCTGCAGTTGAGAGATAAGCCTAGAGAGTGTGGCTACAGCCAAACTGTGCAAGGCCTCAAATGGTGAGCTCAGGAGCCCACAGAGAGCTGCTGAGGGGGCTGGAGACAGGTGTGGTCTGGCAGAGGGAGCACTAGAAGTGGACACAGATCCCCTGGGTTCCCACTCTGGCTCCTGGGGCCCTGCCCGGCTACACGATGCCCCCTCCCACGCCTCACATGGATTCCGTAAATAGGGGCTCATATCCACATTGTCCCTCCAGACAGAAGCTAAGTGTCTGGAGGGGAAGGTCTGGCTCCTTTCTGCCTACGTATCCCCAGTAAACGCCTAATAAATGCTTGATGAACTAGAGTGAGCATGATAGGGCCACTTCCTTTCCTCCTACAAAAGGAGAGGTTTGGACGAGACCAACCAACCTATATTGTTAAAGCACCTACTATGTACCAGGCATCAGGAACACAAACCCTTCTCTCCTCAGTGAAATAATCCTCGCCCTCTGGAAGCCTACATCCTAATGGGGGAGGCAACGCGTAAACCGGGCTGCTAGGGGCGCCCAGTGCGGAGAGTGCTGGGGCTGCAGGGAGGAAGACTCCTCTTCCTGAGTTCAAATCAAGCCTCTGACACTAGCTGTGTGACCCTGGGCAAGTCACTTCACCCTGCTTGCCTCCGTTTCCTCACCTGTAAGATGAAAGGGCAAACACTCCAGTATCTCTACCAATAAAACCCCAAGTGGGGCCATGGTTAGCTGCGTGTTACTGAAATGATGTAACGAGTACATGCAGGAAGGACATCAGGTGAATGAGGCCATTCCTTCGTGAGGGCCCTCAGACAGCCTGCCTAGGGACAAGGAGCACGGGGTGGGGCCTGGGCTAGCCAGGACGGTGGAGGGGGCACGACACCGAGTTTGAAAGCAGGAAGACCTCGGCACAGACCGTTTCCCCCTCTGTAAAGTAAGGGGATTGGATGCCATGATTTCCAAGGCCCTTCCAGCTCTGAATCCTATAGTCATATATAGATGACTGGCTGAAGGCACTGGGGTTGTTTAGCCTGGAGGAGAGAAGACTTGGGGTGGGGAGCATTTTTGTTGTATTCAAATATCTGAGGAGCTATCATCCGGAGGAGAGGTTTGACTGGTTCTGTTTGGACCCAGAAGAGCCACCCAGAAGCCAGGAGAGGAAGCTGTGACAAAGCAGTTTGGCTCGAACACCATTCTAACCATTAAGAGCTGTCCCCAAGTGGGGTGGGGTGGGCTGCTACTGCAGACGGCAGTTCCTCCCCATCATGGGAGGTCTCCATGCAGAGGCTGCATGCCTACTTGTCAGGCATGTGGCAGAAGGGACTCAGGCATTCCGGAGAGGCTGAGATAGCTCCTGAGGTCCCTGCCAACTCTCTGAGATTCTGACACAAATCCTTTGGAAACCCACAAAGCAACCCAGAAATGCCAGGAACGATGAGGCCCAGACCTTGGTATGCCTAAAGGGGCTTCTGAGGAGAGCTGTGTGGGCAAGAGAAGGAAGAAGGAGGAGCCTGGGGGAAGGAAAGCTGGGAGGGAGACTGCTGCAGCAGTCCAGGAGACAGGGGGCCAGGGGACAAAGGGACAGAGACAAGGGCATGTGGGTCTTTTCCTTCTGGGAGGAGGAACCCAACCTACTCTTAGCCCTACAAACAGGCTCCAGAGTCCTAGAGACACTGTGCTTTCCCCCAGGCCTTGGTCCTGAGGAGGCCAAGCCCAGCTGCTTTTGTCTCCAAGCCTGCCTAATGTACCATCCAGGGCTGGCCTCCCTGGTGGCTGCCAAGGTGACAGTCCTCCCAGGCACAGGCAGGTGTAAACTGACAATCCTCCCAGGCACAGGTGGGTGTAAACTGACAGTCCACCCAGGCACAAGTGTAACCTGAAAATCCACCTAGGTACAGGCATAACCTGACAATCCCCCTAGGTACAGGTGTAAGCTGACAATCCCCCTAGGTACAGGTGTAAACTGACAACCATCCAGGCACAGGCGGGTGTAAGCTAACAATCCACCCAGGCACAAGTGTAACCTGAAAATCCCCGTAGGTACAGGTATAAGCTGACAATCCCCCTAGGTATAGGTGTAAGCTGACAATCCCCCTAGGTACAGGTGTAAACTGACAATACATCCAGGCACAGGCGGGTGTAAGCTAACAATCCACCCAGGCACAAGTGTAACCTGAAAATCCCCGTAGGTACAGGTGTAAGCTGACAATCCCCCTAGGTATAGGTGTAAGCTGACAATCCCCCTAGGTACAGGTGTAAACTGACAATACATCCAGGCACAAGTGTAACCTGACAATCCTCCTAGGCAAGGCAGGTATAAACTGACAATCCACCCAGGCACAGGTGGGTATAAGCTGACAATCCACCCAGGAACAGGCGGGTGTAAGCTAACAATACACCCAGGCACAAGTGTAACCTGACAATCCTCCCAGGCACAGGTGCATATAAGCTGACAATCCTCCCAGGCACAAGCACATATACGCTGACAATCCCCCCAGGCACAGGCGTAAGCTGACAAGCCCTAGCTCCCTTCTGGTTGGTGGGTCCAGCCCCTCCACTGACACAGTAGCATGCTCCCCTTTCCTTATCCACAGCACCTCTAAGGCCTGGGAGGAGCAGCTGAGTTGCCATGTTCAGGCTAGAGGACAGAATGCTGTCTGGTTGCCGGCCAAGGAACTTCCCAGCCAAGGACCTGGGAGCTCCCCGGGGGGTGGGGGTCTGGCAGCCACAGGCTCCAGAGACCTTCCAGAAATACGAAGCCTTCCTGTTTTTCGATGGGGACTCTGGTTCCGGTTCTGACATTCATGGGACCTTGGTTTGAATCCAACCTTTGACACACACTAGCTGTGAGACTCTGGGCATGACATCTCCTGGCCTCAGTTTCCTCAACAGCAAAATGGGCATAAAAGTTCCCATGTGATCTCTGTCCCTGGGTTGGCCCAAATGAGATGATGCCTGTAAAGTGCTTAGAAAACCTTAAAGCCTCCTGTAAATGTCAGAAATTTTAGGCTTTAGAGCATTATGAGTAGACTTGGCAGTGAAGGCCTGAGTTTGAATCCCAGTGAGGCTGGGCAAGTCAAGCCACCTCTCTGTGCCTCAGTTTCCTAAGCTATAAAATGGGGAGAATAATATCTGGAGGCTTGTCCAGTGATGTTGTATTTGAAAGGTTCTCGGCAAACCTTAAGGCATCACAGAAATGTGACTAGTTACTGTTGTAATGATTCTTCTGCTATTATTAATTATTATAATGAATGATTTAGAGAGACAGTGGGGCACAGTAGACAGACCTGGGGAGGTCCTAAGCCCTGGGTTCTGGCTGTGTGACCCTGGGCCAGTCACTAGCCTCTTGGTGCCTAGGACCCTCAACTCAACCTCAGGCCAATCCTGCCACCCCATGATGGCCCTTCAAGTACCGGCAGCCAGGGCCCCTCCCTGCCCCCAGCCCTGCCCAGCTCCTTCCATCAATCTTAATTCGACTCGGTCCCTCTGTGTTCTCTCATCCTCCTTTAGTCCCTCTGTGCCTCAGTTTATCAACTGAGAGATGAGGGGCGTTGGGTGGGATGGCTTCTCCACAGAGGACAGAGAATGGGCCTGGAGTCAGGAAGGCCTTACTCACCAGGGCTGTGACCCTCACTCTACTCCTCCATAAAATGGGAAGGCTGCACAGGATGACTGAGAAGCCCCTTCCCGCCCTCCATCTAGGATTCCATTTTCCATCTAAGGAATCTGTCGAGGTTATTCCCATTTGACAGAGAAAGACCCTGAGGCCCAGCAAGGGAAGGTGGCTGGAAGGCAGAAGACCCAGGAAGGACACTCCACCAAGACCCTTCCCTGGGCTCTAGTCTCCTCCTCTCCCTTTCTAAAATATTTTCATTTTCTTTCGTCTCCCTTCTGCAACTCCTCACTTCTAAATAACAAACTCAGCTGCTGACCCTCCTGGAGCTCCCTGAGGTCTACAGACCTTGTCCCATTGGAGCTCCACAGCATCCCTGGGCAGCAGCCCCATTTCACAGATGGGATAACTGAGCCCGGGGCTAGAGCTTTCCTGGGGACCTACAGCTGGGAAGGAGAAGAGCCAGGACTCCAGAAGGTCTTCTGATTCCAAATGGGGAGCTCTGGTCTCCTCTTGTCCTGACATCCTGTAGTTCTGCCGTTTGTCCAATTAATAAATGATGGCAGAGCTGAGATGGAGCTTAATGATGAGGCCTTCTCCCATTTTACAGGAAAGGAAACTGAGGCACAGAGCTGGTAAGGGACTTTCTTGCACAGCTAATTGTGATGGGCAGGATGTGAACACAGGTCTTTTGACTCCAGCACCATAGCTCCTAAGTTCCTCCTATGCGGCCACCAGATGCTAGAAGAGGCCGCCTGGGGAGAAAGAGGGCCAGAAGAAGATGCACAGTGGACTTGGGATCAGGAAGCCTTAGACACAAACTAGCTGTGTGACCCTGGGCAAGTCACTTAACTGCCTGCCTCAGTTTCCTCATCTGTAAAATGGGGATGACAGCAGCACCTACCTGCCGGAGTTGTTACGAGGCTCAAATGAGATCATAAATGTAAAGCACTTAGTACTGACAATCCAGGCACATATATGCCTGCACATAGTAGGTGCTGTATAATGACTAACTACTATTATTATTGTTATCAATCAATGGAGATGAGCAGCTAGGGGGCGCCATAACACAGCACACTGGGCCTGGAGGCAGGAAGGTTCATCTTTTGAGTTCAAATCTGGCCTCAGACACTTGCCAGCTGTGTGACCCTGGGCAAGTCACCTGCCCCTGTCTGCCTCAGTTTCTTCATCTGTAAAATGAGCTGGAGAAGAAAATGGCAAACCCTTCCAGTATCTCTGCCAGGAAAACCCAAAATGGGGTCATGGAGGGTCGGACATGACTGAAAAGCAGCTCAACAACTACAACATCTACATGATAATATTGGCCCAATCATGCCACCCCTCAATAACCTCCCGGGGCTCCCTATGGCCTCCTGGAGCAAATACAAAATGCTTTGGTTAGCCTTCAGAGACCGTGGTACTGCAAGGCCCTCCTCCCTTTCAGCCTGCTCACACCTCACTCCCCAATGCCCCTGGTCCCCTGGCCATCCATCTCTCAGCTCTGACCCCCATCCCCTGAGCCTGGTCCATTCTGACTACTGAACCTCCATGGCTTTGTCAAAGTCCCAACCAAACGCCCCCCTTCTGCAGGAAGCTCAGGCCCCCTTAGTTCTGATGTCTTCCCTCTGCTATTTTCTGTAGATCTGGTCTACAGCTTGCACACACACACATACATATATATGTATATATACACATACACATATAGGTATATATACATTATATATAATATGTATATACATATATGTTTGCATGCTTTTTTCCTGTTAGATTGTCAGCCCCTTGAGGATAGGGCTGTCTTTTGTTTCTTTTTGTATCCATAGAGCTTAGCACAGTGCCTGGAACTCTGTAGGTGCTTAATAAATGCTTAATGATCCACTGACTTTCAGAAGCTGTGATGGCCTCTAAGAAATGGGGGTCACCCCCTTCAGGGGCAGGGGGCAGCCTCTGGGGGGGCCTAGGTGGGGGAGGGTACTCGGCCGTTACCTGCCCTTATGTGGCCGGCCTCGCTCAGGGACTCCCACAGGCAGTCTCCGGTTCACAGTGGAGTAATCCGGGTCCAGTTCATAGCCTTCATCGTCCACCCCCAGGCTCCTGTTGTCATCCTCGAGACCATAGGGCTCAGGCTGGAACCTCTCGGGCTGGGAGCGGCTGCTCATGGTGAGGTCCGGGCCGCTGCCCACTGGGGGCACCTGGGGCTGGGCACCAGGTGGCCCATAGGCCTCCCTCCGGCTTGGCAGGGTGTAGCTGCCATCCTCAGGCCGGTAGCTGCTCCCAGGGACGTAGGCATAGCGGGGCCGGTAGCCGACACCACGGGACAAACTGCCATAGCCGTCGGGCAGCTCGGCACCTCCATAACCACCACTAGTGTCGTG
Organism: Gymnobelideus leadbeateri; assembly: GCA_011680675.1. Lineage (NCBI taxonomy): Eukaryota > Metazoa > Chordata > Mammalia > Diprotodontia > Petauridae > Gymnobelideus > Gymnobelideus leadbeateri. Next base: position 277,334 of record WOXC01011743.1, on the reverse strand, counting down.
GGCGTGGAAGGAGCGGTAGGGCCCATCGGGGCCCTCCCCATAGCTGTTGTAGGAACGGGTCAGGGTCGAGGAGGCCTGTGGCGGGAGGTATCGTTCACCATTCTTCAGGTATCGCCGGTCGATGGAGTCCGTGTAGCTGCCCAGCGGGGAAGAGCCGTCCAGGACCGGGAGCCCGTCAGGCCCCAGGGGAACCTGGCGCACCGTCCTCGTGGTCACCGTCTTCACCATCTTGGTGACCTGCAAGGCAGAAGCCCATCATCAATGACTGTGCCTGGATTCACTGGACTTAGTGAGTGAGGGGCCCCCAGACCATCCAGCCCAGTCCCTGAAGGTCCATTTTCTATAGTTTTATTGGTGTCTTTCTTACCACACTACAACTATTTCCAGAAATGCTACTTCATGCCCAAGCCCCAATCTAGCCACCTAGGGAGCTTTCCCTTGTAGCAAAGAAAAGCAAAGCCTCTGAACATATCAGCTGTGTTTCATAAGGTATACAATATTCTGCACCCACAGGCCCCCACCTCTGATGAGAGAAATATATCAACAGATGAGAAAAGTGAAGTTCAAGGTCACATAGAGAATGTGGAAACAGTGGGTCACAGGACTACAGATTTATTTATTTATTTAATCTTTTTTTTTTTTTTTTGAGGACACGTGGGGTTAAGTGACTTGCCCAAAGTCATATGGCTAGTAAGTGTGTCAAGTGTCTGAGGCTGGATTTGAACTCAGGTCCTCCAGACTCCAGGGCCAGTGCTCTATTCACTGTGCTACCTAACCTCCCTAGGACTACAGATGTAGTGTGGGAAGGAGCCTAGGTGATCAGTCGCCCATTTTAGAGAGGAGGAAACTGAGGCCCAGATGAATGAAGTGAGTCCCTCATGTACTAAGTGGCAGAGCTGGGATTTGAATCTGGGGCCTCTGATATCAAAGCCCTGGGCTCTCTCCAGCACGTCATTCAGCTCCCACATTTGCACTAACCCTAGGGTGAAGTGGTGAGAGCTGGCCGGCCTGGGTTCAAGCCCATTCACGTGCTGTGTGATCTGGGGCATATCCCTTCTCTTCTCTGGGACTGTGTAAAATGGGGGTAGCCACACTCACCACCCCGCCTTCACAGGCCTGTCACAAAGAATGTGCTTTGGAAAGTTTAAAGGGCCACATGAATAGGGATCATTTTTATCATTGGTTTCCAAGCTGAGTCAGCAAGTATAGGAAGCCTCCGCAAGCACGTCTGGTAACAATGTAGGAGGCTCCCATCCCAATGGTCCTTCATTTTCATTAAACCAGGGACCTCGCTTGGGGAGCATCCACAAGCTTCCGCTTTTCTGTTAACACAGCAACCAAATGCACTGCTTCCTAAGCGTGGGGGAAAGGGGTGGGTGGACAGACATCTGGTTTTTTATGGGCAGTTATAAAACAATCTAGGACCAGGCCAAGCACTCAGGGTAAAAGCATCCAGGGGCTCCCAGAGGCCAATTGGTGAAGCTTCAGGGCCAGTGTAGACCAGATGGGGTTGGGCCATTAGTGCTTTGAAGAGAAAGTGTTGGGGGAGGGAGGCTGGGCCTCTCCCCTCACCCCCATAGTCTCTCCTATGCTGGTTTGCAGCAGACACTTCAGGCCCCCGCATAGCAGCAACAGTAGCCAAAGGCCAGTGCCAAGGAGTGGGCGGCTTCATGCCAGCATCCTCCGGGAGAGGGGCCATTTATAACCACCTCCCATCCTCGCTGGATGACCCCTTCCAGCCTTCAATGGTCTCTCATATGCCCTAGCTCATCTCCTCCTTGGGAGAGAGGGAGGGAGGAAGGAAGGAGGGGCAGAGGCACAGACTGTCCCCATTTCATAGCATCACCAAGTCTCCAAACCTAAAAGTTGGAATGCCCCTCCAAGATTTCCTAGTTCACACAGCACTAGGGACTTTTAAAGAAAATAAATCAACATGCATTTATTAAGCACCTACTGTGTCCTTAAGGAGTCTACATTCTAATGGGGGAATCATATTGGTACATATGAAACCTTTTTTTTTGGAGGGAGGAGGGCAGGGAAGTTGGGGGTAAGTGACTTGCCCAATGCTGGATTTGAATTCAGGTCCTCTACTCACTGTGCCACCTAGCCACCCCAACGTGAGACCTTTACACCACTCTCAGGGCTCCATCATGGTAAGGTCAGCCTTGAACAACCAGTGTCTCTGATAAAGGCCTCATTTCTAAAATATATAGAGAACTGAGTCAAATCTATAAGAGAGGAAGAAATTAAAGATATCTACAATCAAACGAAAAAATGCTCTAAGTCACTATTGAATAGAGAAATGCAAATCAAAACAACTCTCGGGTACCACATGTCACCTGATTGGCTAACAAAACAAAACAGGAAAATGACAAACGCTGGAGAAGATGTGGGAAACTGGAACACTAATGCATAGTTGATGGAGTTGTGAACTGATCCAACCATTCTGGAGGGCAATCTGGAATTATGCCCAAAGGGCTATAAAAACATGCATACCCTTTGATCCAGCAACACCACTTCTAGGGCTGTATCCTAGAGAGATCATAGAAGTGGGAAGAAGATCCAATGTACAAAAATATTTATAGCAGCTCTTTTTGTGGTGGCCGAGAACTAGAAATCAGGGGGATGCCCGTCAACTGGGAAATGGCTGAACAAGCTGTAGTATATGAATGTAATGGAATACTACTGTGCTATAAGATGCGAGGAGCAGACGGACTTCACGTTTACCTGGAGAGGCTTATATGAGCTATGCTGAGTGAAGGGAGCAGAGCCAGGAGAACACTGTACACGATTACAGATACATTGTATCTGTGATGACTGACATTGACAGACTTGACTGAAGCAAACTACCTGCTCTTTCTTCTGTGTTTTGTCTTGTTCCTTCTTTCTCACTGTTCAGTCCATTGGTTATAATTCTTCTTTACAAGCTCACTAATGTTTAGTGTGAAGGTATTTGTAGAGCCTATATCAGATTGCATGCTGCCATGGAGGGAGGGAAGGGATTGTGGAATGGAATGTTGTAAACTAAAAGTAAATAAATATGTTTTTAAATAAGGAAAGTGGTCCAGAATCACGAGATCTTTTGGTCTTCCCACAGGACTCCTCATTGCCCACCTCCAGGCCTTTGTCCTCTTCCTCCCATCCTCCACCTCCTGGAATCCTTGGCTTCCCTTAGGACTCAGCTCAAGCAGCACCTCCTCCAGGGGGATTTCCATGCCCTCTACCCTCCTCTGTCTCCTCCTGTCTTACTCTGATCCATTCTGATTTATGTCCAAGTTATCTCCCCCCCACCCATTTTAATGGCAGTTGCAGGAGGGCAGAGGGGAGTTTGGCCTCTTATTGTATTTACAATGCCTGGCACACAGTAGGTGCTTAATAAATGTTCTTTCAGAACAGAGTTTGAATGCAGATTGAAGCAAATTACCTATTCTCTTTCTTGTTTGGTTTTGTTTCCTCCTTCCCATTGTTCATTTAATCCGATACAATCCTTCTTTATAACCTGACTAATGTCTAATGTGAAACTATTTACAGATCCTATATTTGATTGTGAACCACCATGGTGGGGAGGGGAGGGAGGAGAAGAAAATTTGAAACTCAAAGAACTGGGGAACTGAATCTTGTAAACTCAAAGTAAACAAACAAATTGATAAAGACCAAAAAAAAAAAAAAAACCAAAAACCAAAACAAAATAAATGTCCTTTCATTCATTCAGTCATTGGTCCTTCAGCCTCTGTGTGGAGCCTTCCCAGGACAGGGAGCTCACTACCTACCATGGCAGCCTGTTCTACTTGGGGAATTCTCACTGTGAGGAAGCTGGTCCTGACATTCAGCCTCCCTCTGCCTCCTGGGGACGCCCCTCCACTCCTCCTGGGTCTGCCCCCATGGGCTGAGCAGAACAAGGACTGGGCCTCTTTCTGGAGGCCTGCCCTGGCCTCCCCTGACTCTTCTCATCCACAGTCAGTCAGTCAATGAATATTTAGTAAGTGCCTACTATGTGCAGGTCTGTACTCAGTGCACCAACCGGGGTGAAGCTTCCTCCTGTCTACAATGAGAGGCTGTGTCACAGGGCCCCCGGGTCCCTTCCAATTCTGGAGCTAGGAGTGTCTGGAGGAGGGAAAAGAGGATGGGTGGGGGGGCATCACCCACTCACACATGAAGCACCTACTGTGTGCTAGACCTCATGCTAGGCCAGAGGGGCTGGAGCTGAGTCCTAAAGGAACCAGGAATTCCAAGAGTTGGGGGTTGGGAGGAAGGGCACTCCAGGTGTGGGGAACAGCCAGTGCAAAGGCATGGAGGTGGGATATGTGGAGCAGCATGTGTGAGAACCAGTGAGCTGGCTACCAGGGCTGGATTGTAGAGTGAGGGAGGAGAACAGAATGTAAGATGGCTGGAAAGTAAAGAAGGCAGTGAAGAAGATTAAAGGAACAAGAAGGCTCAGAAGGGTCGTGATGGCTTCCTTCAAGTATCCCCAGGGCTGTCCTGGAAGGAAAGTTTAGCCCCAGAGGGCAGAACCAGGAGCATTGGATGGAAACATTGGATGGTCAGGAGAGACCTGCCAACATGTAGAGCTGTCTCCCCCGCCATTCAAATGGGGCTTCCTCAGGGAATATATCTCCCATATCTCCCACCTCCATGCCTTTGCACTGGCTGGAAGACCACTGGTTAGGTCTGTTCACGTGAGGATGACCCTTTGTGTCTGCCAGGACCCATTTAGAGTCAGCTGAAACTGCCCGTCCTAACACTACATAGGAGAAAGGCCTTGAACCCAGAGCCAGGCCCCTCCTCATCTTTACCCCCTTGTCCCTCAGCACCAGTCTCCAGAAAGATGGTGACCTTGGGCACAGGCTGGTCAAGAGAAGGCAGTGCAGCCTTGCAGTCAGGAGACCTGGCTTTGAATCCAGACCTGACCCTTCCTTGGTGAGACCGAGGGCAAGTCACTTACTTCACCTCATAGGGGCCTGTGTGGCCGTAACACTCGTGGAGCCACTTCCCTCAGCAGCGGGTGGCTGTAAACATTAATGGCCACAGAAATGGGGTTGCGACTCCAAATATTAATATTATTATACAGGATTTCTCAAAATCATGAATGTCCTTCACGGTATTACTCTGAAGGGGAAGGAAAAGGGGATTCTCACAAGCGAAGGCCAACAGGGCTCATTTCCTGAGTAAGCCTTTGCTGAGGCCCTCCGCACGGCCCCTGCCGTCCGTGCTGTGGCGGGGGTGGGGACTGGATTCGCTTGGGCCTCGGTGTCCCAGTCCCACTCCCCCTGGCCTTCCCCACCTCCATGAGGTGCTGGCTGTGGGCTCGCCCTCCCCAGCCATGACAGGGGAAAGCTGGAAGGCCCGGCCTGGCATCTCAGCTCGGCCAGTCAGTGCTTCTGGCACTTAGCTGGGGAAAATCACTGGACCTGTCTGGGCCTCAGTTTCCTCATCTGCAAAATGAGGATAATAATAGCACCTGTGTCCCTAGGCTCCCGAGAGGATCAGAGTGTGTGAATGTGCGTGTGCATGCATGCATGTGCATGTGTGTGCACACATATGTTCGTGTGTGCATGCACGTGTGTATGTGTGTGTACATATATGCAGCTGTAGCCTGTGTGACCTTGGCTAACTGCACCAACCTCTCTGGGCCTCAGCCTCTGTAAAATGAGGGATCTGGCTCATCCAGCCTCTAAGTCTCCCAGCTTGAAGTCTATGACTGGATGAGCTCACCAAGCTCCCCTGAACCCTCCTCCTCTCATTTATGGAACAGAGACAGCGACCTGCACTGGAGCAGCAGATAGACTGGTGGGCCTGGAGTCAGGAAGACCTGAGTTCCAATTCACCCTCAGACACTTCCTAGCTGTGTGACCCTGGGCAAGTCACTTTACCCTGCTTGCTTCAGTTTCCTCATCTGTAAAGTGAGCTGGAGGAGGAAATGGCCACCCCTTCAGCATCTGCCAAGAAGACCCCCCCCCCAGTGGGGTCACATAGAGTTGGACGTGATTGAAGCAGCTGAGCAAAGGTCCTGGGACCACCTTGTTAGTAGAGGGAAGGGCTTTGTACATCTTAAAGAGGCAGATAAAGCAGGAGCCTAGAACATAGCAGGCTCTTAGTAGATGTTTACTGATGGATGATTTATTTGGAACCAGAGGACAGATGGTCCCAAGACCATCCCTCCAGAGCTGGAATAGTCCTTAGGGGTCCTCCATTCCAATTTTATGGAGGAGGAAACTGAAGCTCAAGGTAGGGGAGTGGCTTGGTCAAGGTCATACAGACTGTAAAGCCAAGAGCCAAACCCAGGCCCTCGGACTTCAGATCCACAGCCCTTCGCTTGCTACCATTCCAGATGTAGGTTGAATTCTGTGTGATCCTGGGCGAGTCCTTGACCTTCTCTGGGACTTTGTTTCCTCATCTATAAACTGGAGGAGGTGATCTTTTAGGCACATTACAAGTCTGAATCTGTCAGAGAACCCTGGACCTGAATCAGGAAGACCTGAACTCAAATCCCCCCATCAGACATTTACTAGCTGTGTAACCCTGGGTAAGTCACTTAACCTCTGTCTGCCTTAATTTCCTCATCTTTAAAAAGAGAGTTGTTGTGAGACACAAATGAGAGCATTAGCGTGGTGTCTGGCACATAGTAGGTACTTAATAAAAACCACCTGTGGGCAAAGCACTTCCCCTTTGCTGTGCCTTGGTTCCCTCTTCACTAAAATGCAAGGGTCTCTCAGGCCCCTCCTCCCAGTCCTAATTCCCCTGGCCCCATGGGAAGCCAAGCTCCCATTCCTGCATGGCTCTGAGGCCTCTGGGCTGGAATGGCTGGTCCCTGTGGCCCTGGCATTGTCTACCCAGACGCCCCAGCTTGGCAGACTTTCTTCTGGCCTTCGATTTCCAGCTCTTGTCTAAAGGCCTTTGCAGCTGTCTTTGACGGATCCTGCCTGAGGAACGGCCGGGTGCCAGGGAGAGCGAACCGTGCCTGGGCTTGGTTTGGGACCTGGCTCAGTCACTGCCTTTCTGGATGACCTCAGGCAACCTCATGGAGCCTCAGTTTCCCCATCTTTAAAAAACAATTTGTTTTTTCTTCCACACCACCACTGAACAGATCCTCCTCAGAAGCCTTCCTGCAGCCTCCTCATCTCCCATCTTTGTGCCTGTGCCAAGAGCACGCTCCTTCCTCACCTCAGCTTCCCTACAAGAGCCCCCCTTGACAAGGCCCCCCACACCTGCCCCAGTTTGCAGCACTCTCTCCTGCTGGAAAGGATTTTCTTATACTTGGTCTGGCTCTGGTATTTATACACAGGACTCTCATTCTAGAGCCAGAAGGGACCTGGAGGACATCTGGTCAATCAGCCAAAAAAAACATTTATTAAGCACCTACTGTATACAAGGCACTGTGCTAAGTACTGGAGATGCAAAGAAAGGCCAAAAATGGGGGCCCCAGTCCTCTGAGAGCTTACATCTGCTCAGTGACCGCAAAGAAGAGAATGCAAATTTGGGAAGGAAGTGAGAAGGCCTGTCCTCAAGAAGCTTCTTTCCATTCCAGAGAAAAAACATGAACACAGTCAATCCATTAATAAGCACTTTGTGAGCCCTGGACCAAACACTAGAGACAGAAGAGAAACAGAAGCAGAACCTGCCCTCAGGGAGCTTGGATTCTGGGGGAAGAGAGCAGAAAAAACCAAAGAATCCCAGGAAATGAGAGGGACCCTGCAATGGGGAATGCCAGTTAAGTCTTGAAGGAATAGTGGAGCTGTAAGAGGTCAGAGGTGAAGAGGGAGCACATTCCTGGAGGAGGGGATGGCCTAAGCAAAGACCTGGCGATGGGAGATTGCATGCAAACGTGGAGCACAGTGAGAAGGCCAGCTGGGCTTCAGAGAGGAGTGAAGGCCAGAAACATGCAATTCTTCTGGAAAAGATTACAGAGCTGGGCAGTCTTGGGATTTAAATGCAAATCCATCACCCAGTTTAGGCTCTGAGTAAAGGTTCTCAGAATGAATGAGAGGCAAGCTGAAGGCCAGAGAGGGAGAAGAGTGTCACAGGAGAGTGGCAGAGCAGGGGATGGACTCTGCAGGGCTCCTGCTGCCATCTTGGTCCAAGAGGCCTCTCCAGATTATAGACAGCCCTCATGTTTTATACAAACCTAAGGCTATCAAAGGGTGGTTAAGTCATAGACATGAACCTAGAAGGGCCTTTAGAGGTCTTTGGATTCAATTCCTTCATTTTACAAAGGAGGAAACTGAGGCCCCATAATGGACTAGACAGAGTCCCATGGGGTATGGGACAGGACTTGAACCCAGGCCTTGCTGTCTCCAATCCCATGTTCTATCTGTAGCAGCCCCTGGCTCTGTTAGAGTCAGCTCGAGCCCCCATCCTCCCAAAGGAAGATTCTGGACCACTGGGGGTCAGGGGAGAGTAGCTCCTGACTGGCTTCCGCCACTGGGCCCTCTCACCTTGGTCTCTGTCCTCCTGGTGGTCCCATCCTCAGACGTGACGATGGACACATGGGACGTGGGTGTGCCCGGGTCTTCCTCCACCGTCACCGTCTCCTCGACCATCTCCTGGGGCTCCTGCATCATTGCCAGGGACGTCTGATTGCCTGGACTTTGTTCCTAGGATGTAGAAAAGGGACAGGTGGTCAGAGGCTGCCCTGCCTAGATGCCAAACAGCTCCCCCGCCTCCCCCCAAATACACACACACACACACACACACACACACACACACACACACACACGGCTGGCCAGTCATTTTCTCCTTCAGGACACAGCCACAGCCAATCAGAGGAGCATTCTTCTAGGAGAATGGAAACTTCCTGAGGGCAGGGACAGTTCAATGCCCTCTATACCCTTCATAGTGGTCCTAGCTTTCCAGTCTTCTCACACATTAGTCCCCTCCATGCTTTCTACTTCCAGTAAGCATTTACTAAGTGCCTGTTGTGTGTCGGGCACTGTGTGTCCAGCCATCTGGGCCTTGCTGCCTTTCCTGGCCCCCACTATTCTTCCTCTTGTCTCTGTCTGTGCTGACTGTCCTCCGTGCCCTGAAGTGTCCCCCTCTTCATCTCCACTTCGAAGGGTCCTTGGTGCCCTCCCAGACTCTCTCAGGTCAGCTACACAGGCTGGATCTCCTAGGGGCCTAGTTATTTAAAGGCCTCTGGCATTAGCCTGGGAAGACAGGGCGCTCCCATCTCTGTCTCTCTCCCCACGACTTTGGAAAGTGCTTAATAATTGCTTAAGGTGCTTAATAATTGCTCTCTGACTGACTTATTCCTAACAGAATATAAGCTCCTCGAGGACACGACTTTGGGGAGTCTATACCCCGCCCCCATCTGGTGGATGTACCAGGTGTTTACGGGGGGCCTGTAGAATTAAAGCCAATGAATTATTTCCCAGTATTTGGCCCCAGACCACGACCTGGCCTTCACTGTACCCCCACTCTCACTGGGGGGCCATCTCAAGGCAGCCCCCCCCCTTGCCCTGGCACAGCACTAACAGGGGGCTGGGCTTTCCTGCCATCCAGCCTCCATGGGCCTCTCTGCACCTCCTCACCATGGCTCCCAGATGGGCCCCCTGGGACCAAGAAGACCACAGCCCATCCTTCCTCCTTCAGAGCTTTCAATGGGGCTGCCAATTACCTGGAGGCTCCCCTGCTCCAGGGTAAAGAGCCTCAGCTGCACCAGCTCGTGCCCACCCGATGATGGCCAAGCCCCTCCCCACACTTGTCCATGCCTTTGCTGGAGTCAGGTGCCCAGAATGGGACAGATGCCTCCCTCTAGGAGAGGGCAGAACCTTTGCTCCCTCTCCTCTCCCTCTGGGGCTGAGCACAGAGCCTTGTACCTGACAAGCACCTAATAAATGCCTGTCAATCAGTCAATGAGTATTTATCAAGCACCTACTATATGCCAGTCTCTGTGATAACTGCTGGGAATGCTTAGACAAAGATGAAACATCCCCTACCTTCAAGGGGCTTATCATCTGCCTATAAATATACATGCACACATGCAGACACATGCACACATACACCCTCACAGACACACACACACACAATTACAAACAGAATCATTGACATGAAGTGGGAGGGCAGAGTGGTGGGGCTGCTTAGGGCTGCCCTGGCCAGGTCAGGAGATGAAAGGCTTCTGTTTGAGACCTCGCTGGCATCAGTACCCAGCCCCTTCCCAGGACCAGCTCTGGAAGGCTGAGGGTGGGCCAGACCAGTTTACTGTGGATCAGGGGCTGGTGTGCCCCTCAGCTTCCGCCCTGTGCCCCAGGCTCTTGGAACACTTAGGAAGTGAGCAGCAGGCCTTGGGTGGCCCACCAGGGAGTTGCCCTCCCCCCCATCCCCTTCCCCACTGTGCCTGGGCTGCTCAGGGTGAGCCGGCCAGTAGTTGAGGGTCGAGGGTCGGCCTTGGCTCTGACCCTGGACTTCACTGCCAGAGGATATCCAGCCCCCACCACCTTCATCTCCGGAGCAGCTCCCAGCGTCCCACATGGAGCCTGCCTTTACAGCTCATTCTCCACCTGGGGCTTGGCCCCAGAGGGCAGAAAAAGGCCCTTTGCACAGAACAGTTCAGCAACTTGAACCCAGCTCCTGGGCCCTGACCCCAGCCTTCTCTTCTCCAGATTCAATACCCTCGTTCCTGCGACTGATGCTCTCCTCCCAGCATGCTCCAGGTTTCCAACTTCCTTCATACAGTGGGGCACTCAGGGCTGGACACAAGGCTCCAGATGAGCTCTAATTGAGGCAGAAGGAAGCTGGCGAGCTAGGCCTGTCTGCATTCTGGCCCCTCAGCCTTCTGAAATATAGTATGCAGCAGCACTACCAACCACATGACCCTGCCAGGCCCTAAACTTGTAGTCTTGGGACCTGGATTTGAATTCTGCCTTAGCTCTGAACTGACCAGGTGATCACAGGCAAATGATTTCACCTATCTGGGTCTGTTTTCTCATCTGTAAAGTGGGAGGGGTTGGGGCCAGTGGCCTCAAGGTCCCTTCCAGCTATAAATCTAGGGCCTTATTTTAAAAAATATTTTGTATACAGCCCAGAATAGGCCCCGACTGCACACTTGTGGACTGATAGACTCTCTGCCCCCACACAGCCCCAATCCATTAGAGGGGCACGACAAACCTGCAAGGTGTAGAAGGCCCCTTCCTAGGCCATAAGCTCCACAAAGGGAGGGACCATGGTGGAGCTGACATGTATGTACCCCAGCATGGGATCCCACATTGGAGAGGCAATGGACAGATGGATCAATGGACAGATGGATGGACAGAAGGACAGATGGATGGAAGGATGGGCAGAAGAAGGGAAGGATGGACAGATGGACAGACAGAAGGTGGACAGATAGATTAGATAGACAGACAATGGCTGGATTGATGGATAGATGGAAATGGATGGATAGATAAATAAGAAAGATAGATAAGAGACAGTTGGATGGACAGAAAGACAGATAGACAGACAAACGGATAGATGGATAGACTGTAGACACAGATGGCTGGAGAGCTGGGCGGCCAGACAGACAGATAAGTGAAGATAGCTATGGAACTGGATAGAGAAACAGATGGAGAGAGAAATGGATGGATGGACGTGTCAAGACAGAGAAAGATAAGAGACAGACAGGTAGACAGACTAATAGACAAATATAGATATAGATGGATGGATAAACAGATGGACAGACAGATGGGCAAATGGGCGGACAGACAGATGGACAGAGACAGAAACCCAAGTGGCTGGATATGTTTAATTAAAGGGAATGACAGCCAGGGCCTAGGGGCAGCAGCGGCAGGGGCTGGGCTGAGGGCAGGGTCCAGCAGATTTGGTTTAAATAAGGAGATGCATCCCCAGACTGGGTGGAGCTGTGGGTCTTGGCCACAGTGCAGGGGGTGGAGGGGCAGCTCCCTCCAGGTGTGGCCCTAATCTGGGAAGGATGACTGCATAGGCCAGCCCAGACTGCCTCCAGAGGCCCCGGGCCAGGCTATTTTCTACCCAGACAGTCCGGAAGCCTGGGGGAGAATGGCAAACATCTCCGGTCACTATCATGTGGGCAGCCGTGCCCCTGCTGGGTGAGCCTTCCTACTCACAATGACAAAGGCTGAAGGACCTTGGGACCAAGAAGTCCAACCTGTATCTGAGTAAGAATCCTTTGGAGGACGTCCCTGACAAGTGGGCAACCACCTCTGCTTGGACACCTCCCGTAAACCAGGAGAACCTTGAGCAAAATCACAGAGAGAACATAAATGAAAACCACCCAGAAGGCAGTGAAAGCCAACGACCAAGACTGGTGCCTGAGAAGGGCTGATCGAACACACCCCAAACTCTCAGGAGAGCTGGGGGGTTGCTGGTGCTGAATGCTGAATATACCCCAATCTCTCAGGAAAGGCAAGGGCTGCTAGTCCTGAATGCTGAATACACCCTAATTTCTCAGGAGAGATGGGGGCTGCTGGTGCTGAATGCTGAATACACCACCAGACCAGGCAGGCAGGACAGCTGGCTTTGCTTCTCTTTGACACAAAGGAAGATTCTAGGAGAGTGGTCAGTGGGAGATCATGCTACGAGGTGATGCCAATATAAAAAAATTGAAAGGTTTCAAAAAAAAAATACCTGTTTCTTTTTTAATTGCAGTGATAAGAGTAGCCAGCATTTATTGCCTTAAGGTCTGCTTTGCAGATGAGAACTTGTGTGATCCTCACAACAACCCTGGGATTGGGGATATTATTATCCCCATTTTACAGATGGGGAAACTGAGGCAGGCAGCAGCAGCGTGACTTGTCCAGGGTCACGGTGTCAGCAGCAAGACTCAAACTTGGGTCTTCCTCATGATTAGTTTCTTGCTCTATCATCCATGGTGTCAATACCTGCTTCCTGTCACCTCTCAAGCCTGCCCTTCTTCTTCTGAATTAGTCTCACGGACTTTCCTGACATTAAGCCTCAATCTGAGTAGGCTTGGTGGCTTGCTGGATAGAATGCTGGACTTGGATCCAGGGAGATCTGAGTTCAAATCCTCCCCAAGACACCAGCAGTGTGACCCTGGGGGGGGGGGGGCCTCTGGTTGCCTCAGTTTCCCCACCTGTCAAATCATAACAGCCACCACCTCGTGAGGGTGGTTCTAAGCCTCCAATGAATTACAAATGCTGTCAGTGCTGACCATCATTATCTGCGCCTTTGCAAGCTTCCCCCTGCTGCAGGTTTGGCCTATCACAGCCAGGCAGACAAAGGGCATTCTCCCTTACAGGCCTCAGTTTCTCTATCTGTGAAGTGGGAGAGATGGCCGAGCCATCCTTTGAGCCGTCCCCTTCCAGCTCTCCACCTGTGATACCGGGATCTGCCCTCAGATGCTCAGAGAAAGTTCTGCCGTCCCTCCCCCAGGCTCCATCCCGTGTTCCTTTAGGCCATCCTCTGGCTGGACTCCACGTTCCCTGGGACTTAGCCTGGCCATACACCAAGAGAACTGGGGTCTCCTCTCATCCTCCAGGGAAAAACAAGTCCAACTCAGAAGACTCAGAGGGTGAGATCACAGACTGGGCCCCTCAGAGATGACTTAGTCCAGAAAAGGAAACAGCTCACGTGACTTGCTCAGGGTCACACAGCTACTAAGCAGGACTTGAACTCTGCTCCTCCTAAGTACAAATTCAGCATTCCGTACAGCTCAGGGAAGGCAGATCACTGGAACCCAGCGACCAGGACCCAGTGGAATCTGAGAAACTTCTGTTTGCTCAGTTTCCTCATCTGTTAAATAGGGGTGACAACAATACTGGTACCTACAGGACCAACCAAGACCATCCCTGTAAAGTGCCAGTGCCAGGGAAATGTCAGCAGACACATCTGTGCGCCCCATTGGCCTCAGCTTCCTCCTCCATAAAAAGAGGCCCCTTGGAGGTGGAAGTGCCAGATCCTAGGACCCAGCTGGTAACTGCCCCTGCCCAGGGGCAGACTGAGAGCAGACAGAGGTGACAGAGCCTGCAGAGAGAGCCCCAAGGGCTGAGCTCCTCCCCACCCATGGAGACCAGATAGCCTCAGGCCTGCCCCTGCCCCCACTGCCCCCACAGCCCCCAGACCCTGGGCACCACCAGCTTCTTCTGCCTCCCTGCGGGCCATCCTAGGTCAGGCAGCCCTGGGAGGCCATGGCTCTCGTGCACTGATGCCCCCTGCACAATCCCCCAGAGGACCTTGGGCTGGCCTAGAGACTGGAAAGCAACACAAAGCCAGAAATCCTTCCCAGCATCCCAATAAAGCCTGGTTTACAGGGCTTAAGCTGATTTACGAGGGCCCTTGGGGCTCATGCCCTCCACAAGCACCGGAATTTTCCAGTTAACTGAACTATTTTATATCTAGTGTCTGGGTCAAGACAGGCCTGAGAGGAAGGGAAGGATGGGAATCATACTGCTGTGTCCCCCATTAGAATGGAGGCTTTTTGAGGGCAGGGCAGTTCAGAATACCAAAGAGGTTAGGGGCCTTGCAAGAGGCAAGCACTGTGTGCAGTGGTACCCCCTAGCATCTGATGATTCTGCCTCCCCAGAGGGCCATGCTGGGTTCTAAGGCCCCTCCCAGCTCTGACATCTGTTCTAAGGTTCCTCCTAGGTCTAACATCCCCTGTTCTGAGGCCCCTCCCAGCCCTGACATCCCCTGTTCTAAGGGCCCTCCCCAGCCCTGACATCCCCTGTTCTCAGACCCCTCCCAGCCCTGACATCCCCTGTTCTAAAGCCTTTCCCAGCCCTGACATCCCCTGTTCTCAGGCCCCTCCAGCTCAGACATCCCCTGTTCTCAGGCCCCTCCAACATTCCATGGTCCCTCTATGGTTCCACATTTCTCAGGGGGCCTCTGATTACTCATCTTTCTGATGGGGGCTGGACACAACTACCCCTGAGGAATCACAGGCTCAGATTTTCAAGCTTCCTTTAAGTTTCAGCTCGTGATCTCTTTTGAAGGAGGCCTTTCCTGTCCTGTGCCTTCCCCCCTCCCCCCAAGCTTCCATCCACCCTGTGTATCTTGTATATGCACAGATGTTTGCAAGCTGCTTCCTCCATCAGAACATGGGCTCCCAGAGGCAGGGACCAGGCGTTAGGGCTTTTTTCTTGCATCCCCAGCACCTACCTCAGGACCTGGCCTACAGTAAGCACATACTGTGTGTGCTGATTAATTCAGGTTTAAAGCTGTAAAAAACCAAGTTTCCCAGAGCCATCGGGGAAGGATTCTCAGACACAGTTTAGTCTTCCAGCAACATTTAAAAAATGTAACCATGTAGGATGGGGTTGCTACATGACCAGGCCTGTTAGATCTATGTGTAAGAGTCAGTAAGTCAGGGCCCGAGGGACTCTCCTGTGTACAGCACATGGGCGTTTGGGCTCTGGGGAGACCTTCTTCCTGGGTTCTTGGCTGACTCTAGGGATGAGTGTCGCTGTCCCCAGCTTTGTGGAAACTCAAGGACCCAATTCCTCAAAAACCAACTGTACCAGAGAGTTATAGAATGTGACAGAGGCCCAGAGAGAGGCGGTGATTTGCCTAAGGTCACACAGCAATGTTCTTCCTCTCTCATGTAATAAAGGGGCTGCAAGAATAGGCACAGGCACATTGAGGTTATACTTTAAGCTTCCCAGAGTGCTGATGAATGTGCCCATTGTACAGATGGGAAGATGGAGGTCCAGACTAATTCTAAGATTGCCAGGCTTGTGAAGGACCTTGGAGGTCGTCTGATCCAGTCCCCTTATTTTATAGAAGAGGAAATAGGTTCAGAGAAACTTTCCCAAGGTCACACAGCTACTGAACCACAGAGGTGACATTTGAACTCAGCTCCTCTGACTCCCTCCACAGCACCACACTGTCCTCCTCCACACCATGCTGCCTCTGGAGGAAAACCATCCATTTTCTCAGCTGAGAGAAATGAACTAGGTCTATTTGCATTTGGAAAATTAGCAAAAACCTCAAGTGTAAACATCTCATTCAGCTCTGATTAGAAACAGATTATATCATTAGCAGGTTCCCAGCGTCCCCTGCCAGGCCTGTAGGCTGCCCCCCAGACTATAGGGAGAAGGCTAGGAGCCTTTGCCAGATCTCTGAAGGTTTAAAGGTTCATACTGAAAATTTAACAACCAGATTCTGCTCACTCTGAAATTTTAACAATTGGATCCCAGTTCCAGGTGGCTCTACCATATCCCTGCCTACATTTCCCCTCCTTTGCTCCTATTTAGGGATTGCTAAATGATGCTGGATGAAATATTAAAATGTTGTTAACCTAGGCTACTACACATGCATGCTACATGATCTCAAGTGGGCCCTCACCACAGCAAGGCAAACCCTTTGATTTCCTGCTCAGTCCCTTTAATTCTCTACCCTATTCTCCACCATGACTGTTTCAAGTGTTCTTTCCTCTCCTCGAGCCTCTCAAAGCACTCCTCCCTTGACCCTCTCAGCTAAGGGCCAGGACACACACATTTCACTAGAAAGATGGAGGCCATTTGCTGAGAGCTCCCTCTCCTCATTCCACATTCCTCTGACATGCTGGCCTATTTTTCTCCTATATTTAAGTGTCTCATGATGAGGTGGCCCTTCCTGCTGAGGTCATCCCTTCCTTCCTCTGTCATCCCCTTCTCTCACTTACCTTCAGTCTCCCTCTCTCCTGGCTCATTCCCTATTGCCTACAAACATCTTCCTATCTTCCCCATCTTGAAAAAAACCCTCCTTTGGTCCTTCCATCTCTGCTAACTAGCAGCCCATATTTTCTCTCTCTCAACTATACTCAGGGCCCCCACTTCCCTCTCTCCCTCTCTTTGAAAACCTCTGCAGTCAACAACCATATCATCCCACCTAAACTGCTCTCTTCAAAGTGACCAATGATCCCCTAATCCTCAGATCCAGTGGCCACTCCAGACCTGTCTGCAGCCTTGCCACTGTCCACCACCCTCTCCTTGACTCTCTCTTCTCCCTAGTTTTGGGACATATGTCTCTCCTGGTCCTCTTCCTACTTCTCCGACTGCTCCTTCTCTGACGCCTTTGCTAGATCCTTTTCCAGATCTCGCCTCTAATCATGAGTATTCATCCCAGAGGGCTCTGGAAGCTGCTTTTCTATTCTCCTTCTATGCTATTCTTACTTTGTGATCTCCTCAATTCAATGGGTTCAGTGATCTCAATGAAGATGGCCCTTATACCTACACCCAGCCCTCACCTCTCTCCTGAGCTACAGTCCTGCATCACAAACACCAGTGGGCACTTCAAGCCTGGGTGCCCGCAAGGTATCTCTAACTGAATCCATCCAAAACAGACATTATTACTTCCCTGACCCTAGCTTTCCCATCTCCCCAATTTCTGTTACTGCTGGAGGCCTTCCCAGTCTAACCCAGGTGACATCCTTGACTCAATCCCTCTCATGCCCAGATCTACTCCGGTGCCAAACCCTTCTCATACACACTCCCCTCTCTCCTCCAACTTTGCCATGGCCTTCATGTAGCCCCCATCAACTCCTGCCTGAACTTCCAACTGGTCTTCCTGGTTTAATAAACTCCTGTTAGGTATTTAAAGCCCTTTGTAGCCTGGTTCTAATCTACCTCTCCAATCTTAATCTATTTTAATATACATTAAATATATTTTAATTAGTCCTCTCCAGGCACACCATGGTTCAGCCTCACACAGGCTGGGTCCATCTCAGCTCTTTGCACAGTCTGCCTGCCCCACTCACCCACCTGAGGCCCAGAATGCCCTCCATCCTCATATCAACCTCTTAGAATCCTAAGTTTCTTCCAAAGCTCAGCCAAAGGGCCACCTCCTCCCTGAGCCTTTCCCAGTGATCTTGAATTGATGTATTTATACATGTACATATTGTCTTCCTGATAAGCTTCCTGGGAATGGGGGGGGGGGGGTCAAGAGCTGTTTGTTTTGAGGTTGCTTTTTGCCTGTGCACCCCAATACCTGGCACTTAGCCTTTAAGCACACAGTAGGAGCTTAATAAATGCTCATTGATTGATTGAAACCAATCGAGGAAATCTGGGCCTCAGTCTCCTCTTCTTTACAGTGAAGGGTTTGAACTAGACAATCTTTAAGAATTCTTTCAACTCCAATTTTCCAGCCCATATTTCTAGCTGTATGCTCTATTCCTTCCCTCTTCACATGGTGTCTTCCAGCTGGAGGGTCTGAATATGCCTCCCCCTCGTACTTTACCACCTCCGTGCCTTTGTTCACATGGTCCTCCATTCCTGATGTGCCCCCTACAGAGGCTCTTGGCCTTTTTTCATTCCAGGGCCCTTCTGGCAGCCTGAGGACATATACAGATGCCCACAGATGAGGGCTGGGCATTTGGCTTCCATCTAAAGATGCTCCCTTTCCTTCTTTACCCAGGAAGAGCTCCCTCCCCTCCCTGACTGGCCTCTCTGGCCTGCCCAGCTCTCTCCTTCCCACTCCTGGGCCCAAGGCCCAGGAACCACAGGTCTTCCTAATCAAAGGCAGATGTTTCTCTTCCCCGCCAGCTCCTAGTCCCAAGTAGTTAATCTCAAAGACAAATAGCGAGTGTAATGCCGTGGTCGGTTTGTCTTGGCGGGCACCCCGGCCCCAGCAGGGCCTGGCATCAGAGCCTGGGAAGGGGAAAGGAGGAGAGCAGAGAAGACAAACAAGGCAGGGAACAAGGCCAACACCCCAGGGAAGGTGAGGCCAGGTTTTCAGCTGCGGAGACCTCAAAGTTCCTCATGGAAAAAAACCCAAGAGGAATGTTCGGTCCAGACCAGACCCCGGCCCCTCAGGCCTCTCTGTTATGGCTCCCAGAGGTCATCTGTGAGCCCCCAATAAAGACTCAGCAGGACCATGCCCTGGCCAGCCTGGGGGATGGAGCTGACAAATGGCACCCGGGATGGGCCAGGACCCCAACCCGGCTTAAGAGCTCTGTGTCCACATGAAGGCCAGAGGTCAAAGCCTGCGGATTTGGAAGGGAGGCTTTTTTTATGACAACATGGTAGCCAGACCCAGTACTGCCCCTAGTCTACAGATGGGGAAACTGAGGCCCAGAGGAGGGAAGAGACTTTTCCAAGTCACAGAAGAGATGTTGGTTTCCACCCCAAAGACCTTTCTGGGTACCAGGGTCTTTTCACAAACGAGACAGCTAGGAGAGGAGGAATCTCTCTGCTCCCCGCCCCCACCCCCGGCTGCTCTGGGGTTTTGGAATGCCATCCCTGCCCTCAGAGGGGTTCCCACCCACATCCAGGAGGAAGGGGCTCTGCCTGTCTCCCTGCCCAAGGTCAGCCTGGGGCATGATTGAGGCTGCTATGATGGTGGGATCCTAGTCTCTCTGGAGCTGCTTCCAGGGCCAATGAGTCCCACCCCCTCATTCTTCTGATTGGGAAACTGAGGCTCGGAGAGGTAAGTAACTGACTTGCCCAAGGTCATTCAAGAAGCAATGAACAGCATCAAGATTTGAACTCAGGTTTTCTGACTGTTTTTTCACAGAGATGGGCCAAAGGAGGATGGGAACATGGAAAGCTATGAGTCTGAACCATTAAGGGCGGTACCTGAATTCTCCAAATCCTGAATGGGAACAAGGAAGCACCCGCGTACTCCTCTCCCTTGCCTTCCCCAATCTCAGAACCCTCCACCCTTCTGGGCCTGTCCTGCTCTGCCATTTCCTCCCAGGCCCTGAGACCCTCCCTCGACAGGGTCCCCTCATGCTGCAACCTTAGAATTCTCAGAAACAATTCCCAAGGAGACTCCAGGGCTTTGGAAGAAAACTAGCCCTTGGGGCAGGGGGCGAGGGGGTCCAGAGAATCAGGGAGGAAGAGCCCAGGCTTTGAGGCGTGGCCGTGTTTTGGGGAGATGTCAGCAGCTTGAGGCCACAGGCCCGAAGGGCCAGGGCCAGGCCCGGGTCAGCTGTCCTCCCATCCCAGATGCTGGCTTGTTCTTGGCCTCAGAAACTGCTCACAATTCATATCCTAACTCGGAGGGAGCCATTGGCCTTGGTGCCCAGGCCCTGGCGGTCAAACACAGAGCCTGAAAGGCCCTGTGGTCACTTAATGAGAGCCGGGAGCCGGCCTGGTAGGTCTGCAAGGCCACCTTCCTTCCCCGACCAGACAGTGACCAGGGCAGGACGGGAGTGTGGGTCTGGAGTCAAGAGAGTCAAGAGAACACGGGTCTCAATCCCCGTTGTTCCTTATTGTTGTCTGATTCAGCCAAGACACTTGCTCTTTCTTGGCCTCAGTTTCCCCATCAGTAAAATGGATGAGATTATCTCAGAAGCCTGGGCCTGGCTCTCAGTCTTATGCACCCCCTCTGCTCCTGGACTGGCCCTGTCCTCAAGGAAGGCAGTGGGGAAAGTCACTGCCACTCTGAGACTTAGTTTTCCCATCTGTAAAATGGGGCAAACAGTCGGTGCCTACCACTGGAGGTGCTATGAGGGAAGCCCCAGGCAACCCCCCCAAGTCTAGCTCGGGGAGGGCAGCTCATGGAGGAGCCAGCTGAATTATCCAGGCCCTTCCCCAGCCCTGCTCCTGCCCAACCATGGAAAGCAGGAGTCCAGTGAGGGCCACATAAATGCTTGCAAATAAAGGGTCACAGCTTAGAACGGAGGGGACCGAGCCAGGGCAATTCCTCCATTTCACAGATGTGGAAACTGAGGCCCAAGAGGAAGGGACTTCCCAAGGCCCCTCCCAGCCCTAGCAATGACATCCTAGGCTCATAGGATTATGCACTTTGAACTGGAAGGTGCCTTAGCAGCCACTGGGTCTGACAAGCTCATCTGACAGCTGAGATAACTGAGGCCCCTCCCCCAGTGCAGTCTGTCATGTCAGCACCACCAGCTTCTCTCTGGGGACGGCAGCAGCCTGGGCTTTCACAGGAAGACGAGGTGAGGAATTACAATGGGACATTTCAGCCTCTTTAACAAGTGGAACCGCCAAACAATTTCCTCTCCTCTCTCAGCTACAGCTAACACCTGAGATGATACAGCCCACTAACAGCGCAGGGAGGCTGGCAGCAGCACCGTGGGCCGCGGGTGCCCGCACATCTCAGAAGGTTCACTCCAACCCCAAGCTGCTATCTGATGAGAGAGACGGGGGAGAGAGACAGAGAGAAGAGAGAGAGAGAGACAGAGACAGAGAGAGAGAGAGAGAGAGAGAGAGAGAGAGAGAGACAGACAGACACAGAGAGAGAGGGAGAGAGGGAGAGAGACAGAGACAGAGATGAAGGGAGAGAGAGAGGAAGAAAGAGAGAGACAGGGAGACAGAGAGAGAGACAGAAACAGAGAGAGAGACAGACAGAGAGAGAGACAAAGAGAGAGAGAGAGGTGTGGGAGAGGAGAGAGAGACAGGGAGACAGAGAGAGACAGAGAGAGATAAAGAGAGAGACGGAGAGACAGAGAGATATAGGGAAACAGAGACAGAGAGAAAGAGAGAGAGACAGAGAGAGAGAGAGACAGAGACAGAGAGACAGAGAGAGAGAGACAGAGAGAGAAGATGGGGGAAAATGTGCCCAAACATGGACTAAAAACTCAAATGAAACCAGGGAAAACCCATGTCATGAAACAAAGGCCCAAAGCAGCCTCTCTCAACCAGAACATGCTCTGTCATAAGTTCCCCCGCCATGCTACGCTCAACAATCTAAGCTCCCCTGCCACCCTACACTCCACGTTCTAGGCTCCCCCGCCACCCTACACTCCACATTCTAGGCTCCCCTGCCACCCTACACACCATGTTCTAGGCTCCCCCCGCCACCTTACACTCCATGTTCTAAGCTCCCCTGCCATGCTACACTCTATGTTCTAAGCTCCCCTGCCATCCTATGCTCCATGTTCTAAGCTCTCCCAGCTCTCAGGGCCTACTTTTCTCTCCTCCAACAGGTGGAGGGGAAAAAAATGAGGAAAGGAGGACACCCTGAGAATCTTCCCCAGGACACTGGCCCCCCGACAAGGCAAGATTCCTGATGTCCAGAAGCTGACCAGGGCCAGAGAGAGGTTCTGTTCCCTTGTGCTCGTGCTGCCAAGATAAGGAGGATGAGGTGGGAAGGGAGCTAACAGCCTGCGGGCCTCCATCCTGGCTTCTCCCGCTAACCTTGACACTCACTAGCTGTGTGACCTTATGGAAAGCACTTCCCCATGCCCGGCCTCAGTTTCCCCACTGATAAAATGGGGCTCCCTACATCCCACGGCTGGGGCTCAGAAAGGCCTCGGTCAACCACTGCCAATGACCGAGTTGCCTATATTAGTGTGTGGGGTCGCAGGCATGCGCGAGGGGCTGGGGTGAATCTGCTGTCCTCATGTAAAGCCATACGCTACAGTAACAAGCAGCGGCAGCGAGCTATTGTGACAGCATTTTAGGGCATTACAAATATGATTATCCCCATTTTACAAAAGAGGAAACTGAGACAAGAGGTTAAGGGACATGCCCAGGATCACATAGTGAAAGGCATGAGGCAGAATTAGAACTCAGGCCCCCCACCCCAGGCCCCGGCCTCCACATCTTCCCTCCTGGCCGTGGGCCCTGCTTTGGGTCTTCCCAGACCCCTCCCCATCCCTCCCTTCTCCTGTGCCCCTGAGCCCCAAGTCTCTGATCAGGGCAGATGATAAGAATGGCAGGCCCAGGGGGGTCCCGGAGACACACCAGGGGCTGCCATCCAGACCCTGAAGGAAAAATGGATCCCCAGAGTCTGAGCCAGGCCCATTGCCAAGCAGGGCCGAGACATGGGTGAGGCAGAGAATTTGCTCAGGGTGACCTAGCCAGGGGCTGGCTGGCCCCTGCTATGTCTCTGGGCCAGCCCTGCCTCACTGTGCCTCACCTCTGAGGTGGCCTGTGGGATCCAAGGAATGTGCAGCCCTCTCCCGAGGAGAGGTTGGGTCGGGGCTAAGGCTGGCCTTCAGAGGCTTCTCTGACCGTACCGGGCCCACTCCCGGGCCAGGCCAGCCGGCTCTCACTGGGGTCCTTAGAGGTCACATAGACTGACCCTCTGCTTTTACCCAGGAAGCAGCTGGGGTCTAGAGCCGGGAGGGAATGAGGTCTCGGTCACAGCAAGTTAGGAGGCCAATGGATCTTAGGGCTGGAAGCCTCCTCTTGGGCCCAAGCCGTCCATTTTACAGAGGGGGAAACTGAGGCACACAGACAGCAAATGACCCCCTCAGGGTCACAAACATAGTCAGTGAAAAAGGCAGGATTCAAACCCAAGTCACCCAAGCAACGGCTTCCCCACATGGACTCCCTCCCTCATCACAGGCCTACGTTATCTCCTCTGATCTGCACAACCTGGGAGCTGCTGTCACTCACCCATTCTACAGATGGGAAATCAGAGACATCAAGGTCACAAAGCCAGCAAGTGTGAGAAGCAGGCCCAGGCCAACCCAGCCACCCACCTCCAAACGCCCTCCGACCTCCCCCACTGCTCCTGTTCACCGTCCTCCCTGAACTGTACAAACGAGGGGACCAAGACTCAGGGAAGGGAGGGTGCTTGTCCAGCCTCCTACAGCAAAGGGCATGAGCAGCAGGGGGTCAAAGGCTGCTCTCTCTAGGGTCTCAGGACACAGCAAGGCTTCATCTGGATGCCCCCTGTACCCCCAGCTGAGGCCTTGATCCACTCAGGTCAGGCTTCCCTCCAGCCTCCACAGCCCTTGCTGATCCGGGGCTCACATCCCATTCGAGACCTGCCATGGAATATTTCTGCATGGCCTGGCCCATGCACCCAAAGCCTTCTGTCCTGCAGAGGCTGCACAGTTCTGTAGACAACTGTCCCCAAGGTGAACAGCGTCCCTCCCCAGCTCAGGAGAACAAGGCCAGCTGGGAGTCAGGCCACCTGCATTCACATTCCAAGCCAGCCACCTGGCCTCTGTTTCCCCAATATAAACACGGGATTGGGCTGGACCTTGCCTGTCCTGTCCAGCTCTGATACTCTACAGGCCCAGGATAGTTCTAAGTGGCCACCATGAGCTCCACCCACAGAGCAAGCCGGGGCACAGCCAGCTAAGTGACTGGCCAGTCAGAGGCACCACCTGCGAGACCATCTCCAAGGGCCAAGCCTTACTGTTCTGGGGCTGGAGCAGCTGGAGGCTCATCTTCGCCTCTGGCCACCTCCTTTTAGGAAGGCTAGTGACATGGTCACTTGGCTACCCTCTGCCCCTCCCCCTCCCCAGAATGGAGGCCCCTTGGAGGTAGGGAATCAGCAGGGGTGGCTACTGTCCTAGAGGATGGCATTTGACATTCAAGAACCAAAATGCAACTCCTCGCTCTTGGGTTCCAATGGATCTGCTTCATGATTCAGAGACATAGGGGATGCCTGGCCTCTTCCAAGAGCTTCCTAACTGGCCTCCCTGCCTCACACCTCTCCCTCCACATCCATCCTCAACCAAGCCCAGCCCAGCAAAGCTCAGTGAACTCTGAGGGCTCCCTAGTACCCCTAGGACCAAACAGAGGACCCTTCAAAGACCTTCCTGCCCGTCCAGTCTTGACTCTCCTTCACGCACCAGACGACCCAGACACCTGGCCTGTTGCTGTTCCTGGAACACGGCACACATCTCCCACCTCCAGGATTTTGCCCAGGCTGTCATGAGGGAACCACGCTCTCCCTCCCACATCTGCCCCTTCATTTCTCTGGCTTCCTTCAACACTTGGACCAGAGGCTCTTGCTTTCCCACTGCCCTCCACATCCCACAGCACCTCGTGTTTGACATGTGCCCCCCCCACTGGACTGGTACCCCTTGAGGGCAGGGGCTACTTTGACCTTTCTTTGCACCCTCTGCACACAGTAGGCGCTTAATGAGTGTTTAGGTGCCTTCCTCCTCAGATGGTCGCCCTTCCACCCTTTCTGTCTCTTGTCCATAGCTGTTCGTCCTTCTATAAGACTGGAGCGCCCCTTTCTTTGTAGCCCTGGCACTTAGCACAGAGTCTGGCACACAGCAGGCCGTCATAACAACACCACCACCAATAACAAACATAATCTTCCTAGTTAGCCCACTTCTCTGATGCTGTAAGGTAAGCAGAACACTGCACATGGCATATCATTTGACGGCTTAAATGCTTATGATTGACTGATGTCTGAAAAAGATCTTGGGGTGTCAGTGGACCACAAGCTCAGTAAGTGCTATCTGTTTCATGTGATATGCTAGCTTGCTCTGGAGCTGCCTTAAGGAAGGTTGCAATTCTAGGAAGGAATGGGGAGGTGAGAGTCGCTCGGGGCTCCTGGTTCTGACCCCATCTGGATGGAGTCCTGTACTTGGTTCTGGGCTGGTTTTAGGAAGGATTCCAGAGGAGCGCAATCAGGGGAGGGAAGGGCCTTGAGTGGAGGGATGTTGGAGAAGATAAGCGGCGGGGCAGGGGAGGACAGCCTAGTTAGCCCAAGAGGGGTCCCATCACTATATAGGCTGGGACTGGGCCCTGAGGATGGGGCAGATGTGGGCTGGATGTGGGAGAATCTCCTAACCCTTAGACCGTCCAGAAGCAGGACAGCTACAATGGGGGGCAGAGTTCCCTCCACTAGAGGCTGCAGGGCCGTGCTCCAGAGTCACCAGGGGCGCTCGCGATGATCCAGCCAAGTCTCCTTCTTTTACGGTGAGGACACAGGCCCAGCCACCTACAGCCCTGGCACTCCAAGCCCAGGCCCCTCCTTATGGGTTCCAGGTGCCTCTTCCTGGCCTGAGATAAATGCAAGCAGGGCCTTGCGCCTGGCTGGGAGGCTTAGTGGGAGACAAGAAGAAAAGTCTAGCCTGGCTCTCTCAGGGGTCATCCCCTCCCATTCCGGCCATCTAGAGAGGTCAGGGCTGAAAGGGTCTGCGTCCCTTGTCTGCCTTGCCCGGCTGGGCCCCAGAGCCCACTCACTCCGCGGAGGGCAGGCTGAGGGGCTGGAGAGCCACATACTCGAGGATGGTGGGCCTCTGAGAGCCAGGCCTGGGTACCCCCAATCTACACAACACACAGAGCAGGGAAGGTCCAGTCGGGGCCATTGCCCCAGGGCCCACCACAGTGCCAGCACCTGCCGGCCACCAGACCTGGGCTGCTCCCCAATCCCAAGGCCTCCTCTCTGCCTCTCTCTTCCAGTGACTGGACAGCTCTTGCCTACGGGCTTTTAGCTGGCCTGGCCAGAGATGGGCATCTGCCCCATTTTGACGCTTTCCTGCCCCAGGCAGAGGCAGCCTGCATTTTCTCTTTTTTTGTGGCATGCCCTCCCTAGATCACCAGCTGGAGTCCCTGACCACTAAGCGGAATTCTGGACTGGCATCTGGCTGCTCTCCAGTGCTGGCCCATGCATGTGCCCAGCTGCTCCCTCCTTCCTCAGCCCTCCCAGGCTCCCTAGGCCCCGACTTCCTAGCTGTGGTTTTTTCCATGACCTCCATCCCCTTTGCTTCCCCCAGCCTGGCTGGGGCTCCAAGTATGGCCTCTTCTCTCCAAGGTCTCCAACCAAACCTTGCCCAGAAAACACACCCTTCTCTGGAAGTGACTTTCCTTCTTCCTCTGAGGCCCACACAGGCCAGACCCACCCCAGGACACACGGGCAGTGAGATTGGAACCCGGGTCCCCTGCCTCCAGAAGTGGAGCCCTCAAAGGATCTTAAGCTGGAATGCAACGTCCTTCTCCTCCCAGACACTGAGCAGCCGGTGGGGAATTGTGAGCAGGGGCGGCACCCACTGGGCATCTTCCTCAGCAGAGCCACCGGGGGGCAGGCCAGGGGGAGGATGCTGAGGATGCTGGGGTTTAAAAACCCCGCCAGCCAATGGCCAGGGACACACAGGGGCCTCGCAGATGCTCCTGGGACAGCGCTGGCGGCTGGCCAGGCAAACACTGAGCATTCTTTCCATCTCACCGGGCCTGAAAGGCAGCCGGGAGCCTGGCGTATCTACTTCCCTGGTGCGAAGAGGCCCGGCCGGCCCGATCCCCCCACCCCCACCCTGGCCACACAATGGAGAGCTGAATGGGGGGGGAGGGGCAAATACCCAGCAGCCACTGGGCCTGAAAATCAGCCCGACTTCTGGGAAGACCCTGCCAGGCGGCAGGGCCAGAGCCGAAAGGGGCTGCCAGGGCCCCGGGTGCTGGAGAGAATTGGCCCAAGACTGTCCCCTGGTGCTCGGACATTCCACCAAACACGAGACGAGGAGAATCAGAATTACACTAACGAAAACAACAGCGATAATATTGTTCTGACTATCTCAAGTTAATGCACCATTTTTTTTATGGAATCAGATCAAGGGGATGAAGGCCTGGACCTGTGAGTTTATCAGCACAGGGAATTCCCAGATGAGGAAATTCCCTCCAGCAACAGGTCGGCTCTTCCTCTCCATTACTTACAGTTTTGGAGAGTTGCCTGAGAAGTGACTTGCCCAGGGTCACACAGTCAGTATGTGTCAGACAGGACTGGAACTCGGGGCTTCATGTCTCCAAGGCCATCTCTCTGTCCATTACACCACACTGCCTCTCTGCTAGGACCCACAACATCCAAAGGTTATCTCCCCCATTTCACAGATGAGAAGACAAACTCACAGAGAAGAGGGAATTTGTCCAGGAATATTCACAAAGTACTAACTCCAACCCTCTGCCCTCCCAGCTGGGGGAGCCTGGGCCGGAAGTCCAGAGCTGGGCTCAAATCCTGCTCTGCTGCCGACTACCTGTGTGGACTTTCCTCCTGAGGAAACTGAGTCAGACAGAGGGTCACAGAGTCAGCAGGTGTCTGGGGTAGATTCAAATCCAGGTCATCCCGATTCTGAGGCCCGCACCTGTGCTAAAAGCCACTGAGATTCGAACTCAGGTCCTTGGAGTTAAGATCCAGCGCTCATTGCGCTCCCAAGCTCAGCCTTCTGTGGGGGACTTGGCCACATGGCTTGTGGGAGCCTCAGGGATTGAGGGAGGACAGGCTGGAGGCCTGGGGCACCCATAGGCCTGGGTCTGAGCAGTGGGAGAAACCAAGGCGCACACGTGTGTGTGCGCACACAGGCACACACATGCATGCATAAGGGCTCCAGGAGGAACGACAGTCCCATCTGCTCTATTCTCAAACAGGAAGGGCTAGAGTAGGCAGGAGGGAGCTGGACAGCAGTGGTCAGACAGACCACACACCATAACTGAGCACCGCAGGGGGCATTGGGCCCATGGCAAGTGGGCTTCCAGCCCCTGCTTGCAGACCTTCAGGGAAAGGGAGCTCACTACCTGTCACAGAAGCCCAGGCCACTTAGGGACAGCTCTAACAGGGAGGAAGTGTCAGGACTCTGACCAGCTTCTTCTGGCCCCTGGCTCTGCCCTCAGGGTCATGGGAATGAGGCCAGCCCTCTTCCCAAGCCAGCCAGCCAGCCCTCTGGGGCCCGGCCAGAACATAGTTATCATGTGCCCCCCCCCCCCGGCTCAACCTCCCCCCACTGTACCCCCTAGCCCTTCAGACAGTCCCCAGCAGCCCCTCACTGCCTGGGCTCTCTCCTCTGCATCTCTCCCAACACGGACTTGCCTATACCAAGGCATCCAGAATTGGTCACAAGGCTTGGGGTGGGGGGTGCTGACCAGGTCAGAGTCCAAGAAGCCAATGATCCTTCCAGGCCTGGACGCCTGAGGTCACAGGTGACAGATGGTACAAAGGGAGTGGGAGCAAAAGATGCGAGGTTTATTTTCCTCATTTGGGACTGGAGAAACTGAGGCTCAGAGAGGTCCCCCAGCTAAGAGTGGTCAGCGCCTTTGTTCCCCTCCCCTCTGGGCTCCTGCAGAGGCTAGCTGGAGCCAGGCCCTCCACACGCCTGGCTGCCGCCTCTCAGTCCTTCCTAAACTGGAAACGCCAGCCTCCAGGGGGGTCTGATCAGGGCAAAGGGCAGAGCCAGCCCAGGACACTCCTCCCTCTGGACGCAGCCAAAGATGGCGGGGGCCAGGCTGAGCTGGCTGCCTGCCCGCCCTGAGTCTCCAGAGTCAGAGAGGAGAACTCTGGCCCGCTCTGACCAGACAGCCTTGCTTCTGGATGGAGTCTGGGTAGGCCTGGTGGACCTCCAAACAGGAGGGGGCCAGGACGTTTCCTGGGGGCCGGGATGGTGGGGGGGTCAGGATGGTGGGGGGGCTGAGATGGCTGGGAACTGGGATGGTGGGGGGCTGGATGGTGGGGGGTCGGATGGTGGGGGGCTGAGATGGTTGGGGGCTGGGATGGTGGGGGGTCGGATGGTGGGGGGCCCACCTCAGAGGGAAGACGTCCTCTGCAGGCAGAGGAAAGGCATTTCATTTTCAGAGGATCCTAGAGGGATGGTAGAAAGGCTCCTTAGGCCACCAAATCCACCCCTCTTATTTTACAGAGAAGGAAACAGGCCCATATGGGGAAGGGGCCCTCACAGAGGCACACCGCTGGCAAGGTCTGAGGAGGGACGTGAACCCAGATTTTCCTGACTCCCTGTCCAGTTCCCCTGCCCACCCTCCTGTGCTGATTCTCAAGACCCAGTGCCTCACAAATGTTTGTGCGTGTGTGCCCTGGGGGAGGTTGGCAGCAGGTCAGGCCTGCCTCCTGCCACATCCTGTTTTCTATCTTATGGGCAAGGCCAGGGCCCTCGGCCACATCCCACAGGTCTTCTCCCAGGCAGCCCAGCCACAACAACCATGTGGCCACTCAGCCCCTTCCACCCTGGTCAGGTCTTGGCATTGCCATAACTTCCAGGCCCTTCCTTTCTCTAACCCAGCTTTCACCCAGCTACCAAAATCTCCTCCTGCTCACAAAACCTAAATACCTCCCTAGACCAGCATTCAAGGCCCTCTGCAGTGAGCATGACCTACCCTCCCATACACGCCTTCTGTGTTCTGACCAAAAGCCTCTATTCCATCTTGTCCTTCCTGGACCCAGGCACATGTGGATAGAAGCCCTCCCTTGTGCCTGGGAGGGTCTCCCTGAGTCCTGCTCCCTCCCCTTCTATCTCTCCCTGGCCTAGGACAACCAGAATTATGAGGGGCTCTTCCATAGCTGTTTAACCTACTCCTCCAGGGTGAAAGGTGGATTTGGCCTTTCTCTACCCCCAGCATCCATCCCTAAATCTCTGTAAAGGAACACCAGCGAGATTGCTCCCTCTGTAGGATGGAAGGCCCCTTGAAGATTTTCCCTGTGGGCTGTTCAGAGTCCCCTTGAACACTTCCCTTAACGATGAGCTCATTACCTTGCAAGGCAATCCCTTCCTTAGTAATAGTAGGATTTCAGAGGTCTGTCACCAAATCCCCTGGAAGGTGGGCAGCCTGGGGGATATAAACACCCTTCTATAAAAACCCTCAAAACTGACATTTGGGTAGAATCTGAAGGTGTGCAAAGCGCTTTATACAGGCTGAAGCCTCTCACACACTGTGGGCAGTGGTAACATGGTTACGATCCTCATTTACAAATGAGGAAACCAAGGCTGGCCCAGAGCAACTCAGCAAGAAAGCCTCTGAGACAGGCCTCCCTGATTCTAAGAGTGATGGGGCTGGAGGGGAGCTTAGAGACCACCAACCCAACCCCTACATTTTACAGCAGAGGAAACAGGCCCCACAGCTAGGAGACCCTCCATCCAGTGCTGTCCAAGGTGACAGAGGGAATCAGCAGAGCTGAGAGGGCCTGAAGGGGGCCTGGAGCAGCCCTGGGGGCCTCCCCTCCTAGGGAGCTGCCTCCAGGCCCCCCCCAGCTCCTGGGGGCTCCTCTGGGGCCCCCACTGCAAAGCGCTCTCTGCTTCCCCATCACTGGAGGGAGAAGGGGGAGTCCAGCCTGCCAGCGCTTCCTCTGGTCCCATCTCCACCTCGGGAAACTGGCCTGAATCAGCAGATTTCCCTCTGGATAAAAGAGATCCCCTTGGGGCAAAGTGCTAGGCACTGGCCTCGGGGGAGGGAATGGGGGAGGAATGACCCAGATAAAACCAAGTTGCTAATGGACAACCAGCAAATGGAGTTTGGTTTTAGCCACAGAATATATTAGCATATGTTTGCATATATTAAAACAAACATATCTTTTAAAATAGCTCCTCTTTCCCCTCCCAAAACAGGAAAGACTCAGGCTGCCCAGCAGAAGCCAGGAACCCAACTCCTTATGGAGAACTGAGGCCCCAGGGAAGGTCAGATAGGCCTTGACCAAAGGGAGGCTCCAGACAAGAAGGGGGTGGGGTGGGGAGCTTGGCTGTGAGTGGTCCCATGTGAGGCTGGCCTGGGAGAGCTCAGTGGTTAGGGCAGCCTGGCCAGGGGAAACCACCCGCTTTCTATTTCTGAACAAGGGCCTGGAAAAGTCACTCTTCCTCTCTGAGCTTGTTTCCTCATCAGTGAAATCTCTCCTGACTCTCCATCAAGTGGTCTAGATTGCCCCAAGGGTAACTTCCCTTAGCCTCATGGCCTCTGGCCCGTGGGTTGAGGGGGGTGCTGCCAGAGCAGGGATGAGGAGGGCGCTGCCAGAGCAGGGATGAGGAGGGCAGGGCCACCCCTCTTGCTGCTAATTCTTACTCTGGCTGTCTGACTTCTGGCTGGCGGGCACCACGAGCTGTTCAAGAAGGAGGGTGTTCCCCTGGCCATTATCCCATCCCATGATGGATCCCAAACACCTAAGGAAATTGACCAGATCATTCATTCATTCCATGGCTCAGGACCCAAGGCAAGCTTTGAAAAAGCAGCAGGACCCTTCACAGAATGCTGAGCTGGAAGGGTCCTCACCACAGAGACACTCCATTTACCAAAAAGGAGCCTGAGGCCCAGAGATGCCGAGAAACTAGGCCATGGCTGCTCTGCTGCCCCCGGCTCCCCTGACTCCCGAGGGGCTCTCTGTGCACCCACAAGCTGCATCTCCCAGGCACAGAAGGCCACACCTCAGGCAGCACCAAGAGAAGCAAGGCCACCACCTGGCATCTCTGCAGCTCCCTTCCTCCCGGGAGCTCTTCCCCTTACCGCTCTCCGCTCCCTTCTGGCTGCCCATACAGACAAAGACACCTTTCATTCAATTCCTGGGGAGCCAGCGGTCTACACTGCTGGCCCCCACTCCCATCACCACCAGGCTCTTTGGAATTTCTTGAAATCTGGCGTTGGGGAAGCTTGATGGACCAGGCCTCTCCAAGGTTACCAATGAGATCCCAGGTGCTGGAGTCCAAGTCTGCTCTTGGGCTTTGTCCTCCCAGCATCTCCCTTCCTTCTTTCTCTTTACTTTCTTGTCCCCTCTCCTCTTCTCTCCATCTGTCCCTCTCTGTCACCATCTCTCTCCCCTCTGTCTCTGTTTCTCTTCTCCTCCTCACTATGTGGCATCTCTAGGTGGTGCGGCGATTGGGCCTTAGACGCTTGGGCCAGTCACTTAAATGCTGCCTGCCTCAGTTTCCCCACCTGTAAAACGAAGGCATGTTACAGGGGGTATTCCTTTGTGTAGAGGCTGGATTATGCGGCCACTGAGATGTCTTCCAGCTCCCAAATTCTATGACTCTGAGGCTCAGTGACCCAAAGGTCCCTGCTTCAGCTCACAATCGGGGCTGCTAGGAGCTCCTCATTCTGCCCTCCCGGTTCTCCTCCCATCCCCCTGGTCCCCGACAGCTCTGTGATCTCATCAAGGCCTAGGGCTCACCAATCACCTCTAGGCAGAGGCCTGTCCAACCTCTGCAGACCTGAGCTCTCCACTGGACATCTCCTAATCAGCCTCCTTGCCTGTTTCTCCCCTCTTGAACACATCCACCACAGAGTTACCAAGATAATATGCCCAGGACACCAGTCTAACCATGCTCCAGGACCTCCCTACAGGGGAGCCCTACTGTCCCTCTGGGACAAAATGAAGGCTTTGACCTGTCTGGAATCCAAGGGCCTCTATAACCGCTGTCCTTCCCACACTACATTCCAGCCAAGTGCACTACTAGTTGTTTCCTGAGCTCACCTCTCCAGTCATCTCCCACCTCCATACATTTGCCCAGGCCTTTCCCCACACCTGGAACAGAAATCTTCACCTCCGGCTCCAACTGCCAGAAACTTTGTCTTCCTTCAAGGCTTGCCTCAGTTTTAGCAGCCTTGTCTGATCTGGGGAGAGGGTAAGAAGGGAGAAAAGGATAAAATCCGTCCTCTTCCTCAGGAAGTTTTCCTGGAGTACTTTGGAGGTCCCCTGGGGTTCGGAGGATCTTAGAAACCTCTGTATTCCATGTGACAGGCATTGAGGCTAAAGAACACAGTCCCTGCCCTCATGGAGCTTACATCCCAAGGTGGGGGCCAGGAGGAGGGACAACATGGTACATACAATCAGTCCATTATGCCACACTGTTCATTCTCCTCCCAATCTCTCCAGGCCTTCCAATGCTACCCTATACTGCATGCTGTATCCCCCAGGCCTTTGTGCTAGGCTTGTCCATCTGTCCTCCTCACTACGGGCCAGGTGGAACCCACAGACTTCTCCTGTCTTGGGTGACTGAGCTGATGTCTATTACCGAAGCCCCTTTTCCTGTTCTGGCTCCAACTTGACAAAAGTTCAGTGACTGGAGACCAAAAGGCCCTCTCCCAAATGTGCCCTGACTGAGGAGGCAAAGCCCGGCCAACATAATTCAAAAGAAATACCCTTTAAGTGGAAGCCACACGTGGCCCTATCCCTGTCTAGGAGGTCAGGGGGTCTGACAAAGGTGAGAGGGCTGGGAATTCCAGACAAAGAGCAGCTCTGGGGGGCCTGGGCCTGGCAGGACATTGACCGCTCCATCATCTGCAAATTGGAGAAAGTAACCCTGGCCCATACTTTCCCCTAGTGCTATGTTGGAATTAATCTCACCCAAGGGTCTCAAATCTCATAAATATTTGTTAAGAATAAAAGTCCATGGGGCAGCTAGGTGGCTCAGTGAATAGAGCACTGTCCCTGGAGTCAGGAGGACCTGAGTTCAAATCTGGCTTCAGACACTTAACACTTACTAGCTGTGTGACCTTGGGCAAGTCACTTAACCCCAACTACCCTGCCTTCTGCCTCCAAAAAAATTTATAATAATAGTTCACCAATAAGCACTTATTAATAGTAACCAATAACTAGAAAAAAATGAAAGCAAAGTGGCTCTGCCCCACATGGGCCATGATAAGCACAACAGACATTTCTATGGTGTTTCAAGATTCCCCTCAACAACCCGGGAGGCAGATGCTATGATTAGCTCCATGCTGCAGATGAGGAAACTGAGGCAAATAGAGTCACCCAGCAAGGTAGTTTGGTGCCTCGGTGGAAAGAACCCTGTAGTCAAGAAAATCTGAATCCAAATCCTGCTTCAAACACTGACTGACTGTGTGACCCTGGGCAAGTCACTGGACTGGTGCCTGCCTCAGTTTCCTCATCTGTAAAATGGAAATAATCCTGCTTCCCAGGGCTCTTGAGAGTATGATATGGGACTTTATTTGTTGAGAGCAGTTTTTATTTCTTAAATTGCCCATGACTAGTGCGAGCAAGGTTCACTGTGCCCATTTTATGGATTCAGATTCGTTACAGAACTTAGCGCAAGGCTACAATCCTGTAAGGAGCTAAGGCAGAACTGGAACCCGGGTTCTCCCTCTCTTCCCCCATGCTACAGCCTCCCAGAAAGGCGGTTCCCTGTGTGAGACACACCCAGAGAATGAAGAGCTCTGGGAAGCCCCATGGATGGGGGGAGGGGCGCTACTGCTATTATTTCATTCATTCATTCATTCATGTAGAAAATAGATGAGCCTTGCTCTGCCTAGGCCCTGAAGGCAGAATCAGGTGCAAGGTGACATTGCAAAAGGGCAAATTTAGGCTTGAAGCTGACAATGAAAGGGGCTCCCACAGGTAGTGAGCTCCCCATCACGGGAGGTATTCAAGTAGAGGCCAGATGGCCTCCTAGTGGAGGCTGTTGCAGTCACATACAGGTGGAGCCAGGTGGCCTCAAAGGCCCCTCCCAGCCTTAACTTTCCTCCTTCCAACCCCTCCCAGCCCTGACATCCCCTGTTCTGAGGCCCCTCCCACTTCTGACATCCCCTGTTCTGTGGCCCCTCCCAGCTCTGACATCCCATGTTCTGAAGCCCCTCCCAGATCTGACACCCCCTGTTCTGAGGCCCTTCCCAGCCCTGGCATCCCCTGTTCCAAGGCCCCTCCCAGCTCTTTTCCTATGGCTCTAGGAATCGCCCAGGCTCAAGGTGCCGGGGGTCTGGCCTGGGCCGGGGCCAGAAGGATGAAGAGGAGGGGATGAGTGGGAGGGCTAATCCCTGGGCCATGAACACTGCGGGTCCCAGAATCCCGAAGGCCTCAGCCCAGCAGGGACAAAGTGACAGAGGGGCCGAGGCTCAGGCCCCTACCCCGCCCCTGCTGGGGAGGAGGATGAAGCCTCTGCCTGAAAAGCATGTTCTCGGTGAGCGCACAAATAAACGCCAGGCGAGCCCACGCGACGGCCACGGAGAGAGAGGCCCATCTGTGACTTCACAGCGTCTAAAAATGGCCTATGACTTCACTTGGGCCGATCTGCCGGGGAGAGGAGGGGGGCAGCCTGCGGATCCCGGCCGCCCCAGATCAAATTACAGCCTCCAGCTCCCGCAGCAACGAGGCCAAGGAAGGGTCAGTGGCAAAAGCAGAGAAAAGGGGAGAGCCAGCATGGCAGAGGGGACAGGGCCTTGGAACGAGAGCTTCCCGTTCTGGGTTCGAAAGCCACTTCGTAACCCTAGGGGATGGCCTTGCTGATCTCATCCTCAGTTTCCCCATCTATAAAATGGGGACCATCATCCTTGCCCTTACTCTACCACTAAGGAAAACCCTCTAGGAATCCAGGACAGGAACCGCTAATCCCAGCCCTGGCCTTGTCAATGGTGAATAGTCAACAGCTGTCCTATTCTTCCCCAACCCTGCCCCTACTGGCTCCCAGGCTCCATCATCCATCCAACCGAACAAGGCCAAGGAACAGCTAGGTGAAGAAGGGGAGGCTCAAGGGTTGCTGGCAGGACTAGAACCTGGATCTTCCAGCCTCTGTTCTCCCAGGCTGGCCAGGAGGAGAAAACAGCAGCCTCCCCCAAGAAACTCAAGCCAGCAGCACCTGGCATCTACGCTTGACTGTTTCTCACAGCTCAGGTCCTTGGCCAAATCACAAAAGGACAACATCTCGGCGTCTTGAAAACTGGAGGCCTGTTTGGCTACAAAGGAGAGATTAATTTCCCTACATACGTGTGAGGGTGGATGTATGAAGAAAGCCACCATCTGGGTAATCTCTGAATTTAGAAATGTAATCTGTGTGTTTCAGAGTGATCAAAGGCAATGATCCGGCTGCAATCCAACACCTTTCTTGGAACTGACCCAAGACAATGGCGACCCCCAGTCCCCAGACA
This sequence comes from Gymnobelideus leadbeateri, assembly GCA_011680675.1. NCBI lineage: Eukaryota > Metazoa > Chordata > Mammalia > Diprotodontia > Petauridae > Gymnobelideus > Gymnobelideus leadbeateri. The sequence goes on along the minus strand of WOXC01011743.1, from coordinate 241,212 downwards.
CTGAGTGGTCAAGATGAGATGCCATGGAAATCTGGAATCTTGGCATCTGGGGAGGTACCACCCCACCTCCATCTGAAGACTGCCATGGATGGGAAGCTCACTCCATCTCTGGAGGCCCATTCCACTCTGGGACAGCTCTCCTTGTCAGGAAGTGACAGCGACCATCCCACTGTCACTTCTTCCCACTCCCTGTTCCTGGTTCATCTATGCCACTCCCCATCTCCCACCTCTGTGCCTCTGCACTGGCATACCTGGAGTGCCCTCCCTCTTGACCTCCAGTCCCTGGCTTTCTTTCAGACTCAGCTCACACACTTCCTCCTCCAGGAGGCCCCCCTTGGTTGTCTCTTATCTGCTAGGTCTTATTTGCATGGTTTTCTCTGGACTAACCATCCCAAAACTTCTTCAGCTGGTCTTCACATAAGTCAATCAACATACATAATATTTGTTCAGCTCCTGCTAGGTGATGGTCTGTAAGCCCCTTGTGATGTGGGTCATAGGCAGCAGACACCAAAATGGATGGCCAGACGGCTAGGTCTGGGTTTGGAGGCAGGAAGAGTCTGAACCTGAGTTCAAATCTGACCTCAGACACTGACTGGGTGACTCTAGACAAGTCATGTAACCACTATTTGCCTCAGTTTCCTCAACTGGAAAATAAGATTAATAGCATCAACCTCATAGGGCTGTTGGGATGATTAAATGAGATCATATTTGCAAAAGAACTTATCGGGGGCCCTTGGACATAGTAGGTGCTCTTCCCCTACCCTCAGAGGAGGCTTCACGGAGGATCTGGAACCCAAGCTTGGTCTTAAAAGGACAGGGGGAAAGGATTTCCTCAGATGAAGATGGAGATGGTGTGAGCAGGGACAAGGAAGTGGGAAGGTAGGATTAAAACCCAGGACCGTGAACATGCACTTGAACTGGAGAGGAGAGGGTGTGAATCGGGTACAGCAGGAGATAAGGTCAGTCCAGTCTTGGAGGCTGCTGGAGTTTCCTACACTGCCTTGCTTACCCCAGTCCCACCAACATGCAGCCCTGGCTCCCATCCATCGGCAGAATGTCAGAGCTTCCCCGCTGGGCCTCACCCTTCTCCTCTCCTCTGCTTCTGGGATGAATGAAAGAAGCTGAGCCCTCAGGTAAGCTCACATAGCTTCCTTCCCTTCTGTACCCCAGCCTAAATACACTTGAGGGTTCCATCCTCTGGGGTCCTAGGGTCCTCTGCCCAGGCTGTGGATGGTACCCATCCCTGGTCTTGGAGAGGAGGGAGGACTCACCTAGGCAGGGAACCTAGGCAGGGAACCCAGGCCTCTCTCTGGGCCTCAGCTTGCTCCTCTGTGAAATGGGACCAATTGATCTCTAAGAAGCTTCCAACCCTAAATCCTGGGCTTGTCTCTCCTAGAACAAGGGAACATATAGGAATGAGGATCCTGAGGCCCAGGGAAGGCTGGGGACCTGGCCAAGGTCACACACCTTGCTCAAGGCAGAGACAAGACTCTAGTCTCCAGACTCAGAATTTATGCTTCCCTCCCCCCTCTCCAGGACTGAGTTGAGAACTGGGTTGGGGGAGGATTGCCAAAGGTGTACATGACCTTTCCTGGAAACTACCAGCCCTTAGGCTTTCTTTTCCCTGGGGACAGAGGCTATACTGCTGCTTCCAGGAGCCCCTGAGCCCTTGTTCCAGCCTGCCCTGGGCTGGCCCAACCCCAGAGTACACAGTGAATGGGAAAAACCAATGGCTTGGCAGGTTGTGGATTTTCTGACAATAGAAGGTTTCAGCTCCCTCTCCACCCCCACCCTGCTGCTGTTGCACAACACCTTGGGGGTGGGGAAGGGACAGGAAAACAGCCAGAGATCTCAGGCCTGAAGAGGTGAAAGGGACTTCTGTGGTAGAGAGGGTCCTAGGTTTAGAACTCAGGCCACTCAGCTCAACCCATTCATTTTACAGAGCTGTAAACCAAGGCACAGAGAATTCAGTCAAGCATCTTGCATAAGATTACACCTAGGAGCCTAGATCTGGAGTTGGGTGGGGTCTCTGAGGCCATCTGACCCAACCCCATCATTTTATAGAAAGGTAAATTGAGGTCCAAAAGTGATTTGCCCAAGGTCATATGGGCGCCGTCAGCAGAAACACTTACAATGTCAGCCCCTGGATTCCAGCACTCTCCCTACTGTCCCAGGCTGGTATCAACAAAGAAAAGGCATTGGCTCTGAAATCAGACCTGTGACCTTGGGCCAGTCTTGAGGACGGGAAACACCTGCACCCCGGGTCACCTAGCATGTGATAAACTTTAAAGCCCCATTAGAAACACGAGACATCCTAGGACCAGGGGGCTTGGAGCTAAGAGAGAGCAGCTCTTACTTTAAAAATAAGGAAACTAGGATCTAAAGAGAGGTCAGGGCTTATCTGAGGCCACACAGTAAACTGGGGCAAGAACCTTGTTTGGAGTCTCAGTTCAAGGTTCCCCAGCCTCTGCAAGGTTCTGGCTTCCATTAGACACCAGGGTCCAACCCTGGATGGAAGGCTGCCAGCTCTAAGGCACTGTGGCAGGCAGTGGCACCACTTCTGACCCCCTCACCAAGAGGAGGGTCTTAGTCAAGTGAACAAGGCTGCTTGTTCTCCCCATTTTCATCCTCTGCCCAGTAGAATAGAGAGGGAGCACAGGAGAATGAAAAACATACTGAGAGTCAGGAAGGTCTGCGCTCAAATTCCATCTCTGACCACCTACTAACTTTGTGACCTTGGGCAAGTCACTTAAGCTGGACAGCTTTCCTCATCTGGAAAATGACAGGTCAGACTAGACCACCTTCCAGCTTGGAATCTATAATCCGAGAAGAATAGCTTGGAGTCGATCAAGGAACAAGAACTGACTAAGTGTCCAAGAGGCATTTTAGAGGGATCCTGGAGGGCACAGATCACAGAGAAAGGGGCCAGAGCATGTGCTTCACTTGGTTCTTAGAAAGCCCCCACTGGGCCCTCCCTGGGCTCCTTGTCTTCAATTGCATTTCTCCATCTGTCTCCTCCATCTTCCTCTCCCCCTCTCCCCCTTCTCTCTGTCTCCTCTCTGCCTGTCTCCTCTCTCTTTCTGCCTACTTTTCTCTCTCTGCCTGTCTCCTCTCTCTGTCTCTTTCTCTCTGTCTCTGTCTCCTCTCTTCTCTCTGTCTCCTCTCTGTCTGTCTCCCTCTCTCTGTCTCTTTCTCCCCGCCTTCTCCACCTCTGGATTTCAGCTTTATTCACAGCTAACTTCAGCTGACCATCTGCCACCTCAGATCCTCTCAGTTCTAGCCTGAAGTTCTGGGCAGCCAGTGACCCAGAGGTCCGGCCTTTTTCAGCTCACTCCAACACATTGGAATAGAAAACTCATCTTGCTTCATTCCCAAGACAAGAGCTAAAAGTAGTGAGTGGAAAGAAACTCCAGAGAGACAAACTTTGAAGGAAAAACCCTGTAACCCATCAGAACTGACCCCAAATGTTCGGGGATGCCTTAAAAGGAAATGAGTTGCCCATGACTGAAGGGATGCACATTCCTTAGGAATGTGGCAGGAGGGGTTCAGGTGTGGGTGGGATGGCATCATGACTTACATCAATCAGGCCCATTCCAAGGAGTCTGGGGATGAGAGCTGCCATTTACCCATTAATGCCCAGCCTGAAGGAACTCCCCTGAGCCCCCCACCCCCAGCAGCCGCCCCAGGGGAGCACACGCCTATGGCATGTTAGCCAGGGGGCCTGCCAATGCCTCCCTTGTGCAGAGAGGGGAGTCTATCCTGAGGGCAGAAGGCTCAGAAAGGCTCCCTGCCTCTCCCACCATCAGCTGGTATGTTTTGATCAGTCTGGGTTTTTAAAGGAGCCCTGTGATTTCATCTGTGGGAGAAAGCTCTGAGGGAGGGGGTGGTGTGCAGGTGGACACCTGCTCAGCTAATTCCAGCCTTAGGAGGGTCACAGGGGCACTGCGAAATGGAGACTGCTTGAGTCCACAACTTGCGTGGGTCAGAGACTTGAACCCAGGGATCCCTGACTCACATGCCAGCTCCCCAGCTTTTCCCCACAGTAGGCTTTAGCCTCACAGAATCACAAACCAATAGAACTGGGGTGGGGGGGGGGGGCTTTGGCCTAGCCTCCTCAGCTTACAGAAGGGGAAAGCCAGTTATCTGGATCAGGACTACAGTGGGCCAAACCAGACCAAGGCATATTCTACTGTGCCACAGGCAGAAGACAGTCAGGAAGCAGGCATGCCCGTCCCACACCCTGCATGCCTGCTTCTGAATATTTCCTTCTCCACCCTGAATACTAAAGCTTCCTACTAACCAGGGGGTCTGGGCAGAGGAATCTGTGAGGAGAAATCTGTTTCTCATAGAGACCCCATGACTGAAGCTGCCTGGCCCTCGGCTGACAGGCAATCAGGTTCACTGGGCTTTGCAGGCCAGGAACTGGCTCAGCTTCGGTGAGCTGATTATCAGAAACCCTGAACACAAAACTTCCCAGCTCTGGGAGCTGCCCCCAAGTGGACTCGGTTGCCTAGGGAGACAGGAGTTCCCCATTTCTGTTGGTCTCCAAGCAGAGGCTGCCCCATGAAGCTGTTGGGAAGGGCACTGGGTGGTCTCCAGGGTCCTGGACAACTCAGGGAGACTCTAGGACCCGGGGTGGGGCTTCATCCCTGGTTTCCTCTCCAAAGCTGTGCAGCACGGCATCCTGACCCCTTCCAGCCACCCTGTTTTGAGATTCTGAGATCCAGATTCTGCCCTCCAAGGAGCCGAAGGGAGGCCAGAAGCCTCCAGTGGCCGGGCAAGAGCTCTGGGTTCCCACTGCACTCAGGCCAAGATGAATGACCGTCAGCACAACACACCTGCTGTCCTTCCTGGGAAAACCTATTTAATTCAATCAAGCGGAAATAGCCAAGGGACCGGCATGCTATACTCCTCCTGCAACCTCCCTCCACCCCAAGGCCTTTGTCCAAGGCAGCAGTGGGGGCTATTCCTGGATCCCCCAGCCCAGTCAGGCTCGGCACAGCTCAGCCCAGCCCAGGCAGGCCACGGACCCAAGACCAAGGTCCCTTCTCCCAACTTTCTGCCAAATTCACTGGGCTGTGGAACGCGAGCCCCTGCCCCTCTCCCCTCTCAGAGAGAGAGCCCCGTGGGGTTTCCCTTCCTGCCTGAGGCCATGCAGTCCCCCCCACGGCCAGGCGAGCCCTTTCTTGGGCCATAGGTCTCCCTCAGCATTTTCCCCAGAGCCTAGGGCTGGCGCAGCTTTCCAGGCATCCCGAGGGCCTGCCTTGGGGAGGCAGCTCAGAAAGGAGGCTCGGCTGTTCCCCGATAACCGGCCAGCTCCCTATCCGGGACAGGACTGCCTAGCTCGTGTGGCCCAAAGTGGGCTTTTCCCAGATAAAGCCCCAACACCGAAGCACGGACTACTCTCTCCCTGCAGCGACCCCCACCCCTGCCCCAGGCCCTCCCGCTTATAATGGGGGGGGGGAGGTAATGGAAAGGGGGTGAGGAGCTGCGCCCGGGGATGCTTAGGCTATCAGCCCCAGCAGGCAGTGCCTACTAACCGCCACCCCCGGGAAGGAGGAGGAGGATGAAGTCACTCCCTGGGGGGCTGGCCCAGCCCTGCCCTGCCCTGCCCAGCCTCCCAGGCCCAGATCCTTCAAAGCAACAACTCCCGGACCAGCCTTTCTGGGCAGCGCGCATTTAGGGACCCAGCTTAGCAGGGGCTCCTGAGCGCTGTGCTCCGGGGTGGGGCGCAGGCCAAGCTCTCCCCGCCTCCTTTCTCCGGCCGAGGAGGTGCCTCGCGGGCAGGCGGGCTAGGGGGGCTCCGAGTCACACAATAGCCTCCTCGGGGGATTCCGGTTTCAGGAGGGAAACCAGCAGCAGAGACAAAGGGGACCCTGGAACCCAGAGAGCGAGAGGCTCCGTCCGATACGACAGGGTCTGGACTGGGGGGCGAGCGCGGAGGGGGCGGGAGGGGCCTGGGGCGAGGGGCGGGGCGGGGCCGGGCGGGGTGGGGTCCGGCCCAGCGCGGGGGCGCGGCGGGGGCGCAGCCCGGGAACTTGCCACCAACCTGTGTGAGTTCGGCCGGCATTGGGGCGGGTGCCGGGGCCGGGCTCCGGCCCGCAAGGACGGCGGCGGGGAGCGGGGGCGGCGGGGGCCGGAGCTCGGGGGGCCCAGGCCGCGATCGGTCCCCGGGCTGTCACGGGCGAGCCCGCTCCGTAGAAGGAGGGCACGGGAGGGGAGCGGCCCGGCTGGGCTGCCCCTGGCCAGCCCTGCCCCGTGCCCCGCCGGCCGCCCTGGCCGCTGCCCGGCTGCGCTCAGCTCCTTCTGGGCTCCGCTCGGCTCCCGGGCTCCGGCTCCGGCCAGCCCCGCGCCCGCGCCCGCTCTCGCTCCCTCTCTCCCTCTCCGTGTCTCTCCTCTCTCGCTCTCTCCCGGCTCAGCAAACTCGGTCCCCTTTGGGGGCGGAAACTGACAGACACTCACAGCTGGAGGAGCCAATAAAGCGGCCGCTGGACACACCCAGCGGGGAGAGAGACTGGGGGGGGGGGGGAGAGGGAGGGGGCAGGGAAGCTGGGAGAGGGAGGGGGAGAGAGGGAGAAGGGAGGGGGCTGGGAGAGGGAGGAGAAGGAGGGAGGAGGGAGGCTAGGAGAGGGAGGAGGAGAGGAGAGGGGAAAGGGAGGGGAAGGAGGGTGAGGGAGGGGGAGTGTGACTGACAAACAGAGAAGGGGAGACAACGAGGGGGGAGACCCCGGGGGAAAGGGGCAAGAAAGGAGAGAAAGAGGGAGAGGGCCGTGTTAGGGTGGGGATTGAGGAGAGCAAAGGGGAGAAGGTGAGGCTGGCCCAGGGGTTGGAGAGCCAGGGAGCAGGCTAAGGAGAGCAGGGTAGGGATGGGGGAGTTCCAGGAGAGGATGGCTTCCAGAGAAGTGGGGGGGGGGGGCAGCTGGTGTTACTGTTTGACTTTGGGAAGATCCTTTCCCCTCTCTGGGCTTCAGTTTTCCCATCTCTCAAATGAGGGGCTGGACAATCTCCAAGGTCCCGGTCTAAAGTACTATGATTCTAGACTGCCCCATGCCTACCCTCCTTCCAGGACACAGTACCAGCTAGGCATGGGTTGGCAGTTCTGCCAGGAACAAGATCTTATCTAAATTTTGCATTTCTGCCAACTTAGACTACTGTACTTGGCATACAGTAGGTGCTTAATAAGTGTTCGCAGAATGTATGGCCAACAGGTGATATAGATGAAGTGTGAGGGGTGGGGAAGGAAGAAGAAGGTGGGATAGGACCATCCATCTATGGAGTTCTAGGGCTTGGTCCTAAAGATTTATCAATCTAGACTAGAGCTGTTGGGTGTTCCTGTGGGCAGGCCCTGAGCCACCCTAAGCACTCCCTCCTCCTAGATGAGGGGGGCACAAACCCAAAGGCACTCAGCCAGGTAAAGCTTCCTTAGTGGAAGCTGCCCTCTCCAAGGTTACAGCAACCTTCTAGGCAACCAAGTTTACACCAAGTCTGTCTGCTCCTTTGTCTCTCTCACCCCCCACCCCAGGTCTAATCAGTTGCCAAACCTTGATTCTAGCTCCCTCTGTCCAGTCCGTGGTCATCACCTTTTCAGGCTCCCCCACACCCCTACTTCAAATCTGCCGCTCACCTGAACTCCCTGGTCCTCTGCCCCCAGCCTAGACATACACTCACCAATCCATTTAACACACAGCTGCCAGAAGTCTAACGCTATTATCCTCAAGCTCAAGGCCATTTAGGGGCTCCCTGTCACTCCTAGGATAAAATGCAGGCTCTTCAACAGGATCGTCTCAATTTGGCTCTACATTTCCAGCTCAATCAATCAACAAGCATGGCCCTCTGAATCACCCACTAGGAATACAATGACAAGTGGAAAACAGTCCTGCCACCAAGGAATTTATAATCTTGCAATTCATTGGTTCCCACCAAGTTCCAATCAAGTACACAGGATCCTCCTTCTCCCGTTCCCCCTCCCCCACTCTCCAAGGGTGGATCCCCAAGCCTGGAATGCACTCATTCCTCAATGAGCCTCCTCTAGGTGTAAATGTTACCTCCTAGGGGAATGTAAGCTCCTAGAAGTTAGGAACAGTTTCCTTTTTTCTTTTGTTGTCTTTGTAGCCCCAGCCCCAGCCTGAACCCAGAGTAGAAGTCTGGTCCTGCCCAAGTACTACAAATGGTCTTCAAACTGGTCACATCCCAAAGCTGCCAGGTGATATTTCTAGAGTTTCATAGTTCTGACCATGCCATTAATTCTCCTGCTCAAGGAGCTCCTGGGGCTCCCTAGTACCTCCAGGATCCACAGAACCTTTTGGCATTTAAAGCTCTTTATCACTTGCCCCCTTCCTATATTCTCAGTCTTCTTACACCTTCCTTGACTCCATACTCTGGGTGTTCTAGCTTGTTTGCACATCTTCAAGTTCATCCCTCCATGCTTTTGTTACAGTCTGAACCCCCTCCTTCTGCACCATCACCTCTGAGTTCCCTGCTTCCTTCAAAGCTCAAACCCTCTGTTCTGTGGGGGCCATTTCTGGTCCCTCTGGGACTACAGCCCTCTCCTCTAGGTCAAACTTTCATCTATAGATTTTGTGTATCCTTTGTTATAGACACTGGATCTCCCCCTAGACTGGGAGCTCCCTGAAGGCAGAGACCACTTGGTACTTTCTTTACATGTCCAGATTGTATGCCAGGGCCTGGCACATGGGACACCATTGACAAGAGCTTACAGACTTGACTTGGATTTCCCTGAATGAGCCTGACCCTGCCTCCCACACAGGCCTGGCCAGAGAAAACACTTTGGAAGCCTCCAGAACATTTTACATAGCAGAGAGAGCACGAGGCCAGAGATATGAGCACTTTCTCCAAGGCCCACAAGGCCCTGCAGCAGTGACCTGGCTAGAGGCCCTTGGACACAGGTGGAAACTGGGGCAGAAAGGTTCACTCTCCAGCTCCAGGGGATGGGAAATGGATAATGCCCAGGGGGGGTCAGAAAAGAGGCCTAAGGAGGAAAGGGAGACCCAAAGCCAGGCTTAATACACCTGGGAATCATCAAGTTAGGACATAGGATGGCAGAGCTGGGGGTGGGGAGGAGTCTTAAAACAGGGGATGTCAGGACTGGGAGGAACCTTAGAACAAGGGATGTCAGAGTTGGAGGGGATGGGCCTTAGAACAGGTAATGTCAGGACTGGTAGAACCCTAAGAATGGGGAATGTCAGAGCTGGGGGTGAGGAGCCTTAGAACAGAGAATGTCAGGGCTAGAAGGGGTTGGAACAGATCCCCTACAGATGCTATCTGTTATTTTCCTCACAGGACAAACCCCACCCCCTTCCTATCTCCACTCACAGGATCCTCAGGGATGTGCTAATACATCCTCTGGACAAGGTTAATTGGAGGCGGCCAAATTCAACCCCATTAGAGATTTCCCAGGAAACCTGATAGAACGGGGGAGGGGAGGTAGTCCGAAGCTGGGCCCACCAACCAAACCCAGCCTACAGGAGCGTCTACCTTCTGGTTAAGGGCCCTGTACCAACTTCCTGTGTTGTTCTTGCTTCTTCCTAGCTCCAGACCCAGGAAGAGGTCCCTGATGCCCACTGGGGTGGGCTATTTCCCTGGGCCCAGCTTGGTGTAATGGCAAGCACAGAAGTGGTTTACACTTTGTTTCAGCTATTGAATTAACACCTTGTTTCAGTTCAAGTTTCTTCTGAGCCTTGTATCAAGTTTGTTAAGAAACAGAACATGTGAACCCCACAACTTGTGAACCCTAGAACTCATGAACTCCTGCAACAGGAAGGGGAGGAGCTAATGACCATATATCTAGGCTAGAGACAGCAGAACTGAGAAGAGGACTCTTGTGGTGGCAGAGTCAAGAAGGAAAAAACTTGTGGTATCTGGCACTCTGTCTGCTCTGTGTTGATGTTTGTTGTGATACTTTGTACAGAAGCCCTGGGACCCTGCTGGAAGACCTAAAGAGGATATTCTGGTTGTATGTTTACCAAAGTCCTGGAGGAGTGTTTTGGAGGTCCTCAGACTTTACTGATGGTTTGTGCTGACCTCTTGGACATTGTTTGTGGGTCTGTGTTGATTTACATGTTGATGATTTGTGTTAAGTTCTCAGACCTTATTGGTGGGTCTGAGTTGATTTTACAGGTAGATAGTAAATTGATGATGGTGTCAGCAGTGTTTATGAATATTATTGTGGATCTGTCAAGCTTTGTCTTCCCAAAAACGGGAACTGTGAAGGACTTTAAGTGGACTGGACATTGTGAACTTCAATATGGAACGGGAATTGGATGAAAAACTGGATAAGGAGCTGGACAAGGAACTGGGAGCTGCCTGCCTTTGAACCCAGGTGACAGAGCTGGGACCATGGAAGAGGAACCATGGAAGCCGAGAGCCAGCCTCGAGTCAAGCTGAAAGAAGACTTTACTTGGATACTGTGTACTGACTGAGAAGATTGTGATTTATTGTGACCTAGGTGTAGAGAACTTTGACTTTTGTATTTTGTGATTGAATTAAGGATTTTGTGATTGACTAAATGAATTACTTTCTTTAAAACTATGTAATCCCTTTGGTGAAAACTACGTGGCCATTTTAGTGATGTTATTGAGTTGTGACATATTTTGTATTTTGTGCTGTATTTTGATTTTCTGTGATAAGTTGTAACATTATGAATGCTGTATTTTGATTTTCTATGAATGTTTTACTCTGATTTGTTATTGAACAGAGAGTTCACTATACTATATAATCAGAACCTTGAAAGCTGTTCATAGCAGCAGTCCTCTGGAAAGCTGCTTGTGCTTGGCTTTACACCTGGCCACCCAGCTCCTGGGCCTCTAGTCAGCTAAGGGACTCCATAGCATCTTGAGTCTTTTCCCTTACCTTTATCATTCTAAAGCTCCAAACAGAACTCCAGGGCCCCTTCCAGGTATGGCTACCAGAACAATCTCCTGGGGATACTCCTGAGTGGGGCTGAGACCAAGGTAAGGGGCCCACCCCTCTATGCTTACACACACATATCCTTCTGGCCCTTCTCCCTCTTCCTGAAACCCTCACTAGAGCCCCCATTGAAAAAGAGCTCCCCCTTCAGACCTCTCATAGCTCTGTGCTGGACCCTCAAAACCTAAGGTGCTTATGTCAGAGCGTACATTCGAGTTAGCTGGGTTTGCTTTATCTTCATTTATAAGAGGAGAGGCTAGGCCTAGAAGAAGGCATGTAACATCTCTCTGAGGCTCTGATTTCTGCCAGGCTTAATCCCAAATGGGCATCTCACCAGGTGCCCCAGGGAGGAGGCAGTCCCTTGAACTGAACTGATCTGAAGCAAGTAGAGAAAGAGATCCTCTCCCCATATTACAAATTAGGAAACTGAGGCTGAGAGTGGGAGGAATAGTCTGTCCCAAGCAAAAAGAGTTAGATGTTTCATCACTGGAGGATTTTTCCTTGGCAGTTTGTTATGGCTCTGACTCTCAATGTCATACCTGATAGGACCTCCATTCTCTCCAGAATTCTCTCTCTCTCTCTTTTCCTCCCTGTGACAGAACACCTCTAGGAGAGACAGAGAGACAGAGACTGACTGAGGGAGACAGACAGACAGACAGACTGAAGGGGAGAGAGAGAGAATGGTTCCATCTCTGGACTTTTTTCAGCAACTGTAAGAGGGAGGGAGAAAAAGAAAAGTATGGAAGGAAAGAATGAGATAGAGAGGGATGGAGGAAGAGACAGACAGAGAGACAGAGATGGAGAGAGAGACAGGCAGAAAGACAATAACGGAGAGAGACAGAGGGAAAGAGAGAGACAGAGAGAGAGAGAGAGACAGAGAGAGAGAGGGAGAGAGAGAGAGAGGGAGACAGAGAGAGGGAGACAGAGACAGAGAGACAGAGACAGAGAGACAGGCAGAAAGACAATAATGGAGAGAGACAGAGGGAAAGAGAGAGACACAGAGAAAGAGAGAGGGAGAGAGAGAGAGAGAGACAGAGAGAGAGACAGAGACAGAGAGAGAGAGAGAGAGAGAGAGAGAGAGAGGGAGAGAGAGAGACAGACAGAGAGACAGAGAGAGAGAGAGACAGAGGGAGAGAGAGAGAGAGAGACAGAGAGACAGAGACAGAGAGATGGAGAGAGAGAGAGATGGAGAGAGAGACAGGCAGAAAGAAAATAATGGAGAGAGACAGAGGGAAAGAGAGAGACAGAGAGAGAGGGGGAGAGAGAGAGACAGAGAGGGAGAGAGAGATAGAGAGAGACAGAGAGAGACAGGGACAGAGGGAGAGACAGAGACAGAGAGACAGAGATGGAGAGAGATACAGGCAGAAAGACAATAATGGAGAGAGACAGAGGGAAAGAGAGAGACACAGAGAGAGAGAGAGAGAGAGAGAGAGAGAGAGAGAGAGAGAGAGAGAGAGGCAAGCACATATCTGATTGGCTTTATCTCCAGTATCTTTCATCTCTTGCCCTCCCTAGTGACTGATAACACTCTTGTGAGACATTGCCTGTCCCAGGCCTTGGAAAGCCCCTGGTTTCTTCCCTGCCCATGCTCAGGGGCTGAGCTGCTCCCCTATCTGGTCCCTAGGATCTCTCTCCCACCCCCTCCCCATGCTTTGATGGGCAGGCAGCCTTTCTATGCCCTGAAGCACACATTTCCATGGGTAAATATAGGTTTAATAAGGAGCAGGGGAAAAAGGGGTGGGGTGGAATGGTTCCCTTTGCAGATTCCCCTGATTCAGAGAGTTCAAGGCTTGGCCCACGCCAACCTTAAGCATTTTTCCATTAATTAGACCTCCTCAAAGCCCAAGGGGCGGGGCTCCACTCCGCACAGATTTGAACTTGGAACATTTTCTTGGTGGGTGCCAAGTCCCGTCAGACCCTCACACAGCCCCATGAACCCTCCAGGCTGCTCTCTCACTCTGGCTGCCTGACGTTCATTATTTCAGCTGCTTCTGGTCCTTTCCCCAAATACCAGCAGCAATTAGGCCAGCTGGTCATGGATTACCCCATTTGCTGAGTTTTGCCTTTTTCAAATGACCTGGTTTGGAGCCTGGTGACTGCCAAACAGGAGTCTGACACAGCTCTCTGAGTCCAGACAGCATTCCAACCCTGCAGGCCTGCCAAGGCCCAAGGCCAAGGGTTCGGAGACAAAATACACAGGCACCTGAATGCTGAGCCCCTGTTTCCCCTCTCAGGTCAAAGGCCCCTCAACTCTGCCTCCCAAGCCATGGACACAAGCTTCGATAGCCTAGATCACTGGGCCCTGTTTGTCTCACAAGTCAGTCACCTTGGTTCTCTCTCCCAGATCATGGAAACCACAGTTCTCTCTCCCAGATCACTGACTCAGAGTTCTGTCTTAGAGGTCATAGGTCACATGCTTTGCCTTCCAAGCCATGGGCACATGTATCTACTTCCTAGGTTGTGGGGCCTCCGGCTCTGTCTTCCCAGCCATGGACCCAGTGGTTCTGTCCCCCATAACCAAGGTCTCCATAGTAACAGGCCAGCAGTTGATCCTTGATAGTAAGAATTGGGACCAAAAGTGGGGAGTTTCTTGGAAGCTGATTTCAGCTCAATATGAGGGAAAACTTCCTAATCATTAGAATGGTATGTTAGTAGAATGGGATGCCTTGGGAGGTGGTGAGCTCCCCATCCTGACACCTTAAAGCGGAATCTGGAGGACATTGGGACAGAGGTCCCATAAGGGGCTCCATGGCTTAAAGGGGATGTGGAGGGGCCACTGGGATCACTTCCAGCCGGAGGATTCTAATCCTTGGAAGTCCTTGAGCCCAGCAAGGCTCACAGATAGATGCCAACCATTGCTCCTAAGGATGGTCTGGCGGGAGAGTGTGGATGGTCTGGTAGAGATCATCCCTGCTGGCAAAAGCTTCATTTCTTCAGGTCAGGGGGTGAGGAGCAGGGAGCTGGGAACCCTTCCAATAGATCCTAAGCCCATACAACCATAGATGGAGAGCTGAAAAGGAATTTAGAGGTCACACAGTCCATTCTGAAATAAAGGACCAGGGAAGGGGAGTGGCTGATGGATTCATAGGGGGATAAATTTAGAGCTGTAGGACCTCAGAGGACATTGAGTCCAACCTCATCATTTTACAGATGAGGATACTGAGACTCAGGGTAGTGATGGGGCTTAAAAGGCACAGTGATCATCAGGGGTGGGATCTGAACCCAGCTCCTCCCGTCTCTGACACCAACCAGTCTTTTCCAATCACAGACAAGGACATTCCCCTGTCAGAGCTTCCCTTGCCTCCCAGGTTTGAGAGAAACGGTGACAAGTTATAGTCTTCATTAGTATCATGCATTTGTCTGTCCCCTCTGAGGTTCTCTCTTGAGCTCTATTCTGAAGAAGGCCAGGACCTGCTGTCCTGATCAGCCAGAGACAGAGGAAAAACCAACAGTTCAACATGGAAACCTCCCACTCCCAAAGCAAAGAAACCCAAGACCAGGCCAACCAGGAAGGAGATTTTAACTCAGCTCTCCCTGAACTGATCTAGAGCTTATCTGCAAGACCACTGGCATTACTACCAGGAGACTCTGGACTCAGAGGCCATCTGAACTGACTCTAATCTTACAGATGAAGAAAAGGCAGGTAGGGAGGTGAAGGGTCCTGCCCGGGGTCACACAGGCAGCTAAAATCACATAATAATAGCTAACATTTACAAAGTACCTACTGTGTGCCAGAGACCATGCTAACTCTTTACAAATATTATCTCCTTTGATCCTTACAACAATGCTGGAAGATAGATGCTATTATTATATCCATTTTACCAATGAGGAAACTGAGGCAAATAGAGTGATTTGCCCAGGGTCACACAGGGAGTGTCTGAGGCCAGATTTGAACTCAGGTCTCCCTGACTCCAGATTAGCTGCCCCAGGTTCTCTGGTTCAAGAGCAAGTGTTGGGTTGGAGTCCCTACTCTGACCTTCACTATCTATGGAACTTTGGCTATATGTCTCTAAATGTACTCAAATAGTGCTTGGTCGGAGAGCAATTAACTTTAATATAGACTATTTAATTTTCATATTTATTTATATATTTTATTAATTAAAATAAATTATTTAAATATATATTTATAATTATATATTTATTATAGATTAATTAGTGTTAGCCTAAGGAAAGAAAAAATACTTGACAGTGAGAAACAGATAGAAAGCTTAAGTCACCTATCACCTACCAATAACAACCATGTAAGAGGTTGTCCAATGTCACTAAGATAGGAGAAATGCTTATCAAACAACTCTGACATTTCATTTCACTGTCAGCACATTGGCAAAGATGACAAAGGATAAGGAGAGTCAATGCTGGAGGGGCCGTGGCAAGATGGGCACACCATGACACTATTGGTGAGACTCTGAATTGGCCTAAATTTTCTTTTTTTTTCTTTTTGGAGGACAATTGGGGTTAAGTGACTTGCCCAAGGTCACACAGGCTAGTAAGTGTTAAGTGTCTGAGGCCAGATTTGAACTCAGGTCCTCCTGACTCCAGAGCCTGTGTTCTATTTACTGCACCACCTAGCCACCCCTGGCCTGAATATTCTTGATAGCAATTTGGAATAATGCTAAGAAAGTGACTAAATTGTCCAGATAAGAGATCCTATATCTAGGGATTCCTATATACCCCAATTGGGTCAAATCTTGAAGACAAAGGCTACAATTGTGGTGGTGGTGTTTTTTTCTTTCAAGAACGAGAAACAGAGTTGTCACTCATGATTGGGAAAGGACACTATAAGAAGTGATGAGCAAGAAGAATTCAGAGAAGCCTGGGAAGATTTCTATGAACAGATGCAGAGTAACGTGGGCAGAACCAGCAGAGGAACATGCTCCACGATTACAGGAATGAAGTATGGTGGTAAAGTTCGGTGCTGGAGAAGGAGCGAGAAAATGCACTTTTTTTTTGCAGAGGTGGGGGACAATGGGGGCAGATTATTATATATATTGCCAGACTTGGTTGATGTGCTCTTTGGTTTTGTCGAATGCTTTTCTTTCTTTTAAAATTTCTTTTTGTTATAAAGGATGGCTCTATGGGTAGGGAAGGGGGAGGGATATAATTGGAAATGAAGGTCATGACCAGGATTCCAGAGTATTCACAATAAAGCACATTGGCCACCACCTGACAGAGAGGTGATGGACCCAGTGTGTAGATGGAAACAGTTCTTTCAGACGTGGCCAATACAAAATTTTGTTTTGCTTGACTATAAACGTTGGTAACATGGGCTTTGTCTTTCTTGATTTCTCAATTGGTGGGGGAGGTGGAGTGGAAGGGGATCATTGGAAAAAAAGTTTTTGAAAGAAAATATATTGTAAAGACAAAACATAGTAATTAAAAAAAGATTTAAGCAACATGTTGTACAAGAAAGCATCCTATGTTTGGAGGCAGAGATCCGGCCTTGTGTCTAGTTTGGACACCATAGGAACTGTGTGATCTTGGCCAAGTCACTCCCCTTTTCTTGTCTTTCTTTTCTTTATTTATAAAATCTGCTGTAGTTGAGTCTCCAATGCCCTTTCCAGCTCTCATAGGCTGATTCTCAGTAACTTGTCAAAGATCACCCAGTTCAAATGATTTTTCAGAGTGCTGTCATGAGGGTAGGCCAACAGGAGCTCCGGCCCAGGGCATCACAATTAGAGGGTTAAGCACTTTTAGTATCTCAGCTGAGGTCCCATCTTTGACCTTCCCGGCCATCCTCCACTCTCAACCCCCTACCTGAGGGCACAGCTCCCTGCAGTCCCTTACCTGGGTGAGATTGGCAAGTACCCCAAAATGAAGTGGTTGGTCTCCATAGCCTCCAATGGTCTTTCTAACTCTAGAGGGAGACAGTGTGGAACAATCGAAAGAACTTTGAATTTAGACAAGGGACCTCAGTTTGAATCCCAGCTCTATGACTGACTGTCTGCATGGTCTCAGGCAAGTCATTTAACAACTCCTCCATCGATCAATCATCTCCTAGGCCTCAGTTTCCCCACCTGTAAAATGATGGAGATAGGCTCGATGATTCCTAAGGTCCCTCCCAATGCTTCAGGCCACTCTGAACCAGTCCTTCCCAGGCTGACTTTGGGGGAATGGGGAGACCCGTGGCCTCCTCAGAGAGAGAAGCCCTTGACAGTCATTTAGAAAGAAGTAAAACCCCAGAGCTTAAATATCATCCTGGCTGCCTTTGTCCTCCCTCAGCAGACACAGGAGAATGGGATGGGAAGGCCAACAGCTCTCTGCACCTGCTTTGGGTCTTCCCTAAGGGGTGGGAGTGGTCAAAGGTGGGGGGCTGCAGGCTATGATGGGGCTGCCTGGCCCTGCCCAGGGACCAAAGCTGCTCTCTTAAAGGATGCTTTGTCTCCTCAGTACATCAAAGGCCCCCACCTAGCATCCCCAGGCCCAATCTGGGCCTCCTCAGAGACACAGTCTGTCCACACAGCCCTCTGCTCATGAAACTGTGGTGGGCACATGGAGGAGCAGGGCCTGGAGAGGCCATACTGGGCACGTCGACTCCTCCCAAACCCCAACATAAACTCCTCCATACATTACACAGTAGCTGGAACATAGCAGGTGCTCAATAGACACTTATTGATTAATTTGTACATGTGATAGCTGGGAAGTACAGCAGATGGAGCCTGAGTCTGAAGTCAAGGAGGCCTGAGTTCAAATCTAGCCTCACATGCTTGCTAGCTGTGTGACCCTGGGCAAGTCACTTCACCCATTTGCCTCAGTCTTCTCATCTGTAAAATGGGGATAACATAGCCTCCCAGGGTTGTGGTGAGGATCCAAGAAGAGGGTGACTATAAAGTCGTCAGCATAGCTCCTAGCACAGAGTGAATGCTAACTAGCTGTACTGATGATGGTGTCTCCTGGGGACGCGTAAAGGGTAAGAGTGGCTTGTTTTGTCTTTTTATCTCCCAAGCTTAGTATGGCTCCTGGCATGCAGGAGACTGACTGTGGTGGACAGGGCGTTAGACTTTAGAATCAGGAGGCCTGGTGGATCTTAGGATCTTAGGATCATAGGATTCAAAGCTGGAGGGGCCTGGGGGGTGATCTTGTCCAACCCTATCATTTGACAGATGGAGAAACTGAGGACACAAGCAGTTAGAGGCAGGGTCTGGCTCTAAATCCAATACTCTTTCCATTTCTATATGATAAGGAAAGTGGGAGGCAGGTAGGAGGAAGAGAGGAGGGAGCAGGGACGTCCCCAGGGATGTGGGAAGAGAGCTTGGCCAAACTTGAGACGCCCCCACAAGCCAATGAACCCCCTGGCGCCAGTCGGATGTGCTAAGGAAGAACAGCCCTGGCTCTCAGAGGGGCCTTGCTGGGCCCAGGCATGGTGGGATTCTGAATCTGAAAGAGGCCTTGGAGATTATTAATGCAGCCCCTCGTTTTATAGAGGAGGAAAGTGTGGCCCAGAGAGCTGCCCATTGTCACTCAACTAACAAGTGTCTAAGGGCTGACCAGGCCTGAGCACCTGGAATGCTTTTTATTAGTGTTTCTACTGTTGATCAACTTGGTGGGATGTATCCCTCCCATGCTCAAACACCTCCCATGGCTCCCCACTGCTGACAGAATAAAGTCCAAGCTTTTTAGGCTGCCATTGGCTGCCATCCTCCACAACCTGAAGCAGGGCTGAAGTCTTCACAAGTGACTTGCCCAGAGTCACCTAACTTGTGCTGAGTCCGCTCTCCCTGATTCTAGGCCCCCAGGCACCACACCTCCCTGTGTCAGGGAGGCTGTGGACGGCATTCCTTCTAAGTGCCAGACACTGTTGTAAGTGCTAGTCTAGATGGCCCTTGAGGGTTCTTCCTCTGGGATTCCAGCCCCACTTCTTACCATTCCTCCTGATCACCAAAGGAGACTCAGCCACAATAATACTGAAGACAACAGCCCAGCTCTACATGGCATCAAGTCCATCCATCCACCAATTCATAAGTGCAGTGTCTTAGGAGGGCAGACAGAATGCCCCAAATGGCAGCGGCCCTGCCCTCAAGGGGCTTCCTGTGACCCCAGCTGTGAGCTAACCTGCAGCCAGGCCAGGCCAGTGCCAACTACAGGTACCTCTTCTTACTTAGAGCTAAGGTAACTGAGGCTCAGGAGGCCGAAAGTCCTCCCTGGGGTCACACAGGCAGAGGCAGAGGCAGGATCTGATGGCCAGTGCCCCGCCTGCCTCGCCAGGCTTCTCACTGAGTACACCTCACCCCTTCTAGCTCTATGCCTTGGAAGCTCTCCCCACAGGGTGGAAGAAGGCCCTATCATGACAAAATATAAAGGAAACCTACTAAAATCCCAACTTATTGGGGCCAGTTATAACGTGCAATGATGGCGGCTTATATTGAAAGACCCAGAGGGTCTTAGTGGGCTGCAAGCTTGGTGTGGGCCAAGAGGGTGCCATGGAGGTCAGGCTGTCATGAGAAAGAGGCAAGGGACAGACCCTCTGTGGGCCACATTCCACTCTGAGCATCACCCCCTCCTGTCACAGAAAGGATGTTAGCACATTCTAGGCTTCTGCTCTGACATCCCACAGAGGTGGCTCTGCCACCTGCCTCAGACACTCACCAACTGTGTGACTGTGCACTAGTCATTTTCCCTGTTTCCCCATCTGTAAAGTAGGGATCATAAGAGAGCCTGCCTCGCAGGGCCCCTGTGAGGATCAGACAAGATCACGTTTATAAAGCACTTGGTATGGTGCCCAGCACACAGCAGGTGCTCAATAAATGCCAGCTCCCTTCCTTTACATTCCAGTCATCATTCCAGCCCCGAGTCCTGCGGATCTGACAGGTGAGGTCGGCTTCATCTTGTCAGAAATCTGACCTTCACAGGACTTCCCGGCCATCTCCCTGCCCAGCCCCTTCCCAGCTTCCACAATGGGCTCCCCGAGGGCAGTGCCTGTCTGTACTCCCAGCTCTTAGCCCAGTGTCTGGCACATCCTGGTTACGTGCCGCCCTGGGGGGTGCTGGGAATGCTTATGGGAGTTACAAGATTCATTTGCATTGTTAACATTTTGTCCATCACAGTCAACAATCAATAGGAAAGTCAAGTCCTGGTTTGTGGAATTTTTACTGATTTCTGAGATGTAAGCACTCACACTGAAAACTAAAAATGGTCTAAGAAGATGTCAGCTGACTTGGCACACCCCGACCTGGGAGTGTGTGCTCCCCCCGTCCTCTCTACTTCTCTATCATTTATTTCCCTCCATCTACCTATTTTTCTATATATCCATCCATCCTATTTATCATCTCTTTCTATATCCATCCATCTGTCACGTCTATCTATCTATCTATCTATCTATCTATCTATCTATCTATCTATCTACCTATCTCTCTGTCTACCTGCCTGTCTATCTATCTATCTGTCTGTCTGTCTACCTGTCTATCTATCTATCTATCTATCTATCTATCTATCTATCTATCTATCTATCTATCATCTATCTGTCTGCCTATCTATCATCTACCTATTTATCTATCTGTCTATCTATCTACCTGTCTCTCTATTTGTCTGTCTGCCTATTGCCAGCTCGAGCAGACTTTGGGGCCATTCTCAAGCTGCGAAGGTTTTTGTGGAGGGTCCACGACGGGCTCCATGTAAGTCACTGGAGGTCTGGCAAGTTAAGTAAGGAAAGGCTCCTCCCAGAAGGGTGACCAGGTGTGATACCTTTCTGTCAGTCACAGCTCTCCCCCAAGTTCACATGTCTGCTAAGGCAGGGAGAGGTATCCATCTGACTTAGTGGATGGAAGGATCCACACAGGAAATCCAGGATGGGTTCCCAACAAGCTGGCGTGGGGCCACAGTTGGGTGGCCAGGATGAGGGGCGTCGGGGGAGGAGACACGGAGTTTTCATGGCTTAAAACCGAGTCACGTCCAGAGTATTCTAGTCAGCCCTAGAGTCTCATTTCAAGAAGGACATTGATAAAAACCTGGAGCGTGTCCAGAGGAAGGTGACCCAGAGAGACAGAGCTGTTAACTAGGAATTTTAGCACCTCAAACAAGGGGGAGGGAGGGGGAGGTTGGATAAGTTCACCTGGAGTACAGCTGTTAAGGGAAAGTCAGCACTCCCAGGAGACTGGGAGGTTTCTGTGCTGCTGAAGGAAGGCTGGAGGGAGTCTCAGGGGAGTTGGGAGGCCGGGGGCTGACCCCTGAGGGGAAGAATTGTTTCACACTTTGCATGCCTGTGCCCAGCACACAGTAGGCACTTAACAAATCCTTACTGATGCCCATTGAAGAAGCAACCCCTGGGATAGTGCTATCAGCATCCTCTAAATTTTGCTGCCTTGGGACAAAGTCCTGGTTGTCCCACCCTGGTTACAGCATTGATTGGAAGATCAGTTGAAAGAACACAAGGGATGTTTAGCCGGGAAAAGAGCAGAGTCTCAGAGGAGAGGCATCACAGATCTCAAATATTTGAAGAGCTGTCAAGTGGAAGAGGGATTAGTCTAGTTCTACCCGGCCCCAGGGGGAGCACTTGGGGCGAGGGGGAGGGAGCTCAAGAGAGGCCAATTTCAGCTTAATAGGAAGAAAAACTGCTCCAACCATTGGAGCTGGCTTTCAGGGCTGTGCGGGAGGGAGGCCAAGGATACTTTGAAGGGAATTCCAGCTCAGGTATAGATGGGACTCTGCCTCCGAGGCCCCACCCAGGTCTGAGATGGGCATAGCAGAGTGAAACACTCCCCAGCTCTGGAGGCCGAGGGCCCAGGTTCAAATCCCCCCATGATCTCCCAGGGGGACTCTTAGATCTCAGTTTTCTTATGAATAATCAAGGGGGTTGGAGTTTGTGCCCTCTAAGCATCTCCTTCTTCCCCTGCCCAACCTTGCTCCCCCACAGAAAGACAAGACTCAGAGGCTCATGACCACTGTTCAAACACTGGAAGTGCTTCCACACCGAGGGGAGCACAGACCTGCTCTCTTTGGCCCCAGAACCCTGAGTGGGGGAAGGCAAACAGGCCAGTGTAGGCTGGATATCAGGACAGGGTGGTAGTTGTATGAGATGGTGAGCTCCCCCTCTCTGGGGGGTATCCAAGCAGGGGCTGGATGACCCTTTTGGGGGATACTCATTCAGGCACAGGGCCCTTCCTGCTAGTTCCAAGGCTCTGTGGTCCTGGGAGGCCCCTTCAGAGCCTGGGATGCCAGCCTGTCAAGCAGCCAGCTCACAATAGTGAGGGAGGGACTGGCTTGGCTTAGGAGGGAGCAGGGCTCTGGTTGGTGACCAGTGATGTCATGGACATTCCCTGATTTTGTTTACTCTGGTCTGTTCAGACTGATCTGGCCAGTGCCAAGGCCTATCTCTTCCCGCCACCTTAGGGCCCCTGCCCAGCTCTCGATCGGGGCCAGGAGGTGGAACAGATCTGGCCAGTTCAGGGGGGTTACATCAGCTCCCAAACACCCTAGAGAGCAGAAGGCCCTTCCCCCAGACAAAGAGAACCCGGGGCTGACTCAACCAGGGGGAACCTAGAGCCAGAGGAGTGGCCCAGCACTCAGGCTGAAGCCCAGAGCATCCAAGCTCTCCTTCCTGCTCCCCAAGGTTCCACCCTGGGCCAGGCCCTGGACTTCCAGGCCAAGAGTGGGAGCAAGAAAGAGCTGACCAGAAATTGTGGAGTCCGAGCTTAAATGGGCAACAGAGACGGTCCAGTCTAACCCCTAATGGAAAGATCAGCAGTCAGAGGCTCTGAGTTCAAATCTCACCTCTGACCTTACTGAAATGAGACTGGGAGCTCCTTGAGGACAGAGATTGACTTTTGCCTTTCTCTGTGCTTAGCACAGTACCTGGAAAAGAGCAGGTGCTTAATAAATGCTATGTGACCCTAGGCCTCAGTCTCCTCATTTATAAAAATGAGGGGAACCTTGGAGGTTCTACTCAGTTCTAAATGTAGAATCCTAGGAGCCAATCAAACTGAAGTTCAGAGAGGGGAAGGAAACGAGCATTTATTAAGTGCCTACTACGTGCTCGGCATTGTGCCTTTAAGCACTTTATAAATATCAATTTGTAGGTGTTCTGATGTCCATTTTACAGATGAAGAAACTGAAGCAGACAGAGGTTGAAGGATTTGCCCAGAATCACAGTCAGTAAGTATTTAAGGCAGGATTTGAACTCAGTTCTCCCTGACCCCAGGTCTGGCTCTCTATCCATGTGCTACCTGGTTGCCCAAGGTCACAAAGACAGCAAAAGGCAGGGCAGTGATTTGAATCTGGGTCTTGTGGGTCCCTGCTCACTCTATCACACCCACTGACTGCCGGTCTCCAACAGACCCTGGAGAATCTCTAATCTCTGGGCCTCAGTGTCCTCAACTGTGAAATAGAGATAATCACAGTACCTTCTTCCAAAGTCATAATGATCAAATGGGATAACGAGACTGTGTTATATGTATAGTTATTATATATCATATATATAATACGTTATATATTCTATTAGGATATACTATATGTATAATATATTGTATTTATTAAATGAGATTATAACCCTAGTTTATTTCCTTCTCAACCTTTCAAAGAGTTAACACAGAACATCTGGCACATAGTAGGTGCTTGATAAATGTTAATCAATTAATGAATTGATCTTCATTGTTCCTCATTGATCCTATTATTCCTTTAAATTTAATGTCCTGATGTCTGTTGCTCAGGTGCCTAAAATGATTGCTTCCTATGGCTGAATAAATGTCCTGGGATGTCAGCTGGGCACTCATGGGCCCCCCAGAAACATCCTGGGGACATGTCCAGGAGCACAGGGGTGATGTGCCCCTCCCCATTATCCCACCTGGCTTTTCAATTCCTCCCCCATGTCATTTGAAGGTGTGGAGGTGCTGGGAGAAAAGTAGTAAGTCTGGAGCTCCTGCCCTGGAAATGATCACCAGGGTGTCCAATATCAGTGAATCAGCCAATATTTATTAAGTGCCTACTATGTGCCAGTCATTATAACAAGTACCTACTATGTGCCGGTCATTATAAGTGCCCACTATGTGCCAAGTACTAGAAAATTAAGTTGGCTTAGCAATAAAACAAAAGAAGTCTCCTTCCTGGCTTCCCTGCCTCCGCTTTCTCCCTTCTCTTCTCCAGTCCGTCCTTTCATGTGCTTCTTGCCTGGCCTTCCTAAGGCATGGGTCTGGTCATGCCACCTGTCTGCTCACAAACCTTCCATGGGTTCCCCTGCCTGCAGGATTCAGTATTATTCTGATGTCAGCCATCAAAGCCCTCTCCCAACAGGCTGCGTTCACTTTCCTGTGCAATCTCATCTCGCCCGATTCTTCAGATAGCCAATGCTCCAGCCAATCTAGCTGTCTTCCTGGTCAATGGTCACTACAGAGCCTGGCACTCAGTAGGTGCTTAATAAATGCTACTTGATTTGACAAGACCCTACTATCTCCGGGCATTTTCTCGTTTTGTCCTTGAGCCCAGAATAGACATCTTTTCCTCTTGCCATTTTCCTCAGCTGGAAGTAACCGCCCTACTCATTCTCTGTTCTCTGCCTAGCCCTCTGCTCTGCACCGATCCAACTCTCCCTCGTGATAGAATTATGGGCATCTCAGGAAAACCTGTTCTTTTAGAGTTGGGAACTCCCCATGGCCTCTATCTGCTGGCACAGATAGCAGCCCACCTCTGACTTAGCAATGACAATGTCTGGTCATACTTAAACAGAAGTCCTTTCTGTCTAGACCAGGAGTTCTTAACTTGAGGTCCCTGAGTTATTTTTATTTTTTAAGTTCAATAACTATATTTTATGCCTTTTATTCTATGTATTTAAAAACATTATTCTGAGAAGGCATCCACAGACTTCACCAGTCTGTAGCCAAAGGGGTCTACACTTTCCAAAAGGTCATAAAATCCAATCCCTGATCCAGAGGAAATGGTGAAAAGGAAATCAGTTCATTGAATACTTGGATTTATCTTTAGTTGTATTGTAGGATTTAGGAAAAGTTGGCCCTCAGAGCTAAGCCAGACTAACAGAGATACTCCCTTAAGTCTAGGTTACCTATAGATTTAGTGAATAGATTGGTTGAGAAGACTTTGTTATTTACAGTAAGACACAAAGCTTCATAGGAATAAAATAATCTTAGGATGATGTCTTTTTAAAGGCTAAGTTCCCCTCTCTGGCAGCTGAGGAAGGGTCTCTGACTAAAGTCTTAGTGGATAAGCCCTCTTTTTTTTTGCTTTTTAGAGGGCAGTTGGGGTTAAGTGCCTAAGGTAATGGCTAGTTTTGTGTGTGTGTGTGTGTGTGTGTGTTAAGTGTCTGAGGCTGGATTTGAACTCAGGTCCTCCTGACTCTAGGGCCGATGCTCTATTCACTGTGCCACCTAGCCACCCCCAATCTCCCTTTTTTCTTGAGCTAGTGGTTAAGTTTAATAATGGAATCTTCTAAGGATGGTGGCTGGAAGATAGTGGGCTGATGATTCTCACTCAGATCTCCAGCTCCTCTTTCCCAGGAAGCTTTGTGGTTATAAAAGCCATTACCTATAGGGCAAGGATTTCTGTGGCAATCTCACTTTGACAGCTCCATGCTACTGTTGGGTTAAGAAAGCCTGGGAGAAATGCCCTAGTCTGATGACCTGTCTTGTCCAATCAAATTGTGTTTAAAACAAGCTTCCTGGTTTGTTTTTTTATTCCTCTATTTTGTTATAAAAATAAGTCTGCAAATCACTTCGTTACTAATTACTGAGGCATTAGTTGACCTGATTTAATGGTAATTTGCTAGCCTGGCTATTAAATCATTACTTATTTGCCCAGTAATCTGTTTCTTTTTATTTCAAATAATTCATTTTAACAGTGGGAAGGCTAGGTTGGCTAAGATGGGAGTTCTGAGCGTCCCTAGTGGGAAAGGCAGCAGAAACCCTTGGCAGCTGTTGAGACAAATGCTGCTAGTGGTTCCTAGGAGTCCTCTGAGGCACATACAGGAGAATGAATGGCCTCACTCAGAGGTTGGTGTCAGAAGTGGGTTTGAACTCAGGTGTTCCTGTCTCCAAGACCAGCTTTCTACCCAGTACACCAGGCTTCCTTCGCACCTCACAGAGAGCTGTGTCCATGTCCTCCCCACCAGACTGTAAGCCCCAAGAGGACAGGTTTGTAGTATTCAGCAGCAGTACTGCTGGACAGTCGTAGGTAAGTGAGAGCCCTTTCAATCCAGAGGATTTAGTCAGGCCAGACTGTCTAAGTAGAGACAGAGAAGGCAGCAGAGGCCCTCATTCAGCCATTGGGACAACTACTGGGAGGGACCCTTCACAACCACCTAAGGAAGTGTTGGTGCCCCAACTCTGGGCTCCTTTTTATTGGCTTTGGAACATAGGCTCTCACTCCACCCTCTCACTCTGAGGCTGGATCCATCAGTCAACTAGAATTTGGACTGCCATGTGCCAGGAACTGCGATAAGCATTGAGGATACAAACAGAGGCAAAGACACAGGCCCTGCCCTCAAGATGCTTACTGCCTGTCTAACTTCTAACGGAGAAAACAACATGCAGACAACTGTGTACATCAAGGGGAAGAGGGAAGGCCTGAGGACTAAGGAGGATTGGGAAAGGCTTCCTTCAGAATATAGGACTTTGGCTGAGATTCAAAGGAAGCCAGGGAAGGCAGGAGGGGGAGAGGAGGAGAGCCTAGGCCAACTGACCTCAGCCTCTGCTCTTATCAGTGTACCCCCTGATGAGCCAGCCACTCACTCCTGCCCTGCCTGGTGCCTGGCTGGGTGTGCCAGCCTCTGAGGGCTAAGCCAAGGTGGCCCTTCTCAGCTGTCAGTCTGGGGCAGCTCAGCCTTCAGAGGAAAAGGACAGTAGTGAGAAGGGCAAGGAATGGGAGGGAGGTATCTGGCTCAGAATGTACATCGAGCTGGCCACCAATTTCCATAAGACCTTGGTTTTGTCTTTTCTGACCTCGTATGGACCCTTTGGATCTTGGCTTCTTCCCTTCCCTTTCTTTTCCTTCTTCAGAAAACAAAATACAGAATTCCCTTCAAAAACACCCAAACAGCCCAGTTTAGGTTTAACATGCAGCTGCTGGGCAGGGACCAGGGGAGCCCCATGTGTCCCAGGGGGTCATGTGGGGTTATTTTGGGTAAGCTGCAATAAGGCATCAACAAACAACACCAAAAGCCAGTGGCCAAGCCCTGCCTGGGAGGGGCTGGGGCTAGCCTAGTGACCGATAGGAAGTCTGTCTTCTCTGGGCAGGAGGACATCCTGGCCCAGGCTTGCTTGTTTTCTTTTCTCAAGATGCCCCTTACCCAGTGAGCCTGAATGGGAAGAGAGATGGGGCATGCTTTGGTGGAACCCTGGAACAATCGCTGAATGTCAAATCCTGTGAGACAGACAGGCCTTGTTCCAGAAGAGCTGGATCCCAGTTCTGATAACACCCATGGCCTGGGGGCCATAGAACATATCGCTGCCATCAATCAATCAATTGGACATTATTAGGCACTTAACAGGTGCCAGGTGCAGTCCAAAGTGCCAACAGAATGTACCCTGAATATACCCAATGTCTATTAATATCGGAAGCTAATCAGGATTGGGCCTAGCTTGTACTTATGTGGTAGCCAGGGGTGGGGAACCTGAAACTCTCTAGACCCCATGTAAGGGATTTGTTCTATGAAGTTTGGATTCAGTCAAAGGGACGCACTTGAGGACCTAGAAAGCCATATGTGGCCCGAGGCCCAGCCCTGTAGGCCATCTGGAGAGAGTAGGTACAGTAGGCTTTTCCTTCATGGGGAGGCGAGGGCAAAAGATGGAAAGGGTTCCCATGTAGCTCATGTAAATGCCTGGGGCATCCTTCTATCAACTCTCACTCCTACTGACAAGTCCCTAACTCCCCATCAGGGTTCTAGGGTACACCTAAGGAGGTGGGAGTAATTCGCTAATGCCATCAGTTTGAGCCCCCACTGGTGTGCCTTCCTCTGATATTATCAGTGGGAAAAGCCCTGGGCTTCAGATGAAGACCTGATTGGGTTCAAACCCTTACTCTACCACTGGCTTCTGGCTAAATGAAACTGTCACTTGGTCCCTGTGGGTCAGGTCTAGTAACCCTCAGTCCTTGATCTATGAAGTTGACCCTGGTAGCTTTAACCCAGTCATCCCTGGACACCTCCCAGCCAGGTCACCTCCAGGAATGCCTGCCAACTCAACAAGCACCGACCAGTCCAGTCACAGAAACAAGGTAGGCCCAGGGTCCTGGCCTCCTTCAGCCGTGTCCCTCAAAAGCACAGCTCTGTTGAAATGGCACAGTACAAGGAGCCACCTGCTCCAAGGGGCCATCAGGCTCATCGGCACACATCCTCAGGTTTATCTGTACCCAAATACAAGGCTGCCCAGAGACAGGCCCAGACCCTCATGCCCTCACACTCACATACATGCAGAGACCCACAGAGACACAGAGGTAAGCATGCACGTACTCTCCCGCATGCAGACATATCAGGGAAGAAGCAAATGGTCTCCAATCCCCGGTAGAATTACCTCATCCTGCAAGATGCAGGAAACACTGAGAAGATTGGCAGCAAAGCCCGAGGCCAGGGCTTTATCCTGTGTGAGCCCAGCCTAACGTGGAGGGTCAGCAGATCTCCACCTCCGCCCCAGCCCCAGATGTAGCCATGCTGGAGACATGCAGGGATATGTTACCTGCAGGACCAGCTGCTGCCAGGCGGTAGCCAGGGGCTGCCCGTTGCCAATGGTGCACGTACTGGCCCGAGGCTGCTCGCAGGGCTGGTGAGCCCGCTCCAGCTGCAGGGAGACATTTCGCCGCTCTTCCTCCAGGGCCCGAGTAAGCCGCTCGAAGCGGGCCTCCTGTTCCTTGACGGAAGCCAGGATGCTGGCAGCCGACCTGATGTCATACTCATCCATGGTGGCTCCGGCCTAGCAGCTGCCCAGGGCAAAGGAGAGGTTAGGGGAGGAGGCCAGGCCCAGCCACCTCCTCGCAAGGATTTCCGCCACACACAGGGAGGCGGCTCGATAGAACATTCACTCGGAGACAAAAATCCTGGCCCCTGGGAGAGCAGCTCCATTTTTGTTCATTGATTAAATTTTAAATTTAAAGTAATTAATCCACGGCTGATGGAAAACAGGCTTGCATTGTGCAGAATCACATCTAATGCCTTCGATCCTTTCCAAAAGCCAAGTGGCTGAGGAGACAGACTTCAAGCTGCCTCCTGAGTGCATATCCCTGAGCAAATCGGGAGCTTTTAATGAATCTAAAGAGGAGACTGCAATCTCAACAGGCAGAAATGAGGGACCCGGCTCTCCAGATGGACGGGCCTAGGGAGAAATGGCAGCAGGTACAGCTGGCTCAAACAAAAAGGTGAGAAGAGAATGAGAGTGAACTGGAAGGGACCTTGGCAGCCATCTGAGACAACAGAGAAGGAAACAAAGCCTCAGAATAACTTATCAAGGTCCCACCACTACCAAAGAAAAAGTGTCATGTGAAAAAGAGCTGGGCTGTCTTAGTGGACCGCAAGCTTAAAGCTGTGTCAGCAGATCAGAGATTGCCTGGTCAGTAAAACAGCAGTGCCTAGGTCAGAGAGGCACTAGGTCAGCTGTTCTCTGCCCTTAGCAGACCATAGCCAAAGGCGGGGGGGACACCTTCAGAGGAGGGGGTCAGAGTGGGGAGGGGCTAGAAGTCAGGCCATAAGAAGAGCCACTGAAGGACCTGGGGAGAAGGCCAGGACATGATGGCCAGCCCCAGGTAGCTGAGTGGAGCCATGGACAGAGGCCAGCTTTGGAGACAAGAAGACCTGAGTTCAAATTCTGTCTCATTCACTACTTGTGTGACCATGGGCAATGCATTTCATCTCTCTTAGGCCCAATTTCTTCATCTGTAAAATAAGAATAATAATGTCACTGCCCCCAGGGCTCTGGCGAGGACTGACATGGGCCAAGTGCTTTGCTAACGTGAATCGTTATGTCACTCAATGTGAAGGGCCTTTGGCTGGAGCAGGGCTTGTTCCTGCCTGGCCCCAGAGGGCAGAACCTTGGTGGGGGGTTACAGAGAGGGAAACTGAGGCTTGGTGAAAGGAAGGAGCTTCTAACAACTAGAGGTCATGGGGTGGCCACAGTGAGTCTGGTTCCCTTCACTGGAGGTCTTTGGGCAAAGCACAGACAGCGGCCACCTGGGAGGGATGTGGGAGACCTGGAGCCTGACCCAGCTCAGGGAGGCCCCCTCACTCCAGAAGCAGCAGCTCACCACCTTGATTTTCTTAGGCAGAACCAGTGACAGATGGAATGTGGAACAAGCCAGCAGAAGCTGAGACAAGAGACCTGGGGGGCAAGGGGGATGGTACCATCTTGAGCCCCAAGGATTGGCCCTTGAGTTGTTCCAGTGAAATCAGATACCTGGGGGCTTCATGGGGCCCAGACCGGCCACACCAGGTGGACAAGGTCTCCTTCGGAGTGTACCTGGATATTCTTAGGGTGCTAATTCTTGGGAAAGGGGGAACATTTCATGAGCTTGTCCTGGGTCTTGGTAACTGCCCTACTCCCACCTCAAAACCCATCTTTAGTCCCTTCCATCCACACAGAATCTAAGGAGGACAGTCCACCTAAGCAGGCACATTAATCCAGTGCCCAGATAGAAAATGGACAAGTGGGCCCACCTCTGGAAATGCACAGGGCCAAGTGACTCCATTTTTATTCACGGAGCTGGCATCCTCTGCAGATACAGAGGTGATGAGGGCAGGATGCCAGATCCCAAAGAGGTTGTATGTTAGCACAGTCTAGCAGGCAGGGCAGCTGAGTAATGGGGCCAGGGTCAGGGAGACAGCAGCAGCTGCTGCAATAACTCCACTCAGGGCACAAGGCTTCCTCCTGTCCTGAAGTGCCCATGCACTATGGTCAAAGACCTGAGAATCCTGCCAGGGAGGAGAAGAAGAGAGCCTCAGGAGGCCTGGTGTGGACCCTGGAGAGTCTGGTTGCCTGCCTGTGTCTGGGGCAGGTGGGTCCCGGGGGCCTGGCTGCTGAGCTGGCTGAGGTCATAGGCCCAGAGAACGTGTGTGACAGAGCTTGAAGGGCAGGGACAGTGTGCCAGAGATTCTGTGGAAACACTGGCGCAGACCACAGTCTAGGGGCTGGGCCAGGGAGAGCCAGGTCAGAGTAAGGCCTGGCACCTCTAGGGCACATTAAAGCTCCCAAAGCACTTCATCCACATCATCTCACCTGATGTTCAAGGTGACTCTGGGGGATGGGGAGACACTGCTGCCCTTATTTTACAAATGAGGGAACTGAGGCAAGTGGGGGTTAAGTGACATGGCCAGGGTCACACAGTGGCTGAGATGAGCTTGAGACTGGGCCGAACGGCTGGACCAAGAGAGGGAAAGAACCCAAGCTTTCGAGGGGGGCATGGATCCTCTCTGGCCTGTGACTACATTCCTAATTGGGTTCCCAGGGATCCTGCAAGGGCAGTGGCCTGGCCCAAGTGAAGGATGCCCCCGCATAGGAAGTCCCCAGGCTGGCCTCTGCTCATCTGCTCCAAAGCCTTTGAAAAGAAACTGGAGCATGGAGACCCTGGTGGATAAAGGCAGCCGGGTGAGACAAGACCACATGGCTGAATTCACAGTGTGGTTCCAGGCCTCTGAGGGGGAGTGGAGAGAAAGGGAGGGAGGAGGGGAGGAGGAGGAGGGGAGGAGGAGGAGGAGGAGAAGGGGATGGGTCCTGTGTCACCCACTCATTTGTTCCTTTGCTGCTTATCTTTCCTGGGCCTCAGTTTCCCCTGTAAATGGAGGAGGGTGCACAGACGGTCTCTAGCAGCCCTCATCACTTCTCCACATGTGATCTCACTTGATCTTCACAATAACCCTGGAGGGAGGTGCTATTATTGTCCCGATTTTACAGATGAGGACACCTGAGGCAAACAGAGGTGATGTGACTTGCCCAAGGTCATAAACCAGTAAGTTTATGAAGCTGGATTTCCATCTCCAGGATTCCTTCCAAACAAGAAGCCTGCAAGCTGGGGCAGGGTCAGGGTGAGAGGCCTGGCTTTGAGGGGTCACTTCCTGTGCCCTAGGAGACTCTCCTGGAACATTCCCAAGCTCCTGCTCAGTCACACTTCATAGTGTTTTATGGTTCATAAAAAGACTGTGAGGTCAGGGGGACACCGTACAGAGAAGAAAGCTTAGAAGGAGAATGGCCCAGAGGAACACGGCTAGGAAGTGGCACGGGCATGGCCTGATGCCCTTCTGCCCATTCAAGGCCAGAGCTCTTTGCACTATAACAAATGGAACTG
Source organism: Gymnobelideus leadbeateri (assembly GCA_011680675.1). Lineage (NCBI taxonomy): Eukaryota > Metazoa > Chordata > Mammalia > Diprotodontia > Petauridae > Gymnobelideus > Gymnobelideus leadbeateri. The sequence continues at coordinate 209,088 of WOXC01011743.1, read as the reverse complement.
TGACCAGGTGATTTTTGCTAAGAGTGAGCCCCAGTAAGGAGGCGGCCAGTTGGGAGCTGGGAATTGGGAGGGCCCTTAGAATATGGGATGTCAGAGCTGGGAGGGATCCTAGAGCAGGGGATGTCAGAACTGAGAGGGACCTTAGAACAGGCTGGAAGAGGAGGGAGGGACCTGAGAACAGGGGATGTCAGAGGGGAAGGGCCTTAGAACATGGAATATATGGGCTGGGAGGGCCCTAGAACATAGTGTTAGGCACTTGTAACATAGAAGGTTAGTGCTCAAAAGCATCTCAACGGTCATCCAGTCACTTTACATATGAGGAAACTGATGCTCGGAGTGGCAAAGGCTCACCCAGGCTCCTGAATGGGCAGGGCAGAGTCTGACTCCACTCCTGGCATCTGCCCACTGCCCAGGCACACCTGCTTCCTGCTCCCCCACTCCCAAAGGTTGGCAGCAGAGCCCCGGGCAGGTGCCCACCCCTCAGTGCAGCCTCTCAAGGCCGGCTGGGGCTGGCATGCAGAGAGAAGGCATGCAGTAGGAAGGGAGCCATACCCACCTAGGAGGGGAGGTGAGAGAGGACAGAGTTAGCCCTGGAAGACCATGGCCCACTATGCTAGAGAAAGCAGGATAGCAGCAGCTGTAACAAGAGGGAGGAGAGAGAAGTCAGAGGTGAGTTAGCAAGAAGGGCTCCAGCCCCCACCCCAGCCCCAGCCCTAGGGGCTCTTCCTCAGCCATGGGAATGCCACGTTGCCCAGACAGACCCCAAGCTGCAGGAGGGCACAGAGCTGAGCCTTGTCTCTGTCTTTCTAGAACCTAGCCCGGAGCTTGGAACTCTTGGAACTCTGATATGCTCAATCTATGTTCACTGAATGGAAGACAGAGGTGGAGACCATCCGAGCTAAGAGGGCCCTGAGGAGTCAGCTAGGCCACTCCCTCATTTTATATGGGAGGAAATTGAGGCCAGGAGAGGGTGAGCGGCCTGCTGAAGGTGACTCAATTAATTTGTTAGAGCTTTCCCTCAAGGGCTGCAGAGGCCCCAGGAAAGGACATAGGGGGTGCTCGTCAGAGCCCTCTGGGGCTGGCAGGGCAGACATGACTAGTCCCATTCGACAGAGAAAAGTGACTTCACATGGAAGCAAAGGCAGGCCTAGAACCCAGGTCTCTTGACATCCTGACCCCAAGGTCAAGGCTCTTCCACTAGACCCACGACGCCATCCCCTCCAGATGCCATCACCGGCAGCTACATGAACCCACAGGAGAGACCCATTGAATGTCGGCACGCGCTTTTGAAGCTACCAGGCTGAAACAAGCCCTCTCTGACCCCTCAAAGCCAGATCCTGCCAGCCCACCCACCTGCTTATAAACTGCCCACTCACACTAAGTAAGTAGCAGGAACCCAGATCAGTCTGCTCTCATTAGGAGAAAAGAATCATATGTAAACGCACTCTGTTCCTGATGGCAATTTAAACAGTGTCCCTGCAATCTTGTTCAGATCACCTTTGATCCTTTGGCAAGGACTTTCTTCCTATATGACACAGGTGTAGGCTTTGGGGGATTCTCACATCCCGTGCTTCCCCTCTATCTGTATAACCACTACCCTTGTCCAAAGGCATAGACAGGCTGAATGAAGGTGATGATTAGAAAGAAAGCACAAAATATGGGGGTATGGAGAATGGCTTCCCATAAAAGGAGGGACTTCTTAATTGTCCAATGCAATGAATTTTCTCCCTGACTGGAAGAGAGCTCAGGGACACTCTCCTGCTACCAGTAATATATAGAGTAAGTGTGGTCAGAAGCCAGGCCTTGGTTGTTTTTGATGGAGAAATAGATTAGTTGGGGGTGAGCCTGTGTGGAGACTGGATGTGAGACAGCTCATGGGAGTGAGCTGGAGTGTGTATTTGTTGGGGATCCATGGGCAAAGGGCTGATTTCTGGAGCGTCTGGGCACTGGGGCTAGGGAGGGGCTGACACGCCTGGGTGGTGCTTCGAGCCTAGACACTGAGTGAGCAGTGATTCCTACAGAGAAAGCTCTGCCAGTTCAGTTCTGGCAGAAAGAGTCACCGGCGTGAAATACCTCAGAGCCCCCATTCATCCCTACACAGGAAGAGAGAACACCCAGAGAGAAGCCGAGAGAACTAGACCCTTAATATGTGTAACTGATGGCCACTGCTAGAGTACCAACGGCCATGTGCAGGTAAAGGACTCTGTGTCCGAATAAATGAATGCCAGGTCTTGTACACAACAGAGAAATAAGTGCTCAATCTCCCCTGGGCCTCTTGCCCACGCATCATCACCAACTATCTCCAGGGGCCCTAAGAGCACTCTGGAGAAGAGCCAGGGTTCAAAGAACACCCATTTTTCCAACTGGAAGGTAACATCCTGGACGATCACTACCCTAGAGCCTTGGGAAATCCCTGCCCCATTGGAGGACTCCAAGGACACAGGACTAAGCTGCCCACTCTTCCAATTACCTGTTGTTGTTCAGCCAATTTTCAGTTGTGTCTAACGTTCTGTGACCCCATTTAGGGTTTTCTTGGCAAACACACTAGAGTGGTTTGCCATTTCCAGACAGGGAAACTGAGGTAAACAGGGTTAAGTGGCTTGCCCAGGGTCATACAGCTAGTAACAGTCTGAGGCTGGATTTGAACTCAGTTCTTCCTTTCTCCAGGCTCTAATTATTTACCAGTTGGTAAAAAGCACTCAGAACATCTGCCTCCATCCTTCCTGACTCCTCTGCAGCCTTTGGTGATGTTCCCCTCACCTCTTCTCCCTAGTTTTAGCGACATCGCGCTTCCTAGTTCTCTTATCTATCTGGCTCCTCCATCTTCTTTGCTGGACGCTCATCCGGGTCATACCCACGTGTAGGTGTCCTGGGTCCTCTTCTTCCTCTATACTGGTGAGATCCTCAGCTCTTGTGGATCCCATCACCTCTATTTGAGGGTCAGATCTACTTGTCTAGCCCTAGCCTCTCTGCTCACCTCCAGTTTGAAATTTCCAACTATCAGACCTCTCAAGTTGGATGTCCAATAGACATCTTAAACTCAACAAGTCCAGATCTGAACTCATCATTCCCAAATGACCTCTGCCACCTTCCCTGTTACTGCTTAGGGCCACACCCTCCCCCCAGTCCTGAAGACTCCCAACCTAGGAGTCACCCTGGATCTTCACTATCTCTCATGGCCCCCCATATACAATATGGCGCCAAGGCCTGTCAATTTCACCTTTGCACCATCTCCCAAATATGGCCTCCTCTCCTCTGACCATCATCACCTTGCACTATGGCTGTGGCAACAGCTGCTTCGGGGAGAGGTCTGCCTGCCTCCAGTATCCCCCTACTCCAGTCAATCCTCCATTGAACCACTCAAGTGATTTCCCTAAAGCTCAAGTCTGCTCATATCACCCCCCTCCCCAATAAACTGCGGTGCCCCCTGTGGCCTCCAGGACCAAATATGAAATCCCCCTTTTGACTTTTACAGGCCTTTAAAGGTTTTTCCCACCTTTCGACCACCTTATCTCTATCCCATAACTGCTCTCTAGTAACATGGGCCTCCTCCCCTTGGACCATGAAAATGCAGGTGGAGCCAGCTGGTCAGTCCCTGCCCCTGCCCCAAAGGTCCATTCCCACCCATCCCATCTCATTCTTTGAGACCCATCACTTCCATTTTCAGAGACCATCTCAGGCAGCTCCTTGCTGGAATATCAGAGATTTGGAGCTGGGCAGGGCCTTAGAAGTTGACCCTCCCCCTCCTCTTTCATACTTGAGGAAAGGCCGCCCGGAAACTAAGCATCAAGAGGTGGCCGGCTGGTTTGCACAACATCCCCAGACACTGTTTGGGCTTCGCTCTGAAGATGTTCAAGGATGGGGAGTTTGTTTACTCCCCGGCCCCTGCCCCAGGGATGGGCATGGCTCAACAACCAAGGGAGAATGGGGGGACACACTCTGAAGCTCCAATGACATCAGCAACATTTTCCCCATAGCCACAGGACCAATAGGCCCTGATTTGTAGTGGGGTGCGAAGCCTCACACTGACGACTGCAGAGTGGGGCTTTGTGAGCGGGTGTAAGTTGCCTCCAGACATCCCACCCCAAGACAGGATGTTCCACTGTGGGGTGGCATTGGTGGGAAGCTCATCCTTACACTGAACCCAAATCTGCCTTTCTGTGGTCTTTATTCTCAATCTTTCGGAGCCAAACAGAAGAAGCTTGAGCCCTCCTCCACAGGCATCCCTTAAAGATGCTTGAAGATGATGTCATATTTCCCTGCCCCCACATCTTCTCCTCTCCAGGCTAAGCATCCCCAGTCCCAGGGCCCAGGGCCCTCCCCATCCAAGCCTCCTTCTTCTCTCAAAGTCTGGTTTGGCCAAGTTCCTTCTGAAATGTGGTGCCTGGAAGTAGGTATAATGCTTCAGGTAGAGACTGACTTGTCAGAGGTCTTTGTAATGTCTTCAGTTTGAGGGTATGAGGCAGCTGGTGGCACAGTGAATGGAGCTCAGGAAGACCTGAGTTCAAATCCAGTCTCAGCCACTTAGCTGTGTGATCCTGGGATGGTCACTTAAACCTGTCTGCCTCGGTTTCCCCAACTGTAAAACGGGGATGATAAGAGCACCTACCTCCCAGGGTTATTATGGGGATCAAATAAGATAATATTTCTAAAACGCTCCTGGCACATAGTAGGTGCCTTCCCTGGGGGTGACCTTGCCTCCTTAGTTGCCCATCCTGGGGGTCTTTAAGAGGAGGCTATTAAACATTTTAGGGCTGAAGTAGAGAAGGTTCCTGCTTTAAGGAGGGGTTGGGCCAGGTGGTCCCTGGGACTCCTCCTACTCCTGATTTTCACAGATCCCAGAATCCAACTCTTTACTCTGTTTCCTACCCCTGGAGACTTCCCCCCGCCCCATTTTGTCCCACCTCTACCAATCCTTGGGCCACAGCTCTGCTTTAGCTGGATAGTCAAGGCCTGGAATGGTGGAACTGGACATGGGGGCTCCATTCTTCACCAACTTACTGATAGATCACAGGGTCTCACCCTCCATTCATCAGCTGGCCCCAAACCCTGCTGCCGTCCTTCTGGACTGGCCAAACTGGGCGGATGCAGGCCTAGATCAGACCAATCTGATGCCTTCTTTTCTCTCCCCCTTCTTTTCTTAGCTGGGATTTCACACTCTCCTTTCTGTGATGTTAACACCCCCACACCTCACACTCTGGTCTCCCTCCAGCCCACTTCATTAACATGCTACTCACCTCCTTCCCTCAAACCTGGGTGGAAAATCTTACGTCAGACACAGAGCCGTCACTGCTCCCACAGAAGACACCTCCCTGCTCTTCTGGAGAAGTTGTTTGAAAAATCTGATTAAGCTTCCCCCTGGTCGATCCTCGAGCCCCAGAGAGAACTCTCAGCCTTTCTGCTCTAACCACCTGAAAACCCCCACAGCTTGGGTTTCTTTGCCTATCTTTTTATTAGGGATTCAAGTTAAATTTCCCAGATCAAAAACAAAACCAAAACCTCACTTTCTGAAAGATTAGAGATTTAAGGCGATTTAAACATATCAGTTCTCGGGGTTTCAAATGTGAAGGGCGGCCCTTCAGGGAGGAGGATGTTGTCTAGTAGGGAGAAACAAGCAAACAGAAAGCCTGGCTCCTAGGGCAGGTGGCTGAGCCCTGAGATTCCTGCTGGCTGTCCTTGGGAAAGTCCTTTCCCTCCCTGGGTGGAAGGTTCCCCATGGAGAGACAGAGGAGGTGTGATGGGACAGCTGGTCTCTAGATTGCTTCCCTCTCCAAGCCTGGGTCCAGAAGGGACCCTCAAGGTCTTTTGGTCCAAGCCTCTCATTTCAGATCCTCTGACTCTGGGGTGGGGCGGCAGATAACCCTGGCCAAGAGCAGCAGTGGGAGGGAGACAAGCATTTTTTAGGCACCTACTAAGCCAGGTACTGTTTTAAGTGCTTTACGAACATTATCTTGATCCTTGCAATAGCCCTGCAAGGGAGGGGCTATTATCATCCTCATCTTACAATTGGGGAAACTGCAGAAGACAGATGTGAAGCAATTTGCCCAGCGTCACACAGTCATCGGGATTTGAACTCGGATCTTCCTGACTCCAAGCCTAGCACTCTATTCACAACAGCACCTCAGCATCTTCAGTTCAAAAAGCAATGACATTAGGCACTTGATATGTGTAGGTACTGTGCTAGGCCTATGGGATACACCAGGCCCTATCCCCAGGGAGCTAACAATCTAATGGTGGCACAAAGCTCTGGCAGAACTGGAAATGTAGGCAATCTCCTGGTGGAAACCCTCACACCACCTACTACCTTCCTGTGCTGCACCGTCACCCCTGATGTGCTAACACCAGCACCATTGTGTTTTATTATATCTACACCTGGAGTTCCTAGAGGGTGTAAATAAATTCTTTGAATAGTATTTTCTCCTCCTTCCTCCCCCTACTCCCAGCACAGGGTTAGACTCAGGGCAGCTGATCAATAAGTACTGGTTGACATGCCCTGATGATTCCTCAGCTCCAGAATTACTTAAGAATTCCTACAACAACAGCATCCTTTAAAGTAGTCCTTTGTGTCCGGGACCCTTCTGGCAGTTTGATGAAGCCTCTGAATCTCTTCAGAATGATATTTTTACATGCATAAACTACATAAGATTACAAAGGACTCCAATTATTGGGAAATACAGTTATCAGAATATATATTTTAAAAAATCAAATTCATGGGTCTCTGGTTAAGAACTCTGGCAGATGGTGGAAGCAGGGGCCAGATAACCTTGCCAACCAACCAGAGCCCCTTTTCCAATGCCTATGGAAGAGTCAGCCAAGAACTGTCTGTGGAAAGTACCTTTCTGTCCTCCCCCTCCCTGAGCCTGCTCAGAGGATTGGATGGAAACTTGGTCAATGCAGGCCTCCTCCTCTCCCCTCTGGTCAGCAGTCTCACTCTCCACCCACCGCAGGAATACAGCTTTATTCACTTATTCCTGTTGGGTACTGAGGGCCAGAGAGCTTTTTATTACTCAAATCAAACCGTGGCTGACAATGAGAATTAAATACTGAGACACTGGGGGCCCAGGATGGAGAACAATGTCGCCTTGGGCAATTAAAACAAATTTGGATCAATTAGACCGGTGGTTGACCCAAGCCTCCCTACAACCCCAGAATTGAAGGAACATCAATTGTGGGGGGAGGGTGGGTGAAGCCAGGGAGGACTATTTAAAAACATCATTATTATCACAGCCTGAGGCCATTTCTAAACTGTGAGCAACATGTTTGTAGTAAATCACTGTATCTGGTCAGTCTTCATCTGAGAGGCAGGGGCAATGGAAAAGCTCCCTTCCCCTCCATCTCTCCCAGAAAGGTGCCTGTGCCACCCACAGGGGAGTGCCATGTGCTGCCTGAGGCAGGGGCACTGGTGCCAGTGGGGAAGCCCCAGGTGATGAGGAGAGACATTGTTGCCTAGGGCAGAGAAGATAAGACTAGATGGCTGGAGATATGGGAGAACCAGCTAAGTTAGCAGGGAAGTTATCAGCAGGCATTTCAGGGGCATTTCTACCCAAGGGGTGAAACCTTGAGGGAGTTAATTCTCTTTCCAACAAGTGGCTGCTGCTTTCCGGTGTGAGTGATCCAGGTCTGCCCCCCAAACCCACCCCACCCCCCACATGCATACCTAAACAACTTCTCCCCACCATTCCTTCACTCTCCTGGGATCTCCCAAGGCTTGCTTACTGCCCTCTGCCCACAGGCACCTTTTATTCTGAAGACTTATCTGCCTTGTTCTGGTTGGCACCGTGGCCCTGAGGCCTTGGGCAGCCCTGCCAAGTCCCAGGACCGTTGGGTTAGCAGGGTCACACACAGGAGTGGGCACCAGCTGGAGCATTTCAGAGAAACCAGAACAAGGCAGGGGCCATTGGGGCATGGAAAGCCTGTATGGAGCCACCACCCAAGAAGGCCCAGCAAGCCCATTAAGTGATTGAAGCCAAGTACAAGATATGAAATCACACTGAAAATGCCCCGGTGATCTTGAAGCTGGATATTGGGGAAGAGGCTGTTGTCAATTTAACGCATCCTTTGGAGCAAGCCACACACTGGTAAATACCTGATCTCCTGAGCAGATGTGTCAGATGACTTCTCCTAATGATGAGAAGCTAATTGGTACTAAATATAGAAATAGCACCCACAAGTAGACACAGCTACTGAATTTTCATCTTCCACACTGCGGTCCAGCTCTGACAATCTGTCAGGACTCCAAGGAGGGGGTGGGCTAAGTTTCACCAAGGACCTTTCCTCATACCTGGCCACGCAGGTGGAGGAAAGCCAGGAGAGAGCTAGAGGAAATTCAGCCAGGTGGGAAAGCTTCCTCACCAGATCTGGCTGTTCTGTCATAGCTGGGGGGGTCAGTGGTACTGGGGAGGTGATTTCAATATCAGCCCACAGAAATTCGATGGAGACGACAGTGGAAAGACTTCTGGTTCCAGAGTCAGAGGCCCTGGAAAGTCCCCTTCTGACACTTTGTGTGACCTTGAACAAGCCACTTCCTTTCCCTGGGCCTCAGTTTTCTCCTCTGTAAATTGAGAGGGTTGGTCTTGACAGCTTCTAAGGTCCCTTCTGGCTCCAAATCTATAATCTATGATATCCCAGGTCCTTGGGATATTGAAATAAGAAGAACAGTTGGGGACCAATTGGATTTGGAGGCAGCCTGTTTTTCCCCTATTTCATGTTTTCAGAAATTTAATGCTACTTGGATGACAGTTTAATGAGACTATGGAAAAGGAAGAAGAGGTCCCTGTGCAGACCCCAGCAGGACAGGTGCTAGAGAGACATCCAAGGGGTGATGGCCCAATGGGACTTTGTGGGGAGGGCTCCTCTGAACCTGTGTGTGGTGGGAGAGTCCGGTACTGAAGCCATGCTGCCACAAAATGGTCCTGTTGCTGGGCCTGAGATGGATGGAGCCTCCTCTCTTGGTGGGTGCTGCCCGGGCAGTCCTGCTTCCTAGGGGAGGAGCTCATGGGTTCACAGGGCCTTCAGAGGCCACCTCGTCCAACTCTCATTTAATAGATAAGGAAACCTGCCCAACATCACCCAGGCAGCATTGCAGGGAGCTGAACTCAGCTCCTCTGTCTCTGGAGCCAAGAATCCAGATTTTCTTTTGTCCTTAATCTCAGGGTTAAGCCCAGGCAGACTCAAGTCTACAGTCTCTAAGCAGAGATCCTAGGAGAGGCCCTATTATCCGAGGAGGGCACCATGCTGGCATCACTGGGATGGCACCTCTCTGCCACCCCCCATCAATCCATTCCAGGGTCTGTCATACCCCAAACATACTCTGATAGCAGCAGCTATGGTGAACAAGGGCTGGGCAGGCCAGGCTAAGGAAGGCTGAGGATGCCCGGAGAGTGAGGCCGAGGCCGAGGAAGAAGGATGGAACAATGGGAATGGGGTTAGGGGTTGCAACCCGGGAAAGGCACAGGGATGACCTCCTCCAGTCACCTCATCTTACAAGAGAAGAAACTAGCTCCTAGAGTTGGTCACTTGAGAGATGGGGACAGAGGTGAAAGAATCACAGGATCTCCCAGTTGGAAGGGACATAAGAGAACATCGAGTCCAAGCCAGACCTTACTTTGGTGGAGACAGGGGTAGGTGTTAGGGTAATGCCTCATAATCTGACCTCAGATACTTCCTAGTCTGGGCAGGTCATTGCACCTGTTTGCCTCAGTTTCCTCATCCATAAAATGGTAATGATAATAGCACCCACCTTCCAAGGTGAAGATGAAATGGAAGAGGATTTATAAAGCACTCAGACCCAGCAGGGCCTTCAAGAATGTTCTTTTTTTCCTGGGGGTTAGAACTAAAAGGTTCAACATCCTCTCTCTCTGTCTCTCTCTCTCTCTTTCTCTCTGTCTCTGTCTCATCTCTGTCTCTCTCTGTCTCTGTCTCTATCTCTCTCTGTTTCTGTCTGTCTCTGTCTCTCTCTATCTGTCTGTCTCTTTCTCTATTTCTGTCCGTCTCTGTCTCTGTCTCTGTCTCTATCTCTCTGTCTCTCTCTCTGTCTCTCTGTTTCTCTCTCTGTCTCTGTGTCTGTCTCTGTCTCTCATCAACATTCTCTCTTTGGCTAGTTGCCCCTACCTGAAGTCTGTGCTAGGATGTATTCTAAATGTGTGTAAAAGGGTCCTTAACTCCCATACAAGCACTCAAGGTAAAGATGTACCAGGTAGGACAGGCTTTAGGACAGGCTTTATCTCCCCTGACAGGAAATGCAGAAAGATGCAAAGGACTCAAAGGAACTCATAAGCTGATAAAGAAAACACATAAAGCATCCAAATAGCCCATAAACATCTCCCAGGAAACAGTCATATTTTGTTGCTGCTGAACAAGCCACAGCACGTCCCACTGGACCTGCACTGTTCGGATCCTTACTATAATAGTTTTCAGGGGAAGGTGGTGGCACATTCCTGCCCTGATTCCCCAAGCCAGGGGATTCCTTCATCGTTACCAGAGCTTCAGGGGCCAAGTGAGGGATCCTCTTCTTTTTTCAGGAAGCACCTGGTTCAGGAAATCTCCATTCTCTAGGAAGAAGGTCCCAGAACTCCCAGCCTCTGACTCAACCCTTCAATGGAGGCACAACCCAGGAGAATAGCCCCTCTCCAGAGAGAAAGGTGATTCTGGGAGCACACAGCTAAGAGAAATCCCCAAACAGGAATGCGGGGCCAGGAACAGCTACCATCTCTGAGCTCCTCTGCTGGGCGAATCATCTGCTTTTGCAGAAAATCTATCAGCACCTCCCTTTCTGGGCTGCAGAATCCATTGTCTGAGCTCTGACATCTGCTTAGAAAGCCCTGGACAAACCCTGGTAACTCCCAAGAGCTTCATTCCCAGCTCTTGCCAATTGGAAACTCTGTGACATTAGGTAACTGAATAACGATGCCAGGGCCTCAGTTTCCCTTTCTTGCAAAAAGAGGAAACTAAACCAGATGAGGCCCCTTCTAGCTTCAGCAAGCCCTGATTCTGAGGTACCTGCCCTAATGACCAAATTCCCCAAAACCTGATGATTCAGAACCTACCTGTTGAGATTTCTAATTTTGCTGGCCTAGCAACTGTTTAGGGTCATAAGAAATCCTCTTACAGGGGCTGGCAGGGAATTAGGGATCATTTAATCTAACTCCCCTTCATTTTACAGTGGAGGAGACTGGAGTTCAGAGAGAGGAAGGGCCTTGTTCAAGGTCAGGTTTCCCCTATAATACCCTGCCTCCTAGCTAGACCAATGCAGAAAGCACAGAACAGTCAGGAAAACTCAAGTCTGAATTCTGCTTCAGACCCTTGACTAGTGGGGTGACCCTGGATAGTTCACTTAACCACTGGCTGGCTGCCTCAGTTTCCCCATCTGTCAAATGGGTATAATTAACAGCACCTGCCTCACTGGGTTATTGAGAGGCTCAAATGTTTGTAAAGTGCTTTGCAAACCTGAAAACACCATTGAAATGCCATTGTCACCATCATTGTCCAGTAGACTTAGTCCCAATCTGCCAGTATGCTAGTGGCTGGCACACAGTAAGCACTTAATTAGTGCTCCATTGTTCATTCGTACATGGGGCTGCCAGGATTGGATCTCGTCTTCTTTACAGAGTTCAAACCTTCCCACTGTCTCGGATCCCCAATTCTACAGCTAACTGGAAAAGGCACCAAGAGACACAGTTTGGTGGTCTACAGGCCCCTGGGGCTCCTGGGGGCCTTTTTTGACAAGGAGCAATTCTAGGCAGAAGTTTTGTATGGTTCTTCTCCCACCACCCACAATTCAATTCAATATATTAGCTGCTGACTAAATACAAGACTGCACCAGCTCCAGAGATACAAAGCCCAAAGTTTCAACAGTCTCTGCCCTTGAGGACCTAACACTGATGTCTCAAGCAAGGAGTGCCCAGGTAAAGCAGTACCAGCCAATTTGAGGGGGGCAAGCACTAAGAATAGGGGTTTGCTGGCTGGCTTCTCACAGGAGGCAGCATTGGGCTAAGACATGAAGAAGTTAGGGATTGGGAGGGAGGATGTTTCAGGCATGGTGGACAACCTTGCAAAAGATGGAGAAGGACATGTCTGGATGGGATGTAGGGTGTATGTAGGGGTGGGTGGAGAGAAGATGTCAGAATAACAGAAGTATGCTCTAGTCTCCTCCCCAGAGAAAAACTCCAAACAGATCAAGAAAGCACACCAGGCCAAATGCTGATGGAAACCCAAGAGAAAGTCAAACAGTGAGTCATTTTCTCTGTTCAAGTTGGCAAAGGAGACTAATAGAGAAGGCTGTGGACCCTAGGGACAGGGTCTAGACAGGAACCTGCCATGCATAGTCCTCCAGGTGACTGGGGAGAGGCTGTGTCTGTGGCAAAAGGAGGTCCCTAATCCATACTGGGATCCCCTCAGACCCATACTACTGGGGCACCTTGACCTTGAAAAGGATGCTATAACCAGTACCAGCTGGCAGTTTTGTCACTGAATACCCAGTCCCACGTTCAGGGCCTATCTGACCCAAGGGGGACAGTGCTCCTGGTGAAGAGGCAGCCAAGGCCGTAGGCAGTTTAAGGAGAGAAGAGTGAGCTCAGGAGCACATAAAAACTTTGTGATTAGGACCCCAGGACTGAAGCGTCCACAAGAATAATTATGGTAGGAATCCCAGACCAAAGGGGAGTCTATAATTCTGTCCCACTGAACCAGAAGAGCTCCCCAGCTGGTCCCTAGTAAATGAGTCCAGCATCAGTCCACTCTTATTCAGACCCAAACCTGGGTCAGGAATTTGCAGAGCTCAGATCAGGGGAACAGTGATCAGATTGTGCCCTGGATCAGACAGGTCCCCAGCCCTGTCCCTGAGAGCCTGCAGTTATACAACACTCACTGCCCCAAGAAAGCAGCAGCAGGACCAACCAAGACCTTCTCTCCAGAAGTGCATAAAACCCAGTCCTAACATCAAGTTCAAAGTCAAGAAGTAAGCTGGAAGAATGAGCAAACAAAAAGAATCCCACCAAGAAAAGTTATTATGGTGACAGGGAGGCTCGGGATACAAACCTTGAGAATGGATGACTCCAAAACATCCATATGCAAAACCTCAAAGAAAAACTCAGAATGGGCACAAATTCAACTAGAATTCCAGGAAGAAATGAAGTGAGAGTTTAAAAAAGAACTGAAAATGTCTTATAAGTGAAATGAGAATGCTTGAAGAAAAAACTGGAAAAGAAATTGGAGCTCTGGAAGGAAGAATTAAGAGAATTCATGGCTTGGAACAAACTTGGCAAACTCCCTAAAAATTAGAATGGACCAAAGAAAATCCAGCAACTCCGTAAGGAAACAGTGAATATTAAAATAAAATCAAAAGAAAGATTTAGCTACTCTGATCAAGACAATAATTCAGAACAATTCCAAAGAACTCAGGATAAAAATGCTTTCCATCTCCAGAGAGAGAACATTTCAATTGAGTACAGACTCGGGCCTACTGTTTTTCACTTTCTTTATGTTACTTGTTTTTGTGTATATTTTTCTTTGCAACAGGGCTGAGAAGGAAATATGTTTTTCATGACTTCAATGTATAATTGGTATCATATTGCTTACCTATTCTAGCAGTGGGGAAGAGCTGGGAAGAAAAGAATTTAGAATTCAAAAATTAAAAGATTTTAAAAACTTTAATTTTTTTTAAATTAAAAAAATAAAAATTTTAAAAATGAATTTAAAAAACTTAAAAGCATTTAATGAAAGTATGTATATGTACATATATATACCACACACACACACACACACACACACACACACACACACACACACACATATGTATATTTCAGAAAAACAACCTCAAAAGACAGAAAAAAATTAGAAGAAAATATGACATTGCTAAAATGATGACCTGAAAATACATTTCAGGGAGAAAAATTTTTTTAAGGATTATTAGAGTAGGGGCAGCTAAGAATCATGAGGCCCTGAGTTCAAATCTGACTCAGACACTTGATACTTCCTAGTTGTGTGACTCTGGGCAAGTCATTTAACCCCAATTACCTCACCAAAAAAAATCATTAGACTACTTGAATGCTATAACAACAACAACAAAAAAGCCTAGAAATTATATTACAAGACATCTTAAAAGAAAACTGCTCAGATCTTTTAGACCCAGAAGGCAAATAGAAAATAGAAAGACTCTACTGGTTACCTTCTGAAAGAAACCCCAGTGTGTGTAGGGGAGTAATATAATTGTGAAGGACATCAGTGTGTAGTGGCAAGCCCCACCAATCAATATCTTCTCTGAAGGGTGTCAGTTGCAGGTAAATAAACCCATTTCCTAATCACCCCCTCATTCCTGAAGAAAGGCTTCATGAAATAATGAAGCTTTCTGGGCCTTCCTCAAACTCCCTGAGTTGACTCCAGCAACTTGGCTGGACTGGACAAGATGCTTCTTGGGCACGGGTCCCTGGGCAAGATTACCCAGACCCTGAATGGCGACACCAGAAGGCTGGGCGGCGGGGGTATTAGAGGCACTGCAGTATTCTGCTCTGCTGTATGAGCCAAGCATCAGGGAGGTCGTCACCACAGCAATAATGTCCCCAAAGTGGAAAACATGATTAAATCTTTATTCTACAACCCAATAAATTGAAAACAAGGAGATGGCCATCAGGGCCTCTTTTACCACTTTCCCTGATGGGCTATTTGGCATTTTTTATGTTATGCCAAGAAAACCTAAGGATATTTTCTTTGGGCCCCAACCTTGGCCTCTGAGAGTGATTGTCAGCACTGGCTGGTTCTCATAGCATTTTTCAGGCTTTGCTCATGATGTGACCTTGGCCTCTGAGAGCAATCATCAGCACCTGCTGATACTCACAGCATTTTTCAGGCTACAGTGGAGAAGGATAAAGCCTTTCCCCAGGCCCTGACCTTGGCCTCCCCTCAATGGCCACTGAGACGTATCAATGAATCAGCCTGAAGGAGGGAACAACAGTGCTGAAAAGGCAGGAGTCACGTTGCCTGGAGATACTCAAGGATACTTGATATCTCGGGGGCTGCATTTTTCTGGCCTGTTGAAAGTCTTCTTTATCTGCACCAACCCCTGCACTCCCCCCAGCCCTGGGCTGACTCACCCCTTGTCTACACCTGAGTTCTCCTGCACTGCTGCAGACCCATGCCTTGGCTCCTGTCTGGGACCCCAAGAAGGTGCCCAACACTCCCTGCCGAGAGTTTCTGCCCATCGTCCGTCACCACCCTGGCCACAGCCTCAGCCACTGGATTCGACGTGAACTAAAAATCATCTACTATGCACAAGGCACTAGGTTTGGTCTCTGACTCCAAGGCACTTACATTCTACCGGAGGACAAGGTGGTCGACACAGCATCCACTGAGAAATAGGGGACAGCTCTGACCCTTCAAAGGAGGAATAAGGGGAGGCTTCCAGGGGCACTGAGCTGAGCCTTGAAGGAAGCCAGGGATTCTAAGAGGCAGAGAAGGGAGAGGAAGGAAAGAAGCATTTATTAGGCACCTACTATGGGCTAAGAACTTTACAAATATGTCCTCATTGGGTTCTCACAACAAGCTCAGAGGTGGGTGCTGATATTACCCCAATTTTATAGCTGAGGTAACTGAGGCAGAGAGACGTTAAGTGAGTTCCCTAGTCAATGTCTGAGGAGGGATTGGAACTCAGGTTTTTCCTGACTCCAGGCCCAGAGCTCTATCTACTGTGTTATGCTGGCTGCCTCCAGGGCTAGAACTACCCATGGATGACTACCTCCATTTTATTCTGTCCCTTGCTTCTTCATATACAATTGTTTACATGTTGTCTCCCCCATTAGACTGTAAGTCCTTAGCCCAGTGTGTGGTATACAGTAGGTGCTTAATAAGTGCTTGTTGACTTGACTATCACCTAAAAAAGTGATGGTCTTTTCCTTCCAGACCTCTCCTCCCTCTACCTTTTCCTACCAATCCTACCTCAGGTGGCCCAAACTGACTTTGCTTCTGACTCCAGGCTGCCAGGGGTATTCTATGGCAACTCATTCCCTGCCCTGAGGGCATCCACACAGTGAGATTTTCTTCAGATTTCCCAGCCTCCCACGAGGCTCGGTTCCTTCTGCTTTTCATCCCACAGAGTCTGAGCTTCTGAAGGGGCACATGGTGTTGGGAAAGCCTATGACGTGTCTCAGGTGATGACCACCCTCTGCCCTGGACAGGTCACTTCTGTGTTCAGTTCTGAGCCTTCCATCCAGCTGAAGCAGAGCAGCCAGGGCAGGGTGACAAGTATAGACTAAGGTCCTACTGGGCGCCAGGCACTGGGCGAGGAACTGGGGACATAAAACTAACAATAACAGCCTTTACAAATCACAACTTATTTCCTCCTCAAAGTATTGGGAGGCAGGGGTTCCCACGGCGTCCGTTTTGCAGATAAGGAAACTTGAGGTAGGAAGAAGTAGTGTCTTTGTGTGTCACTAAGGAGTTAATACAACATAACTTTTCCATCCTAAGGGAAGTTGTGATGCATGAAAAGGGGAAAAGGAAGAAGGGGTGTGGGGGGGGGGCGGTAAGTTAAGTGACTTTCCCAGAGCCACCCAAATAGTGGGTGAGTGTCTAAAGTCAAATTTTATTTCAGATCTTCCAGCCTCCAGGTCTCATGGTCTATCCACTGGCTGCCTCTGAGCAGAAGGAAACAGTCTTTGCCAGTCTTTCCCTCTTCTATTCCATATGGCGAGCCAGATTTTAAAATTGTAGCAACATAAAGAATGGCTGAAGGAACTGGGAGTGGTGATCCTAGCAAAGAGAAGATCTGAATGGGGGGGCAGGCACAAGGGGGGCCTTCACATACCCGAAGGGCTATTCCATATGAGAAGGACTGGGACCAACGGGTAGAAGGTTCAAGGAGACAGATTTGACCTACAGGAAGAAATGGTGAGAGCTGCACAACAGTAGTGGGTTCCTTAAGAGGAGGGAGCTCCCTGTCATTGGAAGTATTCAAGTAGAGGCTAGATCCCTACCTATCAGAGATGCTCAGGAAGGGAGGGCTGCCTTGGCTGGACTAAAGCCCAGCCTAATTCCTACATCAATTGCTTCCAGATACCGTGGGCTTCATCAGTTGGTTCTCTCTCCACTACTATAAAATTTTAGCTTCACGAGTTTCTATGGCCAAAAACATCCTCCTCTGGTGGTCAATGCCTGGTGATAAGCCCCTCCAGCCTGAGCTGGGATTGGCTTCCAACTGCAGGTGCTTAATCCACCTCTAGGTCTGACCATCTCACCTCCCCCTCCACCCATCACAATAACCTCCCCTGGTTCCCCATTACCTCCAAGGTCAAATGGAAAGTCCTTTGTCTGGCTCTGAAAGACCTTTAGGACAGGGCCCCTTCCCACCTTTCCAGCCTAGTTATACCTTAGTCCCCTCCCCCACTCTTTGATCCAGTGATGCTGGGCTCCTGGCTCCATCTCCCACCTGCAGACATTTTCCTTGGCTACCCCTACTCTAGGAAGCTTCAGACCACAGCCAGGGTGGCCTATGCTTCTGAACACGGAGATGGCAGCCTCAACCACCAATGACATCTGACCATAGAGATGCCCCAAGCCAAGCTGAAAGACAGAGCTGAACTCCTAGTGGGCCCAAGGCCCCAGAGGCAGCCTAGCACGGTGAGCAGAGGACAGGACTTCCAGGCAAAAGGCGAGATTTGAATTCACATGCCACTGATGCACTGCTTGAGGGGCCTGGGCAAATGACAGCTTCTCAGGGCCCCCAAGAGCCCCCTTTTAAGCTGCCAAACAATCATTGACCCGAATCAGGAGGGGAGGGGGCTCCACAGGAAAGGTTGCTAACCTCGTGAAATCACAGCAGCAGACAAAAAAGATGTGGGTTACAGAGCTCAAACGAAAAAACAAACAAACAGAAAATCATGCCTGCCCTCAAGAAGCTTCCACTCGTCGGAAGGGACACAATGTGTGACGAGCCAGGCATGTGAATGCTAACTTGAGGAGGAGGTTGACAGTACTGCTAACCATGAGGCTGGGGAAGATCACGTGAGTGCCACATCCCGCCACCATCCTCCTTGACAGGGGCATCCTTATTGGGCATCTCAGGTTCTCTACCTGCCCTTGAATATACCATCAACTCCAACCCCTCACTTTATAAACAGGGAAATTGAGGGCAAGTTAAATGACTTGTATAAGGTCACACAACTAGTCACTGGCAGAGGCAAGTTCTGAGTCTGCGTTCTCTGCTTCTCCATGCAAGGTTCTCGCCCCCATACCAAGCTGTCTCTTTTGATCCTGGGTCACACGGCAGAGCCAAGATCCAAGCCTAGGTCCCTTGGCTTTGTAGTGCCACTGGGCCAGGTCACCTTTCCCTGAGGTCAGGGATTCACAGGGAAAGGAACATGACACCATCCCCCGGAGGGAGACTCCACACTCCCAGCATCCAGCATTCACCCACATTGTTTGTCATGGGGGGATTCAGGGCCAGGTGTGGTGGTGGCCATCCCACCTCCTCCTAGAATGCCTCCCTCCCACCACCCCCTTACAGAACCCCTAGTTCCCTTTGGAGCAGGTGCCCAGGCGGCCCCTTCTGCAAACAATGCCCTCGAGGACCGGCATCCTCCCTCCTGAAATGCTTCCGTCCACACATTCCACCGTGGGCTAGGATTTGTGTTGTATTCTCCCAACAGATTGAAGCCTCCTGAGGGAAGGCCCTGTTTCCTTATCTCTTCACATCCCCAAGGTCTAACACCCTAGACAGAGGAGGCATTTCACAGATATTTCTTGGGATGAACTGCATCCATTCAAAGTATTTGGCTAGTGAAGGCCCCAGTGCAGGGGTGGGAATCTGCAGCCTTCAGGCCACATGTGGCCTTCTGGGTCCTTAAGTGTGGGCTTTTGACCAAATCCAAATTTTACAGAACACCTTTAAGTGTGGCCTTTGGATGGAATACATTTGGATTTGGTCAAAAGGCTGTACTCAAGGGCCTAGAGGCCACATGTGGCCTGAAGGCTGCAGGTTCCCCACCCCTGCCTTGTTATAAGAGAGTCTCTCCAGGAACGGTTTCTCAGACCATAGGACCCTGCCCTGGACAGTATTATGGCAAGTTTATCACACGAGGCTCTAAGCACCATTTCTACCAACATTTCCCCCAAACCATCTATCTCAGGATGACTATACCCTCAGCTTTCAATTATGGAAAGTGAATTTTCCCCAAACACTTTAAACTGGATTTGCCTATATTCCCCCCTGTATGGTCCCCACCAAGACACACAGTAAGCATCTGGAGTGGGGGGCCTGTGTCAGGTAAGGCCACCCTCACCCTTGACCCATCCCGCACCTGCATCCCTGGCTCTGGCCCTCAAACTGTGGCTGACACCCCAGGCCCCAGGCCCCACTTCCAGGCTGAGCAGCTGGGGGGGCTGGCTCCACATCCCAGTGCCCAGTGGGCTTTCTCAGGCCGGAGGAAGCAGCTTGCCCCCAGCCTGCGGCCCCATCCCATCCTTCCCTGGGTCAGAGAGGGCTTGTTTACTTCTGGAGTCAGAACAGTAAGGACCCCAGGAGCTCACTGCAGCGCTCCTGGGAGCACAGACTAATGAGTTCCAGGGGAGCCGTTGTCTGGAGCCCTGGGCAGCTGAGGAGGGGCTAGAATGGCTGTGGTGTCCAGGGCCGGGAGCCACAGGAAGGGAGGGGCTGAGCTGGACCGGGCCCATGCTGGCTAATTAACCAGAGGCACACAATACCTTTCCCAATTTACTTTCCCCTCCGAGGGGATGTTGGAGAATCAATGATTTCCCTCCACTGGCCTTCAATCCACGGAACTTTGGCTGGTCAATAGAAGGCTCTGTCAAAGAAGAGGGAGAGGGGAAAAACCACATTCAGTCAGGAAAAGGGAAGCAGACATGTTTACTTAAGGGAAGAAATCTGTAGGAGAAAAGAAACCGCAGGCTCAGAAAGCAGCCTTGTCTCATCCATCCAGGGATCAGTCCTAAAGCCCAGAAAAAGTAAATAATTTTGGTATTTGCAGACAGACAAAGGCCTGGAGGGTCAGGGCTGGGGCAGGGGAGTAGTGGGGAGAATGTCAGGGCTGGGAGGGGCCTTAGAACAGGGGATGTCAGGGCTGGGAGGTCCTTAGAACAGGGGATGTCAGGGCTGGGAGGTCCTTAGAACAGGGGATGTCAGAGCTGGGAGGTCCTTAGAACAGGGAATGTGGGGGGAGGGGCTTTAAAATCATTGAGCCTAGCATCTCTCAAACTTTTTTGGTTTCAGGACCCTTTATATTCTTAAAAATTATTGATGATCCCAAAGAACTTTTTTATATGAGTTATTTATATTAATATTCGATGTATAAGAAAATAAAACAGATAAAATTTAAAATCTGTATTTTATTTATACCTTTTAGAAAAACCAGGACCCATTATATACTCACATGTATAACAAATTTTATGAAAAAATAACTACATTTTCCAACACACACAATAAATTAGTGAGGAGACAGATATTACTTGAAATATTTTTGCAAACCTCTCTAATGTCTGATTAAGAGAAGGCAGCCAGCCAGGTTCTCCTATCTGCTTCTGCTTCTTCAGTCTGCTACAATCTATTGTTCTGATTGAACTGTATGAAGAAAATCTAGCCGCATGCATGCACACACACACACACACACACACACACACACACACACACACCCTATACCACACACACATGTTTGTGCGCACCCCTGCCCCCACTCCCCACACACATGTGTGCACGTGCACAGACACCACACCACAGACACACACACATACACACACACACCATACCACACACACATGTTCGTGCAAACCCCTGCCCCCATCCCCCACACACGTGTGCATGCACACACACACACCCTATACCACACACACATGTTCGTGCGCACCCCTGCCCCCACACCCCACACACATGTGCATGTGCACAAACATACACACACACACATACACGCACACACACCCCACACACTACACAACACACACACCCCACACCACATATGTAGCTAGAAAAGGTAGGAGTATCTTAGTAGGCTAATAACACCTTACTATTATTATGAAAGCAGTTTTGATCTCTCAGTCTGTCTGATGAGGGTCTCAGGGCCTCCCAGGCCCTCGGACCAACCTTTGACAAGCCCTGCTCTATTCTGATCCCCTCCTTTGGTTGAGGGTGACCCTGAGACTAGAACCCTGGCCTCCAGGGCTCTTTCCACCAAATTCTTCTGATCTCAAAATCCAGGGGCTGAGCCAATCATAGAGGAAAGTAGATAAACCAGGCTGTGAGCAGACAGAACTGGTCTCTGAATGTCAGGCTGAGCACGCTTCCCTCCATCTGTTCTGGGGAACACCATCTTCGGTCACTTCTCCAAGCTGCCGCAAACACTAGTCTGGCCCGTGCAAGCAGCTCCAGAGGACAGGGGCTCCCCACTCTTTTCCCAGGTAGAGCCAGGGAGATTTCAGGAAAGGCAAAGAGGAAACCACTGGATGTTTGTCCAGCTGATGAAGGAGTCTCTCTACCTTTGCATCCCATTCATAGAACTCAAGGCTTTGGACACACTGGGTGCTGTTTCATCAAGAAGCATTGATTAAACATCTGCTGTGTGTCCGGTACTATGCTAAACTCTTGGGATGGAAAGAAAGGCAAAGCCAGAGTTCCTGCCCTCAAGGAGCTCAGATCTTAATGGGGGAGACCAGACTGGGATATAGCAGGGCAGGAAACATGGGGAACAGGAGGAAATTTGATAAAAGAATAAGGAAGAAGAACACAGACCATGGGCCATTGGAAGCCTGCCCTCTGACTACTCCCAGCCAACCAACAAGCATTTAGTAAGGGCCAATGGTTTGCCTGGTAGTGAAGATAACAGTCCCTCCGTCCCTGCCAGCCTGGAAGCCTGGAATCTTGGAAGCCCAGCCTGGATCCAAGGGCCTGGTTCCAAGGATTACTCCACATCCTAGAAGGAGAAGGGCCAGGGAGCCGGTCTGGGCCAGGCCCCTTACTTTCTGAATGCGTTCCCACCTCTCCAACGCCTCCTCCTTCACATATGAGCCCAAGCTGCCCCTCCAACATCAGTCTCTCAGGGATCCCCCCAGTCATCCTACCCATCTGCTAATCACCAAATTCATGTACATTTATTTTTATTCTCTTTCTGCTTCAACAGCCCATTACATAGATATGTATCTTAACTGCTTCTCCTGTGGGAGGTAATGAGCTGGGATTGTTTCATTCACTTTCTTTGTATTCCCAGAGCCTAGGACAGGACCAGACACATAGTAGGTGCTTAATATGATGGAGTGATTTGGGTAAGCCACTCCTCTCCACACTACAGTTCCTTCCTCTGTAAAATGGACATAAAACACACCTTCTTCCTCCCAGAGCTGGTACAAGGAAGGCACCCAAAGGATAAGAACTGGTCCTGTGATTTCATTGCTATAGGGAATTCCCAGGTAAGCAAATTCCATCCACCAATGCACATAAGCACCTTCCTTCTCAGCAACTTACAGGCTTGGAGAGCTGCCTAGTGGCACAGAGGGATAATGGGATTGGCTTCCATACCGTAGAAGAATGGGAGCGGGTCCTGACAATATCTCACAAACAGCTACTATGTGCCTGGACCTGTGTGCTATGTGTCGGGCAGACAAAGTACCCCTCCCCTAAAATGGGTAAGCCCTAGATGCAAAAGCACTTTGGAAATGCTACCACTGTAAGGATATGGAGAACTGAGTCTAAGAGGTCACTCACATGGGAAGTCTCAGGGTGTAAACTACTTTCACTGGTGCAGACCGGAACTTTGTCCATAAACTTGGTCTTAGGGAGCTGTCTGGGTGCTAAGAGGCAGAATAATCTGCTCATTGCTACCCACCTAGAAACGGCAGAGACACAGGACTTCCTGCCTCCAAACCAGCTTTCTAACCGCTAGACTTCACCACCTCTCATGAGGAATTATCATCACCTATATCATCCATCCATTCACCCATCCGATCACCTGTCTACCAAGTCACCTCCCCATCTATCCACTCACTTCTCTATTTATTCATCCATCTCTCCATCCATTTGCCCACCCAGCCAGCCATCCCTACAACCAATCATCCATCCATCCACCCATGCCATCCCCACCCACCCAATCACCCATGCATCCATTCATAGAGCTTAAAGAGTTAAGGAAGATGGTGTATGGCCAAGTGAAGGACTGTGGGATTTGGACCAAAGGAAGGAATCACTGGGCCACAAAATGAAGACCTGTGAGGGACCTATATGGCCACAAAGCCCAACTCTTTCACTTTACAGAGGGGGAAACTGAGGACCTGAGAGGGGAAGCAAGGGGGGGGGCAATCCAGCTAAATTCACTCTAATTGCCTCCCCTGTGCCCAGGCTCTGTGTCAGCGCCAGGGTTAGAAAAAAGGAAAACAGAACATGCCAGCCCTTACCGAGCTTGCATTTTCCTGGAGGGACAAGCCTAGAAAATCTAGAAGACAGAGGGAGACATATCTGGGGGGATTAGCAAAGACTGCTCACAGATCTCTCACGTGCTGGGCTCTTCCCCCTCCACCATGCACACAAGCCTACATGTCTTCCCAAAAGGGACAAATAAAGTGATATGGGATGTGTGCCAAGGCTGAGGAAAACTTCCTGGCCATCTCTTCAAATGGCTTCTCTCTCCCTCCCCAGCAGAGAGAGACCTTGGTAGTGGAGACAGGTCTGTTCATCAATGGACGCCAGGGATGAGTAGTTAGTGCCAGGAAACCGTACACCAATATAATATGAGAGGAAGTAAAGACGTCTGGATACACACATGTGCTGTCAATGATATCCTGGCTTTTAAAGTGTCAGCCAACCAGTGAGCTCAAACATCTCACCAAGAGGGGGGTCATTCATCAATCAAATACACATCACCTAAGCACACCTTCCGCCCCCTGCCCCAGGAGTACCTTAAGGCTTGTGGACCCCAGGCATTCACAGCCTTCCGTTGGGCACCCACATAACCTTATCATCCCCATTTTATGGATGAGGAAACTGAGACAGACAGTGGCTTACCCAAGGTCATACAGCTAGTGAGTGTCTGAGGCCAGATTTGGACAGGTTTCCCATAGTGGGTCACCTAGCTGCCTAGGGTCTTCCCAGCCCACTAGCTAGGAGCATTTACACCCACCCAGATATAGGCAGCTTCTGCCAGGCACAGGATAAATGTTTATCTTCCCTACAGACATACCCCTTAGCGTGCATACACACACACACACACACACACACACACACACACACACACACACCACTATTCCCCCATCTAGATGCCAGCACATTCACATACCTCATATTGGCCATACCAGGGCTCACATCACAGAATGACTTCAGAGATGGCCTGGCCCAGACTGCTTTTTAAATTTCAATCTGTCTCAGTCTTCCTTGCTTTGACATGGATTTTATTTCCCAAATCAATCCTATATTCCTCCATCCTCCCTCTCCTGGAGAGCTGTCCTTTATAACAATGTGGGGAAAAGGAAGAAAGAAAACCTCAACCAGAATTTGTTTAAAATGCCTACTGTGTGCCAGGCACTGGGCTGCAGGTGCACATACTCTTTTTAAAAATTTTTTTATGCTTTTGGGAGGGCAATTGGGGTTAAGCAACTTGTCCAAGGTCACACAGCTAGTAAATGTTAAGTGTCTGAGGCCAGATTTGAACTCGGGTCCTTCTGACTTCAGGGCCAGTGCTCTGCACCACCTAGCCGCCCCTTGGGTCTACATACTCTTTAAGAAGCTACATTCTCCTCATGTTCCACAGCTCATTCAGCCATGCCCCCTTCTGCACCAGTCCCCTCTTTTTAAAGCCAAAGACACTAATGCTTAGAAAAGGTGAAGGGAGTTTCTTACATCATCTCACAGGTTGGAGGCTGAGAATGCAGCTAGTCTGCTTTCCTTATTTTTCAGATGGGCAAACTGCAGCCCAGAGAGGGGGTAAGTGACCTGTCTAAGGTCACCCATCCCAGAACTCTTGGGATCTTTCCCCCGCCACCTCTAGGCCCCCAAGGTCTGGAGTTGCCTTTCTACCAACCCAGAGCCTACAAGGAGCTGGCCTCCACACACATAGGCTTCACTACCCTGTCTGCTATAACAGCAAAAATCAAAGTGATTCCTGCTGTCCACCGGGGCTGCCAGTGGCTTTTATTTAGCCGGGAGAGTGGACTGAAAAATGTCTGCAGGAGAGAGGGGGGAAATGTAATTTAACTTTTATAACCTGACATAAAGGTTCCCCAGCCTCAATTAAACTGAAAGAGAAACTCAGTCACCTTTTGTCCAAATCCGGAGGAATTTTCCAGTATTACAGGCCAATACTGAATGTCACTTACTTCCCTTGATGAATGGCACACTGGCTGCCCAGTTCATTACAAATACCAAGGTGGGAGATTGGGAATCTGCAGTTTTCCCCAGCTCAGAGGCTGGTCTCCTGCTTGCCCATGGTGGAAGGGCTCCACCTGATGGGACTGCCCAAGCCAAGATTTTATAGTGTAGATAATGAGTAGAGCCTGTGGTTGAGGGTCACTCAAGGAAAGGGGGACGGTGGGCGTGATCTGGCTGTGATTTGTTACGTACTAAGAACAGTGTAAGAAAATTGCCAGCCTAGTCACGTGCCAGGAATGAGGGAGTGTTCTCCAAGTATCTCAATGTCAAGAGTCCCAGAGGAAGGCTATCAGCACAGTGGGTGGACCCCACACAGAAGGCTTACTGGCAGATCACAGGCTCACAGATTTAAAGTTACAAGGGCCCTGATCAAGTCCAGCACCTTCATTTTGTAGATGAAGACACTAAGGCAAGGGCTTTCCAAGGTCAAAAAGTCATTAAGTGCCAAAGTGAGGATTAGAAGACACTAAGGCAAGGGCTTTCCAAGGTCAAAAAGTCATTAAGTGCCAAAGGGAGGATTCCCACTGAGGTTTTCCCAATTCCACAGCCAGTCTATGCAGTGCTAAGTTTGGACATTTCTGTTGGCCGCTGGGATTCACTGAAGTGAGTACCGATTATGAAAAAGATCTAGGGGTCTGGGAAGATGTCAAACTCCATATTCATGGGATCACTGGTCTAGAGCTGGAAGGATCCTCAGGGCCCTTCATTTTACAGATGAGAAAACTGAGGCCCAGGCAGCTTCAGCTTCAGTGACTTACCCAGGGGTCATATAGCTAGTGTCAAAGGTAAGATTTGAGTATAAGGCCTTTGTTCTGAGCTAATTTTCTGCCTCAGACACTTACTTATTAGCTGTGACTCATCCTGAGGCTCCTTGACAGTCATCAGTCAGCCCCTATAGATGCCTTCCTCCCTGGCTAGGAACCTGGGACACTGGGCCAGCCATCAGGGAGATGCATCCTCCCCCAGAGCGAGCCAAGCTCCTTTCCCCATGACTCCCCAGCTGTCGAGGGCTGCCACATTGGACAAACCCAGCCGGCCGCAGCTGCCATCCTGGCTCAGGCTCCCTATGTGGTCACTGCCTAGCCCACAAGCCCTCTTGCTTCTCACTCCTCTTTGGTGTGGCTGTGAAAGCCATGCACTCCAGTGGCTTTGGATACCCCAAAACAGTGGGAGGGCTGGGGAAGGGGTGAGCGGGTTCTCTGGGGGTCCAATTCTTAACAAACACAACACAAATATATATCAATCCCTACCCCCTTAGGCCCCCACCTGCTCCCAGGATGAATTCATACCTGGGTCAAGGCCAGGTGGCCAACTAGGGGGTGAACAAGTCTGCACGGCTTCAGGCCAGGCCCCATTCTCAGGCCCCTCTCCTGGGGACCCCTGCTGGGGATGAGGGGCCGTGCTCATCTGGGGCACTCAGTTCTGCCCTCTTGGAGATAATCTGCAGTATGTGTCCCTGCTAGGCTTGGCCCTGGACATCCTGTGTCTGGGGAGGCCCCAGGGGACATAGGCATGGCACTGGGAGCCCTGGCCTAGAGGGTGAGGAGCCAGTGACAGGCAGCAGAGGGAAGAAGCAAGCCAGGGACTATAAAGAATTCAGAAATCACAGTGTTTTTATTAAAAAAAAAAAAAAAAAAGAATTGAGGCCTGAAGGCCGGTTCTTCTGGGAGTCTGGCTAAGAACAGGAGCCAGGGTGGCAGATGACAGCTGGGGTTCAGGAAACAAGAGAATATTTGAGAGGGGGGTGATGGGAGTACAGCAGTATCTGAGAAGAGGAGAGGCAGGGAGGAGGGACAAGTCTCTGCCACAGATTGGGGGAGAGTGGAGGATGATGTCGGGGTAGGGGGTATGATCCAGAGCTAAGGGCCCCACGTTTCTTAGTAAAGTGACAGGCAAGGTCTCCAGCAGGCAGGACAGGGAGGGGGAAAGGCATGCAGGTTGGAGGAGAGAAGGCAGGAACAGCTTATGTGGGAGTGACCTGAGGGTCCACTAGGGAGGAACAGAGGGACTACCTTGCTGTGGTGAGGGCCCAAACAATGCCAGACACTCCCCCTGCATGCTCTCTTGAGTCCTGAAAGTCCCTGCTCCTGCAACAGGGCCCAGGGGACTCCTCTCTCTTCCTGCACCCCCCTCTTCAGTCTACTTCCTTTTCAGGTCATGCCTTCTCCTGCCTCCATGCCTCTGCCCCTCTCAGGGCTCTAGGCAAGTCTCCCAGTCTGCCATTTGCAGGGAAGGCTGCATCAACACAGGGAGCTCTGAGGACTAATGGAATCCCCACCATTTCTATCCTTTGCCAATACTTCTATGTGTATCTGCTGTCTCTCACAACAGTATGTAAGCTCTCTGAGGGTGGAGATGCTCAGCCCAGAGTAAGCATTTCACAGGAAGTAACGAACCATGAAACAGCCTGGACAGGAAGCTGTGCTGTGGAGCCCCTGAACACTGGGCATCTTCCCTGTTTCTGCTGTAAATGCAAGTCAGGAAGAGGGAAGGGAGGAGGGTGAGACAGAGAGCTCAGTCCGCTTCTGGATGTCCTCAGGCAGGGTCTGAGTCCCCACCTTGGCCTGTTGGAGGAGAGCTCCTGGCCCTCCATATGCCAGAGGGGAAGAGGCAGCCTCAAGGGCACCAGGCACCAGACTGGGGGCTCTGAGCCACCTGCAGCCAGGTCTGTCAGAATCATTCTGGCTGAAGGGGCCCATTACCTTTTCCCCTACTTCCAAGGCCACCTCCCAGCAGCCTCTACTCTAGGCTGACCCCCATCTGCTGCCTGTCAGTGTACAGCCCCCACCCAGCCAGGATCTCAAAGCCCAGTCCTACCCAGGGAGATCAGGGCTGCAATCTGCTCTGTGGATGCACTTTCCAAGGAGGAATCCTGTTGGTCTTCCACAGAGAAGAAAAAGGGATTCCAACTAAGCACCACATTCAAATCCCATTCAACATGTACTAAGTGCCCACAAGGGGCAAGGAAAGAAAACCAGTCTGAGGGGCCTGAAGACCTGGGTTTGAGTCTGTGACCCATATGGGATGTGTGACCATGGACCAGTCATTTGACCTCTCAGTCTCAGATTGGAAGTTGCCGATAAGGCACCCGCCTGCACTGGCAATACTATACTAATGAGGTGGGGGCACAGGCAAGATTGTGCCCTGATTTAGAAGAGCAAAGAGCCAGGAGAAAGCAGGAGGAGGAGAGAGAGGCACCTCTTACCTACCCAGTGCTGGCCTGGCTGGGGTCCCAGGGATGCTAGGGCGGGGAGGGGTGCTTAGCTGAGCCTCGAAAGGACAGGAGTGGGAATGAGGAGTCTAGTCCGAGCACCAGGGATGGCCTGAGTGAAGGCTCACAGCCAGGCTGGGGCAGGCCAGGAGCCTCATAAGGGAGAAAATGAAGATTTATGCTTTAATTTGCTAAAATATTAAGCCGAGTGCTCAGGTTGGTGTGATAGGAACAAAAAACCCCTCGGCCCACAACAGATTTATTGTTTTAAATTAACCTTTGCGGGCAGTTTCAGGGAGTCCAGACAACTGAGACCTCCCCCTCCAGCTTCATAAGCAGAAAATGCCAGAGGGCATCTGGAGGATTTACATGGAATGTCAGGGCTAGAAGGGACCCAGGAGAGCAGCAGGGCCGGGCCTAGCCGCCCTGAGAGGAGGCTCTGATGGGGAGTTCTGTGTTCAAGGTCATACACAGAACCAGCAAACTGTGAGCAGGTAGGGCTGGGAAGGACACAGACCCAGAGCGCTAACTGAATCAGTGGTGCTCCCAGAGGCATTTGTGTGTGTGTGTGTGTGTGTGTGTGTGTGTGTGTGTGTGTGTGAGAGAGAGAGAGAGAGAGAGAGAGAGAGAGAGAGAGAGAGAGGAGATGTGTGGGGTGTGTGTGTTATAGGAGATGTGTGTGTGTGTCTGTGTGTATTATAGGAGATGTGTGTGTGTTATAGATGTGAGGTGTGTGTGTGTCTGTGTGTGTGTGACAGGAGATGTGTGGGGTGTGAGTGTGTGTGTGTGTGTGAGACAGGAGATGTGTGGGGTGTGCACGTGTGTGTTATAGGAGATGTGTGGGGTGTGAGTGTGTGTGTATGTGTGTGTGTGACAGGAGATGTGTGGGGTGTGCATGTATGTATATGTGTGTGTGTGTGTGTGTGTAACCTTTAGCATGTGCCTAATACATGCTTGTGGACTGACTGACTGGATGGGGTAATCAGTCTGCCCATAGAATAGGACAAAGGGAACTAGCCACTCACTCTAGTCTTCCTTAGCACAAGCCCCTAATCTTGGAGCCCACCCAACACCCATAAGGAGCCAAAAGTAGGGAAGCAGAGAATGCCCTAGAGGAGGACCAGAAAAGCAGCTAGAGCTGGGAGGGGCCTGAGATCAAGGGATGTCAGGGCTGGGAAGGGCCTCAGAACTGGGGATGTCAGAGCTGGGAGGGACCTTGGTGATAATCTGCTTTAGTACCCCTCACTTTGGGGTGCAGGAAAGGGAGTGGTGAAGCTGAAGGCTACATTCTCTGAGATGCCCCATGGTCTCCCCCTCTTCTGCCACGTTCTTTTCCCTGGTTACTTGTAGGCCCCCATAGCAGGTGCGCTTGGCCCTGAAACTAGCAGCCCCTCCATACCATCCCTGTCCCCCAGGATCCCCAAATCAGGGGATGAAGGCATGGCGGCAGCCCAGTGTGATCTCATCCCCAACGTCCCGCTGTCCACACAAGGGAACACTCCCTAGTTGAGCATCAGCCTTCCCTTCCCACCAGGACAAGGGGGTCTCTCCAGGGAGGAAGGTCCCACATGCTCTGAGATGCCCTTAGAGCCCCCTTTAGTCCTGGAAGGGCTGCACTGGGGGTTGACCCTCAAGATCTAGAGGACTCAGAGCTAGGTGGGCCAAGAGACCTGCAGCTGGGAAGGGCCTGAGGGTCCAGGGAGCCTGACCCTCTCCCTTTACAGTTAAGGAATCTTAGGCCCTGAAAGACTGTCTAGCCCAGGGTCACACAGACCCAGTCTGGGGTGGGATTCGAACCACAGGCTAATGCCATCCACCAGCCTCTGTCTCTCCAGCAACAGGATTATAGTCAGACACTCCCACAACCAACTTCCAAGATTGAGACTTAAAGAAAGATGGATGCAGGGAAATCCTAAGGACCAAGTATGGCCCCAAGGAAGAGATACGAGAGAACCCCTCCTCACCAATTCTTTGCAGAGGTGGGGGGCCACGTGTGTGGAATACTGCATACAACAACCAACTTTGGGCCCACGTCAGCTGGCCTTTTTTTCTCTCCTCTTTAAGAAATCCTTTTTGATGAGGGGTGGCTCTCTGGGAAGGGCTCAGGGGAGGCATATGGTGGGAAATGGAGGTGTTGTAAAAAAATGATGTAAATAAAAATACATGATTATTTTTCAAAAGGATAGAAAATGAAGGTGCCAAAGAGACCTCCGGAGGCCAAAGATGAGTGAACAGGGAGGAGAAAAGGCATCTTCCTCTAGGAGCTGGCCAAAAGAAGAGCTGGGGGCTGGGATCTCTGTGTCCAAATGTCTGAGGGTCTGTCCTGCAGGAGCTGGTTTACCACAACTCTGCTTGACCCCAGGGGGCCCAAAGAGGGACAACGGGTGGGAGCTACTAGGACCTAGACTCTGGCTCCACGTAAGGAACAACTTAGTGGAGCTGCCTAACAGTGGGCCTCAGTTTCCCAATCTGTGAAGGGGGAAGGAAAGAGGGTGAATGAGTGAAAATGAATGTAAAAGTATTATTTACTACTACAAAGTACTTTTAACTGTACTAAGTGCTGGGGATACAAAAAAATTTAAAAGGCCAAGATGGTTTTTACCCTCAAGGACCTTCTATTCTGAAAGGGGGACAGGTCAGTCTGGAAAGTTCCAGAGTGGGTGGACAGAGCCCAGAAGATAAAATGACAGCCCCCGTGTGGGGCCGAGGGGCCGAGGCTTACTGGAAAGAGAAAGCTTCCTGGAGGCTTAAGTGTTGCCAAGTTCTGAAGGGCCGTCCTGGGTAGTGGGATCAGCCCCATCTGCTTGGCTGCTGAGGCCAGCAGCAGGAGCGCCAAGCTGACCACAGACAAGAGGCGGCCAGTGGGACAGGATGCTCAGGCCACATGGACACACCTGCTCAGGGGCCTTAAGAAGGGAAGAAAGGTCTTTCAAGCCACAGATGCTGGGAGGGAGGACGGCTGAGGTCTCGGCTGGATCATGTGCTCACCGAGGTCCCTTCAGATTCAACGGACGTGCCCAGCTCCTTGCATGGGGCTGGGTCCTCGGGACACTTCCTTTCAAAGAGGAAAGATCCCCAGATACAATCAGCTGGCCGAAGCAGGAGAAAGCCTCCGCATTTCCGGGCCTTCCTGCTGTTGGAGCAGCCGCTGGCCTGGACGCCAGGCCCCTTTCCTGGACAGCGCTGAAGTCAGTGTTATTTATACACTGGGACTGAGGAGGAACCGGGGCCACCGCACGCCAGGGTCCAGGAGCTACTCCAGGTGCATGACCTCCCTGGCCCCAGAAAGCTCCGTTCACAAAGTCTCCACGCCTTTGCTGCTATCGGGCCCTGCTCCTAGAATTCCCTGAGAATCCTCAGTTCTCTGGATCCCTCCCTAGCCCAACTCAAATGCTGCCTCATCCAGGCAGCCTCTCCTGACGGCCCCACCTCCTTTCTGCCCTCAGACTTCACATGGCACATTTTCTGCCCACTGCTGACAGAAGAGTGGGCACTCAGGAGGAAGGCAGCTGGAGCTTGAAATCGGAGTTCAAATCCTGCCTCACACACTTCCCAGCTATGCTTAAATACTATGTGCCCCAGTTTCCCTGTCTGTTAAATGGGAGTAATAGCGGCCCCTATTTCCCAGAAGCCCCAATGGCATGATATATGAAAAGCTTTTTGCAAACCTTAGAAAGCTACAGAAAATCTAGGAAAGTCACAGCCCAGACTTTGAGCTGAAAGGGACCCAAAGAAACCATCTGGTCCAAACCTTGCATTTCACAGAGGAAGACATTGAGGCCCAGAGAGGTTATGTGATCTGTCCAGAACCACAGCCCGTACAAGTCAAGAGAGATGAGGGGGAGGAAGAGGAAAGAGACACAGAGACAGAGACAGAAAGAGACAGAGAGGAGACACAGAGACTACACTGGTGTTGTGTGTGCTTGAGAGACAGAACACACACACACACATTCCCAGACTGCTGCCTCCCACTTGATAACCAGTAGCTCCTGAAAAACCACAGCTGTCCAAACTCAGTCACAGAGACACAGCTGGATTTGATCATGGCTACTGGGCTGGGCAGGAGACAGCCCTAGCCTGGAAGACAGGAGCCCTGGGTTCCAGTCTCCTGGAAGTGATTGGCTTTCTGGCCTTGGGCAGATCTTTCCCCTCTGGGGCCCTCAGTCTCTTCATCAATGATAGCTGGGTTTCCCTGCTCCTGGAGCTTTGGGGAGGCAGAACCCCAGCAGGTTCTGGACCACAGGGGAGGCTGGCCCTAGGCCAGCTGTCAGAAATGCCGGCGCCAGAGTGGGACAGGCACAGAGCTGTGAGGGGCCTCAGAGGCCAGTTCATGATCACAGCTGGCTAGCATCTCTGGAGCCCTTTAAGGTTTGCCAAGGGCCACCCAATGACCAACCAAGAATTCTGTCTGCAGCCCAGCCGAGAGGTGGGCAGGCAGCCTCTGGTAAAGACCTCCAGTGACAGGGAGCTCATCATTTCCCAAGGCAGCACCCTCCACTCTGGGATAGCTCTCATGCTTAGACATCCAGCCCAAATCTGGCTCTCTTCAACTTTCTCCCTTGGCTCCTGGTTGTGCCCTCTGGGACCATATCAAATAAGGACAAACCTTCAAATTCTTGAAGGCCACTAGGTGAAACCACAGTGCACAGAGCCTGGAGTCAAGAAGACTCATCTTCCTGAGTTCAAATCTGGCCTCAGACACTTACTAGCTGTGTGACCCTGGGCAAGTCACTTTACCTTGTTTGCCTCAGTTTCCTCATCTGTCAAATGATCTGGAGAAGGAAATGGCAAACCACTCCAGTGTCTTTGCCAAGAAAACCCCAAATGGGGTCACAGAGAGTCAGACACAGTTGAAAAGACTGACCAACAACAAAATGTCCCTACTGGGCCTCCTCTTTGGCAGCCCAAACATTAATCACAATTCCTGCATGCTGTAGCCTAGAGTCCACTCAGTATTTATTTGGATGTCCTTTCCCCCCTTTCAAAGGTAGGCCTCTTGAGGGCAGGACTAGATCTTGTTTTTTCTTTGTATTCCCACCATAGTGCCTGGTACACAGCTTACTGTGTAAGCTGAGTACTTCTTGATCGGTTCATGATGTGGCATCTTCTGGGTTACAAAGAACCTCATAAACAGAAAATCCATCCAAAGCTCTAACTAGGGTGGGATCAATGGGACATTGTACCAGGGTGCCAAAATTCAGAGACTTTTGATAGCACTATCCTCGAGCAGTAGGGACACAACTAAGCTTGGTACTTAGTTATCAAGAACAATTCACCAAAATAGAAAGCTCTCAAATGAAACGCCTTCCTCCTTCTTCCACAAGTGGTGACTGATGTGGGTGGCCCTCTCCAACTAAGCCATACCTCCTCCCTGCCCCGCCATGTGCAATCTTTCTGAAAGGGCCCCTGGTGTCTTACATTCTCAGTTTCCTTCCCGGGGGGGGGGGGTGGGGGGGTGGGGGGGGGGGGTGGAATCTCATGCTCTTTCCCCCTTGCCACCCTCCCAAATAATTTGCTTGAATATATAATTTCAGACACTCTTTGTGTGGCTTGTCATAGGTACAAAAATTATAAAGAATGACTCATCTCAGGCCACGAAAGTGATTTGCCTGGAGGCCCCCAGGAACACTGGGTCTGTTGATGTCAAGGCTCTGGCCAGACCACTGGAGGCAACCCCTTACCTTGCATCCAGGGAGAAAGGACAAACCTTCTGTGGCTCTGGCAGCTGACCCTGGGACTCGGGTAGTGGGAATGGAGCGGCAAGGTCAGCGAGGGAAGTAGGATGAAGGTGGGTCCTCCCCTCCCCGGCCCATCATCACTCTTCTAGAGTGTTCTGTCTGGATCTCTCTTGGACTCCCAACTGACCGTGGCTTATACTGGTCAGCACTTATGTCATAGCCGGGCCTCCAGGCTGTGAGGGCCCTCAGGGCTAAAGGTATCCAAATGGATCTTTGTAGTCCTAATACCTAGCATCCTGTCTGACACACTGTAGGTCCTCAATAGACGTTGGTTGAAATCAGATCTATTCAGTTGGCATTTCTGGCGCACCTACTATGTGCCAGACACTGAACTAAGGCATCGTATAAAGAGAAAAACCAATGTATATTTTCCAAGAGTCTGCAAATGAATGAGTCACAAGGAGCCCAGACTTGAAGGCAGAGTTCTTACTAATTATGTCAAGAGTTCTTACTAATTATGTTCTTACTAATTGGTCAAGACTTTTCCCTCCTTTAATGTCAGGCACACAGTAGGAGCTTCACAAGGCCTTGCTGACTTGGTTTCCTCCTCTATAAAATGAGTGT
The DNA here is from genome assembly GCA_011680675.1 of Gymnobelideus leadbeateri. NCBI lineage: Eukaryota > Metazoa > Chordata > Mammalia > Diprotodontia > Petauridae > Gymnobelideus > Gymnobelideus leadbeateri. The sequence continues at coordinate 174,230 of WOXC01011743.1, read as the reverse complement.
GTTAGACCAGATGAGCCCAAAGGTCCCTCCCAGTTCTAAGCCCATTTTAAAGATGGGATAATTGAGACCAACAGGGCTTAGGGACTTGCCCAGAGGTTCTCAAACTCAAAGTCTTCAGGCTCTTCCCAGACAAACTACGTTGGGATTGGAAGACAGATGCCAGAGGTCAGGGACAGCCCAGGATGGAGGCTCCAGAGCTCCAGGGTCAGTGGCCAACATTCCTTCAGGATTCAGCCATTCTCCTGCTTGAGTCTCTGAAGAGAAGCCAGCCCATTCCTCTTCTGCCCGCCCTCTGGCCCACTTCCCCTCTCTGCTGGCCCTCCAGCCTGGGCTTCCTGCACAAAACAATCAACACTAATTATCCAGGATTCCACATCCAGATGACACCCCCAGGGGTAAGTTCAGCTTCCCCCCAGCAGACTAAACACGCTAATCAATGCCCCACCCATGGGAAGGGAAACACTGAGAGGGGGTGGTCAGGGAATAGGGGCTGAATCTCAGCCCTACAATAATGCAGCTGCTGTGTGACCCTGAGGAAGTCACTGCCCTTCTGAGGCCCTCAGCTCCTAGAGTCAGAGACATAATCTTTAAGGTGGCCCCAGCTCTTCCATCCCCTGTTCTCAGTCCCATCCCAGTCATGACATCCCCTGTTCTCAGGCCTCTCCCAGCTCTGCCATCCTCTGTCCTCAGGACCCTCTCAACTCTGACATCCCCTGTTCTGAGGCCCCTCCCAGCTCTGCCATCCCCTGTTCTAATCTTCAGCTGTATTCCCATGAGTTTCACACTGTGTCCCCAGACCCAACCTCTCCTGAGTCCTGTCCCACATCACCAGCTGTCTCCAGGGCATTTCAGAATCTAGATGGTGCCCAGAAGCTTGACACAATGGTGGGGGCACTGTCACTGAATCAGAGGAACCTGGATTCAGGTGCTTCCTCAGATCCTCTGGCTGGGGTTGGCTCTGTGGCCTCTCAAGCACCTCCTGGCTCCAAATCTATAATCACAGGGTCTCAGACTCCTCAGATCCCAAACTGAACTCAGCAGCTTTATCTGCCTGCCCAGCCCCCGTTCCTGGTTTCTCTCCAAAGCATTCTACCCTCCCCATCACTCAGCCTAGGGGCTGTTTCCCCCCTTCATACCTCTTAATCACTCCTGTCCAGTCTTTTTTCCTGTGTCCAACAGTCTGTGACCCCTTTTGGGGTTTTCTTGGCAGAGATCCTGGACTGGTTTGCCATTTCCTTCTCCAATTCATTTTACAGATGAGAAAACTGAGGCAAACAGGGTGATGTGACCTGCCCAGGGTCACCCAGCTAGTAAGTGTCTGAGGCTGGATTTGAACTCAGGTCTTCCTGACTCCAGGCCCGGCCCTCTGTCATGTGCACCATCTTTTCTGGGGCCCTGCTCACTGGGCCTTCCTGAGCTTCTGCACACAGTAGGTTTACCCCCCCCATCTCCTAGGCCTTCACTGGGCAGTCCCTCATGGCTGAGACACATGCCCTCCATCCATCTGCACCTCAGAGCCCCAATTTTCCCTCAAAGCTCTGATGGAGCCCCCTTCTCCACAAGCCTTTCCTGCCCTGCCCCCATTAAGTAGTACTTTTTGTGCCCATACAGCCACTTTCTCGCCCAATAGTGGCAGTTCCTAGAGGGCAGCAGGGCTCATTTTTGTCTTTCCAAACCCAACTAGTACACAGTAGGTTCCTCCATGTATCTCGAGCCACAAAGGTCCCTCAGAGCTCTGCTTTTAGGAGGCACCAACATTGCACAGGAGATGGAAAGCAAATGAATTGAACTGGATTGAGTTGAGCTGATGGTCCTAGGGACCCTTCCTATGGCTTAGTAGGTCTCCCAGGGGGGCTTCAGAGCCAGCCTTCCTGACTGTGTGCAGCCAGCGCCCACCCAGCAGCCTCCAGATGTGAGCTGTGACCAGCAGCAGCCCTAAGGGAGGACGGGTGGTGGGGCCAGGCCACCACCGAGCCCGCCTAGTCATCCCCTAAGGCCTCAGCTGGGTGATGTTGGAGGCCCCCCTCTAGCCCCAGAGTCCTGTCTCTGTGAGGGGCCCAGGGGAAAGCCAGAAACTGTGCCAACCAAGCTCCCGCCCTCCCCAGGGCCTTGGGGTGGTGGAGGCGGGGCCATTCTCAGTCTCTTTCTGGACATTAAGTTCCAAGTCTGAGAGCAGGAGCTCATGACAGCCTGTGTTGTTAATGCCACAGCCTGGGAGGCTCTGGGCCTGAAGCCCCCAGAGCGTAGCTAATGCCCACAGAGTCCCTTTGATCCCAGGAAAGAAGTATGTGGGGAGCCAGCCAACAGGGCCTCCATCCTGCCTTGTGTGCCCAGTGTAATCTGGGCAAGTTGGGGGATGTTCCTACACCCAGGGCCCCTGCTGCTGCCCACAAGGACCTGGCTCTGGGTGCCTTTCAAAGGGGTGGTGTGGGGGGAGTGACTGAAAACAGGCCCAGAGTGGGGCAACTCTGGCCCTCTGCCCCTCCCCTGCCATGGGCCACCTGGCCCACGCAGCCTGGGAAAGCTGGCTCTGCCCTGTGGGGGAGCTGGGCTTTGCCCCACTCCCAGCTGCAGGCCCTGAGGCCTGGAAGTTATGAGAAATGGGAGGGGGGTGATGCCAGCACAGATGGTCCTTAGGTCCATGCTGGGAGGGCACACAGTCACATTCCAGGGGCCCCTAGCAGGAGGACACCAAGAGACACCAGCTCCTGGTCCCAGGGCTGGCAGGCCTTCAGGTCCCACAAAATCTGGGGGCCTGAGTTTATTTCCACCATGGTCAAAAACTATTCCCTTCCTAATACAGAAAGCACCAGCCTTAAATGGGTGGGGGGATCTGAACATGTCACCCCCCTGCTCAAGAAATCTCTTAGCACTTACTACTGCCTACAGGATAGAAAAGAGGCTCCTCTGTCTTGCCTTCAGGGCTCCTCCCAGTCTGGGCCCAGGCAACCTTTCCACCCTCTGTCTACACTGCATCCAAACTGGCCGACTGGCTACTGTCCACGCCCGGCATTCCACCTCCTGCCATCAGAGGCACAAGTCATCCTGGAGGACATGAAACCTACTCCTTGCTCACCCACACCCCTTGGAATCATTAGCTTTCTTTGGAGTGACTCCAGGAAGCTCTCCCTGATTCTCCCACTTAGGGCCCTCTCCCCACTTCAAATGATCCTGTCTACACATTAGTGGGGGCTAGAGTAGGGAGGGGGGCAGGCATAAGCCCTGTCCCCAGATACGGGAAGGGCTGTCCCATCCAGCTCTGTTTGGGCACTGGGGGCAGAACCAGGAAGGAGGACCAGCTTGGTGGGGGAGGGGGAGGGGAGTTTCAAAGGCATCACTTTAGGCTGGATGAGGAAGGAACTTTCTAAAGCTGAGAGCTGTCCCAAAGTCAGGTGGGAGGGAGGAGCCTGCCCCTCCATGGAGGAAGCCAGATACCACTTCCAGTCATGCCCTGCTGGGTCACTGATTCTGTGACTTATCCAAGGTCTCACAGCTAGTACTAGCAGAGCTAGAACCCCACCCAGGCCCCCTGGCTCCATAACCAGGGGCTTTTCCCAGCAGGCAATAATGTTTCCGCCATCTTATCCCCTATCAGCCCATCTGCTCCCGCCATGGTGTGTGAGGGTAGTGTTGGGGGGATGAGGTGACTCCTCCCCCAAACCTCAGGACTTCCTCTGCCAAGGCTCCTAGCAGATCCTGAGGGGACTGCCTCCTCAGCCAAGGCTCTGGAGTAACTCCCAACCCCCCAGTGGAGCCCCAGGAAAAGCTACAGTCATCATGTACTGCCTGACCCGAGATATCCCATTCTCCTCCCACCCAAGGGTTTCTGTATTCAGGAGTCATATCTCTGCTGAGCTGTCTCCCAGGGGGTCTGAGCTCGAAATGGGAGCCGAGCTCCACCCAGACGGCTCTGCAGGAGCAAGGTAAGCCTGCTGCCGAGCCCACGAGTATGGCTGCCGTGGTGCCAGCAGCATGGGGGAGGCCAGCAGGACCGAGAGACGTGGGAGCAGATGCTGCCTCTGGGCCCAGCCAGGCAACTTACATAGCACCAGGCAGTCAGAGGGGCTGCTGCCCCCTCTCTCCCTCACAGGGCTCACAAACAGCCACAGGGATGCAAGGAAGATCCCTGGGCAATGCACGTCCTTCCCAGGGAAAGGCACGGTCCACAAAGGAGGTCTGGACCCAGGGCCTGGTAGGAGGTCCGGTATCTCTACTTAGGAGCTGGATGAGCCCCAGGCAATTCCCTTCCCCTCTGAGCAGAGAGACAGAAAGAGAGAGACAGAGAGACAGAGACACAGAGACAGAGAGAGACAGAGAAAGACAGAGAGACAAAGACAGAGAGAGAGAGACAGAGATGGGGGGAGAGAGAGAGAGGAGAGACAGAGACAAATAAAGACAGAGAGAGATAGAGAGAGACAGAGACGGAGAGGGAGAGGGAGAGAGAGAGAGAGAGAAGGATAGAGAGAAATGAGGGAGGCAGAGAGAGGAGAAAGAGACAGAGAACAGCGAGACAGAGAGAGAGAGGGGAGAGACACAGAGAGGGAGGAAGGGAGAAAGGGAAACAGAGGGAGAGACAGAGAGAGGCACATTTATTAAGAATTTACTTATAAAAAGGAAAAAGACCTCTCTCTCTCTCTCTCTCTCTCTCTCTCTCTCTCTCTCTCTCTCTCTCTCTCTCTATATATATATATATATATATATAATATTTATAGCAGCTCTCTTCATGGTGGCAAAGAATAGGAGACCAAAGGGATGTCCATCAATTGGGGAATGGCTGAACAAGCTGGGGTAGATGAATGTAATGGAATACTATTATGTGATAAGAAATGGTGGGCAGGGAGAGTTCGAAAAAACCTGGAAAGACTTATATGAATTGATACAAAGTGAAATGAGCAGAACCAGGAGAACATTGTACACAGTAATAGCATTTTAGCTTCTCTGATTAATACAAGGATCCAGGACAATTCCAAAGGACTCATAATGAAAAATGCTCTCTGCTTCCAGAGGAAGAACTGATGGAGTCTGAATACAGATCAGAGCAGACTATTTTCACTTGCCTTTTTTTCATGTTTTTTTTTTCTCTTTGGTCTGTTTTCTTTCATAACATGACTAATATTGGAAATATGTTTTGCATGATTGCATGATTGCACATGTATAACCTATAGAGAGGAAGGGAGAAAATTCAGCACTCAAATTAAAAAAAAAAACGAATGTGAAAATTGCCTTTACATGTAATTGGGAAGAAATAAAATATCGTTTAAATTAAAAAAAAAAGACTTTACTTATTAGCACCTCTCAAAGTACTATGATCCAAATCCCAGCAGACAAAGCGATGCCTGCCCTCAAGGAGTTTACATTTTAATGGGGAAAGACAAGACACAAATGGGAGCTATAGATGGCAGAGAGATGCCTGTGTCCTGGCAAGGGTAGAGTCCAAAAGGTGGCTAAGTTTGGAGAGTAAATGAGTCTGGGAGTGAAAGGCACACAGCCAGGGCCTCATGGAATGCTGGCTCACACTAGGCTCTCAGCAAAGAGAAGAAGGCCACAGGGTGGAGGTGTCTCCAGGGTGAGAAGGCTGCTGACCAGAAGGTGGGGAAGTCTGGGGAGTGAGGAGTCGAGCTGGGAGACAGAGTCAAACCCAACGACCTCCAAGGTCACTTTCAGCTCTCAATCCATGATCCAAATTCTTGTTTGACCTATCCTCCAGAGCTACCTTAAGAATCAAATGACACAACATATGTAAATCACTTCATAAATTTGTGAGGTAGGGGGAGACCTGTGATTCCAGTGGTACAGAAACCCTTCAATATGGAAAATTCTCTCCACTGATACAACATCTTGTTGTTGTCAAATGAGAGCTGAATCTGGAATCAAAGATTCTAGTAGCAAGTCACTAAATCACTGTCTGCCTGTTTCCCCAGTGGTAAAACGGACATACTTTTTCTGCATTATTGGATACTAAGCTTCCTGAAAGCAGGGATATGTGTCATTTTTTCATCTTCAGGGCCCTCCCTACCCCCAGTCACAACTACAGAGTCTTGCTTTAAAGTAGGCACTTTAAAAACACTTAATTGTTTCAAAACATAAGGGAGACCAACTGAGGCATTAAGGATTGGATATTAATCTACTAAACTGACATCAAATCATTAATGATCACTCTTTTTGTATAGGCATGCAACCTGTTTCAAATAGATTTAACTATATGATTTTTCCCAAAAATTATTTATTTATATTTACATGCATTTCTAATCTATCCCTTCTGACACTCCCCAAGACCCAGTAGAACAACTGAAAATTAAAAAACAAAACCCTCATTATAAGCATGCATAGCACATCAAAACAAATTCCCACACGGGCCATGCCCGAAAATCTCTGCATTTTAATTGACTACTTGAGTTTTTAGCCTATAGCTCCCCATTTTCCTCAAAATGTTGAGACTTCAAATGTCTTCTTAATATCTTCAGTGCTTCTTAAATTGGGGGAGGGGTCATGATCCACAGCTTAAGAAATGTTGAAGGGGTCGTAAGTAGAAAAAGTTTAAGAAGCTCTGAAATTCTAGATAACCTCAAGAGAATTCCCTGACCCACCAATTTAGCCATCCCATCCAAAGAAATGAAAGCTAGGTGAGTCTCCATGAAGTCAGGCTAGCTCTTTGTGAGGCTGCTACTTCTTTCTCCAAAAGTCCACTAACCATCCCTTTAATTAATATGGGCTAGAATTCTGCCAGAGTTCAAAAGTGAGCTCTGTGGGACTGCAGCCCCTCCGGCCTCTTCCCTTTTTTTGCAAATTTGGAGCCCATCTATCCTTCTCTGTAGCGGGAGTACCCCTTCCATTCTCCCTGGTCTTTCATGAACCATGTGGCTCAGCAATCACTTCTTTTAGTTCTCTCAGGACCTAGCACGACTGTCACTCATCTTGTCTTGGTGACATGAATTCATCAGAAGCAGTCAGAAGCTCCCCTTCTATCTCCGTATTCATCAACTCTCCATTAGCCATTTTCTGTCTCTACTTTTCAGTTCCAAGATCATTTTCTTGGCAGAGAAAATAGGAGCAGAAAAGAGTCTAGCTACTCAGGGTTTTTCCATTTTCGATTATCTCATCCTATTCTCCCTAAACAACTGCCCTATTTCTTTGAGCCTTCTCTTTTTGCCCAAGAGAGCTAAAAAGGAAGGAAGGAAGGAAGGAAGGAAGGAAGGAAGGAAGGAAGGAAGGAAGGAAGGAAGGAAGGAAGGAAAGAAAGAAGAAAGGAGGGAGGGAGTGGGGGAGGAAGGAAAGAAAGAAGGAAGGAAAGAAGGAAAGAAAGACGGAAAGAGGGAAGCAAGGAAAGAAGGAAGGAGGGAGGGAGTGAGGGGGAAGGAAGGAAGGAAGGAAGGAAGGAAGGAAGGAAAAAAGAAAAAAAGGAGGGGGGTGTGTCCTTTTATTCATATCTGAAATGTTCTCTCCAACCTCAGCTCATTCATTTTTGAGCACTTTCCCACTCAACACAATCCTCACAGAACCAGGCCACAGAATTATTTTCTGTTGTCAGCCCTCATTTCCATCTTTTGTGATGCCTCTTAAAAAAAAAAAAGTTAGTTGGTGAGTCCCTTATGTGGCAACAACCAACTTTACTATTTCCTTCCAATCAGAACTGTTTCTTTGTGTCTTCAGAATTTCATTTTTGAGTTCTTCTCATCCCTCTTGGGCTGCCATTCTCTGTAGAATTCTAGGTCATAGGCTGCTAATCCTCTTTCCTCTGGATCCTTCAAAATCTGCTCTCCCCAAATTCAGGGGACTATTCTTAGCTTTACTCTTCTTCTTTACCACCTGAGTGGCCACTTCCCTGCCCTCCCCTCTTTCCAGGTTCCCATCATGACATCTTAGCACCAGGTCTCTGGTTAGTGAGAATCAGATCCAGAAAAGAATTCTCCCTATTAGTTTCTCTACTTTTTAAAGAATCAAGTGGTCATTAAGGCAAGTCAGGAAGTTATTAGCTGTTTTGCTTTTGATATAGAGACAGTTCCAGAAGATATCTGGACCTTTGAAGTTCCCCATCACCACCATATCATACTAGGCATGTGATCTATCCTCATCTGTTGCCTCCTTCTGTCCAGGTGGTCTGTAGTACATTCTGATGGCAAGCTTTCATAAGTCCTGTATTTTACAGTCTCAGGCATACCCACAATCAGCCACAACCATTTCTACTGTTCCAGGTGCCCTGACATCTGCATGAGTATTTTCTCCTCCAGGTGAAGTGTGTGAAACCATAACACCGTGCCAATAAGATGTCAAGAGGAGCTGGCACTTGTACCCAGATTACTGTCATGCCAGCCCACATTTATTTTCCAATCCCTGGGCTGTGTGGGCTGGGAATGGGTAGGAGCTTTCACAAGCTGTCAGAATCTGTACCACACTTTCCCCTTCATCACTACCAAAGACCCTTACAGTGCCATGCTCACACAACAATTCTACTGGCCAGTTCTCTCTTCCCTGTCTCACGTAACATATTTCAGCCCTTCACATCATCTCTCTTGTAACTCCTGGCTGATTTTCAGACCATTCTAGAGGCTGGTGCTCTATCCACCACTCCTGAATAACCAGAGGTCAAAGGATGGCCTTTCCTCTGCTCTCTAACCCCAGTGAGCAACCTCCATCAGAAACAGCTGGATAAGCATCTTCTTCCATAGCTGGGAAGGTGCTGCACTAGAACCCTGTCCACATCACCCTCACAGCATCTCCAGTGTCTGCCCCACTTCTCTCCCATGTCGGAGCCTTAACATCTCTCATCTGGACTAGCTTAACTAGCCTCCCTCCATTCTTGTCTCTCCCCTCCTCAATAATCTTCCTACACCACAAGGTTGACCATGGTACTCAAGAGGCTTCAGAGGCTCCTTGGAATCAAATACAAGGCATCAGTGTGGAATGGAGGGCCTCCACAGTCTAGCTCCAGCCCATTTCCTTAACTGCGGCACTCTCCTACTCTGTAAATGTCAGTGGCTCCCTACTTCCTCTGGGACATAATTTAAATTCTTCCATTTAGTTTTAAGGTCCTTCACAACTAGACCCCAATGGATCTTTCCAGACTCACCAGGCATTTACTCCTCTGTACACTGTAATTTGACCAAACTAGAACTTAGCACAGGGCCCAACACAGAAAACGTGTTTATTGACCAAGTCGCTATTCCTGACACAGGACATTTAATCTCCCATCTCTGGGCCTTTGCACTGGCCTTCCTCCATGCACTCCCTCCTCCCCTCCATGTTCTACATTATTCTGATACTCAAGTGTCCTCTTCCCAATGCCTCTGTATCTAGTTTTCTTTATTCTTTATTTTTATTCTATATACACTTACATGTGTCCTTGTCTCCCCTATTAGAATGTAAGCCCCTGGAGGGCAAGGTCTCCTCCCCTTTTAGTCTAATGTAGGGAGACGGTCACAAATGGAGGTGGTAAAGAGGGTGGGAGTGGAGCAGGACACCAGGGGGATCTTGTTCCAGGGAGCTCAAGCCAGTGGGAGCAGAGACGCCTTCTGTAATGGAAGGCACAGCCCCCTTCCCCCCAGCACCCAGCCTGGCACCTGGGGATTCATAATTCTGGTCCATTTGCTGTGGATTTGCCTCTATTTCCTCTCCCTTCCCTCAGTGCATTCTCTATTCTGGTCAAACTGGCCTGGGAGCTTGGATTCATTCTCCCCCAAGCTCAGCATTTTAAAGCTGCCCTCATGCCTGGAATTCACTCCCCCCTCACAATCTCATCTTCCTTCAGAGCCACCTCCCCCAGAAGCCTTCCCTGATTCCTCCAGCTCTGCATCCTCCCTCCCTCAGTTTTCTTTGTCTCTGCTTATATTTGTGTTTTATATCCCCCCCCCCCCAATATAAACTTGCTTCTGTATCCTTGGCATCTAGCACTATAGCTTGCATACAGCAGGCACTTAATAAGTGCATGCTGGAATGGCATTCTTTAAGTCAATGATTCTAAGATTCCCTCAGGTCCAGCAGGGCAGAAGGACCAGGCAGGACTTAACTGAACTTCTCAAGGCCCCAGAGAAGTCTCTTAAGATAATGAACTCCCCATAGAACATTTGGCCAGAAGAAACCTGTCAGGCTTGGGCTCTCTCTGGTCCTGAGCCCAGAAGAGAAGCAGGAAGAAGAGAAAGCCCGGCAAACTCCCCACCCCCAAGGGCAGCTGGCCCTGAGAACCGAGAGCTGGCTGGCTTTTTGAGCACAGCCCCCACCTGCCCCATGCACAATGTCAGCAATTGTGGGCAGCTGGGAGGGAGGAACTTTCTCACACACGAGGCAGGCCCTGAGGTCACAGAGGGAAAGGGTCAGGGCTCAGGAAAGCCACACAAAGCCCAGTCCCACAGCCCACTCTGTTCCCAGTTCTTTGCTGCCCCAGGGATGTTCACGAGCATCACGTCCCTCAGCACTACCAAGGGGGACTTTGCTAGGACCCGCGGCACTGGCGTCAGAGCTCTGGGGTCCCACACCCAGAATGGGGGGTACCATCTGGGTTTCTTCCCTCCCTCCCTAATCTCAGCACCACACTGCAAACTCATACTGCCACCTCTCCCCTCTGATTGAAGGGCTGGAGGGTGGCGCACCAAACTCCTCCCAATGCCTTCCTTTACAGAAGGCGGCTCTGTTCCCACAGGCTTCGGCTCCTAAGAACAAGATACCCCCTGGTGTCGAGCTCTATCTCCACCCTCCCCACTTCCTCCATTTGTGGCTATCTCCCTCCATTAGACTGTAAGCTCCTGGGGGGCAAAGGCTTTCTTTTTATTAATTGTATTCCCAGCTCTTAGTACAGGGCCTGGTACACTGTAGGTACTTAACAATGTGGACTGGGTTGAACTGGACGGGCCCCCTCTGCTGGATTCTGTCAGCTACCAGACCGAGTCAGTTTTACCCTCACAAGGCCTGGGATGTGCCCCCTCCTCTCTCTTCCCCATACCACTCCCCTAATGATAATGATCTGGCATTGACTCCCTCCCCCCCACCACACACACACTTCCACTGTATTCTGCCCCTCTCAGATAAGACCACACTTGGCTTGCAAGCTGATGTAGTCCAGTGGTCCAAAGGTGGGGTCTTTTATTGCTACTTTTTCAGCTCCATGAAGGCAGTTACCCCTCAATTTTTTAAATTAAAATTTTATTGATCTCTTTTGTTTTTATTTCACCTACATTTCCCCATGTTTCCCTTCTCCCTCCCCTCCCAAAGAACCATTCCTTGGAACAAAGAGAAAGAAAAAAAGGCTATCCAAAAAGCCACATCCAGTGCTTCAGTACTAGTCCCCCACCTCTGCTATGATGCTGGGAGAGGACTACATAGTTCCGTCTCCTCGCTGGGCCAAACTTGTCCATTGTAGCTTGAATTTCAGCTGTTTTGTTATTGTTGCACTTTTCATGTATGTACATTGTTGGTGTTACTGCATCTATTGTTATTGTATCTATCTCTACTAAGTATCAGTTACTAAGTAACTGAAGCACCTTCTCATATTTAAACTTCCTAACATCCCCAATGCCCTCCACCATGCACCACACAAAGGAGAGCCTTTCAAAGGCTAGGAGACAGCAGAGGCAGTATTTGGTTCCAGCTCTCTGAGCCTCAGTTTCCTCATCTGTAAGATGGGGGAATGATCATCAGGTTACAGACTGAGAACTGCAAAGAACCTCAGGGGGCCAGCAAGTCCAAACCCCTCACTTTATAGATGGGGAAACGGAGGCACGGTGAGGTTAAATGCCTTGCCCAAGCCCACAGTCATCTTACAAGTTGCTTCAAGGACCTGATACACCAATAGTGTACCTAAAGGTGCTTGGGGAGGCTGGACAAGGCCTCAGGTCAGCTGTGAGCATTCACTCCTGCCTACCATCAAACTGATTCTTTTGGCTGGCACTGGCACTGCCTGCCCTGCTGACCCTGTGGGCACTGTTGGCCAGCCAGAGCCTGCCCAAGAACGATGGACTTCATTTTGGGATCATTTTTAAAAGCATCTTCCTGGGCTTTTCTGTGCTGTGGGGAAGGGGCAGCACAATAGCTTCCTGGGGCTGGAGAGCAGGAGCCTGGGGAGGCAGCCCTCTGTCCTCTTCTATTATGCCAGCAGGGAAACTGAGAGTGGGAGGGGGATGGGAAACTGAGGCGTGGGGGGAGGATGGAGGAGGGGGAGGGAGAGAAGCAGGGCAGTAGGGGAGAGGAGAGGGAGAGGGGGAGGAGGGAGGGTGGAGGAGGAAGAGAAGAAGGGGAAGGAAAGAGGAAGGAGGGGGGAGGAGAGAGGGAAGAGTGGGGGGAGTAGGGCAGGAGCAGGGTAAGATGGGGAGAGGAGGGGGAAGAGGAACAGGGCCGGAGGGCCTTTCCTGTGGCTGGATCCAGGAGAAAGGGGAGCCCAGCCGGCTGGCTAGCACAGACATCCACTAGTCTTCAGGCCTGCCTTTGAAATGGTCCACACAAAGGGGAAAGGAACAGGAGGGCAGAGGATCAGAATTTGCACCTGAGTCTTTTTTTTTCTCTTTCCCAAGGCCCTTCAAACCTGTTGGAGATCAACCAAGGTCCTCCAAAATCTCACATTCTACAGCCCTTCTCACCTCTGACATTCTTTGTCCTATGTTCTAAGGCCCCTCCCAGCTCCAACTGACATCCTCTATTCAAAATCCTCTATTCCCAGCCCTGACATCCCCTGTTCTGAGGTTCCTCCCTGCCCTGACATTCTATTCTCAGATCTCTGCCAGTTAAGTTCTAAGGGCCCTCCCAGCTCTGCCATTTATGGCTCTCTAATGTTTTCCCCCAGATCTGACCCAGAACTCGCTGCCTGTCTTAATTTGTGCTGTGTTTATCTGTGTCTCTGCATCAGGCCTCTTCACCATATGGCTGTGAGTCACGGAACAAAGATCTGAAGCTGAGGATCACCCAGGGGGGATGGAGAGGTGCCTGCTGGCTGTGGGCAGGCAGCAGCACATCTCCAACAAGGAATCCCACAGGATAAGGGAGAGGGAAGGTGGGATGTCATCCGAAGGAAGAAGGGAGGTTGGTCCCCACTGGCCATGGGCAGCCCACATGCAGACCTGGGGCCCTCCTGGAGTGAAGAGGAGACCCTCCGCTGCACATGGGACGCACTGATGGGGGACACAGGATGCGGGGGCCCCAGGACCAATGTGACCACAGGATCGACCTCATCTACCCAAGGGCTTCTGGTCGTTTCAGGAAATGGACACAGGCATTCCAGCCTGCCTTAAAGTTAGTGGGAATTCTGCAGCCCTCAGGACAGACCACAAGATGCCCGAGGCAGGCTAGTCAAGTGTGGCCTTCCTTCTCCTCATTACTGAAGTGTGGCCTCTGGGCTCCACCTAATTTCCAGCCACACAATGCCAGATAGGTCCAGGGTAACCCCACCAACAACAACAACCACCACATCCATTCTATAAAGCACTGAAGCTTTCAATACACTTTCCTTACCACAGCCCCAAGAGGGAGGAAACAGAAGAATGACTACTCCCACTATATAGATGAGGAAACTGAGGCTCTGGGAGGTCACCTGTCTTGCCCATAGTCACCCAGCCAATAAATACCAAAGGCAGGATTCACACCCATGTCTCCTGGCTTTCTTTTCCCATTCTTTAAGTCAGGCTACTTCTGAAGAGCTATTCTTACCAGCCAGTGTCTGGAGTTGGACATCTCAATGTGTTCCAAAGTCATTTCTAGGCCCTCAGTGGTTTAACATCTTCACAAGCTGCCTGACTGAATTGTTGAGCAACCTCATGTTGCAGCCCCGAGTTCAAGTTCCACCCAGGCCTCTTACTAGCTGTGTGACCTTGGGTTAATCATTTATCATCCCTAGGTCTCAGTTTCCCTCTCTGTAAGATAACTGCCACGGTGTTGGCCTGTTTGAACCCCTCTGGATTAAGGGCTATGGCTAAGCAGGGCCTGGGGACTCTGTAAGTCCATGTGTGGGCTTTGCTGGGATCCCCTCAGTCCAAGCCATCAGGCAGATGCAGAAACGCAAACCTCTGGTTACCTATGTCAGCGTCTCCTTTAGCCTCATGATAGACAGGGAGACGCCAAAGACAAACATGGAGCCAAAGACCTGAGTGCGAATCCTTGCTCAGTCACTGTAAACTGTGGGACCACTTGGGCCTCTGTTTCCCCATCTATAAATGAGGGCTCTGGACCATGTGACCTCCAAAGTCCCTCATAGCCAAAACATTTTGGGAATCTACCAAGCAGGCCATTATATGGATGATGAAATCGAGGTTCCTAGTGAGGGGTAATTCGCTCACGACCGATTTTAAACTCAGACCTCTTTCACTGCACCAGCTGCCTTCCTGCCTTCAACACAAAGCCAGGTGAGCTCAGGGAGCCCCGCCCCACCCCAGGTGCCCATGCCTCCTCCTTCACACATTTCCGCTAGGGGCCACAGGAGGAAAGGAAGGGCAGAAGGATCCCTGAGACTTCTCATTCAGCTTCATGGAAACTTCTCCTGGCCTGGGGGGACTCGGGCCCCAACATCACACTCTCTCCCACACATGGAGGATGTCCTGGCTGCCCGACAGATGGGATTTCCCCTGATGAGTCCAGACTGGCCCCCAGCAGGCTTGCCCAGCCCTGCTGGAGATAGTGCTCCTGCCAATGGGGGTCTCATAGAAGGTGCCAGCTCTGGAGGCTGAGGTCCTGGGTTTGAATCCTGCCTTGGCCATTTAGGGATCTGGGTCTTGGTGAAATGATGCTTTTATTTGGGTGAAGGAAGATCACTTGGGGAATGGGGTGTCCAGGGCCTTTTTTCCCCCTCAGAAGAAGGAAGAAGGGCTCACTTAGATGGTGAAAGGGGTCCATGATCTTGGGAGCTGGTTATGGAGGTGCTTGCCTATAATCCTACTGCTGGGGAGACTGAGGCTTTAGTCCATGGGCCTGATTTCAAATCCTATACCTGACACCTAATACCTGCATGACCTTAGGAAAAATCCAATTCATTTGCAAGTCCTGATATCACCCCATGACATCATCAGTCCTCTTAGAAAATGAAGGACGAACAACAACATTATTTAAGTCACAAACTCTCTGGGCCTGTTTCCTTACTGGGGAAATGAGTGGGGTGTGCTACAGGGTCCCCAGTCTCCTTTCTGTTCTATATCTCTAAGCCTGCATTTTAGGCCTGAAAGGTGCCGTTCCTTTTACAGACAAAAAACAGAGGACAGGACTTTGCCTGAGGTCATCCAGCTGAGGGGCAGAAGGATGCAGATGGGTCTCTGGACTCATTCCAGGGGCTGCAGACACTGGGCACACACCAGCCACCAACTTCAAGGAAAGGCCCGTTATCAGCATTGCTGCTCCAGGAGCCAGAGAAGACAGATTCCAATCCCAGCTCTAACACTTGCTGCAGCCAGGAGAGCGGGACTGTAGTCAGGAAGAGCCAAGTTCAAATCCAGCCTCAAACTGGGCAGCCATGTGACCAGGGCAAGGCACTTCACCCTAGTCTGCCTCAGTTTCTCCATCTGTATAATAGTGCCTATTGCCCAGGCTCTTATGAAGATCAAATGAGGCATTTGTAAAGAGCTTTGCAAACCTGGACTCGCTCTATAAACGAGGCAGCAGCACCGTAGCTCTCTTCCAGTGTGAGCCTATGTAAGGCACACACCCCTGGGCGACAGCTCCCTCCTCTGTTCAGTGGGGGCCTGCTTTCCAAAGACCTCGAGATCAGAGATTAAGAGATGGGCTGAAGGCCTGGAGAGCCAGGGTGTGGAACGAGGCCCCCGGGCAGCAAAGGGAAAGAGGAGCTGAGCAAGTCTGGGCACTGCCAGGCCTGGGGGGTGGGCAGGAGGGCTTGGCACAGATGCGCCTTCCCTCCAAACACATCTGTGGGAATGTAGAATCAGTCACAGAATGTCAGGGCTGGGAGGGGCCTGAGAGCAGGAGATATCAGGGTTGGGAGGGTCCTAGAACAGGGGATGTCAGGGCTGGGAGGGCTTGAGAGTAGGGGATGTCAGGGCTGGGAGGGGCCTCAGGACAGGGGATATCAGGGCTGGGAAGGGCCTCAGGACAGGGGATGTCAGGGCTAGGAGGGGCCTCAGGACAGGGGATATCAGGGCTGGGAGGGGCCTCAGGACAGGGGATGTCAGGGCTGGGAGGGTCCTGAGAGCAGGGGATGTCAGGGCTGGGAGGGCCTGAGAACAGGGGATGTCAGGGCTGGGAGGGGCCTGAGAACAGGGGATGTCAGGGCTGGGAGGGGCCTGAGAGCAGGTGATGTCAGTGCTGAGAGGGCCTGAGAATAGGGGATGTCAAGGCTGGGAGGGGCCTGAGGACAGGGGATGTCAGGGCTGGGAGGGGCTTTAAATCTTTGTTGCGATGACTACTCTGAGGCCAGGGAGACAGAGGAGGTAGGCACAGGGACCACTTGGGAGGCAGGTAACACATATGGACCTGGAAGGAGGAGGAGGCTGGGGACAAGAGTTTGGCCCACTCCCACCCACATCATTCTGCAGCAGGAAGCAATGGCTTCTGGGCCCCTGAGCAGGAGAGAACCAGAGGGGCCACCCCCCTCCTGGGGACATTGGAAAGCAATAGCCCTTGGAGGAGTGGGGGGGTGCTCTTGGTGGCACCATCAGGGAGGTCATCAAGTGGTGAGTACCCAACGAAGACAAGCAGAATGGGGGAGGGCTGTGGCTCTGGCATATCAGCATCTGTTGAAGGTGGGGAGGGGGTGTTGTTAGCCTGGAGAAGGAAAGCCGCAGGGGGCTGCATGAGAGCCATCTCCAAGTACATGGTGGGCCGTCCTGTGGACAAGGGATTATCAGATTTGTCCTGCTTGGTCCCAGGCATCAAAACCTGGAGCAATGGGCTAGAGGCCCAGAGTGGCTGAATCTGCCGTGATGTCAGGCTATGCTTCCCCAAGCACGATGGGCCACCACTGGGAGGGTGCCCCAAAACACCCTAACTCTAGGAATCTTGGGAAACATAGGACTGAACATCACTGAATGAGCATTTCCTGGCTGGGCATGTCCATGTCTTGGGTCCTACTGCATGCCTAGCACTGTTCTAGGGACACGAGGGCAGGAAGTCAATGTCCCCCCTGAGAAGGAGGTAGCTAGGGCTACCCGGGCTGGGCTGGGGCCCTGAACTCACCACGGGGACTCACCTGGACTGGCGCCTCAGAGAGCCCCTTCTCAGACTGAGGCCTCCTCCTTCCCCTACACCCAAGGCCCGGCCCTCAGACACAAGGGTTGCCAGAGAGCTGCTTCTGCAGAAGTCCCTCCACACATCTGTGACCTGCCCTCCTCAGAAGGCACAATGCTGGCTGGACACACCACCCTGAAATACTCTGGTTCCCACAGAGCCAAAAGCAAAATCAATCTTCTTGGCAAAACTTCATTGTCTTTTTTTGACAAATTAACGTCACTGGAGCCCATTCTTGGAGCCCCCTTTGCTCCCTCTCTCCCCAGATTGGGCCCTGGTATGTTTCCAAAGCTGGATCTGGAGTCCCAGAAGGAGGCTATTTTCCCTCATTACAGAGAGGGCAAAAAGTCGTCTCCAATTCACACGGTTTCCAAAGGTTTTCTCTGTGTTCTAGAACAGGGTAGGCTGTGTTCCTGCTCCAGCCCCAGCTTTTGCTGGCCTGTCCACTTTCCAAGATGCCTGCTTAACCTCCTGCCATCTGTTGAGGCCGAGGGCCCAGCCAAGTCCCCAGACCTGCACCCACTCTGTGGGATAATTCCATCAGGCGGTCGAAACAGCTGCAGGGGAGAGAGCCAGGCCAACTGAGATCCAGGAAAGGGGCTGGCTCCTGGGAGGGCCTGGGGACTCCAAATAGGAGAAGCTTTCTATTAGTACTGAGAATTAGGACACCACAGGGAAGCAGATGGACGTGCACAATCATCTCAGGCCAGGGAGGGGGAGACCCAGAGGTCACCTGGTTCAACCTCTTCCTTTTACAGATGAGGAAACTGAGGCTGGTTATTAGCTATGACTCTGGGCGCATAACTCTTCTCCTCCAGGGACTGGACCTCGTGGTCCCTGAGGGTCCTTGGAGCCCTCCATCTGTGGTCCTCCTATCCTGTGCCTGAGGTCACTCAGACAAGGGCTGGGATGCCTGGCCAAGGTCTGCCAAGGCCTAGGGGGTGGGTGTGGCCACAGCTTCGGGTACATGTCCTGGCAGTGTGTGGACATCTGGGGACTCAGTTCCACTTAATGTGATCTGTGGATGGCTGGCTTGATGATCAGGAGGGTCACTGGGGGCTCATCTCCTCTCTGTCCCTTCCTCAGACATCATTGACACCAGCCTTCCACATGGGACCCAACCATTCTTATCAAATCCAACAAACATTCATTAAGGGCCTACTGTGCACAAGTAGGAGGCCAAGAAGGGCAAGAACAGGTCCTGCTCTCAAAGAGTTTGATGAGAGAACACAAGAGGGTCACAGGTCTGGACATGGTCATAGGGTCAGAGGTCATCAGATCATGGGACAGTGAAAAGAGGCTACTGAGTTCAAAGACCCTGATTCAAATCCTACCACTGATGCTTCCCAGCTGTGTGACCTTGGACAAGTCAAAAGTTCCTTGGGCCTCAGTTTCCTCATCTGGAAAAGGAGGCTGCTGGGCTAGAGAACATCTCAGGTCCTTCCCAAACTCCATGAAAAAGAACAAACCAAAACAACCAAAAACTTTCAAGCCAGAAAGCCCTTCACCTGGGTCACCGCATATAACTGCTCCATGTTCCAGATGGAAAAACGGAGTCCAGGAGGAAAGAGGATTTCAATAAATGCCTGAGGCCCCCTCACTTCCACCTGACCAAGGGTCCCTTCTGGAAGCAGCCAGGTGGCTCAGTGGACAGAGTGCCAGACCTGGAGGCAGGAAGACCCTGGTTCAAATCTGGCCTCAGACACTTACTAGCAGGGTGACCCTGGGCAAGTCACTTCACCTCTGTATGTGTTAATCCACTGGAGAAGGCAATGGCAAACGACTCCAGAATCTTAGCCAAGAACACCCCAGGACAGTCTTGGGGTGCTCTGGTGCCTCGGTCCCAAAAGGCTGGACACGACTGCATGACTGAACCACTGGGGACCTCCTACCTTGGGCCGGCCTCAGCTTGTGGACCCTCCCCTGATGCAGCACTCACCCCCTGCGTTGCCTGAGGCACAGCTCGGATCTGGGGGAGCACCCAGGGGGCCAGGCAGGAGCCTCGCCCACGCCCCCCAGAACAGAACAGCCAGGTGCGGGGACCAGAGACTACTCTGGGAATCAGATCAGGCAGGAGGAAGGGACCTCAGGGAGACTTGGTGGTAGCTGAGAGGGCCACACCTGGAGATCAGAGGCACCTTTCCACCCCTGGGCTCCCTGGCTCCTGGATCCAGAGCTGGAAGGGACTTTAAGGTCACCGAGCCCCAGCACCCCATTTTAAAGATGAGCAAACTGAGGCTTCATCCATAGCCATGAACCACCTACTATGTGCTGAGCTGTTCACTAAGTGGTGAGGACGCACAAAGCGGCAAAGGGTAGCCCCTGCCTTCAAGGAGCTGACAGTCTGAGGAGGGAGACCACAGGTGAAGCTGAGCAGGCCAGTTATAGGCCCACAGTGGGAAGGGCCTGGACAGGAGCAGTTGGGGGAGGCTGCCTGGAGGAGGTGGCTCTTAGCTGGGACTCAAGCATGCTGCCCTGGGACCCCAGGCCTTTCCAGTCTATCGACATCCTCCAGTGGCTACTGCCTTTCTACATCCTGTGAAACTGGCCAAGACGATGGGACGGGGTAGCTGGGGTCCTGCGTTCAAATACAGCCTTGGAGAATCGTCAGTGAAGTGACCTCAGACAAGGAGCTGAACGGCTTTCTGCCTCGGTTTCCCCATCTGTAAAATGCAGGCAGCCCCAGTGCCTGGTGTCCCAGCTTCTCATGGCCATCAGAGGAGCTCGTGTACGTGAGACGAAGTTTAAAACCCACGGTAAAGGGGACAGGGGTTTGGGGGACAGCAAAGGCTTAGTGTGGCCAGGAGCCTCTGCTGACGTTTTCAACAGAGCTCACGCTTTCCTGAGCACAGATCCAGCCTCAGACACTTCCCAGCTCGGTGACCTTGGGCAAGTCATTTCACATGGGCCAGTCTCGGTTTCCTCAACTGTAAAATGGGGAAAGTAACAGCACCTGCCTGCCAGAGTTGTTGTGAGGAGCCAATGAGGCCACATCTGTAATGTGCTCAGCACAGAGCCTGGTGCACGGCAGGGGTTCTATAAATGTGGCAAGAGGGAGCTCCTGGTGAGACCCCCCAGGGCTACCTGAGGCCGAGCTTCCTGCACTGGTGAACTGGCCAACCCCTGCTCCACACACACACACACACACACACACACACACACACACTGCACATGCACACGCTCACAAACACCAAACACACCCGTGTGCACACACATACACACACATTCGCACACATGCATTCACACACATTTGTGCATATTCACACACATGCACATTTGCACACATTCACACACACATACACACACATTCACACACATTTGTGCACATCTACACACATGCATTCACATACACTCACACATATTCACACATTCATATACACATTTGCACACACATGCATTCACACACATTTGTGCATATTCACACACATACACACATGCACACTTGTACACATTCACATATACAGACACGCACATTTGCACAATCCACACACATGCACATATGCACACATTCACATCACACACATATGCACACACACACACAGACACACACACATTCACATACACACAGCACTTCCCAATCTCTCTCTGGCCTAGACTTCTAACTGCTTCCTCTGCTGGGATGCATGAACTTGTGAGCCTCTGATGATGTGATATTTGGAAACCGCTTGGCGCGCAGTAGGACTGTGCAGGTGCCGGCCATGATGGCTGTGGTTTTGTCAGTGTTTCGATAACTCTTCTGAACGCAGTTGGCTGCCTTTTTAGTCCTGGAGATCGGATGTATTAAAAGCCTCCATCTGAGAAGGGGCCCTTGGGCCTTCCCAGATCGCCGCGTGCAGCCAGGGCACTGGCACCGGCGAGGCTAAGAACGGGGCAGAGCGAAGGGGCAGAGTGACAGCGCATCCTGCGGTCCAGACATGCCGGCCCCACTGCTGTTCTCCACATAGAAGCCTCCTCCTCCCACCTCCACTTCTGCCCAGGCCATCCCTCAACCTCTTTGCTCTTCTTTATGGGGGTAGGGCAGGGCCTGTGATTTCACTGGTTTATGGAGTTCATGGGAAGGAGACTGTCCCGGGACAGAGCTGAATGGCCCCTGCCCATTCACCCACAGGCAGATGTTAAACACTCTGGGCAGGGCCTGGCTCACTGTTATCTTAGCAGAGCTTGCTGGGGAGTCATTCAGACCTAGATTAGAGGCCTACCTCAGACCCAGGCTGGCTGTGTGACCCTGGGCAAGTCACTTAGCCTCTTAGGGCTCCAGGCAAGTCTCTAGGCCTCAAAGCTGAAAGGCAGGGGCCTGCCTGCCCTAGCACAGGGAGTTTTCTCATCTGAGAATCAAGAGACCAATGCAACCCCAGGCCAACACTGAGACCAGAGCCTGGTACCAAATTTAAGCTTCATAAGACCTGTTCAGTTGGATATACACGGGGACACACAAGCTGAAGCACACATATAAAGCTCACACACACACATCCCCACATCCCCAGGCACCTATACCAGGGCCCACTGGTGTACAAAACAACCCCAGTGCACCAGCCAGACGTGTGCAGACAAAGGCAGACATGCCCAGGCAGACTTTGGCAAGGCAATGAGGTTCCCCAGGGTCTCTGGAGGGGAGAAGAGAGTTCAGAGGGGAGAGCAAGAGATTCAAGAGGTCTGGGCTCAGCCCAGGCTGGGCTAGGAACTGGGTCTTGGCAAGACTGAAGGAAGGCCCTTCCACAGTTTCCCTAGCTGGAAAATGAGGGGATTAGACTCTCCAAAGTCTTTTATAACTCTGACATCCCCTGTTCTAAGGCCCCTCCCAGCCTTGACATTTCCTCTTCTAAGGCCCCTCCCAGTCCTGCCATCCCCTGTTCTCAGGCTCCTCCCAGCTCTGACATCCCCTGTTCTGAGGCCCCTCCCATTCCTGCCATCCCCTGTTCTAAGGCCCTTCCCAGCCTTGATATCCCCTGTTCTAAGGCTCTTTCCAGTCCTGCCATCCCCTGTTCTCAGACCCTTCCCAGCCCTGACATGCTGTCCAGTTCCAGTCACAGCTGCCAGTCATACAATGCTTCACAGACTTACAGAGTCTAAGAGCTGGACATTCAGAGAAATCCAGCACAACTTGTGTCTGACCAAAAATCCCTTCTAAACCATCTGGTTTGGTTTGGTTGGTTTTCTGAGCCTAGCCTTCCTTGAGACAGATGGTCTCTGCTCCAGATTCACCTCTTTCTCCCACTGGTGCTTATGGGCTGCCCCTTTTGGATAACCTGCCCTTACCTTCCTAGTAACATCCCTGTCTCATAGGACCCCATGACCAGTGTTCCTAAGCTTGTGGCATGAGGAGCAGAAAACCAATGTGATGGGCCAGAGGGAGACCCAACTTGTACCTGTACCCAACCATGAAGAAGCAATGAGTTTTGAGGGGCAGCTATGTCTTACTGTGCACTCAGTCTGAACGTGTAACTCACTAGAACCCCCAGATCTTATCCCATCTATTGTCACACTTGGAGTAAACAGCATGCTCTGTATCCTTTAATCAACAGCATGAGACAATTGAAACGATCATAGAACTTCAGTGTTATTTAGTGTTAGTATTTCAGTATTAGAGGAGCCCTTAAAGGTCACCTAATTCTATCCCTCACTTTACATATGAGGAAATTGAGAACGTACAAGTCATACAGACAGGATTTGAATTCAGATCCTTTGACTCTGTTCTTTCCCAACACCACTGGGCTTTCCTTCTCAACCAGATAGAAAAATACTCCCTTTAGGTGCAGTGGGTGCATATAGTCAGAGAACGATCCACCTTGTAGCTTCCTATTTTAATGACTCGTTCTTATTAACCTGCTACTGAGACCAGTCATTTCTAAGATGCTCAAGGAGAGCTGGCTGAGCCTTCTAAATGTTGGCACCCAAAGGGCAAATGCCTGATGGCCCAGGCCTAGTTGTGTCTCCATTGCCAGCTTGGCCCTCTGGAGATAGCTCACTAATGGCTGAGAGTTTAGGCCAGGCAAATCAATTGTTCAATGTAAATTCCAAGCTCTACATGGGCAGGCCACTATGAGAAATTGTCCTTGTTAATGATTGTCATAAATTAACCAGGGTCTCTGTAAGTCACTGCTAATTATAAATTAATTTTATAATTAATCTAAAGTGAGAACATTCCCAAAGTTCACAGTTAGCACTGAAAAACAGATGAGACCTTTGAAGGCAGCCAGAGTCCAGCCCAGGACCTTGATGGCTCTTCCAGGGTGGGAGCTCACTTTGTCACCATCACATTTCTCTGCTGTTTTGAGGTTACAGAGCTCTGGGAAGTAAGGAGGACAAGGACCATTATTATGGAGATAGTGGAAGGATGGTGGGTCCTTGACAGAAATGGGAAAATATGGAGGAGGGGCAGATGGGGGAGATGATGTCTACTGGTAAAAGGTGGAGGTGTCAAAAGCTCGGGAACTGGAGACATGGGGCCTGGATTCCATTCCTGTCCCTGAAACTTACTACCTCTAGGAACAGGGCAAATTACTTAGCCTCTCTGGGCCTCAGTTTCCCCATGTATAAAATGAGGGAGTGGGACTTATGCCTCTTTCCCTCTCTGAGTTGGTGGTCTATCAACTCTATTTGGAAAGCAGAAATATGCTAATTAGATAATGGGGTCTTTGGCTTAGAGCAGGAGGGGACCCAGGAGGAGGAATCCAATCCTCTTACTTTACAGAGAAGGAAACTGAGGCTTAGAGAGAAGTGATATGCCCAAGGTCACATATAGTAAGGGAAAGAGAAGGGATCTGCATCAATCCAGATCCAAAGTGGTAGACAGTATAGAATAACACTGGCCTTGAAGTCTACATTCAGATCCTGCCTCAGATACACACTAGCAGTGTCCGTGGCTAGGGCAGGGCAGCATGAGGGAGAAGTGTAATGGGGTAGTCAGGATCCAGGTCTGAATCTCAGCTTTGCTCCTGACCAGTTATGGGACCTCATGTAAATTATTCATCTGTAAAATGGGGATAATTCTAACCAAATTCCATCTCTCTCTCTCTGTCTCTGTCTCTCTCTGTCTCTCTCCCTCCCTCTGTTGAGAGGAAGGTACTTAGCAAACTGTCAGGGACTAAACAGTGGGAGGGGGCATCAGGTGTAATGATTCCTTCAGAAGGTATGGCACTCAAAGGTTCCCGGGGAGGGGGCAATGGGCAGGGTAATTATCTGAGCCTTGGTCTCACCTGACAAAGAACCCTGGTCTTAGAGCAGCCAACCTTGGAATGGGTCACTGGTGAGGAGAGGAAATGTCCAGTCTAAGATTACTGAAAGAGCCCAAGAATGTAAATCAGACTTGAGACCCTAACTCTCCTACTGCCCTATCAGTACCTGACTCTCCAGAAACATGGGCCCCCAGAACTAGGAGGGACCTCAGGGACATCACGTTCGACCTAGACCTGAGTAAGAAGGCCCTTAATGAAAACCCCAGGAATAGCCAACCAGCTCAGACCTGGCAATGTACACCAAGGTGGGACCCACTACCTCCTAAGGCAAGCCAGACCACTTGGACAGACATGTCATTGCAAGGAAATTAGGACACACCAGGCCCCAATTTCTTCATCTAGTAAATGAGGTTGGACTAAATGATTTCTAATGGTCCCCCAAGTTCTGTTATTCCATATTCTTGAGAGACATTATAATTAATAACCAATATCTTGGGGAGATCCAGAGCTCTCCCCTTCTTCCAAAGTCTTGATTTTAAAGTCAGTCTCTTCAAGGACATTACTAATAATGAGACTGGATTAATTCTTCTGATCTTCATCAGACCCTACCCAACTTTGAAGCCCATCTGTTCCTTTTGTCTAGAGAACCCAAGGCTGGGGGTGGTCTGAGTATAGAAAGTTTCTTTGTCCAAGGATGATATGATGTCACTCTCAGCCCTTCACTGAACACCCACTCTTCAAAGGGCATGTAAACTGTGAGCCTGATTGTTGGCATGATTAACTGTGTGCTAAGAGAGATGGCTCAATGACCATCCTTTTATTAATAACACACTGGCCTTATTAATAACACGATTAAATTACCCAGAAACTATGTCTCTTGAACCTTCTTTATCTCACATTCGAAGGCCCCTCCTAGTCCTGATGTTCCCTGTTCTAAGGCCCTTCCCAGCTCTGACATTCCTTGTTTTCAAGTCCTTTCCAGTACTGACATTTTATGTTCTGGCCTTCTCTGTTCTAAGGCCTCTTCCACCTCTGACATTCTGTTGCACCTCTGACTTTGCCTGACTCTCTCTGGTTCTAAGTCAGGGCCAAAAGATGGGGAGGTAGGAAGGAGATTGGCTCAGGCTAGTGGTACCCTGCTGAACCCAAACATGCCTGCTCTTCCTTGGGATATCACTGCCTCAATTAGTGCAACCCCTCTGAGAGTAGCTGCATTCCAATGACTTGAGGCCCAGGGAAGAGTAATTGTCTTTTACAAATACCAAAGTATTCCAAGACTCTGTCATTTCCTAAAACATTCTCTGAGAAGAGAAATGCCTTCTGCTAGTCTTGAGTGAAAAATGAACAAATTAAGCATAATTAGGAAAGTAAAGGAGCATTCCCCTGCTCACATCTCTCAGCTTGAGCAAAGCAGATGGACTGGAAGCCCCATGAAGGCAGGGATTACCCTTTATCCTCTGTTACTTTTCATTGCCAAGCATGGGGTCTCTGAACACACAGGAAATGATTAATGTTTGTTGAATGGAACAGAATTACGATGAATTTAAAGCAGCCTCCATGTGCTGTCTGGAACACATTATCCTTTACCTTTTTCTGTGAAGAAAACCCCACCCTTTTAGTCTCCAAGGTTTCATTTTCCAGTCTTTCCTCTCCTTCACAACACATCAGTGATCAGTTGCTAAATTTTAACAGATCCATATCCCTGACATCTTCACATTTGCTTCCTTCTCTCAACTTGCACCACAACACCCCAGGTGCAGGCCCTTATCATCCCACTTGTACTACTATAAAGCTTCTTAACTGGTCTCCAAAAAGGCCTCGAGAAGCCCTCATGCCAGAGGTGCTAGTCCTCCCAACACAAACCTATACAAAAAGGAAGGGTTGGGAGAGGCTGGGGGAGTAGCCTCCACCAGGAAGCAGTGTGTGAGCTGAGTTTTGAAGGAAATTTCCCATTCTAAGAGACAGAAGTAAAGGAAGGCATACCAGGCATGGGGGACAGCCAGTACAAATACACAGAGATGGGAAATGGAGGTGCCGAGGAAAGTATCAGAAGAATAACAAGCTAGGCTGTGAGATTCTATGTTTGATCCCTTGAAATTGTGCCTCACCTGCCCATACCCATTTTAGGTACAGGGAATGACGTAAGCATAGACACAAGGCTCACAGCTCTGCTGGACGCTGATCCCAGAATGGGCTGTATTGGCATGATAAGAAAGAATCTGGGCTTTATTTTAAGTGCTGGAGATGGAAATTACAAAATTGTTGGAGTAGAAAAACAGTGTGGGCATTTCTATTCATCAGAAAAGTTGAGAAGCAGCCTGCTGGAGTTAGTAGCATGCCCAGCTTGGAGTGAGGGAGACCTAAGGACTCTCAGCAAGCCATGTGACCCTGCACAACTCACTTAATCTCAATGAGCCTCAGTTTCCTGAATCTGTGAAATAGGTTAATAATACCTGTAGCATCTGCCAACCAGGCTCAAATGAGGTCATGGAGGGATAGAGCCCTTTGGGAATTTCCTGGTCCTCACAAAGGACTCAGGGGTGGGCCAGAGAACTCTCGCCCTTGCAGAGCCCAGTGTCAGCATGCATGCCTCAAAAATGCACAGGTCCCACAAACCAGGGCTTGGTGGCTTGGGACTGTCTGGATCAAGAAAATGCTAAGGATGCAGATTAAATATAAAAGCATCCACTGCTTTTTTGTCTAGATTATTTGTCTGCAGAGTTTACTAGTACACGTCAGTGCTGTTCTGTTCTGTATACGTGGTTTGAGATCAGAAAGAAGGGAACAGAGGATCAGGGAATTAAGTCACTGCCAGATTGGAGGTGGCAGTGGATGAAGAACAGGGGGAGGAGGAGGAGGAAGAAAAAGAGGGAGGAGAGAAGGAGGAGGAGGAAGAAGAAACAATGACAATGACACTTATACAGGACATAAAGCCTTGCAAAGTTCCTCCTCTCTTACTGGCCAGGGCCTCACAAGCCTTCTTCAAGATCCTGTCTCCTCAGGGCGGCCTTGCGCTGTCCCTACCACCATGACCACAACCAGCACTAGTGCCTTCTCTCTGAGCACACTGTCCATCTTGATTTCTTGCATAGACACAGTTATCTGTGTGCTGTCTGTGAGCTCCTTGGGGGCAGGGCCATATAGTTGCCCCTCTTTGCATCCCCCAGCCCTTAGCATAGTGTGTAGCACATAGTAGGTGCTTACAAATAAGGCCTTGTTGGCTTACTGGTTGACCTGAAAAATGCTCTGGGAGTGCTGGGCTTGGCATCAGGAAGACAATGTATACTCTCTTGCTTCTCCTTTCACATGTGAGGACCTGGAGAGCAGGGACTGCCTCATTCTTAGCATGTGTATCCTGAACACAGAGTAGGGGCTTGACAAAGGTTTATGGACTGATCAGTCAGCTGTGTGACCTATATCACCTCTGGCCTTGTGACTCCTGGCTGGGGGAGATTTAACTCCTAGAGGACGTTTTCCACCCTGATGAAATCATCCCTCCTTCCCTTAAGCCAGACTTTCAGGGTTCCATAAATGGAAATAACAGGAGAGAAGACCATGTGCTATGTAGGCAAAACACCATGGGAGAGCCCGAGAAGGTAGTGTGAGTGTGCAAAGGGTGCAGGTGTGCTGGCTAGGGACTTTTTAAACATTAGAATATTTTTTGAAGGCCATAAATTTATGCTGTAGCCAGAAGTGCCAAAGCAACAGAATGGTAGAAGAGACCTTAAAATATGGAAGATGGAAGTGAGAGCTGGGAGGGGCCTCAGAACCTAGAACAGGGGATGTTGGGGCTGGAAGGGGCCTTAGAATGTGGTGAGTCAGAGCTGGGAATTCTCTGTCCAGCTTCCCGTTTTGGTTCTCTGTTTTCATGCCAGATTTGTCTGCTTATTTTTAAAGGCCAAGTTCCTTTAATTTAGTGTGCACTGTTAGCCTTAGTACTTGCACGGGAAGTGCCAAAGGCACTTTCTCCTTTCCTATGAAAATCTATATACAGGCTAAATTCTAAAGCTCCTGAGGAAAACAAGTCAAACAGTGACATATGGGGAAAATTCCCAATATTCACCTCAACTCTAGGCTTCAGACCCAGGGGGAGATACTCCTGAACCCAACAACCTTGGGAATAGCAGCAGTGTGTCCTAACCCATCTCCAGACCTGCTTCTCGTCCAGCTGTTGCATCCATAACTGAGGGAAGAAATGACTGTGAAGAGAGGGCCCATCTTCCTCATCGTCATTACCACCAAATGCTACCCAGCTGCCACCAAAAGTCAGATAAGCCCTGGGGAGGTGGGGAGGTGGGGAGGGAGCACCTTCCAGACCAGCAATCCTGCATCCTCACAGGAATCACCTGGGGAAATGCCTCCTGGGGAGAAGGGACCATTCATCCCTATGAACCACAGACTACCTACCACCCTCAGGACAGACAAGCCAGCCTAGCAGAAGCAGCCAGGGCCCCCAGAGGCAAATCAAACAACCACCATAATCTTGACCACAACTTCCTCTCAGGCACTGATGGAGACAGCCCAGGACCTTGACCCAAGAGCCTTGGTGACAGCTTTGCTTATAGCCCAGCGCCCTCAGCCATCATCCTGGGAGGCGTCCCCTGGGGAGAGGCAGCAGCCAAGAGGCTGAAGACCCAGAAAAGAAAGTTCTCCCCTCTCAAGTCCTTGGCACTGCCCACTGGCTCAGCATGACAGACTGATCTGATTTTATTGGTGGAAATGACATTCAGGAGGAGGCCCGACCATCTGCTTTGCGGCCACCCCCTAAGAACCAGGGGACCTTTCCATCTGGCCTGTAGCTGAGCCCTTCCAGATGTGCTGCCTCCCCCATCAGAATGGGAGATCCCTGAGAGCAGGTGATTTGTCAAAGCACGCAGCAAGCACTTAGTAAATGTGCCTTTCATTCATAGAAGGGCATGGGGTGGGATATTATGACAGACAACAGGCCTCTGACCCATCTAGGAGAATGGGCTGGCTCGGGGCCACACAGAGCCCACGGTATCTGGCAAGGGCCACTCTCTGTCTGGCTCTGGGTCCTCGTCTCTCACCAGCTCTGCTCCTGGCCCTTTCTCTGAATTTCCAGTCTGGACCATGACTCTATCTCCTGCCTGGCTGGCAGCTTCAGGCTCTTTCCAGCTCACTGACCTGGCTGTTAAGGCTTTGGGCACTGGGCTCCAGAATCCCATCTGCACAGGGCCTCTCCCTGCTCCCAAAACAAAGGCAGCTACAGCAAACCTCTGAAGCCATGCCCAGCCCTGTACTCGGCCAAGTCCAGCCCAAACTAGCCAGCAAGGCGAGTGCCAAGAGCACGATTTTCGTTGAGTTTAGCAAAGTTTTTGATAAAGTATCTCGGACTATTCTTGAGGAAATGCTGGGGGATGGGTTAGATGTTAATACAGTCAGATTTGGAGCTGTTGAGATGGCCAGTCTCAAAGAGGAGCTGTTAAGGGTTCCGGGTCACCATGCCAGAAGGTCTCCAGGTGAGAGTCTCAGGGATGTGAACTACCAAGGACTTAGCTGCTCTGCTCAGTGTATGGGGAAGCGACCTAAAGCTGGGAAGGTGGGTAGTTGGCCCAACAGGCTCCAAACAGATTTTGACAAGCTAGGGCACTGGGAAGAATCTAATAAGATGAAATTCAATAGAGATAAATGCAAAGTCTTGCACTTGCTTAAAAAAAATAAATTTCACCAGTACAAGATTGCGGAGACCTGGACAGACAGCAGTTGTTGTGAAAAAGATCTGGGGGTGTTAGTGGACCTCAAGATCCATGTGAATCAGCTGATTGCTGTGCCAGCTCAGACAGACAACCCCATCTTTGTCTGAGGGCTTCACTGAGGGCAGGCAAAGCTTCTAGGAATAGGGAGGTGATGGTCCCCATCTTATCTCCTTTTCAGACTGGAATGCAGTTTGGTACACTAGAATTTAGGAAGGAGACTGATAGGCTGAAGTGTCCAGAGCAGGCTCCCAGACTGAGGAAGGACCTTGAGTTCATGATATATGATGACCACTCCAAGTACCTGGGCATGTTTGGTTGGGAGGAGAAGGCTGGGGGTGGGGTGGTAGGAACATCATATCGAGGAGGAATTACACTCATTCTGCTTGGCCACAGAAGGCAGAAGCAGGAGCAGTGGGGGAGAGGGACAGAGAGGAAGATGAAAGCTTGATGTTATAGAAACAGCTTCCCAACAAGAGTCCTGAGGCAAAGTAGACTGAGCTGCCTTGGAAGGTAATGAGTTCCCCATTACTGGAGGTCTCCAAGCAAGGGCTGGATGACCCCTTGTCAGTTCTATTGTAGATCTATTGAGGATGACTTGGGCATACAGGTTGGACTCTGAGGTCCCCCCAATGCTCCAAGTCCATGATTCTGTGACTTGAGGAGCCACTTCCAGGGGGTAGGCCTGATGGGCAGCCTAGCACCTCTATGGGGGCCAGGATCTGGCTATCCCCCCACCCATCCCCAAACAGTCTGGGTCTCTTCCCCATTGCTTAGGTGAAGCCTGGGGTAGCAGTTAACCTGGAGAAGTGATTAACTTTCCTCTGTGGAAGATATCAGGCCTTCATTTGGAATTCCTGAAATGCTTGACCATGGGATTCTGGAAATGCTAATCACCACACCAAACAATCTAGCTGAAATTAACTACCAATCAATAGGTGTTAAGGATGGAGGATAGTGTTGGTGAGGGAGGGAAGGAGCTGGCTACAGCCTCTGGTGAGGTTTTCACTGGGGCAACGCACAGAGCCCGCCATGCTAGCTTGCCAATGCTAATTGATGGACCACTGCCCACCCCCCCAGCTGCCAGCCCCTCCTCAAGTGTCTGTTTGGAGGATAAAAGACTTCCCCATCATGGCCTTCCAGCCAAAATGGACAAGTGGCCACCTCTGTACTCACCCTATCTGTCCCCAGGCCCACAGCTTTATCCTCCTGAGCTGGCCATCCTGCAAAGTTTTGCTCAGGCACCACCTGGGCTCCCCCCACCTGAAATTCCCCTCCAAACTTCCTGGGGCTTTTACTCTGGGGGCCCATCTTTGTCCCCAGTGCACCCTATTCTGGCCTTGTGATGTCATTGCCCTAGATGAGGCCCCTCCCTGCCAGTGTGGAGCCCCACCTTCTCTGTCTGGGGGCCCAGAGCCTGCCTGGGCTTTAGTGCCATGGCCAGGGGCACACAGGCAGTATTTGGCAGATGGGAGATTTGATCCCAGCTCTCCTTGCCCTCAAAACTAGCTCTTAATCACCATACCATCCCGCCTCTCACTAATGCTAACAATAATGGGAATCAATAACAAATAAGTGACATTAAATACAAAAAATTTAGCAGGCCAGGAACCTATCGTCGGGTCTTTTCCATCTGAAATCCATTCCCACCCCCCTCCAAACTGAAAATGAATAGCCATGAAAATAACAACTGACATTTTTATAGCAGCTTGGAGTTTGTGAAATACTCTGAACACACATTATCTCATTTGATCCTTATTCAAGTCAGTCAGGGAATCAATATTATGACTTGCATATTACTGAATGACTTTGAGGTATCATGGGACAATGGACGGAAAGCTAGCTTCAGAGCCGAGTTCAAGTCCCGGCTTGGACATACAATGGCTGGGCGACTGTGGGACAGTCATTTTAGTTCTTGGGGCTCTGGGTAACTGTCCATGACTAGGACTTGCTAAAGGTGCTAGCCTGCATTGAAAAAGAAGGAGAGAAAGAAAGAAAAGAAGAAAGAAAGAAGGAAGGAAGGAAGGAAGGAGAGAGATAGAAAAGGAAGAAAGGAAAGAAAGAGAAGGAAGGAGGGAAGAAAGGAAGGAAGGAATCTGGGCAGTAAACCCCAAGTTAACTGGAATTCAAATCCAACTGCTACCACATACTGCCTGTGAGATCCTAAGTAATCCCCAAACTTCTGGCTGCCCCAGCCAATTCCTTAAGCCTAAAGCACACCAATGAGTTGCAGCTCTCTGTTGGTAGAGGAAGTTTCTGCACTAGGAATGGACTCTACCAACCAATGAAATCACAAATTAGATCCTAAAGGAATGAAATAGTATGTGACCAATCCAAGGTCACATGTATAGGAGGTATCTGGGACAAGATTCTTTGCAGTATGGATTTAAAGCTGGAAGGGACCTTGGAGGACCCAGAGTCCATTTCTCCCATTTTACAGATTAGGAAAATGGGATACAAAAGGTTTAAGTGACTTGTGCAGGGTTACACAGCTCCTAAGTGTCTGAGACAGAATTCAAATCCAGATCTTTTTAACAATATATATCGAATACACACACACACACACACACACACACAGAGCAACCCACTTGAAAGCAGGTATTACTTTGCAAAGAGGAGACCCATGATAAATGGATGAACATCCAGCAGTATTCGAATAATCAAACATGTTGGTTTCCATTCATGGGCCTATCATTCTCAATATGGCACTCAATACCCACATATAAAAGTGAGAGCAGGGCTACATGAGACAGTCACTGAAAGTTCAGAAACATTCAGAGATGGCCCTAAGTCTGCTTCCTTTCTGTTCAGGGCCAGGCAGCTTAATACCAGAGGTCTTCCAGGACCACACACATCCCTGCACCCCTCAGCATCAAGGGCAGCCCCTTTCCTGGCTCTGATATCCCCTGTTCTTCTAGGACAGACAGCCTGCCTCCTTCCTTCCCAGAGCTATAGATCTCAGCACCACAGACAGCCACCTCCCTGCCACCCACATTTCCCTGGGGCCACAGAATGGAGCCTCCTTTCTGTCTGGAGTCACCAATTCAGTACCCAACCGTGGGCAGCCTTCTGCCTTACCACCTGTCACTTGGGGTGAGGCTGCCTGCTTCCCTTCTGTCTGGAACTTTAAGCTCAGTACCATGGACAATGTCTTCTTCCCCATCCACTATTCTGGGGGGAGGGGCAAAGTCAGGGTGGGGGGAGCCTGCCAGCCTCCCTCCCAGCCGTAGCCACAGAGCTCAGCACCATGGATAGCCACTGTCAACCATTCACCCCTCAGGCCACAGAATGCTAGCCTTTTTCCTGTCTGTAACCTTATATCTCAGTCCCATGAAGAGCATTTTCTTATATTTGTAGTTCTTCTGGGTGGTCTGCCTCACCCCCCCCCCCCAAAGCTGCTATGCACTATGTATTATAAAGTGCTATGGACAGACTCCTCCTTACCACCCCACATTCCTCTGGGACATCAATCATTCAAACATTTATTAGTCACCTATTATATACCAGGTACTAGGTCTTAATGACTGGAGTGAAAGAATTCCTGCCTTCAAAGACTTTACAGGGCAGACAACACATATAAGTAGACAGACAGACAGACAGCTGAACCAGAGAATGCATGGAGGGGGGTAAAGTGTAAGAAAGCTGAAAAGGTAGGAAGGGGCCAGAATGTGAAGGACTCCAAATGCCCGACAGAGCTCTGTGTTTATAACAGATCCTGGATGTAATAGGGAGCCATCAGAGTTTACTAAGTAGGGGAGAAGCAGCAATGGTCAGAACATCTCTTCAATGGCTATATGGAAGATGGCTTGGAATGTGGAGGAGACTGTGCCCTTCCTACAACCTGACACCATCCCAGAGCCACAAACAATATTCCTTTTTCACCTCGGCAGTAACATAGCTCAGGGACCCAGACAGCCTTTCCTTGCCAACAGCAGCTCCCCTGGGCCTCATCACTCTCCCAGGAGTAAGCCCAGGAAACTCTGACAAATGACCAGGGGCCAAGTTTCTGCCATCTTTACACATGGATCTGAGCAGTGGGAGGTACAAGTCACCAGTTTCTCTATTCCCCCAAGTCTGTAGCAGGAGTCACCAGGGAGCTAATGCCCCGCTCCACAGGCATTGCTGTAAATTAGCTTTCTGTCCCAGTGGCAAGGTCAGGGGTGGGTCAGTCTTCTGAATGTCAGCATGTTAACAGGAAGGTTTGTGAGGGTGGCAAGCTTTCCATCGAATCCAAAGAGAAATGCTAACCAAATCCTTCCCTGTCCCACACTCGGTGATGCTCAGGATCAGGCCAATAGTGTAGATACATCTCTTTTACAAGTTAAGGCTCTTCTTCTCCAGCTACCCTCAAGCTCCAAGCATTGATTAGGCACCCAGTGCATGCAAAAGCCTGTAGTAACTAGATTAAAGAAATCTCTGCCTTCCAAGAATCGACATTCTACCACCTCTGAGTGTATGGGGGAGGGGATATAATATTCATCAGACAAATACACTGGAGAGAACCTGAGGGCAGAGTGGGCACCAACAAAGAGGATGAAGAAGAAAGGCTTCCCATGGAAGGTAGCCCTTGAGTTGATACTGGATCATTTCAGTCATGTCTGACTCTTCATGAACCTATTTAGGGTTTTCTTGGCAAAAATCCTGGAGTGCTTTGCCATTTCCTTTTCCAGGTCATTTGACGTGAGGAAACTGAGCCAAACAGGGTGAAGTGACTTGCCCTGGGTCACACAACTAGTCAGTAGCTGAGGCCAAATTTGACTGATCCCATGGTCAGCACTCTATCCACTGTGCTACCTAGCTTCCCTTGAGTACAGCAATGAAATGATCTATGGCTTCTAGGAGGTAGAGGTGAAGAGTGAGTGCATTCCAGGCATGGATGGAGGTGAGGAACGAGATACCAAGGATAGTAGGATGGAGTGGGAAGGCAGCCAGTTTGGCTTGAGCACAGAGGGCATGAAAGAGAGGAAGAGAAAGCCAGAGATCATTTTTTAAAAATCTGAACCTATGGGGTGGGAAATAAGCATTTATGGAGCACCGACTATGTACTAGGCACTGTGCTAAGTGATCCTCACAACAACCCTGAGAGGAAAGTGCTATCATTGTCCCCATTTTACAGATGAGGAAACTGAGACAAATAGTGGTAAAGTGACTTGTCCAGGGCCATACGGCTAGGAGACTGTGGTTGGATTTGAACTCAGCTCTTCCCTATTTCCTAGTAATAAGAAATTCACTATCTGCTTTGGTAATCTATTCCATTTGGGGGTAGCTCTGACCAGGAAAATGTTGCTTACACTGACTTAGAATCTCTCTCTCAGCTTCTAACTTGGCCTCGGAGCCAAGCAGAAGAAATATAATCCCTCCTGACCCTCTGAGTACATGAAAAGGGCTCTTATCCTTTCCCTTGGTCTTCTCCTCTCCAAGCTAAATATCTCCAGTTATTTAAGTCAATTAACACCCCCCCCCCCGCCCTCAACGAGGAAAGTGAGAGAGCTATTGCAGGGCTGAATTCACCAGCTAAGCTCATTTTCCCTCCTTACCACCACCAGGAACACAGTGGGGGAGATTTGACTGTCAGACCCCACCAGTGGCACTCCATAGCTGTCCTGGACATCTCTAAGCCTCAGATTCCACATCTATAAAATGGGAGCTTTGGAGAAGATGACTTGGAGGGCCCCTTCCAGCTCTAAGTGTATGGCCCTACAGCAGGTGTTTAATGAATGCTGGCTGATTGATTCTCTCTCTCCCCCAGCCATCAGCACTAGGGTGGAACAAGCTGGGAGAGGAGGGGCGGAAACAGGGAGACACCCTGTTGGCCACCAAAAGCCTGCCCCAAAGGGAGAAGACTTGTTACAAGAACCCAAAAAGCAGAGAAGCCAGGGGCTCCTGGCCCCCCACAACTCACTGAGGAGCCCTGGGCTTCTGGATCCAGGTAAGACCAGCATGATCCCAGGAAAGGAAAAGGGGCAGCTGGGGTGAGGGGACCCCTGTCTGAGAGTCCACAGCGATGGGAAGAGCTCTCCCTTCGGGGAGACATCTTCGTAACACATAGGAGAAGAGGGAAGGTCCTTCCCAAGGACATGAGGAACCATCAGAGACAAAACCTTTCATTTTCTGAAGGACTAAGAGCTCCCAGCACAGCCTGACATACAAAGCTAGCCCAGAGACACCGAGAGATGGGCAAAGCCACCCAGACACATTCCCAACGCCCCCCCCCCCAACAAATCCACACCTGCTCTTCTCTCCCCCCTGTGAAGGAGAATCACCTCATGGCCACACCTTAAGGAGCCAGCCTCAAGCACTGGCCAAGGGGTCTGGCTCTCAAAGCTTCAATGGTCTGGCTACAAGAAGCCTCTGGGAAAGATGGAGTCTGGTACCCTGCTCAAGGCTGGTGGCAGCAGATGCTGCCTTCCTGTTCTCAGTCTTCTTACTGTGGCAACTTCAGCATGAAGACAGCACTTGGAGAAGGCCCTTGCTGCCCCATCTCCCATCCCTACTTTGAAAAGCCATGGACCAATTATCCCGCCTACACTCCCTGCTCTAACATGGGAGCTGAGACTTTAGCCTGTAGCTAATGGGGCAATTCTGTGTCCCAGGTGTCCTGGGAAGAGCTCCCCAGTCCTTGGCTAATGTCATCTTCCAAAGTAACACTTAGTGGACACCTGTTATCTCCCCTACTTGAATGGAAATTCCTGGAAGGCAGGGACTAGTTCATTTTTGTCTTTGCTTGTTCAGTCATGTCTGGCTCTCTGTGACCCCATTTGGGGTTTTCTTGACAGAGACACTGGAGTGCTTCACCTTTTCCTTCTCCAGCTCATTTGACAGCTGAGGAAACTGCGGCAAAGAGGGTGATGTGACTTGCCTGGGGTCACACAGCTAGGAAGTGTATGACACCAGATTTGAATTCAGGAAGATGAGTCCAATCCTGGTTTCAATAACAGTGCTCTACCCACTGGGCCACCCAGATGCCCTCTTGGCATCTCTAGCACTTCAGAGAATTGCTTATAACACACTTTAATGAGGTGCTTGATGACTCTAGAGGAGAGAACAAGGTTAACAACTCGAACAGCTCTGCCCCTCTCTGATTCGATTCACATGCACGTCAAGACAAGGTGCTCAAGGTGCTCACGAGGTCACTGGGCCCCTCTGAGAACAAAGGATCAACAAGAACAATAGATGCTGCTTGATTGATTACGTGTGTCTACACTGCTTCCCCACTCCCAAAGAGTAGAAATGGCTTCACTTTTAGCTCTGGACACCCAGAGCCTGGCGCATAATCAACATTTTGAAAATGCTTATTGTTTAACTGGCATCTCTGGTGTGCACCATGGGGACTGGATTGTCTGCATTCACACCACTATCTATCCAGGAGCTAGGAGACAGACAGTCCCCTGAATTTCCATTTTAGTTGGAAGATCAATATGTCCCCAGCCAAGAACTATCCTCCATCGGGGGTCTACACCACCCTCTCTAATCACTGCCACGCATTTCCTCATAGCTGTTGGCCAAGGTGATGTGTTTCACTCTTCAGAGAGGAGAGTGATCAGACAGAGCCTTACCTGACTTAGAAATCCAATTCGAATTCCATCTTCCTCAAAGGAGATGGCTGCCTTCTTGGACAGAGTAACCACACTCAGTCACGGATGCGTCTATTGACTGTTTCAAGCAACAAGACCTACAAAGAAATGAGAAGGAATAGAGGACATTGTCACTCTCTGGAGAAAGGGGAAAAGCACTCTGAACAATCATGGTGGTGTTTTTTCTGTTTTTTTCTGGGCTTGTGATGGTGCTAAGTGATGAGGCGAGAGTCCTGGGATAGGGCAGTGAGCCAGCCATGCAGAGAAGATACAGTGTTTGCACAGCTGTCTACAATCGTTAATAATCCCCCCTGGGCTATTCAAAGGATGTCAATATGTCCCATTCTTGCTGGTTGTCCAGTGGTTGGCCATGAGGTCTAGCCCTGGTGGATGGCTTGGTGACTAGTCTGTGTGGAAGGATGCCCAAGAAGGGTTCCCAGGGTAGGGGCCAGTGAAGACATAAGTGGGGTAGGGGTCAGTAAGGGGGAGTGTTTGGCTATAGGCCCCTGTGTAATCTGAGGATACATTTGGGGGAGGGGAGTAGAGGGTCTGGAGGGCTCAGACTCTGTTTTGTACCTGGGAAAGGGAGCATTTGAGAAGGAAATACCCCAAGTTACAAGACCCGAAATCTAAAGCAGTCATCTCTTAGAATGCCCTCTTTTTACAGATGAGACAACTGAGGCCCAGGAAGGTGAAGTCATTTGCCCAAGGTCCTAAAGGCCATAAGCATTAAGAGCGTGATTAGAACCCCGACCCTTAGGCACTAGAAATAGCATTTTTTCCATTATGCAACCTTGTCTCCCAGTTCGATGCCTAGCTCAAAAATGTTAAGTCCTAATTTTGTGTCCCATGGAGAGTCAGTACACATTTTGGGGCCTAGGATATGAAGCCTGGCAGACATGGTGATTTGGGGATCCTTGGCAGCTTTCCTATGGGAGAAGAGGATATGGCAAAGACAGTCATAGAGAGAGCCTGGTATGGGGGAGGGGGCTCTGAGAGCACCGCCATCTTAATTCTATTGTCCTGGGGTCACAGGGTCACAGATTCACCAAGATTTGGAGATAAAAAGGAAATCTGAGGTCACTGAGTTAAATCTTTCACTTTATAGAAGAGGAAATGGAGACTTTGGGAATGAAGCATCTAATGGGCATTTACCATATTTCATGCTACACATCATGGGAAGAGATGGGGGTAGAAATGCCAAATTTCCAGGAGCTACCATTGGAATAGGGCAGACAACATGGATGGGGAGAGGGCCAATGATGGGCCCAGAGGGCCTCAGGTTCCAGGGTAGGATCAGTAGCAATCAACATTTATTAGGCACCTACTGTATGCCAGGCACTGTGCTAAGCACTGAGGATACAAAAGGAGACAAAAGACAGTCTTTGTCCTCCAGGAGCTCACAGCCTAATGGGGGATAACACAAGCAAACCAACATTTGTGTGAACAAGTTCCATGCAGGATAAATAGGAAACAATTACCAGAGGGAAGGCCCTGAATAAGAGGGCTTGGGGGTAGCTTCCTCCCTGTAGCAGGGAGGATTTTAGTTGGGGCCTGAAGGAAGCCAGGAAGTCCAAAGTGGGAGCAGAGGAGGGAAAGTGTTCCTGAGATGAGGATGCCCAGGGCCATGGAACAGCTGGGGGTCAGCATCACCAGACTGAAGAGCATGTGATGAGGACTTAGGTGGCAAAAGGCTGGGAAAATGGAGGGAGGGGACTATGAAAAGTTCTAAGTGCCAAATGAGGGAGGGGTGTTCAATCCTAGAGGCCACAGGAAGCCACTGGAGTTTCTTAGGTAGGGGGATGACAAGGTTGGGTCTACACTTTAGGAAAATCTCTTTAGTGGCTGAATGGAGAATAGATTGGAATGGAGAGAGACTGGGGGCAGACTGACCACCACCCCAGCAGCTACTGCGATAGTCCCAGTGTAAGGTAATAAGGGTCTGCAGCACGGGGGCCGGGCAGAAGAGAGGAGGGGTTGGTTCCATATTGGTTATGGGGGGCTGAGAGATAGTCAGGAGCCCAGGATGACTCCTGTGTGGGAGCCTGAGACCTGTGAGGAGGGTAGTGCCCTCCACAGTAATAGGGAAGCTGGGCTGGAAGGACAGTTTAGGGGGAAAGAGAATGAATTCTGCTTTGGACATATCGAGGTAAATATGTCTACTGGACACCCAGGTCAAGGTGTCTGAAAGGTAGTGGAGATGTAAGACTGGAAGTCAGAAGGGAGATTGAGGAAGGAAAGGCAGACAAGAATAATCAGCAGACACAGTCACTAAATTCATGGAAGCTGAAGAGATTGCCAGGTGCAGTTGTATAGAGGGAGAA
Organism: Gymnobelideus leadbeateri; assembly: GCA_011680675.1. Taxonomy (NCBI): domain Eukaryota; kingdom Metazoa; phylum Chordata; class Mammalia; order Diprotodontia; family Petauridae; genus Gymnobelideus; species Gymnobelideus leadbeateri. The sequence goes on along the minus strand of WOXC01011743.1, from coordinate 134,301 downwards.
GGGAAGAGGACCCAGGACAGAGCCCCGAAGGACGCCTACAGTGAGAGGGCATGATTTGGAGGAAGATCCAGCAAAGGAGACGGAGAAGGAGTGGTCAGAGAGGGAGGAGGAGAACCAGGAGAGCTGATGTCCTGAAAACCCAGAGAGAAGAGAGGATTCAGGAGGAGAGACTGATCACCAGGGGCAGAGGCTGCAGAGAGGTCAGGGAGAACGAGGATAGAGAAAAGACCATTGGATTTAGCAACAAAGAGACCACAGGTAACTCTGCAATGAACATTTTGGGTGAAATGGTAAGGCTGGATTATAAGGAGTTAGGGAGAGATTGAGAGGAAAGAAAGTGAGGGTGGATGGCTTGCAAAGGACAGAAGAGCCCAGAGGGCCTTAGGGTTCGGGGTTAGGGCCCATGACAAGGCCCAGCAGTCCTTAAGGTATAACAACGTAGTGAGCTGTGAGGTGCGACCTACCCCACAACATATGGATAGGAAATGACCCAGCCAGGATTTGAATCCAGGCCCTCAGACACCCAGCCCAATCAGGCCCTCTTGGCTGTACCCCACTTCCTATGTGACTTTGGTAGCAGCACGGGGAGGATAATGCCCATATTAGGGCCCCAGCCCTACCTCTCACAGGCCCCCAAAGACCTAGGAAATGTATTTAGAGGCCAACCCAGAAACTTGAAGGAGGGAATTTGCTACTGGAAAACAGAGTGTGAGCCTGAGCCAAAAGGGGAGTTTGGCAGTGCCGTGACCCTGGAGAAGGAATGCAGAGAGTGAGACGGCTGGGAGGGAATTCAGGAGAAGAATCAGGCACTTCCACGGCTGCCATTTTTAAATTAAACCATAGACACAAACATGACATTTTCTCTCAAGGACAGCACTGGCTCAGCAGGCAGCCATCTGGGGGGGGGTGGGGCACAAAGAAATGTACCCCCTGTAAGAGACGAGGAGGTGGCTGTGTGTGTGTATACATGAGAGAGAAAAAGAGACAGAGACAGGGAGAGACAGATAGACTGAGAGACAGAAAGAGAAAAAGAGAGAGAGGAGAGGGAGAGAGAGAGAGGGAGACAGACAGAGACAGAGAGGGACAGTGCTGAGGTGCTGATCCTGGGCTGCTCTAGCACTCAATGACCTGGGGAAGGTTCCTTTTCTTCTCTGGCCCTCAGTTTCCTCAACTGTCCAATAAGACACCTGGAATAGGTGACCTCTAAGAGCCATCCCAATCCTAAAATCCTACCACTCCACATCTTCACACCTCTCTAGTCTTCATCTGTGAAATGGGGGCATTGCACCCACTCATCCCTGAGGTCCCTTCTGTGCTCTGTTCTTTTCCCTGTACTATACTGCTTCAGTGTTGACACCAGTCAATCATTATGACTTTATTAAGTGCCTCCTGCATGTCAGGCACCACGTGAAGCATGGTGAAATCCTGGAGTCGAGTGCAACCAGCCTGGGCCTCCAGGGGCTCAGGTTCTACTGGGGAAGAGAAAACCCCAGTCCTGAGTTTGTGCAGTCAGCAGAGGCCTCATGGTGTGGTGGAAAGAGCCTTGGATTCTCCTCAAGGCCCTGTTTGCCTGTGATGAGTCAATCCCCCCTGTACAGGCCTCAGTTTCTCACCCCATGAGAGGGGGGTGGTAGGCTCAGGGCTCTGAGGACCCTTTCAGCTCCAAATCTCTGATCCTTTGAGATGCCCAGGGCAGTTAGGTGATGCCACAGTGCACATAGTGCTGAGGCTAGAGTCAGGAAGACCCGAGTTCAAATCTAGCTTCAGACATGTACTAGCTGTGTAATCCTAGACAAGTCACTCCACCCATTTGCCTCAGTTTCCTCATTTGTAAAATGAGCTGGAGAAGGAAATGGCAAATTACTGCAGTATCTCTGTCAAGAAAACCCCACATGAGATCATGAAGAGCCTGATGTGATGGAAAGTACGGAACAACAACACTGAGATGTGAAAAGTACAAAGCAATTTTTCAAGGGAGGCATGAGCAGTAGGGGAAGGAGGCATCTGAGATGGTCTTCCCAGGAAATTCACCTAGTGACCTCAAGGAGAGGAGAGAGGGGAGGGGGAGGGGAGACTATGGCTCCCGTTCCTGAAGGTTCCAGCATCTTCCTAACTAACCCCTGGGAGTCTGGGTAACTAATGGGATAAATCCACAAACAAAGCCATCCCCTCTCTGAGGGGCCCAGGGGATAGTGGCAGGGCCCTCCTCTGGAAGTCTCCAGGCCTTTCCAGAAACCTCCAGGTTTCTGGAGGAGGTAGGAGCCTCTTTCTTTCTCCATCTCTATCTCTCCATCTCTGCCTACTGGCACCGTGCCCAACACTGAGGGGTACAAGGAAAGGCAAAGCCAGCCTCTCCTCTCCAGGAGTTCCCAGTCAAAGGGGTCGAAAGCACGTACAAACAGCCAGGCACATCCTGGCTGCACATGGCTCTCTCTGGCTCTGCCTCGGTTTCCCAGTCCACCTAAGCGGCGATCTGGGGATCTGGCTTTCTCAGGGTTTGGGGGCCAGCGCCCCAGGGGCTCCCACCAGCTGACAAACCCCTGGCAGTTCCCGGGAGAAACAATCGTGGCTCCTACCAAACAAAAGCAGCTAGGGGCCTCGGGCCTACCCCTCCCCCGCCAGGTCCCCCTGACCCCAGCCCCTCCCCTAACAACAGCCCAAGTCAAGTTCTCCGGCGCGGATGGATTGTTTACCAGCAGAGAGCATCCTTCCCTCCAAGGATCCGTCCATTAGCATAACTTTGAAACCAGCCGACTATTTCTGCCTGCTGGGCAGTAACTATAGCAACGGGACTCAGGAAGCAACAATAAATAAGATACAGTGTCAATTACCCTCCTCCTTTTATATGCAAATGAGGAGCCTGCTGAAAGAAGGAGGAGGAGGGAGCCAGCGAGTGCCCCCTCTGGCTCAGGAGAGGGGGGCCCCTGCTGGGCCCAAACCCATTGCTAATGGCTTGTTGGCTGTTCCCTTCCAAGGGGGTGAGGGGAGGGGGAGTTGGCAATTCTCAGAAAGGGAGGTGGGTTGTCTTCAAAGTAGCTGAAAAAAGGGCCTAGAGCCTCCCCCCTTTCATGTTTGGGGAAACTGAGTCCCAGAAGAGACTGGCTCGAGGTCACACAGATGGTTAACAGTCAAACAGGGCTTACAGTCTGGACCTTGGCTTCCTGGCCTCCCCACTAGTTACTCCTCAGAAAGGAGAACAATCTGGAACTGGGGGCTAGTTAGCACAGGGGAGGAATTCAGTCCCAGTTTTAGTAAACACTGACCTTGTGGCTGGCACTACAGAAACCAGGAGAGAAGCCAGCCAGTGCCTGCCCTCGGGGAGCTTACAATCTCCTCAGTGCTACCACTCATTGGTGGGGTTGGGGCAGCCTGAGATTTCTGGGGTACAGACAAGGAGGCCCCTCGCCAGGGTGCATGAGCATCTCCTGGCCCACTAAGAGGGGAAGTGAGTCCAGGGTCCCACAGAGGCAGGGCTTGAACTCAGGGCTTTTTGGCTTTGAGGTGTCCCTCTGCTCTGCCTCACTGCCCCTCAAATATCAAATCTATACCAACTCAACGGAAGAGGTAATGGGTAAGAACTGGAGGGGCCAGAGAAGGCTTAATGCAGGAGTGGCAGGGAGCTAGTATTCCCAAGAGGCAGCAGGAAGAGGGAGGACATGCTAGGCATGAGGGACAGCCTAGGCAAAGGCACAGAGGTCCTAGATGGAATTCCATGCACAAGAAACAGTCCAATAAGGTCGGGCTCTCAGGGGCTCTAGGAGGAGCATTGGGCCCTGGCTCAGGAGAGACAGTCCAGGGCCAGACTGGGAAGGGAGTGAAGTCCCCAAACCTGGGTTTGTATGGGATTCCCCTCTTATGCCCACTCCCTCCTACCTGTCTCAGCCTCCTTCCCAGCTGGTTTGTCCTCCCCGTGAGGCCTACAACAATGGGTGTCCCTCAGGCCTCTGTCTCCCCTTAAACTTCTTCACCTGGTGACCTCATCAGCTCCCAAGCATTTCATGCTCATGAGATGTGCTGATTCTCAAATCTATGAGTCCTGCCCCACCCTCTCTGCTGACCTCCAGGTTCCCGTGTCAGGCGGCTTGGATGTCCAGGTGACTTCTGACACTCAACATGCCCAAAGTAGAGCTCATTCTCTTTCCCACTCCCCTTTCCCTATTACTGTAGGAAGGCACCGCCCTCCTCCCATTCCTCAGGCTCCTACCCAGGACTCATCCTGGATTCCTCACTATCCCTCACCCCCCAGATCCAATCCAAAGCCAAGTCTGGCTGATGGAACCTCTAGGGCATCTCTCCTCTGAGACTGCCCCTACCTTGTGCAGACCCTCCCCACCTCACACCAGGACTACTGCAGTAGTCTGGGGATGGGTCTGCCAGCCTCAAGGCTCCCCCCACTCAAATCTTCCTTTAAGCCCAGATCTGACCATCACCCCTATACTCAGTGAATTACACTGGCTCCCTATGGCTGCCAGGATCAAATACACAATCTTTCTTGGCTTTTCAAACGCCCTATGTCCCAGCCCACTCCTACCTTTCCAGTCTTCTGACACCTGACTCCCCTTGGAAAGCCTTGTGATACCAGGACACAGCCTCTGGCTGTCCCTCATGCATACCGTGCAGGCCCTGACTTGTGCCCTTTGCTGGGCAGTCCTCACACTCTCCCTCCTCATTTCTGTTTCTGGGCTCCTGTCCAGACTTAGTGAAAATTTCCCTGATCCCTCCCAGGACCAGGGATCTGAATTTCTCTTCAGTTTACCCTGTATATACAGTGGTCTGCTTATCTCTTTCTTCACCCATAGGAAGAGAGCTCTTAGGAAGCAGGGGTTCTTTTAGCCTTACTGGGTATCCCCTGGAGTGCCTGATAAAGAAATCCTGGAGGCCGGAGGGAGCTCAGGGAGATTCCAGAACAGGCCAGTGATAGGATTTTTAATGATATAAATAGGGTAGCTGTGCAGAGAATGGACTGAAGGAAGAGACAAGAGGACGCAGAGTGAGTAATTAGGAGCTTATCACTAAGGTCTAGATGAAAAGTAGAGGATTTAAAAGTCAGGGCTGGAGTGAGGAGCCCTGGGTTCAAGTTATACCCATTTTACTGATAAGGTCCCAGAGGCCCAGAAAGGTTAATTGATTGCCCAGGATCACACAGTCAGGAAGTAGCCATGGTGGAACTCCACTCAAGGCCTTCTAGACTCCAAGGTACTCCATGCCCCAGCCCCCTCCCAGTACCAGGTGGCAGCCATCTGGCCTACAGACAGACAGGAGATCCTTGGCCCTGCCAGTGCATCCCAGGCCAGCCTCAGTACCAGGGGTCACAAATGCCCAGTCTCTTAGCAGGAGCTCAACAAGCTAAGTCCAGACTTCTTGGCCTCATCTCTGGACAGGAAATCTCCCAGTCATTCCAAGAACATTGTTGCAGAAATTAATGTGTGTGCGGAAGTTCCAGCTTACTCCATGAATCAGGAGTCAAATATTAGTGTCTCCCAATGCAATCAATTACCTCAGGGAGGCTGAAGTGGCCTGAAGCCAAAGCGTTTTGGATTGGAAAGTTCCAAAGCCAGTGCACGTGGTCACAGGGGAAGACAGTGGTGTGCCCTTTCTAGCAATGATGAAGGAATGGGTTGGATTACAGATCCAAACTGAGAAGATGAGGAGGGGTGAAGACAAGCTAAGAACAGTGGGAAGAAAAGAAATAGAGAGAGAGGAAGGAGAAGGGCACCTGGAGCTGCCCAGAACAGAGGGGACCACGCCAGAGGCGCTCATCCCTCAGGAACTGAGGAGGGCAATTCAATTCCAAGCCCGAAGTATCAGAATTAAAGGCAGAGGGGAAAATCCCATTAAACTCCACTCCCCTCAATCCAACCATCAGAGGCAAGATAACACTGAGGGGAAAAATAAACCATAAGAGAGACCTAGGCTCAAATCATCTGCACCCCAAGCACCCAGTGTGGACACACAGTAGGGCTACAATAGCCATCAATCAGACCAAGAGCTTTTCACCCAGCTTGGGAAAGATTGCCTTGATGAAGCCTAGTGATGCCTTCTCAGAATTAGGTTTATTTAAATGTTTAAAATAATATACATAGAATTACAAAATAAACCAATTATATTAAAATATAGTTATTGAAACTTTTAAAAGTTAGCCAGTGGGGAATGACCAAATGAATGCCGATACGTAACGTTGGCATATTGTTATCTGTAAAACATAGCGTTGTATTGGGGAAAACAGAGAAGTATGGGAAGAATTGGACTCCAATAGTCTTCCTTGGCTGAGGCCCCCACCCACTGGAAAGGCTCTGTCTTCCTCCCTTCAGGCTGGGTTTTAATGGGCCCAAATCACCTATTTGGGCAAATGCACAGGGACTACACTCCAGACCAACTCCACCATCCACAAAAGGGGAGCAACCCTTTCTCTCTCCCTGAGAACTGGATAGACCTTCATGCTACCCACCTGCCCACCCGCCCTCTGGTGGTAGATGGAGGCATAGCTGCCTGGCTAAGTGTGGCTTTTCTCAGGGTCCGGTCCTTAGAACAGGAGCAGGCTAATCCACTATATGAAATCTCCAAAGAACACTGGCAATTCACTCTTGGCCCCCCTTCCTGAGAAGGTTTTCAGAATAAAACAATAGGATTTAGGTTCGTGGAATCCTAAGTCTAGAGTTGGAAGAAATCTCAGAGGCATCTAACCCATTTTGTAGATGAGGAAGCAGAAGCCTCAAAAGGTTGTCACTTTCCAAGGTTACACAGGTGGGTAGTAAGTGACATGGTCAGGATTCACACTCAGATCTTGTAACGCCCCCAAAAAATAAAATCGGCACTTTCATCTTCAGAGAGAAGGGGAAGGAAGGGAAGATAAAGGCTCTATTCTGGGGAACAAATTTCTGCAGAAGTAGGGAGTCCCTTCCATTCCCTTCCTCCTCTGTCCTTCTGTCCTCTCTCCTACTATTGCTTCTTCTGGTTTCTATTCCTCCCTCCTTTTTATTCTGTCTTATTCTGTTCTATTCTTCTCTCTCTCCCTCTCGCTCCATCCTCTCTCTCTCTCTCTCTCTCTCTCTCTCTCTCTCTCTCTCTCTCTCTCTCTCCCCCTCCCTCCTTCCCTCTCCCTCTCCCCCTCCCCCTCTCTTCTCTTCCCATTATCCCCTCCCCTTGGTCTAGACTCTAGCCCATCCAGACCATGTCCATAAATGATGCCAGGAAGACCTCATAGTAAGAGAGTTTTTTGTGTCCTCCACAGCACCACCCTGTTGTTAAATAAAAATATTAAAACCTTGCAGAGCCCATTGAGCTGCCTAAGAAGAGCCACTCTGGGACTCGTTCTGCATGACAGCCTCTCCGGGGCAAGGCAGGGCAGAGATTGGATCATTAATCACTTCCTCCATCACTCAGGGTTGCAGCTAAAAATAGGAGCGCCCAGAATACCTTGCCGATTTTATGAGGCTCCAGACAGATAAAATCCCCGTTGGTCCTGGGCAGCCTGATGTGAGATACCCAGGCCACTCTTTGAGGAAAGCAGGTGTTTCACAGGCAGGGAATTCTCAGGATCCCACACTCTTCCAGCTGGAAGGGGACCTATGGGCCATCCAGGCCAACCCACACCTATTCGGGAATCCCCTCTGCCATGTCCCAGCCAGTGAGCCTCTCTCCTCTGCCCGACAACCCAAGAGAAAGGAATCCCCCCTACCCCCCCACCACCCTGGGCTAGCTTCCATCACTTTCATCAGACTTTTCCTGGCACTGGGCCTAGGGTGGCCTCCTGGCACCTTCCCCCCAACGCTCCCATCTCTGCCCTCTGGGGCTCCTGATCCCTCTTTTACATGGATACTTTGAATACTTGAAATCAGTGTCCCCTAATGCCCCCCTAGCTCTTCTCCTGGATAAAAATCCATAATTCCTTTAATGTAGCAAATCTCACAGCTGGTCTCCCTGAGAACCTTTCAGGGTGTTTACAGGTCAAAAGTATTTTCACACTAAGACATTTTAATTTCTAATATCATGGATACTGACAGAACCCACACAAGTAAAAGCTCTTTGGAAGGCCGGCAATCATTCTTAAGAGTGAGTGCAAAGCGTCCTGGGACCAAAAAGGGTGGAAACAGCTGCTTTACTGGATCCTCTGATGACAAAATCTATTGCTCCCCCCGCAACCTCCACGTGTCTCAGTCTTTCCAGTAAAATGTGTGTAGAGTCCCTTAATGTTCCCAGACAGCTTTACATAAATGTCTGGTGGGGTCCTCACAACAGCCCTGAGAGGGCAGGGGGGTTATCACCATTTTACTGACTTGCCTAGGGCCATCCAGCCAGGAAGTGTCTAAGGCAGGATTTGAACTCAGGTCTTCCTAACTTCATGTCCAACACTGGCCACCTCGCTCTCTGAGGGGGCCAATTATTAATCCTTGCCTTAGTGTTGGGAGATATATGAAATAGTTCCGCTTCCACACAGATGAAGTCGTAAGAGTTACAGCCTTGTGACAACTGTTAAGACAAGATAGGGGTGATAAGGGGTGCCAACCAATCCCTAGGTAAACCAGGGGGGCAGTAACTTCTGGCTACTGAGCATGCTCCACAAACCTTGTGCATATTACCTGACACACCCCGCATAAAATTAGGATCTCATTAAGTGAACACACATTGCATGGTGGGGGGAACATATCAAGGAGTCCATGGAGTGGGCACATAAGGAAGACTGTAACCCAGAAGGATGAGGCCCAGTCCTGATCTGAAGGGAGGAGTTGGGATCACTAACCTTCCAGAGCGGGCTCTGCTTCTGTACTGGGTGCACTCTGTTACCAAAGAGGTGTGCCCGCTTCTCGGGAAAGTCCTTCAGCCTCTCAAATTAAAAGCCTGAGACACTAACTTTGGAATTGAACCTGGGGACTTCTTTATAACAGTATCGGGCACATAGAAAAGGTCTGCTGATTGGCCGATCATTCCTAAACCATGACACCAAGAACTGGAAATAACAGTCCAAATGTGGTCTGAGTAGGGCGGAGGGTGGAGATAAGGCAGCTGTGGGGGCCCTGAGGAGGAGACCAGAGGAAAAGCCAGAAAGCTCTGCCTCCCCTCCACTCCTCCCCTCTCCTCTCTATCACCTCCCCTCCTCCCTTCCCCTCCATCCTCTCCTCCCCTCCATTCTCTCCTCTCCATCACCTCCCCTTCTTTTCCATCCATCCATATCTACTTCTCTTCTTCCCCCAGCGTGCCTCCATTCTTTCCTCTCTGCTCCATCACTTCCCCTCCATCCTCTCCTCCCCTCCCCTCTCTATTGCCTCTCCTCCTCTCCTCCCCTCCATCCCTGTCTTCTTCCCCCAGCATGCCTCCATCCTCTCCATTACCTCTCCTCTCCTCATTTCTGCAGCCTTTAATGGAAGCAGCTCAGGCTTTCTGGGGTCAGGCTGGTGACTGCCCTAACGGCATTATTGAGCTGCTGTCCCAAGAACCTTTGAAATGTCTCAGGTTGCTGCCGGCTTCCACAAACTTGGGTTAATGTGAGATCACCTTATTTATGAAAGGGATGGTGTTAAGGATGGCTTCCAGAAAAACCCACAAGAGGAACAAGTATTTTCATTACCAAATGAACTCTCAACCCTACCAGGAAAAGGATGATCTTATCTAAGAACCAGTGGACAAAAATAGGAAACAGATGTATTCTACAGTTATTCGTGAAAGAGAGGAGATATAGAACAGACGTGAAGCCATCATGTCAGGGGGCTCCGTGGACACAGCCAATCTCATGAGATTAAACAACCACAGATAATTATGTACTACAAACGGGGTTGGCTTAAAGGACTGTTGGTCATTGGATACTAAGAAAGAAGGCCCTGGGGTCTCCACACCCCTATGGAGAGCTCCCTCTCCTCTCCCCCTCCTTCCCTGAATTCTGGTCACACAATAAGCCCACCCCACCCTGACAATATATTATTGCATTTTGTCTTTCTACAAGAAAAATGCTCCACTGATGGATAACATCAAGCCCCAAAGCCTTTGGGAAGAGATCCATTCTCTGTCCAAAGAGGTGCATAGAGCACTGGGCCCAGAGTCAGGAAGATTCATGTCCCTGAGTTCAAATCCAGCCTCAGAAACTTACTAGCTGTGTGACCCTGAACAAGTCACTGCACCCTGTTTGCCTCAGTTTCCTCATCTGTATAATGAGCTGAAGAAGGAAATGGCAAACCCCTCAGGTATCTTAGCTAAGAAAACCTCAAAAAAAGTCATGAAGAGTTAGACACAACTGAATAACAATAAACCCATCCACCAGGGAAAAACAAAGTGGATGATGAGGACCTATTATCCAGGCCATGATACTATGATATATATTTACATAGACAATGCAAATATATATAAATAGATAAAATATAAATATATATTACATATATAATATATATACATAATATATAAATACATAAAATCTTGCACAGATGCTGCAAACAGACCTTAAGCTGGACCCAGCATTGCAAGGGAGGAGGACAGCAGGCCTGGCTTTTCTTTGGGAAACTTTTAAATGACCCCAAGCCTCTCCTTGAAATGAAAGGAGATTTTACCACGCTCTTCTTCCAGCATGGTGTAGCAAGCAGAGAGAGGGCTGCCCTTAGGGTCATGAGAACCTGGGTTCAAGTCCCACCAGAAACATCCCGGCTGTGCCCTGCGCAGGCTACCTAACCTCTCAGTGCACCCAGGGAATTCTCTCAGAATATGAGTTGCAGAGGGATCCCAAGAGAACAGATTCAGAGCTAGAAGGGCCCTGGGCAGCCTTGAGTCTGACCTCTTCAGTTTACAGATGAGGAAACATGCCCAGAGTCACACAGATTCCATCTGAAGCAGGATGAGAGTTGAGATCTGCCTGCCTCCCAGGCCAACAAGACATCATGCACCACCTAGCTGCCCACCTGTGGAGGCTGGGCTGGTCACCATGGGGGTGGGGTCCTCAGCCAGAAGACCAGGGGAATCCCAAGCCTGGTCCCATCCCACACCTACCCTTGGAGTGACACTGAATGGAGGCAAGTCATGGAATTTTACAGTCTCTAAAGGAAGGGGGTTAAGGCCATGGGGCCATGAAGAGGTTACAACCCAGCCAAGGAACTATAGTGGAGAAGCAGCATAGATGGTGTCACCAAAGAAATGCAGGACTGGAGAAAAACTGGACCAGACCAAGAAGGGAGACTCCCCTGCCCTCCCTGCCTCCACCTGATGCCACGTTCAAGAGACCTTGAGAGAGGCTGATAGTGATGGTGGGTGGACTCTTGCCATGTAGTTATGGGAAGACATGGCCTCAGATCACTTAGGATAAGTAGTCAAAGATGGGTTTTGACCCGCGTGGGTGAAGGCAACAACCGCATCGATGAGATCATGGGATCGATGGCCATAAATTGGAGCATTTCTACAAGGATACAGTCATTTTTGACCATGGAAAAACCCAGACTGCCTAATAAGACACAGAAAGGTCAGGATATGCATCAGTGGAGAGGGTGCCCAAGCCAATGAAATCATGGATCATCGGAATATCGATCGAGATGTCCAGTTATACTGTAATGTAGTTAGGAGATTAGAATTCCATAAATCATTGAATTAGAGGATTGTAAAGCAGAGAGGGACTGGAGGGGGTCATCTAATGCAGGCCTTTTGTTTTACAGAGGGGTAAACTGAGGCTCAGCAAGATGGAAGGGCTTGCCCAGAGTCCCATAGCTAGAACTAGAATCTGGATCTCTTGAATCTTGGAATTGCTGAGCCAGCAGGGACCTGAGATGCTGCCTGGCCCAGCGTGTATCCATCCCTTCCAGCGTAGGGTTCCTTCCTACTCGGCTGTCTCTTCAGTGGCTTTTATCTGGGCCACACTGATGCTTTTGAAAAGAAAGCTATTCCTATGAATGGTGCAACAGATGAACAAAATGGGGACAGGGAGGAGATAGAATCTTATTGAAGCTAGGCAGAGACAGCCCTGGGGCTGGAGTCAGGAAGAGCTGAGTTCAATTTTGGCCTCAGACACATTCTAGCTGTGTGACCCTGGGCAAGTCACTTAACCTGTTTGCCTCAGTTTTTCCTTATCTGTAAAATGGGGATAGTGATGGCCCCTCCCTCCCAGGGCTATTGTGAGGATTAAATAAAATAATACTTGTAAAGTACTTTGCCAGCATTCAAGTCCTATAGGTATCATTATTATCTGCAGAATATTATTACTATTATTTTATATTTATTAAATTATATTATATAATAAATATAATTTATATATATTTATATAATAAATATAATTTTATATATTTATATAATAAATATAATTTATATATATTTACATAATAAATATAATTATATTATATTTACATAATAAATATAATTCATATATATTTATATAATAAATATAATTATATTATATTTACATAATAAATATAATTTATATAATAAATATAATTATATTATATTTACATAATAAATATAATTTATATAATAAATATAATTATATTATATTTACATAATAAATATAATTATATTATATTTACATAATAAATATAATTTACATATTTATATAATAAATATAATTTACATATTTATATAATAAATATAATTTACATATTTATATAATAAATATAATTTACATATTTATATAATAAATATAATTTACATATTTCTGTAATAAATATAATTTACATATTTATATAATAAATATAATTTATATATTTATTAAATTATTTTATATTTATATTACTACTATAATATCCTGGGTATCATTATTACTGCAGAATATTATTACTATTATTTATTACAACAACAAATTAAGAGATGCCTGGGGAGATTTATATGAAGTAAAAAGTCAGAAGAACAACATAACAATAACAATAACAAAAACCATGGAAAGAATAAATATTAAACACCACATAATTGTAATCACTGATTTAGTGCCAGGGACTTGGAGGTCACCGGGTCCAAAACCTTCATTTTAGTGAAAAGGACGCTGAGGCCCAGCAAGATTTGCTTAAGGCCACACAGGTGATAAGGGTCCAAGGAGAGATCTGAACCCAGATGCTCCTAACTCCACATCCAGAGCTCTACCACACCATGCTGAGAAAACAGACCTCTTTCCCTTCCTTGTGGAGGTGGGGGCCCATGGGTGCAAAACACTGCATACATTGTCACACATGGCCAAGAGGTTGATTCTTTTTGCTGAACTTCTTTCTTTTTTTCTCTCTTTCTAATGGAAAGCCCATCTCTCCCCTTAATATGGACATCAGAGGACAACAATGGTCTCTCTTCCCTCTGTATTAGAGAAAACCCCTCTCTGGGAGCACATCTGCATCAAACACTTCTTCCTCTCTTATTTCCACAAAAGTATAAAGCGAAGCTCCCTTCTTCTCCTCTACATCGTAGGAGAGGGGCCTCCCCTCTACTCTAGCCTCCTACGTCTGTCCAAGAGAAGCCCGGATTGGCGAGGGGGATCAGGAGAACCCCCAATCTGTTGTCACCAGCTATGGAGCTGGGCATACAGGATCAGCCTCTTGGTGACATGACCCAATCACTCCTGCCTGTCACCAGGGACAAAGTGGGCAGTGAGTGTGCTCAGCCCCTAAGGTCATGGGCTTTTGGCCCATCCCTGCATCCTTCCATCCCCTCAGGCAGCCTGATAAAAGGGGGGTTCTGTCTTGGGCCTTTTCCTCTTCTCTCCACCCCCACCTCTGATGGGGATCTCAGCAGCGGCATCACCTCTCAGAAGATGACACTCAGATCTATATGTTCAGGGCCCCAGCTTCAGATGTGCAGCCACAACCAGCCATTCAACATTTCAGATGCATCACGTCCCACAGACATCTCAAAGTCAGCACGTCCACAACTGGACACATCTTCCCCTGAACCCCAGTCCTCCTAACTCCCTGGTTTCAGTAGCAGACATCGCTATCCTTCCATCCCTGTCCCTGTGTCTGCAGCTCCAAAGCTGCCCTTGCCTTCTCCTCCCTCACACCTCCACCCAAATCTATTTGAAGGCCAAGTCTTATCAAGTTGGCTTCCATAGCACCTTCCACAAGGAGCTGCCTTTCCATCTCCCCAGCCCCGGGCTGGTGCAGACCCTCCCACCTCTCAAATAACCCCTGGCTCCTCATGGTCACCCAGATTCCAGCAGCTGCTGCTAAGTTAATAACAAGATAGAAGGCTGACTAGCACTTAACACTGTGCCCGGCACACAGTAGGTGCTTCATAAATGCTTGCTGACAGGCTGTTGCTCTGTTGTCCCAGCAGCAACTTCAGCAGATCCCTGGTGCCTCTGGGATGAAGGACAGGATTCCGGCTGGCATTCCATGCCCTCTCCAGGCTAGCGCCCACCCCCCTTTCAGGCCACTTCTGTCCCAGCTAAGCTGGACTACAGGCAATTGTGGGAACTCAACGTCCTGTCTCCCATGTCTGTATTGGCTGGAGGGAGGGAGAGGGAGAGAGAGACAGAGAGAGGGAGGGGGAGAGAGAGACAGAGAGAGACAAAGAGACAGAGAGAGACAGAGTCAGAGACAGAGAGAGAAGAGAGAGAGAGGAAGGGAGGGAGAGAGAGAAAGGGGGAGAGAGACACAGAGACAGAGAGAGACAGAGAGAGAGAAAGGGGGAAAGAGAGTGTGTCTGTGTGTGTCTGTATCTGTTTCTGTGTGTGTAAGGGGAAAGAGAGGATAAACTTGCCTACTATGAGCCAGGCACTGTGCTGTGGTGTTTTTTGAAAAAACAAATATTATCTTATTTGACCCTCACAACCACCTTGGCAGATAAGTGCTATTATTATCCCAATTTTATGGTTGAAGAAACTGAGGCAGACAGGTTAAGTGACTCACCCAGGGTCACACAGGTAAGAAGCATCTGAGGCCAAATTTAAACCCAGGTCTTCCCGACTCCAGGCCCAGTACCCTATCCACTGAGCCACCAGTCATGTCTATGATTATAAGACATTTTTCATATCTCCCTCTTTGAATTCTTCTATTCCTTTATGGATTAGCCAGGGTCTTCAAGCCTCCTCCTGAAGTGTTTCTCCCTCCTAAAATTACCTTTTATTGACTTGTTTTCATATTTGTACATACTCTTTGACCCAGCAATACCACCAGGTCTATATCTCAAAGAGGTCACAAAAGGGGGAAAGGACCCCACATGTACAAAAATATTTTAGTAGCTTTCTTTGTGGTGGCAAAGAATTGAAAACTGAGGCCATGTCCATCAACTGGGGAATGGTTGAACAAATTGTGGCCTGTGATTGTGATGGAATACTATCCTACTGTGAGAAATGATGGGGGGTAGATTCTAGGCCCCTTAGAGGCAGAAAGTGTTTTGTTTGGGAAGACCTTCAGACGGCACCTGGTGCATAGTAGGTGTTTCATAAACATTTGGTGAGTAGACTGCTTAACTGAAGAGTTAATGAAAGGGTAATCTGTCTGAGGAGACTGGCTTCCTTTTATTAAAAATATATTTATTATTTTAACATCCTTTAAAATTTTTTTGAGTTCAAAATTCTCCCCCACCTTCCTGCTCCTCCTCCACCCACTAAGAAGCCAACAATATGATATCAATTATACATGTGAAATCATGCAAAACATTTCTGTATTAGCCATAATCACAAAAAAAGCAAGAAAAATAAAGAAAAACTATATCCCAATTTGCAGGCCAAGTTGATTTCTTCTCTCTCTGGAGATGGGGAGCATTTTTTCATCACGAGTCCTTTGGAAGTGTCTCAGATCATTGTATTCATCAGAACAGCTAAGTCATTCACAGTGATCGCTGTTACAATGTTGCTGTTACTATGCACAATGGTCTCCTGGTTCTGCTCCCTTCACTCTGCATCAGTTCATAGAAGCCTTCCCAGATTTTTCTTATAGCACACTAGGATTGCATCACAATCATATACCACAACTTGTTCAGTCACTCCCCAGTTGATGGGCATCCTCTCAATCCTTTGCCACCACAAAAATATAAATGTGTTTGTCCATATAGGTCCTTTTCCTTTTTCTTTGATCTCTTTGGGATATAGACTAAGTAGTGGTATCACTGGGTCAAAGGGGGTGCAATTTTATGGTCCTTTGGGTCTAGTTCCAAATTGTTCTCCAGAATGACTGGATCAGTTCAAAACTCCAGCAACAATGCATCAGTGTTCCAATTATTTCACATCCTCTCCAGCATTTGTAATTTCTGATAAGTGTGAGGTGGTGCCTCAAAGTTGTTTCAATGTACATTTCTCTAATCAGCAGTAATTTACAGGATTTTTTCATGTGACTTTTGATAGCTTTGATTTTTTCTTCTGAAAACTGGCTGTTCCTATTCTTTGACCATTTATCAACTGGGGAATGGCTCTTACTTTTATAAATTTGACTCGGTTTCCTACATATTTGGTTAAGGAGATCTTTATCAGATAAACTTGCTATAAAATTTTTTTATATTACTTTATCTATGGTACCTTTAGTCAAAATGTAGTTTCCCTTCTAATCCCTTTTAATTAGGTCTATTTTTGCTTTTACTTCTGAGATCACGATTTGCTCCCCCTGCCCTGAAGCATCATAGAATCTGGTTCAGAAAATGGGCTTCCTCAGAGGTCCACTTGTTCACTCTTCTGCTGAGAGCTCCCCAGGCCGGCCAGCTCCTAGTAACAGGGCCAGGGCACCTCTGTGGTCCTGCTCCATCCTGTGGGTGGTGGTGGTGGGGGAAGCCCAGGTGAGAGGCAGGCAGGAGAATGGCCATGGAGAGGATGAGAAAGAAGGCAGTGAATTCCAATCATTCTTTCCCTGTGTGACTTTGGAGAGTTAATTCTGCACTAGCCTCATGAAATGGAGAAACCAGTCCAGCCCTGCTCCTGAGTCCTCAGATCAAAGCCTGCTTCTTCCCATTTCTAAGCTTCAAGCTGAGAGACTCTAGACCTGTGAGGAAAGATGCCAGGCCTTCCAGCTGCCCGCATGACCGGGAAAGTTGTTCACACTCACCAGCTGTGCAGGTACTCAGATACAGCTTCAAGTGAGATTCCTAGAGGATTCAAGCCTGGATGGTGAGGGGCCAGCCAGCCAGAGCCACACAGTCCTCCAACCCAGACCTCCCCATCTATGATCTATAAGCCATAAAATTGCCTCATAATTATTTGGCTTTCAACCAAAGCAAAACTAATTTACTCATTTAAGGGCAGGACACATCTGTGTCCCCTCTGGTGGTACACATGCTGGCCTTGCTTTATGTGGGAGGATGTATGTGGCTGCCAAGGTTGGGGGAAGAGCTTGTCACCTCTTTCTGAATAGTCAGATGCTGGGAGTAAACACGTGAGAGGCATGCTTCTGGCACCCCCACTATATCTGCAGGAGAAAAGGCCCCTCCTTTCCCCCACATCTGTAGGAGAGAAGGTCCCCCTTTCACCCACATCTGTAGGAGAGAAGGCCCCTCCTCTCACCCACATCTGTAGGAGAGAAGGCCCCTCATCTCCCCCACATCTGTAGGAGAGAAGGCCCCTCCTTTCCCCCACATCTGTAGGAGAGAAGGTCCCCCTTTCACCCACATCTGTAGGAGAGAAGGCCCTCCTTTCACCTACATCTGCAGGAGAGAAGGCCCCTCCTTTTCCCCACATCTGTAGGAGAGAAGGCCCCTCCTCTCACCCACATCTGTAGGAGAGAAGGCCCCTCCTCTCCCCCACATCTGTAGGAGAGAAGGCCCCTCCTTTCCCCCACATCTGTAGCAGAGAAGGTCCCCCTTTCACCCACATCTGTAGGAGAGAAGGCCCTCCTTTCACCTACATCTGCAGGAGAGAAGGCCCCTCCTTTCCCCCACATCTGTAGGAGAGAAGGCCCCTCCTCTCCCCCACATCTGTAGGAGAGAAGCCCCTCCCACCCCCACATCTGCAGCAGAAGGCCTCTCTCTTTCGTCTCTATATTGGGACTAAAAAGCTCTTCTCTATTACATTTCAAGAACTGCAGCAAGAAAGGCAGTGGAACCGGGAAGACCTGAGTTCAAATCCTTCCTGCCTCTGACACATACTGGTTAAGTAAGCCTGGGCCAATCACTTCTCTCTAGGCCTAAGTTTCTTCCAGAAGGCTGGATGGGGTAAGGTCTAAATGTACTTCTGGCTCTAAGTCGATATTCCACCTTGGAAGAGCCCAGCAGAGCCAGAAACAACCCTGGGCCCAGGTAGTGCCTGGTAGTGCCCCAGGAAGGCCTCTGCTCTGCTCTGTCCCATACCTGCCTGTCCCAGGTAGGACAGGAAGCTCAGCCACAGCCCAAATTTGATCCAGCCTTCTTTCTGCACAAACCCACCACGTGTGGGGAATACCCCAGGGGTCAGGAATTACCATTGTGAAGTTTTCTTCCACGAAAGGCAAGACTCATTTTAAACTGTGAATTTTATAAGCCGAATAAATCATCATTTCACTTGCTGTGAATCCAAGTAATTAAGTACTTAGATCTAATTATCATCCCAGATACTTCTCTGCTGCTGAAATCTGTCTTTAATAATTCAGAGTTTGATTACCCAAACCAGACATTACGAACACACCACACACCATTAAGAGTTGGGTTTACAAAAGAAATTAGCCATGTAAGCCCCTTCCGATGATCAGTCTTGAAAGAAAATGGACATCAAAGGGAAGGGGTCTGGAGAGAAACCAATAATCAGAGAAAGCTGTAGGGAGAAAACTGGAGAGGAGACGGTGGATCCCAGTGCAAATCTTGACTGTAGCTTCCTACCTAAGTAATCTTGGACAAATCAATTCACTTATAAGATCACTGATTAAGAACTGGAAGGGGCCTCAGGGGTCATCTGGCCTAACCCTCACATTGTACAGATAAGGGAACTGAGGCCCCAAAAGAGAAAATGTTTCACTCAAGGTCACAGATAGTAGTAAGTGGTAAGCTGGAGATCAAACCCAGATCCTCTGACCCCAAATCCACTGCTCTTTCCGAACTAACCTAAAATTGAACCTTAGAGAAGTTAAATGTCTTGCCTAAGACCACAAGGTGGCCTATTCCAAATCCCAGTAGCACCACCATCCATATTGCCTCCTTGATGTAATTCAACATCGAGCATTGATTAAGCCATGCTAAGCACAGGGGTTACAAAGGAAAAATACATACATACATACATATATACATACATACATACATACATACATACATATACACACACACACACACACACACACACACACACACACACACACACACACATGTCTCCTTCCTTTAAACAGCTTACATTCCACCGTGTAATACAACAAGAATGGAATCTCTCCAGGCCTCAGTTTTTTCCTCTGGAAAAATGAGAGGACTATAG
The DNA here is from genome assembly GCA_011680675.1 of Gymnobelideus leadbeateri. Taxonomy (NCBI): domain Eukaryota; kingdom Metazoa; phylum Chordata; class Mammalia; order Diprotodontia; family Petauridae; genus Gymnobelideus; species Gymnobelideus leadbeateri. The sequence continues at coordinate 115,061 of WOXC01011743.1, read as the reverse complement.
TAGATGACCTCTAAGGTCATGACCTTCTAACTGTAAATTCTATGATCCTTGAGGTTCCTCAGGTCCAGGCCTCACATCTGAACTCCTCTGCCTGGCATTCAAGGCTCTCCATGATTCCACTGACCTAGCTTTCTATCCTTTTCTCCCACTACTCCCTAGCCTTTCTTGGGTCCAAGAACTCAGTCTCCCTAGTACAAGATCATGAGACTGTGGCCACAGTGTTTTGTCTTCCTTCAAAGCTGAGCTAAAGCCCACCTCCTACAGGAAGTTTTCTCCAACCCCCCTTAATGCCAACACTGCCCCTCTAAGGTCATTCAGTATATCCTGTCTGCATCTTGTCTGTCCATAGTTGTTGGCCTGGTGTCTTCCTGTTACAGTGGGAGCCCCTTGAGAGCAGGGGCTGGCTTTTACCTTTCTTTGTATCCTCAGGGCTCAGCCTGGTACCTGGCCCATAGTGGTACTTAATACATGCTTGATCTTCCTGGAGGTTGGAGAGGGTGGTGGCTCAATGTACATCCCAGTGTGGCATGGTGGCCAAGAGAGCTCATGGGAGCTTGGGCCACATTAAGAGAGGAAAGTACCTAGGAATAAGGAATATAGAGACCCTCTGGGCCCAGCTAGCCATGAGTATGAGAAAGGACATTTTCCCTCCAGTCCAACCCAAATCTGTTTCCTTTGGAAAATCCTCTCCCTGCTCCTGGTTCTGCCTTCTAGGATCAATAAGGTCAATACCTCTTCCAGATGCCAGCCCTTTAGATACTCCACCATAGCCCTCCCCTCCTCCAGGCTACACAAGGGTCACCTCCTCCAGGAAGCCTGCCCTGATTCTCCTTCCCTTTATCTCCTACCAGGATGGCAAGGCCTAAAGTGGTGATGGCTTTATACCAGAAGGTAGCAAGTCCACTCTGCCTGCTGGGCCCAAGCACACGGGGTCCAGAGCCCTTGAGGGCAAGCAGACAGCACCTGCTCTCCTTGCTCATGTCTAAACTACAGCCGAAGTGTGTTTGTCCACCACCCAGATCCCCCCCAAGGACCCCTCAGCAACCCTCTCCACTAGGGCTTGGCTGCCCTCCAACTGAATTAAGTCTGATCCTCCCTAGCCCTGCTCACAAGGGGTGACCAGGTGTGAACGTTTAGCAGGCTTTGTTCCGCTCTCTCATTTCTTCCATTAGCCTGGGGGAGAAGGAAGGTGGCTAGGAAGCCCAGTGGATAGTGCTGGACTTGGGGTCAGCACCAAGCCTGCTTCTGTTCCTTCCCAGCCCTGGTCCTGGAAGGGCCAGTGACCCACTACCAGACTCAGTCTCCACCTTCCTCTTCTCCCATTTATCCTGTATAGTCTTGTGTGCCCTCACCTTGTGAACAAGTTGAGTCCACAAGCATTTACTAAGCGCCTACTCTGTGTCATAGTGGACTGAGGACACAAAGAAAGGCCAAATGCTGATACTTGACTCCATTCTAATGAGGAAGATCACACACAAAGACGCATTTAAGTTCATGCAAGATATATACGCATGTACATGCACATACATGCATACACATAACTACCCAGAGTTACTGGGTAACTAATAACCAATACATTAATTAGGCAAGCTGGCGGTAGTCAGTGGCTTCTCTCAGTAACCAAAACCCCCAAGGGAGTCCCTGAAATCCCTTCTGACAGGGAATACCCCTGACCAGAGAAAATCAACCTTGATTGGTGGACATTTAATGAGGAGGCAGGCTCAAGTCTTTGGCTCCTCCTGAGGAGAACAGGCTTGATCATGAGACTCTGCAGTCTGGTCAGGGGGCTTCATCTCCATCCAGACCCCTCTGGCTGGTGCACCCCGTGAGCTGGGTCATCCTGAGCTCTAATGGAAGGACCAAGGACAGCGGTGCCTGCCCTCAGACTAAGGGCTCCCCAGATTGGGTTCTCTTTATACAGAAATAAGGTCTCCTAACTAGGTGGAACCCCATCCCAAAGGGACCAGCAGGCTCCTTAAGAGTTAAGGGCACCTCCATCAGTCAGCCCTGCCCTTCAGAGCCTGACTGACATTAACAGGAGGGGGGCCCTTACAGAAAATGAAAGGAAGAAGGTGCATCACAATGAATAATGAGTTATGACTATAAACACGTAATATTAGTTCTTTCGGGAGGGAAGGAAAGGAAGAGAATAAGCATTGATTAAACACCTACTATGTGCAAAGTGCTCTACAAATACCCCGTTAGATCCTCACAACAACCTCCTGAGGAAGCTGGTATTCTTATCCCATTTTAGAGTTGAGGAAACAGAGGTAAAGTGACTTGCTTAGGGTCACACAACTATGAAGTAGCCAAGGCTGGATTTGAACTCAGGTTTTCTTGACTCTGGGCCTAGGCCTCTGTCCACTACACTGTCTCCACTGGCTGCTTCTGTAAACTGAAGGTAACACCAGAGGGAAGGCACTGGAAGTAAGTAAGGGGTCTGGGGAAGGCTTCCTGTGGAAGGTGGAGTAGTAGCTGGGAGGTCAGCAGGAGGAGTAGAGGAGGGAGAGTGTCCCAGCCATGGGGAGAGTCTGAGAGATGCAGGGGGCTTGTTTGTGGAATAGCTGGGAGGTTGGTGCCATTGGATTGGAGACCATGGTGGGGAGTGAGGTGTGAGAATCCAGAAAAGGGATGAGGGGGCAGCTTATGAAAGGCTCTGAATGCCAAACAGCATTTTGTATCTGATCCTGGAGGCCCTAGGGAGCCACGGGAGTTAATGAGTGGGAGAATGATGGGTCAGACCTGAGCTTTAGGAAAATCCTGTTGGTGGCTCAATGGAAAATGGACTGAAGTGGAGGGACACCTGAGGCAGGCAGACCCAGCTGCAGCTATTGTAACAGTCTAGGTGTGAGGTGAGGAGGGTCTGCAACAGGGTGGGGCAATGTCAGAAGGGGAAAGGAGGCATATTTGAGAGATGTTGGGAAGGTGATGGACGGGCCTCTGTCAGTGCTTGGACATGGCAGGGTGAACAGCAGTAAGGCGTCTGGGATTGCTCCTCAGCTAAGAGCCCGGGGGCAGGGGGTGGAAGGGGACTGGGAGGAGAGTGGTGCCCCCCACCAAGAACAGGGCATTGAGTAAGAGGGAAGGGATGAGGGGAAGGATCGTGGGTCAGTGTTGCACACGTAGAGTGTAAGCCAGCTACTGGACATCCACTTTGAGCTGTCCAACAGGCAGGCGGAGATGTGAGACTACAGCCCAGAGAAGGGTCCAAGCTGGATAAATGGGCCTGAAAATCCCCTGCACAGAGATGATCATGAAATCCATGAGCGCTGATGGTGTGCCAAGTGCTCGAGCATATAGGGAGAAGACAAGAGTGCCCAGGACTGAGCCCTGGGGGCCATGGACAGAAATCCAGCAGCGGAGAACGGCGAAGGCAGCTGGCGGGCAAGAGGAGAACCTGGAGGAAAACAGTGCCCCAGGACCCCGGAAAGGAGACAGGGCCCATCAGGGCCAAGTGCTTTAGAGAGGCCAAGAAGGATGGGAGCTGGGGAAAGGCCATTAAAGCAGGCCATTAAGACATCACTGGCAGCTTTGGACAGAGCCACTCAGCTGAGTGATGAGGTCAGAAGCCCAATGGCAGAGAGTTAAGGGGGGAGTGGGAGGAAAGGAAGTGGAGGTATTGATTGTTGACAGCCTTCTCCAGGGTTTATCTGGGAAAGGAGAAGAGACAGAGGGGGGCTACTTTCAGAGATGGTCAGATCCAGGGAGGGGTTTTTAAGGACGGCAAAGATACGGGCATATTTATAGGCGGTTGGGAAACAGCCAGAAGACGGGGAGAGGCTGAGAATAAATGGGAGGGGGCCGACCAGGGGGCCAATATGCTGGAGAATCTGGGATGCAATGGACCTGAGGGTGCACATGGCAGGGTGGGATTTGGCCAGAAGGGCCCCCTCGTCATGTGAGATGAGAGTGAAGGAGGATATGGGGGGCAAGATGTCTGACTGACATGAGATGAGGAAGAGGGAAGAAGGGGGGCTCTTGGTGAATGGCCCTGAGAAGTGGGCCAAAGGTGAGCCATGAGGAAGCAAATCACTTAGGGGAGAGGAAAAGGAGGCTGTGGGCTTGATTGAGATTCTGTAACATAAATCTGAAGTGGACCAGTCAGTCCACTTTTGTGATCTCCTCCAGCCGCATTTAGCAGCATGAGAACAGGAGCAAAGACAGCAGATGGGGGGTGTGATCTGAGGGTGGGGTTTGGCTAACTGGTCTGCCAAGGGGTCAAGACTGAGAGAGACTTAGCCAGGGCAGGCGTGATGGCCTGGGAGAGAACAAGGCTGGAGGGATGAGAGGTCACCAGGGTCAGGGGCTATCAGGCAGAGGGAGAGGGGGCATGACAACAGATTAGGGTTCATGAGCACCTGCAGGTGATGGCCTGTCTGCCCCAGGCCCTGCAAGACTTTCTGGGAGTTCAGTGAGGGGGAAGAAGCAGCAGCGCTTTCAGACAAGAGAATCAGCCACCCCAAGAGGGCCCAGAGACAAGGTCTGCCTGAATGTCTAATGGAAGCGAGATTTCTTTGAAAGCTGGAGAAGGGAGGACTCCGGGGATCCGTGGGCGCCATTGCAGGTCCTTGACAAGCTGTCATGGGGAAGCGGGATTAGACACGTTCAGCTTGGCCCCAGAGGATGGCACCAGGAGCAGTGAGAAGATTACGGCTTGTGAGGAAAAATGTACTTTCTGATGACTGGAAAAGACTGGATGTCTTAGAGCAGAGGGTGGATGACCAGCCCTTCTAGGCGTCTCACATGTGACTGACCCTCACATCCTATGTTCTAGTCAACTTTCTGTTCTTCCCACAAGATGCTCCATCTCCCACCTCCACATCTTTGCAGAGACAACTATGCCTGGAATGCCCTTCCTTCTCACTCTAAAACCCCCTAGCTTCTTTCAAGGGCCTGCTCAAACACCTCCTCCTCCAAGTTACATTAAGAGGACAAAGGGGAGATACTGATTTCATCATACTTTGCCCACCCAGTTCTGGGAGCCAAATTCTAGAAAGGATTTAGATAGATGGAGAAAATATAGAAGAGGGAGGGGGAGGGGGCTGATTTGCCTTCAGGAAGCTGTTAGAGATCTGACTTCTTCAGTACATGACACCCATGGCTTCAACACCAACAGAGTCCAGTGGCTCTGAGGCTGGAAGCCCACAACCCACGAAGAAGTGAAAATGACCATCTCATGGGAAGCAAAGGACAGGCATGGGGTGGGTGTGATCAGGCTTCAGTATGGAGCCCACTAGGAGCTCTAGAGAGGACCAGGGGCAAAAGAGATTGCCCAAGAAAATTGTGCAAGAAAGAGGACATGGGCTGGCTGGGGGCAACAGCAGGGCTGAGGAGTGGTTAGCCACTGGCATCCTCAAGCCCTCAAACCTTAGGAAGCCTCCAATCTAGCCCACTGGGGAGTGTTCCTCTGTTGGATTTAGGGGAGGGGCCAGGAAGATGGGGATGGGGAACCACCTATGTGTGTCACTATAGGAATTATCCAAATGGTGGATGCTACGGGTCAGTCTGAGCAAATTGAAAAGGCATTAGCTTTGTTCTTCTTGGCCCCAGGCAGCAGAACTAGGAGAAATAACTCACAGAGGTGTAGACTGAGGCTCAGTGTTAGCAAGCTTTCCTAACAACCCAAACTGTCCCAAAGTAGGTGGACTGAGACACTAGGAGAGGTGACCTCCCATCCCTGGAGGTCTTCAGGTAGGGGCTAGATGCCCACTGGTCATGGGCTTCATGGAGGACACTCTTGAGGGAGAGGAGAATTGGGTGGGCTCCAGGGCCTGTAAGAACCCTTTTAGTTCAAATCATGGAATCCCAGATCTAATCCATCAGGGCACCTGAGGTCAATACAAATTACCTTGGAGGCCCACAGGGCCTCACTGCCAAAAATGTCTGGTTAAGGCTGAACTCTATCAGTCCTCAAGAAGCACATTCTCTAAGCCACCATCAAAGATGGAAGGCTGAGATCAACATCAAGAAGTCCCCTGTCTACACCTCCCCCAACTCATTCAGTCCTCTCAAAAGCAAGATTCTTGGGACCCTGAGCAGCCCTGACTGGGGCCAGCCCTTGGCCAATAACGGGTGCTGTGTACGAATAAAGGTTCTGAACAGAGGTCAATGTGAAAACAAGCAACCACTCCCTCTTCTTTTGGTCTGACCCCTCAATCATTACCCAAATGTTCCCAAATCTCATCATCTTTTCTAAAAGAATAGCACAATCACAGAGATGTTCACATAACGTGCACATATGAATGTGTACAAAATGCATGTATCATTAATACTAAAGGGTACTGCTAGGTGGAGGAGGGGAGGGGAGGGGAGCAATTACAAAGGGACTCCCAGAGGAGATGGTGTTTGAACTGAGCCTTGAAGGAAGGTAGAGTCTAAGAAGTGATGGTGAGGAAGGGCAAAGGCTTTGACTATGGTCATACCCATGGTGGGTGTCAGGGCAGAGACTAGAACCCCATTTTCCCTTTCATCATGTCCAATCCTCTTTCCACCATGTCAAGAGGCTTGTCTTTAATGTCTGCCCAAAGCCATACCTTGGAAACTAGCCTGTTGGATGTTTTTGCCGTTCTGTCTAAACTTTCCACTACAATGTCTGAGGTCCTTCCATCAATGCTTGGTATCCTGGGCACTCCCACTAGAAAGATGTCCCCATAAATCTACTGCAAGGACAGAAGAGGCAACCACTCCAATGGGATTGGCTCCACCCATCTAGGCACCATGCCAGGGCCTGTTCAAAGACTGCCAAGGGCCCAAGAGTTATAATACTTCTGGGCCCAGGAATAGAGTCTATAGCATACTTCAAGTCTTGGAATTTTTCCAAATGAGAGGCAGTAATCCATCAAGGACTAACTCATCTCATATGGCCACAGATATAGAGGTAGAAAGGACCTTATAGGTCATGGAATCCAACCTCTTCATATTATAGAGGGGGAAACTGAGGCCCACAGAGGGGAATGGATTTGCTCAAGGTTCGATGGGCAAGAGTAAAAATTTGAATTCAGGTCCTTTGACTTTAAATCCACCTTTCCATCCCTCTGCACCTCTCTTTTTCTAGCCAATGGACACAAGTTACAGAGACATATAATTCGGGCAGGGGCTTCTACCACAACTACTGAAGACCTTAAACAGAAAGGTTTGGCCATCCAAGTTCTTGGCCCCGTCAAATGATTCAACATCAGGAACAGATATCCATGGATCAGAGGAAAGAAAAGGCATAACCATGTGCCATTGTACCATAAAGACCATGGGAGCTTTCCCTTTGATTTGCAGCTAAAACCTTCCAGATGGGCTGTCTTCCTATCAAAATGTGAGCTGCTTAGCAATACAGTAAAACATTTATATTCATTCTTAGGGTTAAAGCAGAGAATGGCAGAGGGTGGGGCACCATTAGAAGCAGTGTGGCCCACTGGATAGACTTAGAACCAGGGACAGTTCAATTCAAAGTAACTTTTCCAAAGTCACAAAATAATCAGAGACTGGCTATGTCTTGTCTTTGTATCCCCAGCATCTGGCACCATGACTGTCTATATATAGTAGGCATTTAATAAATAAATTTGTTTAATAAATTGTTTAATTAGCAAATGAGTGAGTGATTGATGAACTGATTGATATTTACTATACCAAGGTTTTGTCCTTGATTGTCGAAATACAACTTAACTTTATCTAAAGTTTCTTCCTGTTTGGATTGAGAAGGACAAAGAAAAGCAGACAGCTGTGTATGAAAGAAAACTCACCCTCTGGGCTTAGAGAAAAGTCATCAAGCTATTGTCTTGACTGTTGTCTGGCATGGTGCTGTGAGATCTGGCCCTTGGGTGTTTAGAATGGGGATGTGAACAGTTGTTGAGCAAGTGAAACACAATGTGGGCTTAGAGAGAGACAGAGAGAAAAGATCCCCAAAGAAAATGGCAACAAAAATATCAGAGAGGTACATCAGGGAGCGATTAGAGGGAACTAGCCTTGAAACCAGGAATATTTAGGTTTGAGGTCTGCTTCTGACACATACTAACTTGTGTGACCCTGGACAAGTCACTTGAACTCTCTCTGCTGTAGGATTCTGCTCTAATTTGCAAAGAAAGTGTCAACTTGTATTATTACTATAATAGTTCCCTATACCAGTGAAATCATGGGTCTGTTCCTATCCCAGCCAAAATATACAGGAAACTGACAAAAATATGTAAGATCGAGAGCTGTAGATAAGTAGTCAAAGGATAGGAACAAATCGTTTTCAAAAGAATTCCAAGCTATCAATTACCACTTTAAAACATGCTCCACCTCACTGGCAGGAAGAGAAATGAAAATCAAAATAACTAAGGCTTCACTATACACCATGAATACTGGAAACATGACAAAAGATGGAAGGACTCAATGCTGACGGGGCTATGAAAAGCCAGGCATACAGACGTATTGCTGATGAAACCGTGAAGAAGTTAGCCATTCTGAATGTCACTTTGGAAGGATGCACAAAGCAGGACTACACTGTTCACACCCTCTGACCCAAGAAAATCAAAGAAAACAGAGATCCTGGACATAAAATGTCCGTAGCCTTAAAAACTGGTTTTTTTTTTTTAATGTCTTGCCTTTCTGTGCATCCCCAGAGCTTAGTACAATGTCTGGAACGTGACAAACCCCTAATAAATGTTCCCTGATCTAGTAATATCAGCACTCAGAAATAAGATGTCAACGGTTGGAAAATGGTTTTAAAACCCCATAGAACATGGATATAGCAGCGCATTATTGTGTAATAAACCGGCTAATTCAAGGCTTGTGAAGGGCTTTACACAGATTATTTCATTGAGTCTCACAACTCTGGGAAGTAGATTTTATTATCACTTTCATTTTACAGAAGGTGGCACCAGAATCAGGAAGACTCATCTTCTTGAGTTCAAATCCCGCCTCAGACATTGACTAGCTGTGTGACCCTAGGCAGGTCCCTTCACCCTGTGAGCCTCAGTTCCTCATTTGTAAAATGGGCTGGAGAAGGACATGGCAAACTACTCCAGTATCTCTGCCAAGAAAACTCTAAATGGAGTCACAGAGAATCAGATATGACTGAAATGAGGGAACAGTGTTTTACAGATGAGAAAACTGAGGTATAGAGAAGTGATGTGATTTGCCCAGGGTCACACAGCTAGTAAGTGAATTGTACTAATGAATGAGTAATTCAGAGAAACCCGAGAAGATTGGTATGAACTGATGCAAAAGGAAGAGGTGCAAGGAATATTATGATGTACACCCTAGCAGGGAGAAGTCAGCACAGACCAAGAGAATAATATGGATGGTGGCTACAACAACATAACTGACAAAGTCACTAAAATGAAGGTCCCCAAGGGCAGAGACTGAAGGACAGGGTGGGCAAAGAAGGCAGAAGGTTGTATACATTGTCAGATGTTTTTACTTAACTGCTTTTCTTGGTCAAAAGGAGAAGGACTTGGTCAATGGGAGAAGGACTGACATAAAGACATCACAAGGTACAGGGAAGTAATTGGGCCCCTGAGGAATCTTAGGGACAAGGCAGAGCAAGGTATATCCAAGAATGATTCCTCAGAGAAGTACATGTTCAGAATGAATCTTGACTTGTGGTGTCCTGTTTCAGGGTAAGTCAGAAGCAAGCATTCCTGCCCAAACAGAGAAGGTGAGTGGTTTTAGGTTCTAATGCCAATCCCCAAGAAGAGGTCCCTGCATACGAGGAGGGTGATGAAAAGCTTTGGCAGATACTAAAACATCCAATCCACCTAACTGTGGCCCCCTAGCAGTCTCTGCATGGGGGAAAACATGGTCAGGGAGGAGCCAATGAACTAGAGACCAGGAACGACCATCATTAGTGGTAAGAAGACAAGATCCAGGACTGGGACAGGGCTCTGAAAGGCTCTATCTTATTCAAAATACAGAGGAAAGGTAATTGAGGGCAAGGTGTGGGGAAGGATGGAATAGTATTGTCTATTTCTATATGACAGAATCTAGGAACCAGAGTGAGGATGTAGAGGAGAGATACACACAGAAGAAATCAGAAGTGATTTAGTCATTTGAGTATTCTACAGACCACTGGGACAGAAAGAGGACATAGATGAGAAATCTGAAAAACAGATCACCAGTTTGGCAGATGGCATAGCAGTGACAGGGATGTTTACCGGTGCACTCTCTCTGCCCAAAGTAAAATATCTCAACATTTAGTTTGCTTTAGGGATAGTTTCATCCTTCAATAGATGAAGGAACCAAAAGGGGAAATTCTATATCTGATATTCACTAACATCTAGTCACTGGGTAAGAAATAAAGGGACCCTTGAAAGTTGACCTCACCTTTTTTAGAGTTTCTGGGAGAGTAGAGGAAAACCCTGGAGATTTGGAGAGAGCAGAATTCAAAGGACTGAGAGAGGTAAGGGTGAATGCCAGGGCCCCAGACTACACAGAGCATCAGATGAAGAGGGATGGGGAACTCTCAAGCATGAAGTTTTGAAGTCGAAAAAACAATTCTGATGAGAAGGAAAAAGAGAAGCCAAAACAGGGGTCACTCACCAACCGATGTGGATTTTTTTTCTTATGACACATATAGAAGATGAAAATAGGGAACAAGAGATGAATGCATGATTTTGAAAGAACAATGTCAGTGGAGGGCAAAATCCCAGAAAAAGTCAAGGGGAGAGAGAGAGAAGGCTGGTAAGAACAGCTGAAGACAAGGAAGAGGGCTCTTGTTCAACTGGAGAAAAGATGGTCAAAGAAAGGATAGCTTGGGGTAGGAGGATAATGAAAACTGGGAGTGGGGAGAGGAGGATGAGCTTCTCAGTTCCCATCTGGCTTCAGTTATCACTGCCCAGGAGAATGACCTTTATCCTGGAAATGAAACTGGGAGCAGCAACCCAAGACAAGGAGATGGGAGAGCCCAGATGAACTGCAGAGCATCCTGAGGGGGTGAAAGGAGCTGGCCAAGGTGACTGTTGAGCCACCACCAAGGAGATCTGAAAGGGAGAAGAGTCTCAGGACTGGAGAGCACATTGCTGACCTGATTTTCAAGCCTCACATTGTCCTTTGGCAAAGTTCTAGGACAGAATGCCATCTAAAGGGAGGGTTGATTGAATATCTTGAAAAGGAAGCAATGATCATAGAGCCAACCTGGCTACAACAAGAACCAGACGTATCCAGTTAACTGCATCATCCTTTCAGACTGTCACTAAGAACATGGAATATTACAGATGTCTCCTTAGGACTCAGCAGAGCATTTAGAACAGTCTTTCATACTATATTGGTGGCAAAATGGTAACATGGTCTAGATGGTAGTAAAGCTTCCCTGAATTAAAAGAATTTGGATGGGCAATCACACAAGATGCAATATGAATCTTGAGTACAAGTTGGGGTAATGTGGCTCGGCAGTAATTGATCTGAAAGAAACCTTACTGAAGCACATACCCAACATGAATCACTAGCTCGGAAGGCTAAAATGGGGAAACATTAGGATCTAGGATGAGGGAGGTGACCATGCCACTGTCCTCTGCCCTCCTCAGAACACATGCAGAATGTCCAGTCCTGGATGCCACATTTTAGAAAAGCCTTCACTAAGCCAGAGAATACAGAACTAAATTCATATCATACAAAAATCATGTAAAGGAAGGGGCAGCAGAAGGGTCCAGTGAGAACCTGGCAGCTACCTTCAGTAATGTGAAAGGCTGCCCCATGGAAAAGAGACTGGACCTGTTCATGATGGCCCATGAAGGCAGAACTAGGAGCAGTGGACAGAAGCTATGGAGAGGCAGATTTAGGCTTACCACAAGGAGCAACTTCCAAACTAGGAGAGGGTCTCATAAATGGAATGGAGCACCTCAGAAAGAATACCTCATTCTCCTTCAATGGTGGCCTTCTATAAAAAGAAGATAGCTTTGGAGGGTGTTGGAGAGAGGATTATTGAGGCACAGGCTGGACTTCTGAGGTCCCCCCCAGCTCCGGGATTCTGTGACTTCCCCCAGCTTTGGCTGGTAGCTGTCAATACTGCCTAAGCCTCAACTATCTGTTGGTTTTAGTCACCCTAGAGAGTCCAGCTTGATCCAGCTCTTGGGGTAAAAGAGGGGAGTATTCAGACAACTATGCCTTGGCCAATATGCCCTTTTCCAAGGAGGCTTTTTCTCTTGTGCTCTGTGATTCACCCCAATCCTCAGCTCCTGACAGCCCTACAGGGCTGGGAAGCATACATGAGCTCGCCATCAGCAGCTTTGACAAAGGCCCCTAACTCCATGCACTGAGCTTCATGCCTCCAAGTCAGCTGTTTAGGAGCCCCTGGGATATGCTCGTGAGCTGGGCCGTCCATGCGTTATCCATCATCCTGGATATAAGATGTGCCCAGTGCCTGTTCATGCGATAAACAGCCTCTGGTACATCTGTTCCCCTTGACCTTCCACGGAGTTGGCCATTAAGTTGACGTGTGATCACACAGAGGAATTGTGTAGATCATTCTTTCCATAGAGCACTGGGTGAGACAAGCTTGGGCTGCCTCCCCCCTTGCCTGGCCCAAAAGCCCAATGTGGAGTTCATCATGAGTGATGGAAGACGGGGGCACTGCCCACCTGGAGAGGGGAGGAGGCATGCAGGTACTGCCTTTTATAGAGCCCAACACATTCCCTCCAAAGCTCCCTTCAGGCTGAGGGGAGTGAGGGTGGACTACGATACCCCAGGGCTCTTTAGGCCAACTTGGAAGTCAGGAGACAACAGAAATTCCCCAAAGAGACTAATCCTGAGATGGAGAGACAGGAGTGATTGGGGGAACACAGTACAAGAGTCAGTGGGGAGATTACTTGGAAGGCCAAGGCTATGGAGGGAGAAGAGAGCTGGACCATGACAGCCTCAGGGTCCAGCCCAGTCTGGTACTGCTGAACAGAATTCTATGACTTCCTAGAGGTCATAGGCAGCACCCTGGAGTCTGTCAATCCGCCCTCCCTGAAATGAGAGGTCTGATCCCTCCTAATGAATGACTACTAGCATTTCAAGCTGGAAGGGATATCATCTGGTCCAACTTCCTTATTTTACAGAGGAGGAAACTGAGGCCCAAGTTGGTGAGTGACTTGGCCAGAGTCATATAGCTAGGAAGTAATGGAGTTGGGGCTTGACCTCAGGTCTTGTGACTCTTAGCCCAGAGTGCCCTTCATCACCTGGCACCACTCCTCATGAAATTTAGCTGGGAACTCTTTAAGTCAGTTCAGTTTAACTCAGTAAGCACCTGGTCCATGGGCAGAGAGGGTCGGGGATGGTCAGGAGGAACACTCAGCCCTTCCAGAGGCTTCCAGGGAGATACCAAAGGTTCTCCTTCACTGGCCTCCTGACGGGCAGGCCCATGATTCAAGGCATGGGGAAGCCTAAGCCAGCACTGCCAGCAAGGGTTCCCTCTGCAGGCTTCCAAAACACCTGAAGGTTTACTCCTCCAAAGAAAATGAAACAGATCAAAAAGCAACCAGACTTCCTCACACCCTCACCTGCCCTCACTGGTGAGCCATCTGAGCCCAACAGGCTTTCTGAGTTTGGAGACTCAGCTATTTACTATGAAGACCCAAAGCCTGGCACATCAGCACTCGCCTCTGTCTGTGAAATCCTTCCTCCCCTCTTTCCTTCCTTCCCCCCCTCTTTCCTTCCTTCCCTCCTCCCTCCCACCTTTCTTCCCTCGCTCCTCCCTTCCTGCCTTCCTTCCTTCCTTCTTCCACACTTTTTCCTTCCCTCTTCCCTCCCACCTTTCTTCTATCCCTCCTTTCTCCCCTCTTTCCTTCCTTCCCTCCTATTCTGTCTCTTGATTCTGACATTCTACATGAATATAGACACTGAGCAGCTTCCCATCCATCTGTATAAGACTACATTTCAACCTATTTCCACCCTGTAGATCAACCCAGAATTGGGGGTTTCATTTCACCACCCACTGACCTGTCCCCACCCACTGCTGGGGGCTTTACTCCGGCCCCAGCCTGCCCACAGAGCCCTGTTATGGAGGCACTGATGATACCTGCTGGGCTCTCCATGCTGGCTCTGCCTTCCATGCTGGCTTTCCTGAACATGCTTCTTAGAATGAATGGATGGGCAGCCTCGAGGGGCTCTCAGGGTCCACTCAGCATCAAGGGAGCAGATTACTTTCTACATACCTTTGAGAAACCCATCATTTCTCATTTGGCTTCCCAAGGGAATGAGCTCATTAATGTTCCCTAAAGCTGACAGCTACAAATTGGACCCATTTTCTCACCATGGGGAACTCTGATCACAGTACCTCTGGGAGGAGCCCTTCCTTCCCCTTCAGAGCTAGATTTGGTATTGGGTGGAAGGCAAAGTGAAGGAATCTCACCACTCATTTGGTGACTAAATCATCCAGATGCCTTTTAGGGATTAAATCCCAACTGAGATAGATCTTCAGGCACTATCACCATAAGCACAACAAACATTTATTAAGCACCTACTGTATGCAGAGTACCAAGTTAGGCACTAGAAAAGACCGTAGCTTCTATTCAATCCTTAATGTCTCCACAGTATCTGACTGCCAATTTAATACAACAAATATTTATTAAACATTATTCAATACAGCATTTATTAAGCACTGACTGTATACAAGGTGTTGTGGATAAAAGGCTCTATAGAGAGACACCAACATTTTGCACTTGCAAAATGCTGACCAGTAAACATAAGAAAGGCAAGAACATGAGCAAAGTAAGACAAAAACTAGTACATTGCTTTACTTTTTGTTCTGATTTTCAGACTAATTTATTTGCATGCTAAACCAGAGAAGATCTGGGGAGCTTCTAATCCTAAATCAGAGGATTGTCTGAGAAAGAAGAATGCCACACCTACAGCCCAGGTACAGGGGTTAAGAAGAAAAGGCTTAACTTTAGCCTGAGAGTGCTCTACCTAACTTTGTGGCTCTGACTAAAGAGCCCTCGGTTTGCCAGTAGCAGGGAGAGGCTTCTAGTCATTACATTCTGGCAGACTGAAACTTACGGCAGACACAATATCCAGAGACAGCAGCAGTCCACTGACATTAATAGAAGGCACCTGGAGCCCTGCAATGACCTGACCTCTGCCAGTGCACTCTGCCCACATATGCTGGCATCAGGTGTGCCCCTCTTGGGTGATTACTGTTTGCAGACTCTCTTCCCACTGCCAGTGTTTGTATTTGTGGGAGAATGTGTCCCCCGTGTTTATGGGTGTTTTAAAATTAAATTTCATTACTATGCTATTTCATTAAATGCATTCCTGTTGAATTATTTTCCCCCTCTGGCTGACATGGATGCCTACAGAAAACTAATGAGGGCAAAGGGAAGGGGATAAGCATTTATTGAGCACCTACTTTCTCATTTAATCCTCACAAGAACCCTGTAAAGTAGGTCTTGTTATTAATAACCTCATTGTACAGTTGAGGAAGCTGGGGTGGGGGAAGCTTCTTCTAGACTGTGATAGCAGGATTTTCTAAAGTGCAATTATTTCTTGCATGGATTGCCCCAAGTCTCCTGATTCCAAGTCTAGTGTTCTTTCTATAATATGAGTAGCTATCAAAGGTTCTGTGCCAGGAGGGAACTGGAGGTGGAGAGAAGGAAGTTTTCTATTCCCTTCAATAAAGATAATTGATTAAAATTTGCCAAAATCAAGAGGGAGGGGAACTACCCTCTGGGCAGAGTGAGAAGGGCCTCACCTAGAGGTGGCACCTGGGCGGGGGGTTGATGCAATCTAAGGACTCTATGGGGGAGCAGGGAATACTCTTCAGACCCAGGACCAAGGAATGTTGTGTAGACAAAGCAGATGTTGGGCCAGTTTGACTGGATTGAAGAGTCCAAGAACTGAGTTATATGGAACAAGACTAGAAAGGTAGGCAACAGTCTTTAAATGCCAGAAGTAAGATTTTATCCTTTATCTTCGGGAACATAGGGAGCTATTGAAGACTTGTGAAGAGGGGGAAGAGTCAAGACCATCAGAGCTGAAACTTGGAGCCACAAAGAAAAAATTTCTTCTTTCTGTAGTTTCATCATTCTGATACTTTGAAAAATGCTTGGGGCCATCACAGTGTTTGTGGGGGCAACTAGGTGGCAGAGAGGAGAGTGTTGGACTCAGAGTGAATACAAGACACGAGTTCAAATCCCACCTGAGACACAACATCACTCACAACTCTTCCAGACTTTGTGCTCCTTTGTAAAATGAAAGTAATAATAGCATTGCCCTCCAGGGGCTGTTGTGAGGAGCAAATGAAATAATGTAATTGGCTACAGAGATGTGTGGTAGAAAGAGCCCAAGTTTGGAGATAGGAGACCTGTGTTCAAATCCTGGATCCGGCACTTGTGAGACCTTGGACAGGTCACCTGAGTCCTCTGAGCATCTGAGGGATAATCCTCAGAAGTGATGACAGATCAAGGACCTCCCAGGACTGTTGTGGGGGGGGGGGGGGTGCTTAAAGGTAACCGGGATAAGGAGGGGACTGGGGATCTGGGGATTTCCACAAGAGGAAAATCTCTCTCCCAGGCAGATTGGCGCTAAAGCTGGAGTAATTCACACAGCCAGTCTGGGACAAAGGGGGTAGGAGTCAAAACCAGATCTCCCTGACTCTACTACCTTTCCTGCAATAAACTTTAAAGCACTTTAAACAGGAGAGTTACCACTATCAATGGATTGTCCCTTGGTTCCTCCCGCCTCCCCATGCTGCTGCTGTAGATCTCTCGCCGCACCCCATGTCTGTTCTGCCTGGACCCATGGCTCCAGGACAATCAAGGTAGGAGAGGACCCCACTAGTACAGAAGGGGACAAAAGAATGCCAAGGGACCATAGGAAGATCTGAACTTGGGGCTTGGCTCCCCTTCCCTCTTTTGGTAAGCTTTTCCCCACTCCCTTCCCACCCCTTTCTAATCTGTATGTTTACCTGTGGGCTCCTTCCTTAGACTGTGAGCTCCCTGAGGGCAGGAGCTGTTTTTTGCCTTTCTTTGCGTCCCTAGACACACTCCTAATAAGTGATACGGACCCAGATCCCTTACTCCAAGGCAACCCTTCCTGCACACGGCAGCTCAGTGGGTTGCAGGTCGGCCATTTACCTATAAATCAAACCTAATTCCAAATGCATTAAGAGGGCCAACATTGGAAAGTAGCACCACATGGCAAATGTTTTTGCAATGCAAATTGCAAGCATCTTATTTGCCTGTTTGCAAGGTTGGACTTTTATAACTCCCATCTCCTCAAGGGCTACACACCTGCGCTGGCAAGCTGAGCTTCTCCATTTCCCAGCAAGCTGGTTCCCACACATCTTTCCTGCCCAAATCCACTTTCCTCTCCCCCAACCTTTCTCCCAGTCAAATGAGCCTGCCCACTGTTCATGGGCAGGACGGTCCATCTCCTGTCTCCTGTGTCTGGAATGCACTCCCTTCTCATTTGCAGCTCCCAGAGTTCCCAGCTTCCTTCCAAGCACAATTCAGAGTCCTCTCTCCTACCTTAAGTCATCAAGATAAGGCAGCTTCGGTGGCTAAGAGCATGGGGCCTGTAGTCAGGAAGACCTGAGCTCAAATGGGGTTACTGGCTGTGTGACCTTGGGCAAGTCACTTAGCCTCTGCCTCAGTCTCTTCATCTGTAACACAGGGATGGTTCTAACTATAACTATTACTAGCAGTCTTTACCTCCTGAAATTACTCCATATTTACTTATCCACGAACATGTTGTCCCCTCTCTCCAGTAGAACATAACCTCCTCGAGGACAAGACTGCTTCCATTTTGTCTCTGTACCCCAATATTCAGCACTGTGCCTGATACAGAGAAAATACTATAACATGAGCTCATGTTTGCAAAGCACTTTGTAAACCTTAAGACATTAAATAAATGCTAGCTGTAATCATCCTTGTTGTTGTCGAGACATTTCAGTTGTGTCCAATTCTCCGTGACCCCATTTGGGGTTGTCTTGGCAGAGACACTCACTGGAGGGGTTCACTGTTTCCTTCTCCAGCTCATTTTACAGATAAGGAAACTGAGGCAAACAGGGTGAAGTGACTTGCCCAGGGTCACACAGCTAGGAAGTGTCTGAGGCTGGATGTGAACTTAGGAGAATAAATCTTTCTGCTTCCAAGCCAAGAGCTCTCTGTCCACTGCACCA
Organism: Gymnobelideus leadbeateri; assembly: GCA_011680675.1. Taxonomy (NCBI): domain Eukaryota; kingdom Metazoa; phylum Chordata; class Mammalia; order Diprotodontia; family Petauridae; genus Gymnobelideus; species Gymnobelideus leadbeateri. The sequence goes on along the minus strand of WOXC01011743.1, from coordinate 96,991 downwards.
TCAAGCTGCCCCATAGACACTCAAAAGATACTGAATTGAATTGGTGTGAAGAACCCAGATTGCAGTTGTTTATTCTTTTTTGTATGCTCCTTAGACTGACAATGATTTCTTCCCTTTTCAAAGAGAGGAAAACTGAGGCACAGCCCGGCCCACTGCTTTGGCCACAAGCCATGGGCCTCTGATTTCTCATCTTGTCAGGCTGCTGGGTTTTGCAGGAGATCAAGGTCTGCCTGGAGTTTTTGTGTTTCCCGAGTGGTTGAACTCTTCCCTTTCAAAATATTTTCACTTCTTCCTGAAATCCTAATTACGACATTCATCCCATTTGAATGTAATTGCTGCACTTTGCATTTTACTGAGATAATGAAACCGCTGGCAGAGGCATGTTTGGTGATGCTGCATGGCTGGGAATTTGGGATGCCGATCCTCCAGAGAGAATTCAAATGAGGGCACCAGAAGACGCTGGGAGGGAGGAGAGGAAAGTGGCCAGTGTGGACGTGGGTGTGTGTGATGTGGTAGGACCCACCTGCAAGATGGAAAGTGGGGAGGAGTGAACGGCTGACCACAGAAGGGACAAGGGGACAGATGGACGAGCACTGGGGGCACTGGTCCTCCAGGGATGCCCGGCACCCCCACAGCATCAACGCTTGCCCAATGGGACACTAAGAGAGTCACAGGAAGGCTGCCCTGAGAGGCAAATGGCCCTTAGGAGGATGTGGGCAGGAGCCTTGTCTGGGCTGGGTGGGAGATAATGCATTTGTGATTAGATTCTGATTTGCTGCTGCCATCCCACAGGGTCTGACAGAGGAAAACTTCCAAGAGGGTGGAGTCCAAATTCACCCCAAAAATCTCTGGTAGGAACCGTCTGCAGGAGCAGCTCCCTCTAAAGTAAAGTCTTCCCTAAGTGACCAAGACAGGCCCACCATGCACCACTGCTGCAAAGCAGCCCTGCCCTGCCCTGTGACTCCGCTCCCCTCGTGCCTTCCCAGCCAAACACTCACCACTCTGGCTGTTTCCGCATTTCCCACTATCAGAATGTAAGTTAATGTATTATGTTGTTGTTGTTGTTGTTATTCAGTCATGTCTGATGTTTGTGACCCCATTTGGGGTTTTCTGGGTGAAGCGATTGGAGTGGCTTGCCATTTCCTTCTCCAGCTCATTTTACAGATAAGGAAACTGAGGCAAACAGGGGGAAGTGACTTGCCCAGGGTCACAAAGCTAGTATCTAAGGCTGGATTTGAATTCCTGTCTTCCTCATTCCAGGCCTGTTGCATCTATCCGTTGTTCCACCTAGCTGCCCTTTTCTGGATTATGTTCCCAGTCATGAGCTGACCTGGGCAGAACACAGCTTAGTGCTCATTCCTTATATCACTCAGAACACCACAGTCCAATTCAGTAAAGTTCACTCTCCCCATCTGTAAAAACGTCATCACAAGTATAAAGCTGCTGTATATCTTAAACGGCCCTTAGAACAGGGAGGCCTTGTTATTATCAAGCAAAGTCTAGATGGACGGCCTCGGACAAGAGGCTGGACCAGGGGCTGCTCCCAGTCTTTGAGCAGAGGGTGATGTGTAGGGGCCTTAGCAGCCCCTCCTCCTCTCAGCCTCTGCCTGGCATATGGCAGGAGGAGGGAGGGAAGGAGAGAAAGGGAGGGAGGAAGGAAGGAGGGAGGGAAGGAAGGAAGGAAAAAGAGAGGTCCTTCCCAGCTCTAGAGCTAGGACCTCTCCCTGGGGGCCTCAGTTCCCTCCTTTGTGAAATGAGAGGGTTGCACTAAATGTCCTCTAGAAGGACCCTTCCAGCTTTAGACCTGGGAGCCTATGATCGCTGCTAAACTAGCACCCTCAAGTGTGTACCACAGGATTTCAGAATGGCTGGAGAGCTGGCTGGAAGATCTGAGTTCAAATCCTGTCCATAGTCAGATTCCTCAGCCTGTCCTCACTTGCACTGAGCCTTAGGGAGGTGAGTCCACAGAGGTACCATCCATCACTGGGCCTGTGCCTACAGTCTTCCCAGCCTTTCCAGGTAGGATCCTTGGTAGGAGGCTATGGTCTTTTGCTGTGACCTTGGAGAAATGCAGGGTCCCTGTGAACCACAGTGACCTGCCCAAGGTCACAAGAATCTGATCTGGGACACAACCCCAGGGCCTTGGGCTCTTTCCTGTAGAAAGGAGAGGGAGAATTGAGGGAGTGAGGGAGAAGTGTACAGAGCTGCCCATGGATGGGACAGACCCCCTAGAGAAGTGCTCTGCATGGCCATCTCTGAGCAGTGGGTGATGGACAGGGCAGTCCTGCTCAGAGAGACAGGGCCTCTCGTCCAGCCCTGAGGCTCAGTGACTCTAGGGTTAAGGATCTTTCTGCTCTGACCTGTGCCTGAAAATGCACATTGGAATGACTTCCATTCTTGCTCTTCCAATTGTAATAAAAACATGAAATTACACATTTGTGAGTCAGGAAGCAATGAGTTCCAGGCTTGTCAGAGATATTGACAAGCTACAAGAGGCTGGAAGGGCTGGGCCCTGCCATCCCCTGTTCTAAGGCTCTTTCACCTCTGACATTCTATGGCTCCATTAAACTCAAGCCCTCACCACTTTCCTTTCCTCCCTCGCTCAGGCTGAAAGAAGAGAGATTCCAGACCCTCCCCAGCACTTCCCAGGGTCCTCCAGCCCTTGGCCTGCCCTCCCAGACCTGGGAGGCCTCCCCCACACCAATCCTGGACACAGAAGCCCCTGATGGACAGGACAGACGGGTCCCCGTCCCCTTCTCATGATAACTGCTCAGCATCTGGCAGGAACCTCTCTAAGAGCTCCCGATTCCTTGTAAATCACCATGGAGCCAGGTTAGAGTGGGCAACCCAAGGATTAATGGGAAGATGGAGTGAGCTGAGCTCACCAGCAATTTATGGAGATGAAAAGGTTGCAGTCAAGACTAAGGACTTCCTGAGGCTTTCTGTTAATTAGCTAATGGAGGCCCAATCAAATAATGATTGTGTGCACCTGTGTGCTGATGGGGAGAGGGGAGGATAAGCACCTTCCAAAGATGGGTTTTCGTTTTAATTGCCAGTTCTAACTTTATTTGAGAAATCACCCTGTGTGCCTCTACTGGCATCTTCCCACTGAGGCATGGAGGAGACTCCCCAGGGCTGCTGAAGGCTGTGCCAGACCACAGAGGTCTCTGGCGGGGCCTGCTGAGATAGAAAGGCTTCGAGTGCAGACCTAGGGAAGGACGGTGTGTCATCTATGGACCAGTCCCGCTATGCATGCTGAGGTTCAGCACCAGGGACAGACATCAAAGGAGAAAGGTTCTCAGCCCTCATGATTTAGGATGGTTTTCAAGCTTCCCCACCCCTTCTAGGACAATATACAAATTCCTCTGCTTGGCACTTAGTAGTCCTTCATGATCTGGCAAAAACCTCCCATCCCAGGCCTAGTGTATATGACTCTCCCTCCCACACTCTCATTGTTTCTACAGATTATATGTCATCCCCCACCTATGTGTCTTTGCTCAGGCCATCCCCCCATGCCTGAATGCTCTCCCTCCTTGCCTCTGCCTCTTGAAAGCTCCAATTCCTTTCAAAGTTTAGCTCAAGTGACTTCTGGGTTACATTGATAAGGTGGATGAATAGACATTTTTTTCCAATCCTTGTAACGTCTTAAACCCCTGCAAAACAGGAACTGTATACAAGAAACAATATAATTTTAGCTGACTCCATATAAGAACCAATAATACTAATGAAACAACAACCCAGTGAACTAACAGTAAAGAAGGATAACCCTAATCCTTAACACCTCCTACCCTCTGCCAACAATTCAATTGCCAGCACCTCCTACCCTCTGCCAACCATGCTCTGGCAGGGTCCATGAGCTTATTTTTTTTAAATCAGCTCTGAAATATCACCCCCTTGCTTCAGTAAAAACAAAAGTTTTCTCTGGTTAAGATTATGTCATGGCAGTACTCAAAGAACTGAACAGAAAGAACCAGGTAGGACGTGTGCATGTGTGTGAATCTCCCAGGCATACCTCAAGCAAAGGATATAGTAGCCAGCTGAGGCCAGTTCTGTCTTCCAGAAGGCACCTGGGCAGTTATGGAGACCAAGGAAAGATGAATTCCCCAACCTAGGAGGAAGCTTTTAGGTCTAGCTTCCAGAGAAACTACCATTAGAGGGGAAGGAGTCAGAAAGTGAGCAATAGGGGAAAAGACTGAAATCACCAAAAATCTAAGGAGTAGGAAAACTCAACATAAGCAAAAGAATCAATATGTAAGATATTAATAATGGAAGAGAACATGGCATTCCCATCTGGTTAAAAAAAGTACAGACATCTATGAATAAATACTGCAAGACAGATAAAGGAAAATGAAGCAACATCTAATGAGACAGCGGACCCTGTGGATGCCTAAGTGAGCATGGAATCACAGCATGAGGTTGCAGGATGGCTTAAAAGAGAAATAAGAATTTTGAAAGCAGAGTTTATGGCCCACACTGCAAAAATAATTGGCAAAACAGAAAAACATGAATCCATGATGACAAGTTTCATGAAAGAAACAAAAGAGAGGCCAAGAGATTGAGAATGCAAATACACAGAACAATCTAGAAAAAGAGAAGGAAGATAGCAACCGAGAGGTGGGGTATGGGGAGGGGGGTTGTCTTGGCTCAGTTTCCCCAGCGCCCTTTGACCTTCTGACCACAGCTGTTTAACCTGCACTTCAGGGATTGCACTTTCTGGGATTCCCCAGAAAAAGACTGTATATAGTGGTTAGTCCAGAGCTGAAAATTTGAAGACAACATGGGAAGAGAAGAGAACTAAAACAGCCCTGCTCAGCAATGCTAGAGGCGTGATGGAGGTTGAATCCTCATACACAGATTTCATCTCCTGTGACAGAACGGGCCGGAGGAATGCCGTCCCTGACATCCAGGATGACTCGGCAGCAGTGAGAGTGAGGAAGCTGACGGGGAACATGGGAGAGCTGGCACTTGGCGGAGCAGAAGGGCAGACAGAGATAAGCACATCAGACAAGGAAGCCGGTACCAGGCCTGAAGGGAATGAGGGGACTACCACATCCTGAGATCTGTCCCCATCCCATTCCCTTTGTCCAGTGGCTGAAGGAAGAAGCAACCAGCCTGGGCTTCCCAAGAGGCAAACTTGGCAGCATTCTCCCTGAAGACCACTTCCCTCCCCCTACAGTAACCCTTCTGGGCACAATGAAGCCATGTGGACCTCCCCAGACTTTCCTTTTCCTCTAGTCCCCTCCCTGCCCTCCCCCCCCTCCAGAAGCCTGTGCTCAGGGCAGAATGGCCCTGCTATGGGGACCTTAGACTGAGGCTAGCCTCCAGAGGTGCCTTAAGAGCCCTACCCAGCCTCGGGAAAACTCCTGGTTTTGCCTACCATGGATCTTCCCTTCCTCCAGGCCCTCCTATTCTGCTCTATTTGGCCATTCAAAATGTTATTTATTTGGTTTACACCTGTGAGGTGGGAATGGGGAGGTTCCACCTGCTCCCTTCCTCTGGAGGACAGATAGAAGCCAGGTCCCCTCCCATGTCCTCTTAGGGGAAACATCAGTGATCTCATCACTCACACTGACCCATTCAATTCACTTCATTAAATTTCCTGAGTGCCTACTCTGTGCAGGGCTCTGAAGGAAGCAGAAAAGATGAGTAAAACCTGGCTGCTGACCTTGGGGAGCGCCCCATCCTCAGGGCTGCTGATTGGTTCATCTGTGACCCTCAGGATCAAGGGAGGGATCCTTCCCAGCCCATCTGGATTAGGTCCTTTTTACTCTTTTTAAACTTTTGACTTTAAATATTTTCCACCTTTGTTGGGGCAGGTAAGGAGGAGGCAAAAGACAGTGGAGACTTGCCTTTTATTTCCATGGAGAGGGGGGTGTTTTAATCTAAACTCTTTGACCTGTGTAGCTCAGAGAGAATGAGTCCTGACCTTTTCCAAGCCCATTCTTAAGGGAATCATTTTGTTTCCCAATTTTATTAAGTTGTGTCTCATTTCTACAAAGATACTTGATGCCTACCACTTGGAAAATAAATTCAGACCTTTTGTGTGATAAAAAAAAAAAAAAGAAAAAGAAAAGGAAAAAAGTAAGACTCTGCTCCAGAAGCCTTTGCTGTTCCATCAAGGGTCTCCCACAAATCACTTTGTCCTTACTGCGTATCCTAGAGCACTAGAACTAGTCAGAAAGACCTGAGTTCAAATCCAGCCTTAGGTACTCACTAGCTGTGGGAATCTGAGCACATCACTTCACTTATGTTGGTCTCAGTTTCTTCAAACATAAAATAGGATAATAATAAGCCTCTCCCCTCAGGGTTGTTGTGAGGAACAAATGTGATAATAACTGTAAAGTGCTTACCATGGTGCCTGGTGTAGAGTAAACATTACATAAATGTTAGCTATCATCTGTAATTCTGAACATACTCTGTTGCTCCATTCAATGAAAGCTCCTTGAGGACAGGGATTGTTGTGTTTTTTGTTTCTGCTTCCCTAGCAGTCAACACAGTGCTTGGCACAAAATAGGTGCTGTGTATACGTTTGTTAATTGATTGACTGGTTAATTAGAGAGTACACCGGGGCGGCTAGGTGGCACAGTGAGTAAAGCGTCAGCCCTGGAGTCAGAAGGACCTGAGTTCGGATCCAACCTCAGACACTTAACGCACACACAAACAAAAACCCGAGCCGTGTGACCTTGGGCAAGTTACTTAACCCCAATTGCCCTCTGAAAAAGCAAAAAAAAAAAAAATTAGAGCATACACCCAAAGGAATTGAATTTTTTTCCTTTTAAATCCTGGAGACTTGGGCGGCTAGGTGGCACAGTGAATAGAGCACCAGTCCTGGAGTCAGGAGGACCTGAGTTCAAATCTGGCCTTGGACACTTAACACAAAAACTAGCTGTGTGACCTGGGGCAAGTCACTTAACCCCAATAGCCCTGCCTCCCCCCCTCCAAAAAAAAGCAAAAAAATAATTTATCTCTCTGTGCCTTGGTTTTATTATTTGCAAAAAGAGCTGTGGAAGAGTGAAAGTTACATGATTTCTAAGGTCCCTAACATTGGTATCATTCTGTTATTCCAGTGCTTAGCACACAGTAGATACTTAATAAATGTTTACTGACTAACAAACTCACAAAAGTCACGTCCCTTTCTCAGGAAGACCTACTATGTGCCAGTGACTAATACTAGCACAAGGGCTGGGGGTGGGGAAAATTCACTCCTAGAAAAAAAGAGGATCCCAGAATCATGAGGTCTCAGGGCTAGAAAAGACTCCAGTGGTCATCTAGTCTAATAACACACACACACACACACACACACACTCTCCCCCATACAACACTGTGGATAAGTGGTTACCCAACCTTGGATAATGGATGAATGAAGTTGGCCAGAGGATTTTTCAGGACATGATGTGGTAAGGATACAGGTCAGTCCTCAAGCATGTCCTGACCCTGCATGAAGAAGCTAATCAACACTAGGCAAGCCAGTCAATCCTCTGAAACTCAGTTTCTCCCATCTGTAAATAGTGGGTAATAACCCTCCTATCACTGCAAGTCTTCAAGCAAGTGCTGGAGGAGATTGTGGAGATTAGATACTAGAGATGAGTGGTTATGCAGGAGCTGGGTTTAATGGCCTCCAAGGTTCCTTCGCCCTTGGAGAAGCTGTGACTCTGTCAATCCATCAACTAGCATTTATTATGAACCTTCTTAGAGTCAGGTCCTGTGTCCCCTCCTGGAAGTGCCGCCATCTGTCTATGTCCTTGCTAAGGAAGCTGCCGAGCCTCCATCCATCTTCCCTCATGGAAGAGTAAACACCATGGCTCATTTCCCACCTCCCTCCCTTCCTCCTTCCTCCTCCCCAAGGCTGGGGATGTCTGTGGTTACCAAACACAGGAGACATACCTTACGCCAGCCTCTTAGCCATCAGATACAAAGCAGACTCGTTCTCATCCAGCCAGTGTGATCAAAAAATACCAAATCTAAGACCCCACCTTGTCAGCAGGGAGCCTACCTCACAGCAGCCTCTGGCCATGCTCAAGAAATAAGCTATCAAAAGTCTAGATCCCCAGGTGGATGCCCAAGCATCCCCTCAATGGCAGGGGAGCCTCAGTGCCCTCCCTACCACTCCCTTCCTCGGCCTGCTTGAAGCGGGAGGGGGGAATCCCGGAGTGATCTCATCGATCCTGACACTGAACCTGTCTGGTAACAGAGGCCAATTCCCAAGGCACTGTCCCAAATATAGCCATTTCCTTGGAGTTAAATAGCTAGGAGGCTTCTAAGGGGGAAGAGGGAAAGAAATTGGTATGATTTAAGATAGTTCCTGTGAAAGGCAGCTAGCTGCTTTTATCAAAGGCATCTCTGAACTCCCAGGCACAACTCCTAGCCTGGCTCCCAGCAGAAGTCATGTGTCAGGAGAATCCTCCAGCCTGCTGCCTAACTCCCCAAAGAAAGCTCTTAGATTCAATTGGGGAGGAAAAAGAGAGGAGAATCTCGGAGCTGGGAGAGGCCTCAGGGATTGGACAAGCCAATCTCTACTTGAGCCTCTAAGGGGGCCCAGAGGGTCACTCATCATCCACTTCAACATTTTCAATAGGAACAAGGATCTCACAACCTCCAGCAACAGACCACTCCAACTCTGTGAAGCTTTAACCTGTAAGGAAGGTTTTCAGAAACCCAAGTCTGCCCTCTGGGAATGCTTATCCTAGAGAAGAAAAAACCAGCCTTTCTTTATCTCTGGTGCCAAAGAGAACAAGTTGGATCCCTCATCACTGAGACAGCCTTCAGAATGCTGGTATACAGTGGCCAAGCTCTGCTTCACATGTGGAGGGTCTGGAAGATGGGAGAGGCACCAGCAGATTTAGTAAAGGCAAATGGCCCCCTGATTCTAGAAAAAGGGACCAGGATGGAGCCTGCAAACTTGAGACTTGACTTTGATTACTTGGGAAACTCTAGAAGGGATCATTAAAGGGATGGTTAACGAAAACCTAGAAAGGGAAGCAGTGATTACCTTTCAGACTTCAGCCTGACTTCAGCAAGAACGGGTGATGGAGGATAAGCATCATTTCCTTCTTTTGACAGGATTACAAATTTAAGCAGATAAAGAGAATGTCACAGGTGTAGTTTTCCTGGATTCTAGCAAAGCTTTTGATAAATCATCTCGCAGCTCCTCAGAGAGCTCACAATCCAAGGGGGGAGAGCACCTGAAAACATGTTAGTGCACATAAGATTCACACAAAGAAGGTCAAAGGTCAGTGAAGGGGCAGTGGGATAATGGTTAGAATTACCAGCATTTCTACATGCCAGGCATTGAGCTCAATGCTTCACAAATAGCCTCTTATTTGATCTTCATGATAACCCTGCAAGACAGGTGCCACTGCCAACCCCATTTTACAGCTGAGGAAACTGAGGTAGAACACAGGTTAAGTGACTTGCTAAGGGTCACAGAGCTAGTGTCTGCAACTGAACTTGAACTAGGTCCAGCACTCTATCCACTGTGCAACCCTACTTGCGTCAGTTTGGCAGGAGGTCTCCAGGGGAAGGACTCCAAAGATCTGTACTGGGCTCTGTGATGCTTAATATTTTTATTAACAACTTGGATATTTAGTAGTATACTCATCAAATTTGCAAGATGATCCAAAGTTAGGGCACATAACTGACAAACTGGACAAGTGATTTGGTATTCAAAAATTTGACAAGCTAAAGGCATTGTACTGATTCTTTTGAAAATCTAATTTGTTAAGGATTAATGTAAAATCTTAGGCTTGGGTGCAAAAATTTAACTTTAGAAGAACAAAGTGGGTAAACGTTATTTTTTTTCCCTGAGAAAGATCTGAGGGGTCTTAGTGGACCACAAGCTCAATATAAGTTTGATGTGTCAGGCAAAAAAGTGAATGGGATCTTGACCTGACAGAAGATGGAGGTGACACTTCCACTGAGATCTGAAAACCTGCACACACTGAATTGATTCAACAGCCAGCACCAAAGTGAGATCCTGCTGATGGTAGATGCTCTTCACAATATACACTCCCAGAGATCTCATTTTAGGCCTGCTTGCTTATGGTCAGAACAAGATGGTGGAAGCAGCAGGGTGAAGCAGTGAATAGAGCCTGGGGTCAGGGTGGCCCAAGTTCAAATCCAGCCTCAGACATTGACTAGCGGGGCAGGACATGTGGCCTCTGCTCAGCCTCAGTTTCCTCATCTGTGAAAGGAGTTTTCCCTCCAAGGTAACTGTGAGGATCAAATGAAATAATGTTTGTAAAGAGCTCTGTAAATCTTAAACTCCTCTAGAAATTCCTGCAATTATTATTTCCGGTTTTTCCCCATCTTCACCATTTCTGTTTCTTTTCTAAAGCCCTTTCAGATTTAGTAAAGCGAGATCTTTGCTGCAAAGGGCTGGGCTCCCCCAGGCTTTCTTCCTTCTTATCCTGCCTCCTTTCCTTCGACATCTCTCACTAGGAGAAGGCTGCGGGTTGCACTCCCATCTCATCCAGGCCGATTGGGGCAGGGGATCAGGGGAGACGGCCTACATTTGAGCCAACATAGTGCTGAGTTTTATTACCACCTCTGGCTTCTTCTATTATTCTTAAACAGGGGGAAAAAGATGACTTTTGTTCCTATTTCAATCTCTCCCCATCCCCTCAGCAACCAGAGCTCTGAACAGAGCTGGTCCTTGGAAGAGGGTGGAACTGTTTCCTTCTTGGCCTTCTGGATCCCGATGCCTAGCACCGGGCACAGTATGTGGGAGGGGCCTCATAAATGCTTGTTGTTGCTAATTAATTGATAAGGGTCTATTAAGTTGACTGGAACAGAGGATATGCCCTCTCCCCAAGCATTATTCTCTGGGGTTAAGTACAAGAATAGGCTCCTTCCCTCAGAAATTCCCACCCACTTAGGGGCCCTGCCTCTGGCCTCCCCATCCAGAGCCCAGGTGTGAGCTGGCCAGCAGCAGCCCCCACGCCACTCCCTGCCTTTCCCAACTCTGACCTGTTCTGTAAATGCCTGGCTGGAAACAATCCATGAGGTGTTACCTTTGCTGGGATATTAATAGAACTTGGACGAATAATTCCAGCTCTCTCTGGCAGGCAGTAAAGAAGGTGACATTTCTGGGGATTGCCATCAGGAGCTTCCTTCCCCCCCAACTCCCCAAGGAGATGGGAAAAGGGCACCTGGACCTGCCACTATGGGGTCTCACACACACACACACACACACACACACACACACACACACACACACACACACACACACTCTCACACTCACACTTCCAATATTCGAATGTGGACCGTTGCATGTTAATGAAAGAGGACTTCTGAGGCCCAGTTGGCCCAGCTCTGATCCTGCGGCAGGAGGGAGAACTTTGTGTATCCCCACCCATCTCTACCTTTCACAGAAGCCGGGGCTCTGGGTGGAACCCAGGCTTCCATTTCTCAGGTCACTGCAGGAGATGGTGGGGAGCAGAGTTATAGGAGAAGCATTTATTAAGCACCTACTATGTACCAGGCACAAACTGTGCTATGTGCTTTTTACAAATATTTCATTTGATCTTCACAACAACCTTGAGAAGTGTTATTATCACCCCCATATTTCATTTGAGGAAACTGAGGCAGACAGCAGTGAAGTGACTTGCCCAGGGTCACACAGCTTGTAAGTGTCTGAGGCAGGATTTGAACTCAGGTCTTCCTGACTCTACCACCCTCAGAGGCTGGCGGGCCCAACCATCTTACCAAGAAGGACGTAAAGACCCAAAGACTCTTCATCAGGTCACAGATCTTGAGCTCAAGGGATCTCAGAAGTCACTGAATCCAGGCCTTTCATTCACAGATGGGGAAACTGAAGCAAAGGCAGGATAAGTGACTTGCCAAGGTCATGATGGCAGACCTGAAATGCAAATCCGGGTTTTCTGACTCCAGATACAGAGTGCTTTTCGGAGGCCACTTGAAGACATAGTGGTTGGGGTGTTGGTCTGGGAACTAGGAAAACCTGACTCTGGATTCAGCCTTATTTTTATCCACACACTTCCTAACTGTGGGACCCTAGGCCAGTCACTTCCCTGCTGCCTGCCTCAGTTTCCTCACCTGTAATATGGAGATAATAATAGCACCTGCCTCCCAGGGTTATTGTCAGGATCAAATAACTAATCCCCAGAATGACCAGCATTCACCCAGCCCTCGAAGGTTCCCACGGCCCCGATCTTCCCAAATGTTCCTGTGCTGTAGGAGGGGCAGGAAACATAGAGTCTAACAGCACATGGGTCATGGGGCAGAAGCCGGGTGCTCTGCTGACCCCTGTGGAATGTAACAGACCCAGGGGTCTGGGAGGGGCCTCGGGGATCTATGGGCCACAGACAAGACTCCCAGGGCATGGGGAGGGGGTGAGGGTGGGGATGGGGCAGCTCACCACCTGCTTCTCTGGGGAGATCCCAAAGCATCTGAAGCTTGTTAAGGACTTCACAGTCCACCTGGTGCTAAAAATGCCCCCTAAATAAAGCAGGCATGATCATTCCCATTTTATGGAGGAGGAAACTGAGGCTCAGAGGGGATTCAGTCAGGCAATGGGCATTTATTAAGCACCTTCTATATGCCCAGATACCTTGCTGAAGGCTGGGGATACAAAGAAAGGCCAAACACAGCCCCTGCCTTCAGGGAGCTCATCTATGGATGAACAAGGTAAAGTGAAGACAGTCCACCAGCATTAAAAATGCTAACGTGGAACTTTAGTCAAAGAAAGCCAGAGAAGCCAAGGGGGGGGGGGGGAAGCAGGGAGAGACAGTGCAAACACCAGGAGGCCAGAGATGAAGGGTCTGGTGTGAAGAGGAGCCAGGAGGCAGGTGCAGAGAGCACGGTGACAGACGGAGGGTTCGCTGGTATCAGGAGAGACTGGGAGGGCTTCAAAGGCCAGTCACAGGGCTCATAGCAAGGAGGGAGGGCAGGCCTGCCTCCCAGGTCCTGCCTGTGTTTAAGGAGTTGGACATCGGAGAAGGTGAGAGAGACACAGCAGCCAGGGCTGACAAGCCTAATGGTCCAGAACCAAGGCAATGAATTCACATCCACTTACAGGATGAACTTATGTGAGGAGTTGGAGGTACAGTGGCCCAGCCTAGAGGGGTGAGCTGAGGCCAGGGCGAGGTAAGCTGAGGCACCGGGGCTCCCCAGGTCAGAAGGGCCTGTGACCACAGACAGAGCCAGGCTGGGAGGCCCAGGGAGGCCCCTCTGGGTGAACAGCCAGGGGGACAGCAGAGGGAGGATGAGGTGATGAGATGAGCTTGAGGGCAGAGCACCAGGCTAACAACTGGAAAGACCCAGGTTCAAATCCAGCCTGGCAGTCACTACCTGTGTGCCCCCTGAGCCTCGACATGTAGCCCCTACTTTACAGGTTATGGCAAGGCCAAAATGAGAAGGTCGAGTGCTGTGTCTTACAGAACCCCAAGAGCCTGAAGCTAGAAGGCATCTGGGCCAATTAGTGGGAAGCCCCTCTTCTCCATCTCCCAACACACTCTGGTCTCCCCTTGAAGATCTCTAGTGATGGGCAGCTCACTACCTGATGAGGTGGCCCACCCCTCTTTGGCCCAGATCTCCTCAGGAGGAGCTTTTGTTCATTTTGGGGCCTGAATTGGCTATTTGCCTCCCCTTGCTTCCAGTTCTGCCCCCTGGACCAAGCTGAATGAGGCTAAGCCTCCCTGAACATTGAGATTCTTGAAAACAGCTCTCCTGGGTCCCCAGAGCCTTTTCTCCTCCAGGATAAACTGCCCCTTGTCCAGTGGCTCCAACCATCCAGTCCATGTACGGCACAGTTTCCAGTCCCTTCCAGAGGAGGGTTCTATCTGGGACAGGACAAGGACCCAGAAAGGGGGAGGGTGGCAGGGCCAAGTTTCTTTGACCTGGATTTCCTAATAACCAAACAAGCTGCTTTCTGAGGCCACGACTAAGGGGCAGAGCTGACTGAAAGTCAGCCCTCTGACCAGGTCATTCCAAGAAGCAGATTAGACAGACAGGATGGAATCAAGCCTGGGGAGAAAATGATCACAGACTTCCCAGAAATAAGGGCCATTCCTCAGTTGATAAATGGTCAAAGGATATGAACAGGAGTTTTCAGACGAAGTAATCAAAGCCATTTATAGTCAAATGAAAAAATGCTCTAGATCACTATTGATTAGAGAGATGCAAATTAAAATAACTCTCAGCTACCACCTCACACCCATCAGATCAGCTAATATGACAGAAAAGGAAAATGATAAATGTTGGAGGGGATGCTGGAAAATTAATGCACTAATTAACTGTTGGGGAAGTTGTACACTGATCCAGCCATTCTGGAGAGCAATTTGGAACTATGCCCAAAGGGCTATAAAACCATGCATACCCTTTGAGCCAGCAATAGCACTAGTAGGTCTATATTCCCCAAAGAGATAAAAAAAAAAACAAAAAAATGATTAATATTAAAAATACAAATATACAAAAAATACAAAAATACAAAAAGTACAAAAATATTTATAGCAGCTCTTTTCTGGGGGAAAGGATTAGATGTTGAGGGGCGGCTAGGTGGCACAGTGAATAGAGCACCAGCCCTGGAGTCAGGAGGATCTGAGTTCAAATCCAGCCTCAGCCACTTAACATTTACTAGCCATGTGACCTTGGGCAAGTCACTTAACCCCAATAGTCTTGCCCTTCCCCCTGCAAAAAACAAACAAAAAAATTAGATGTTGAGGGGTTGCCCATCAATTGGAGAATATCTGAACAAGTTGTGGTATGTAATTTTGACAAATTATGGACAGCATGCTCTCAGAAAAACCTGGAAAGGCTTACATGAACTGATGCAAAGTGAAATGAGCAGAACCAGGAGAACATTATACACAGTAATGGCAACATTGTAATGATGACCAACTATAAATGACTTAACTATTCTGAGAAATACCATGATCCAATACAATTCTGTAGGACTTATGATGAAAGGTGCTGCCCATCTCCAGAGAAAGAACTGATGGAGCCTGAATGCAGATCAAAGAGACTTTTTTTTTCCTTGGGTTTTTTGTCTTTGGGTTTTCTTTCACAGAATAACTTACATGGAAATGTGTTTTGCATATGTCAAATTGCTTGCCTTCTTGAGGAGGAGGGAAGGAGGAAGGAGAGAATTAGAACTCAAAATCTGAAGAAAAAAAGTTTAAATTTTTTATATGTAATTGGGAAAAATAAAATATTGAATAGGATAAAAAAAAGCATCTTATCTGGGCGTGGGGAACCTACAGTCTAAGGCCATCCAAATGCATCCAAACAAGATTTGTTTTGCAAAATTTGGATTCAGTCAAAAGGTTACATTTAAGGATGTAGAAGGCCACATGTGTCCTTAAGACTACAGATTCCCTACCCCTGGGACTCTTAAAAAAAAGAAAAAGAAAATGATCACAGAAGATGTTTTACTGGAAGAGAATTTATTGCTTCCCAATAGGATTTTAATTCTTTTATACACAGAGGAGATGCCTGCCTCTTCCGGGAATCTGGTCTAGAACCGTTCTAGGGTTCTTTCAATCTACAAGAAACTCTAAGGCACCACCAGAGGAGGCTGATATCTGAAGCTCCATCCCCTCACTGGGGATGTAATAATTCCAGCCAACATTTACAGAGAGCTCTAAGGTTTTCAAAGCACTTCACATATGATGTCTCGATTGAGACTCACAACTACCCTGGGAGACAAGTGCTATTATTACACTCATTTTTATAGAAGAGGAAACTGAGGCAGGCAGAAGTTAGGTAGTTTGCTAGAAGCCACAAAGCTAATAGATGTCTAAGGTGGAATTTGAAGTGAGTGTTTCCTGATTGTGACCAGGGCTCTCTCTACCTACCACACCAGGCAGCATCACAGCAAGGGCGAGTCATGAGTGGTGGGGGCCCCCTCAGGGAAGGTAGCCTGGTTCTGTAGCCATCAGACCCAGAAAAGGTCACGTTGATCAGATAATGAACTATGGGAGAATCCTCCAGTGTTGTAATTATTGATTCCCAATGCAAGGCAGGTTTCTGACAGTGGAGAGGGAACAGCCATTTATTTAGTCCTAAGTGAAACAAAGAACATGGAAGGTTTGCGAAACAAAAAGACTTGGCAAAGCCTGGTCAGTCTGAGAAAAAAAAAGGAATCTTTTCAAGAAGGGAGCCATTACATGGTAGATAGAGACTGGAAGGAATTTAGCACAATGCCTGGCATATAGGAGGTGCTTGATAAATGTTTATTGACTACCTGACTGACCTTAGCTCCCATGGGTCTCTTTGCATACTAATCCCAACCATTCTGGGTCCAATGAGGCTAGTGGAAGCTTCTCTACCTACTGATCAATCAACTAGCCAGTAAACATATATTAATACTAAATGCCAGTCACTGGGGATACAAATACAAAAGACAAAGAGTCCCTGCCCTCAGGATTCTATATTTGACCAATCTCAGTGGAGGGAATGGCCACCTTCATTCAACATATTCACTCCAATGGGCAGAGGCAGCCTACAAATCCTTGCCCCATCAGCTCCTGGGGAAGGATGAGGTAGGTCCCTTTCTGCAGGGTCCACTCTTTCTCAGGCAGAAGCCAGGAGCTGTCTGCTGCTGAAGAGCTTGTGGTTGGATAAACAAGGAGGCTAGTAACAGCTATTGCTTGCACCCACTCTCTCCTGTGAGCCCCAAAACAGCCCTGGGAAGGAAGGATTATTATTCTCTCCACTTTATAGCTGAGAAAATTAAGGCTTATACAGTGTAAGACACTTACCATTGGTCACATGACTAGAGACAATGGGAGGTGGAGGTCTACCCAATCAGGCAATAACCATTTATTAAGTGCCCACTGAACACTGAAGATGCAAAGTCAGTCAGACCTTCACTTAAAAATCAATTTGACAGCTGAGTGAAGGATAGATTGGGATGGGGAAGGGGCATGAAGCAGGGAGACCCAGGAAAAGGTCACTGTAGTTGAGGAAAAAGATGATGAGTTGTTTGAGTAGAGAGAAGGGACCATATGAGATGGTGAAGGTAGAAATGAGAAGACAGGATAGTGAGGGGTCTAGGATGCCACCAGGCTACGGGACTTGCTCCCATAGCAGCCCATTCCACTCTCATAGTCATAAAGTTTTTCTTGAACCTGGGAAAACTTATATAATTGATGCAAAGTGAACAGAACCTGGAGAACACTGTACAGAGTAACAGCAACATTGTACACTGATCAACTATGAAAGACTTAGCTATTATCAGCAATACAACAATCTAAGACAATTTCAGAGGACTTATGATGAAAAATGCTCTCTACCTCCAGAGAAAGAACTGATAAGAGTCTGAATGCAGATTGAAGCAAACTTTTTTTTTACTTTATTTTCTGTTTTTGGTCTGTGTTTTCTTTCACAATATAGCTAATATGGAAAAATGTTTTGCATAATAGCACATGCATAATCTATATCAAATTGCTTGCCTTCTCAAGGAGGGAGGGGACAGAGGGAAGGAAAGAATTTCGAACTCAAAACTTTGAAAAAGAAATATTAAAAATTATTACATGTAATTGGAAAAAATTAAATATAAAAATTAAAAAAAAGTTTTTCTTGACATTAAACCTAAACTTTGTTGCAACTTCCCCTCCCCTCACCACCTTGCCCCCTTAGTTCTGCCTTTTGAGACCAAGTAGAACAAAGCTAATCTCTCTTCCACATGACTAGATGCTTCAATGTCTTTGCCTCCAGAATTCCCAAGGCTTCTCCAAATCTTACTAATAGCTTGACACTGTATTTACAAGAAGAAAAGAATCATTTGGAAAATAGCTTAAGCCCAGAGATCAGAGCAGTCAGGCAGAATGGACCAGCAGACTTTGGACTTGGCGTTCACCAGCAAAATTCAGGACCTACCTGAACTGATCACCAAAGTCTCTGGTTGCTGACTAGGTTTTATCTCTGAAATACAACATAAGCCTTGAGAATTTAATTTTCCCCCTACACCCGGAATTCTGCTTGAATAGAGAAAATGATTGGCTTCTGCTCAAGCCAGACACCCACTAAAGGAAACCGGAGAGAAATAGACGCTATTTACCCAGCTTGGCTAATATTGAACTTGGGCTGACAGACCGACATATTTAGTCTCTCAAGGAAACGGAAATATTTATCCTTCCAGCGGCTTTCTGAGCCAGCTCCAAGACTGAATCCTTATGAGGAGAGATGACAAGTTGATCCCTTTCCCCCATTATCTGGTCCCTGCACTTCCCCCTGGCTTCTACAATGTGTCCCCAGAGTCTAATGGAGGACTACTCCAGATACAGAGGGGTTATTCTCTTCCTGGTGATTTGGTTTTGCCTGGGTCATTAAAAAACAAAACAGTTGAAAGGTGCCTCTTTTGACTGGAAGGGAAATCGGGCCCAGAGATGGATGACCCAAGGTTAAACAGCCAAGCCATGGGACCTTTGTGCTCTGGCTACCCTACAACTATAATTACTTCCTGACAGCCTAAAACCAGACTTCCTTTTTCCCGAAACTCTATAAACCTAAATATGAAAATAGTACAATCACACAATGTCCAAGTTGAAGGGAATCAGAGCCATAGAATCCAACTGATAATGGAAAGTTCCCTGCCATGTGGCCATGCAGACAAGTTTGAAGAGCTCCAGAGTGGGGACCATACCACCTTTGGGGGCAGCCCATTCTGCTTCGGGACATCTCATTGTGGGGAAGCTTCTCCTGAAATCAAATCTAAGCTTTCCTCTCTGAAAGCTGCCCCAGCTGCTATGGTTTGGCTTTCTAGGGCCAAGCAGAATAAAGCTAATCCCTCTTCCAACTGACAGTTCTTCAAACACTTGACCTCAGCTCTCACATCCACCCTTAGTCTTCTTTTTACCAAGCTAAACATGCCCAATTCTTCTGCCTTATTTCTCACATACAACTGATACTCATATGTCATATAATCAAGACCTTTTGTCAGTATGGTAATTGCCTTTGGTATACCGTTACCAGATGTTTCCCTTGAAAGGTGGTGTCCAGAACTCAACCCCACAGTGAAACCTTTGTAGACCTGCTAGACAATAGTTTCCATCAGGGTAGGGGGGTGTCTTATAACTCAACATTTGAGCAGTTCTATTTCTAAAAGGGTTTGGCACACAATAGGCTTGTAACCAATGTCTGTTGAATGAATAAATGAACCCTATGGTGATGAAAGTATCACAGGACAAACCCCTAAGTCTTCAGAGGTCACGATTTGACCTTCTACACAAGTACCTTCTAACTTCCCACCATCTGTCCTTATGAGCTCAAGAAACTTGCTTGCTCTTGGGACCAAGGATCTATCTCCAACAAGCCTAGAACCCAGATGCTCAGAGTTGAGAGCCATCCATGCTGAATCTGAGATACAAGGTCTTCCTCAGCAGTTATAGAATTTAGAGTCCCTCCTCAGTGGACTAAAGACCTTGATCCCCAAACTCAGGGTCCATTCATCCTTAGCAAGTCTTGAATCACAGACACTGAATCAGCAGAGATCTAAGGGCATCTCATCCAACCTGTCCACAAGCAAGACACCCACTGCTGCCTCTCTTTTTGGCTGCTGTGCACCTGGCTCAGAGAGAGCTTGCAGTCAATATGACTAGCCATTTTTCAGTTGATTTTTTGGCCCCCAAAGCAGAACTTTACATTTATTTCAGTTACCTTTCATATTAGATTCAGTACATCATCCTAGCCTAGTCAAATTCTTTCGATTGAGGGTTTTTCATCTTCTCTATGTCATAGACCCCTATAGGAGTCAGTCCAGTGAAGCCAAGGGCCCCTTTTTCAGAATAATGGTTTTAAGTAATTGAATTTCAGTTACAGGTTAATGAAATAAATTAGTCTTCTAGCCACAGACCACTTGAGGAGCCTATGGCTCCTGAATTAAGATACCAGTTTTGGATCCTGACACTCAGACCTGGTATCTGGGTCTAACAGGCCTAAAATGTTGATACCGAGACCCAACGTCTATCCTCAGGAAACCTAGAACATAGATTTCTGAAGACCCTAGATCTGTCCTTTGTCTGCTGGTCCAATTCAACTAGACAAGCATCTATGAAGTGTCTGTAGTAATATGCAGATAGGTGCTAGGCAGGCAGATACAAAGGAAATGATTCCTGCCTTCAGGGAGCTCACAAGATGGCAAGAGCATGGCTGTGGAGTCAGAGGGCTGGGGCCAAGCCCTACCTCTGACAAGTATCACTTCTGTGACTGCGTCAAGTCAATCTCCATGGGCCTTGGCTTCCTTTTCTGTAAATTGAAGGAAATGGACTTGACTGCCTCTGCAGTCCCTTCCACCTCTAAAGCTCAGATCCTATGGGTGACTTTGGGGCGAAGTCTCTGAACCTTTCTGAGCCTCAGTTTCCCAGCTTGGTGACCTCTAGGGTCTCTCCCAGCTCAAGATTTCCAAGCCTATGATTGTGTGGCTTGAACTCTCTACTCCATTGGCTGAGAGCTCCCCAGGGGTGGTTCTGGCCCTTCTAAGAGCATCCTGTGTGTCTGAAGGGAGACCCCAGGCCACAGGACCTTCAGGCCTCAAGGGTACATGTGGGCAGGCTGCGGGTGCTCACCCTCTGGCCTAATGAAAGGTGGTAGTTTTCAAGTGCAGAGGCCAGAGGAGTTGTAACTGCAGAGAGGAGGGTACCCATAGTCCTCGGGCCCTTGGAGAGACCTCCCCTCCCCACTGCTAGTGAGAGCAGGGAGAGCTGCCAATCCTCTGCTCAGCCCCAGCCTCAGCTTGGGAGATAGCAGCACACGGGATCTGGAAGCCGGAAATGCTGAATGAATGATAAACCCAGCCATCCCCTGCCCCCAGAGTGACATGTCTGAGGGTCTGGGAGCGGAGGGTCCTGAGGGAGGTGAAAGGACTAGGCTAGGGAGCCAGGCCACCTGGGCCTCCTGCTCTGACACCACAACCCTGCCCGGGGCCCTTCCTCTCTTGGGACTCAGTGTCCTCATCTGTAAAATTAGAGGAAATGTGGACAGCCCCTCCAGCCTCACATCTTGCGCTATGTTTCCACTGAACTGAACTGAATGACCGAGGCAGGGATTGGGAACATGGGACCCACATATTTTTAATACAGTTTCCTTATAATTTAACATTATATATAAAAATATTTCATTGTATTTCTTACATAATTTATAATTATCGTAAACATAATGTTATGTCTCAACAGAACTGGTTCCCTTGAACCCTTGCCCATGTGCTTAGCCATTTCAAGCCAGGACTGGGAGAAGGGCCCAAGAGGCTGGGCCGGTCTGAGGGGACGAAGCCACAGCCCTGCCCGCGGAGGGTCTCCTGTTCTCCTGGGAGCAGGCAGTTACCGTGTGGTGGACCAGCACCAGGCTCATTTATAAATGTCACGGGGATGCTGAGGTCAAAATGAAACCCTTGCCTTCATGTAAGAAGGACAGAGCCTGTGTTCTAATGATGGACACAATGCATATGTGTATTAGCAGAGAGCAAATATATGTTAAATGAACACCAGGCTGGGAGGTTTTGGGGGAGGGCACACTAGTGGTAGGGGGAGGGAGATCAGGAAAGGCTTTATGTAGGAAGTGGTCAAAGTTTTAAAAGAAAAATAAGGGATTCCAAGAGGTGGAGGCAAAGGGGGTGGGAATTCCAGGTGTGGGGCATAGCCAGTGCAAGAGTGCAGTCAGGAGAAATGTGGATGAGAAACAAGCGTTTGCACAGTGTGGGAGGGGAAGCCCTTGGGTTCCATTACCAGGACAGGGCAGAAGCTAACCCCACTCCCTCCTGAGCAGGTACTGGGTCTAGCTAGGGAGGCCACAGTTTCAGAAAGACCATGCTATTCATAGACTCATAGCTTTTAAGGGTAAAAGGGACCTTAGCCATGTCCAATTCAGACCCAAAAGAAAAGCATCCCAAGATGGCAAGTGTCCAGGAGAAAAATGGGGCAGCTGCCTTGAGTTCCTGCCCTAGGAGCATTGGTGGGAGGAACAGAGGATTTGGGAGAGGAAAAGTCTAGGAGGAGGAAAGGAGGATGTGACTGTTCTCAGGTGTCTAAAGGCCTGTCACACAGAAGAGGGATTGGCCATGGAGGGTCGGGCACGCAAGGCCCACTGCAAACATTCCCAGCATAAGAGGGACAATGGGGCTGGGAAGGCAGAAGCTGCTGCAACAGACCCAAGGAGGGCACCAGCCCCGGCCTGACCAAGGACTAAGCCTCGAGTTATCACTGCTCTGGACAATTAAAGAGGGAAATGAGTGGGACTTGGTAGGGGAGGGGGCAGTATTGGTGCCATTTTGGGGACCCATGAGCCCTAGTCTGTTCTCCCCAGGGTGCTGAGATGTGCTGACGAGGTGCCTGAGGTCTGGAGCACAGAGAAGGCCTTGGGGAGCCACAGCAATGGCTGTGGAAGAAGAAGAAGAGGAGGAGGAGACAACTCTCTGTGCTGGGCTGCCCCATCCTGAACATGGGCAGCCAAGAGAGCAGGATAATGGGCAGTCAGTCAGTCACTCACCAAGTACTAAGCCCACAGTGTGCTGAGGCCCTGCCTCCCGCACAGGCACCTTTAGGGCACATCCAGGGCTCCCGGGTGGAGCTCCCATACTGCCACCGATGCTTTTGGACCTTAGTCCAATTCCCAAAGTTTACAATAAAGAAAAGTGGGGCCCAGAGAGAAGAAAGCCGCATGACCCTGGGCAAGCCACTTAGCTTCTGTGTGCCTCAGTTTCCTCACCTCTAAAATGGGGATGATAACAGCCCTCATCTCCCAGAGCTGTAGTGAGGATCAGATTAATGAGTGTAAAGGGCTCAGCACATGCCTGACACATAGTAGGTGCTCACTAAACTCTTATTCCCGGCCCCTCCCCGCATAGCCCTAGGACCCTAATCCACTCAGCCTCCCTTAGGCTCAGTCAGGCTCAGCCTCAGGTTCCACTTTGATTAAAGCAAAGGGGCTGGACTAGATGGTCCCCGAGGGCCCTGACAGCTTAGGACCCTTTTCATACATTATCTCATTGGATCATCACAGTGATCCAGTATGAAAAGGATTACAGAGATTGTGATTCCCATTTTACACATGAGGAAACTGAGTCTCAAGGAGATGAAGTGACTTGGCCAAGGTCACACAACTAAGTGTCTAGGGCAGGATTTGAACCAGGCCCAGGACTCTGCCACCACAGCTACCCTAGGGCCTAGTCTGGTGCCTAACACCAGAGGTGTTTAATAAATACTGGCTGAATTGGACTGGTGGGATTCACTCGGGATTACAGACTCATAACAGTCAGGGACAGCCCACAACGGAATGGGCTACCCCAGGAGGTAGTAAGCTTCCCATCCTGGAGGGCTTTGAGCTGAGACACATAACATAATGGTTGAGTGGGGTGGGGATTCCTTAGGACAGACAGCCTCTGAGGTCCCTAACGACCAGCATATTCTGGGCCACCTGCCACATGTTCCGCCTCCTCTCTAGGTGCCACCCCAAGCTCCCGGAGCCCAGGCACACCCTTCAGGAAAGCTGGCAGCCTCTCCCAGGCCTAGTGTTCTCAGAGCCTATCTCTGTCACCACAGAGTCCTGGGCCTCAGGCACCCAAGAGAAGAGAAGCCCAGGCCCCAGGAGGGAACCCTAGGCAGGGACAGACACCAGCCTGGGAAACAAGGAGGAGGGATCCCCCACTTCAGAGTCCCGGGGTCCAAGGTCAATGGGCCCAACCAGGCCGACGCTCAGGGGATGGATTCAGCCAGCCCACATTCCCTGCCACTGGGCATTTGTTTTCCTAGAATTTCCTAAGAATGGGAGCAAAAGGGCAGAAAACTAGCTGGGCCTGGCGTTGCTCGGCTGCCCCTTCCCGGCTGAATGGGTCCATTGTTCTCCGGGAAAGCCACAAGCAGGATTCCCAGAAAGGAGCTGAGCCCCTCTGACTCAGGAAGGGGAAAAGGCCCAAGAATTTTCTTTTCTCCCTTTTTTTTCATGAACAGGAGGAGAGAATGCAAGGCCCACAGAGCAGCCCCAAAGCGACAATGCCGGCATTCCTGTGTCTCCATGGAGAAGAATGCGTCCACATTCTGGAGCCAGGCCCTGCAACCCACGGAGACCTGGCACGACTGGCATCCAGGCCAGAATGTTCCTGATGAGGCCAGGCGGTGAGGGGCACAGTGCCCAGGATGTAGCCCACTCTGGCCCAGGCTCCAGGCTTCAGCCCCCTCAGGAACAGGGTAATGAGGGGCAGGGCATCTGATTGGGGGGCCCCAAGGCTGCTGAGCTATAGACCAATAGCTCCGGTCACAAGGGACCTTTGTGGCCAGCCAGTCCAACCCCTCATTCTTCCTATGAGGAAATGCGAGGCCCAGGGAAAAGACCCACCCAAGGTCACACAGCCAGCATTACAGAATGTAATTCCAAAACTGACAAGGACCTCAGAGACCATCTCATTCAACCCGCTCATTTTACAGATGAGAAAACTGAAGCCCGGAGAGGATAAGTGATTTGCCTGAGGTAACACAGGCAGTAAGTGGCAAAGTCCTTCCCACTGAGCTGCACTAGAACCCAGCATGCTCCAGGCCCACTCTCCGCAGGGACAGCTCCCATCCTGATGCTTCCAAGGAATGGGCCTGGGCCTTGCCCCCAGGCTCTCCACTCAGGGAAGGCCTGACACTCACCCCCTAGTGCACCCAGGGAGGGGCATGGATCATAAAGGATAGCTGGGTGGTACAGTGGACAGAGTGGTGGGCCTGGACTCAGGAAGATCTGAGTTCAAATCTGGCCTCAGCTGCATCACCCTGGGCAAATCACTTTACCCTGTTTACCTCAGTTTCCTCATCTGTAAAATGAGCTGGAGAAAAGAAAAAATCTTCTTTGTCAAGAAAAACCATGACCCGTGACTGAACCAGCTGAACAACAACAAGAAGAAAGGCACCAGGCAGAGAGGGACTGGAATGTCCTGGCAGCAGTGTCTGCACTGGCTTTGCTGCCCTCCCAGTGACCCAGAGGCTTTGGCATGACCCGCCCAGGGCTCCTCCCTCCTCTGCTGTCCCAACTGTCCCCCTGAGGGAAGGGAGAGCCCCGTGCAGCCCCACTCTGCCACACAGGGCCTGGCACACAGTAGGTGATTAAACACACAGTAGGTGTTTGTTGAATTAGACCGACCTGGGCCAGGCCTGGCCCACATCTTGGCTCCTTCATTTACTGGGTCACCCTCAACTACCTTGAACCTCAGTTTCCTCCTCTGTAAAAAGGATCAGACTAGAGGCTTCTCTAGGTTCCTTCCAGTGGCAAATACTCTAATCCTGTGATCCCAGAGTGTGGGAGAAACACCCAGAGAAAAACACAGCAACTCCCCCAAACCCCACCCAGCCTCTCCCAGGGGCATGTCCATGGTTGAGGGGCTCCAGGGGAGATCTAAGGAGCCCCATCTGCGTGTAACAAGGACAGCTGACACCACCCCCTCCCATTCCCACCCCCACTACCCCACCCGACCCCCGCTGCCACAGGGCCCCAGTGGGCCAGAGTCAGGAGAGGTATGACCTCTAGCTGTGGCACAACAATCCACCCACGGGCTGGGGACAGATTCTGAGAGAATTTTGGGCTTGGTCTGAGGAGGGAGGGATGGCCACATGCCAGGCTTTACCAGGGCCAAAAAGGCCCAAGAAGGGGTTGGAGAGCAGGGCATCCTGGGCTGGACTGGCAGGGCCTTGGAACAGGGGATGTCAGAGCTGGGCCTCAGAACCTAGAACATCAAAGCTGGAAAGGCTGAGAGATTTTCTGAAAACACAGAATGTCTAAACTGGGGGGACCTCGGAGCACAGAGAAGGTCAGAGCTCATCCACTCCAAGTACCTCATTTTACAAAGGTGGAAACTGAGGAAGGAGAGGCCAAGGTGGTGGCTTCATGGCGCTGCACAAAAGTGAGGCAGAAGGGAGAACCTGTAGGGGCGTCTGCTCCTCTCCCCTAGGCCAGAGCAGGGGATGGAAGACAGGCCTTTGCCTTTGCCACCATGTTTCTCAAAACTCAACATAACCCACAGCCCTTTGTCCCCAAGCCCTCCTGCCTTTGGGGGCTCTGCCCCGTTTACATCCACATCTTGTTTGTAAGTAGGCCTCTCCAGCCTCTTCCTGAGGAGTGAACACTTCCCCCCACTCCTATTTCCCTCCTATGGGACTAAACAGTGTCAGAGTTGACATTTAGCAGACAGTGAGATTTTTCACAGAGAACTAGACCTGGAGTCAAGAAGACCCGAGTTCAAATCTGGCACAAGCTGGTCACTTTACCTCCTTCTGCCTGGCTCAGTACGTCCAGCTGTAAAATGGGGACAATGGCAGCCCTCCCTCCAAGGGCTCAAAGATGATCATGAGGATCAAACTAGACCCTGTTTGTAAGAGCTTAGGGCAACGCCTGCACACAGTAGGCACTTAATGAATGCTTGTTCCCTTCCCTTTGCTGGCCACAAAGAAGGCAGCAGAGCCCCACTGCCTCCAGGTACAAGGTCAGTTGGGGAAGAACGCCAGCAGATCCCTCAGCTTCTCTTGGGCTCCACTCAGGTCTTTGGTGATAAATCACAGGAGACCTTCATTAGGTCTGATTCTAAGCTAGACCCTTCTCCACCCAGATCTTGGGATCAGAAAGAAAGGAAGGACCTCCTCTTGCCCGGGGGGGACTGGAGAGATCCTGGCTTTCTTTAGCCAGTCCGATGGTTCTGCCTGAAGAAGAGTCAGAAAGTCCTTATCAGCAAAAAAGTTCTAGCCACTAGACCTGAACTGACTAAAGCTAAGATAGCACATGGCCCCAAAGAAATGAGCCGGGAGGCTGAGAGAGGGAGCAAGGGCCAGCATAGACTACAGCATGGGACTAGCAGAACAGTGCTGAGGGGGGACCAGGAAACCACTGGAACGGAGCTCAGTCACCACCAAATGCCTGACTAACAGTCAACAGGATGTCAGTGGAGACCAATGTGCCCCGGGGAGACTCATACCTGGTGTGGTCCAGGCCCACTGAGAACCCCAGAACATTACCAAAAGACATCTATGCTCCTCTCCATGTCTGGGCCCTGGCCACATCTGTCTCCTACCTGTGTCTCCTTCAGTGTGGTCCCTAAGTAACCACCCTCTCACCACTGATGCATATCTGTGGGAGAGTGAGCCTCCAGATTTATGGGAGAACAATTTATTTCTACTTGTTCTTAGCAGGCTTCTTCATTAGATGCTCTGAACTAACTGAAACATCAGAAACACTAGAAATCAACTCAACACACTGGTGGGGGCTCATGAGCTTTTGAGTAGATGTGGTCTCACAGACAACTTCAATCAGGGATTTATAATCTGTGAAAAGTCAGGTCTGGGGCACAACGGATAGAGCACTGGTCATGGAGTCAGGAGGATCTGAATTCAAATCCGGTCTCAGACACTTACTAGCTGTGTGACCCTGGGCAAGTCACCTAACTTCATTAAAAAAAGAAAGTGGGGCGGCTAGGTGGCACAATGAAGCCCTGGAGCCAGAAGAACCTGAGTTCAAATCTGGCCTCAGACACTTAACACAAAAGCCAGCCATGTGACCTTAACCCCAATTGCCCTATCATCCCCCCTCCAAAAAGCATGAGAGAAGGAGAGAAAGAGAGAAAGGAAGGAAGGAAGGAAGAAAAAGAAACTATATACCAACAAAATAATTTAGCAAACATTTTTAAAGATGGAAAAATAAATACTAATACACAGCAGTCCCAGCTAAGCATTGACTTGTGTGATCTCCACTCCATTCTCCACACAGCTGCCAAAGGAATATTCTTAAAAAAACAAGATATATCCCATCACTCATTCAATTATCTCCAGTACTCCCCATTGCCACCAAGATCAAACACAAATTCCTCTGCTTGGCATTCAAGGCCCTTTATTACCTTGTTCTAATCTATCTATCCTATCCAGACAATGTTCACACTGGATACTCTAGGCCAACCAGCCAGCCTGCCACTTCTCACACCCAACAGATCATCTCCAAACATACACAGTCCAAGATTATTTAATGGAACAAAGAGGATGAGGTAAGCACTCAGGATCAAAGTAAAGAAAAACTTCCTAACAGTGAAAGGCGTCCACAAGTGGAATGTGGTGGTGAGCCCCTCCCTGGAGATCTCCAAGCAGAGGTCTACCTAGTATGGTGACTGGAGAGTGGATTCTGGGTCAGGGCCGGATTGGACTAGGTGCCATCTGGGAGATTCTTAAACCAAAAGGCACAAAGGCACCTTTTGTTCTAGCTAAGACCTTTTCTGAATAGTCAGGTTTGGGATTCTGCAGACTACCTCTTGGGTCTCATTGCTAGCCTCCCCCTCCAGTCCTGGGATGTTTCCCTGCCTCAGGGTTCATTTGTCTTGTGTTCTCTGCTGACCCCTTGGCTCCTCCCAAATTAAGACTCTACTCCCACAGCCATCCACGCTCAAAATGGCCAGACAGTCTCCAACGCTGGACACTAAGTGGTGATGATACAAAGAAAGGCAAAAATGGGCCGGCCCTCGAGGAGCTCCCATCCTAATGGGAGAAGCAGTACGCAAATAAGTGTGTGCATAGACCACCTCTGCAGATGGCCAGATAAGGATCTCAGGGAGAGAGCTTCAGGAGGGGCTGGGTCAGGAAGGACCTTCTGCAGAAGGTGGGCTCTGAGCAAGGTCCTGAAGGAAGCCAGCAGGGGGAGAGCAACCAGGCTTGGGGGACCACCAGAGATGGCCAGAGCAGGGGACAGAGGGTCTTGTTCATAGTACAGCTAGAAAGCCGTGGCACTGGAGAAGCCAAGAGGACATGGGTGGGGAGGGAGGTGTGAGAACACTGGAAAGGAAAGCTTTGAATGCCATCCAAAGCCTTTTGTATTTGCTACTGGAGGCCATAGGGAGCCATTGGGATTCATAAGGGGAAGAGGAAGGGTGTGTGGCACCTACACTTTAGGGAAATCACCTTGGCAGTTGGGGGGGAAGGGATTGACTGGAGGAGGGCTTTAAGAAATCAAGAGAAATTAGATGGCTATTACATTAACAGCTAACCTACAATCCTCCAACTGGCAGCCAGGTGGCTAGGTGTCTAGAGCACCAGGCCTGGCATCAGGAAGACCTGAGTTCAAATCCAGTCTCAGACACTTACTGGCTGTGTGATCCTAGGTAGTCACTTAACTCTGTATGACCCAGTTTCCTCATCTGGAGAAGAAATGGCAAACCACGCCAGTGTCTCTGCCAGGAAACCCCAGATATGTCTGAAATGACCAGAAAACAACAGTACTTCAAGGTTTTACATATATTATCTCGTTTGAGCCTCACGACAGCCCTAGGAAGCAGGGGCTATTGTTGCCCCCCATTTCACAGATGAGGAAACTGAGTGCAAGAAAGGCTCCATGAGGTGTCCAGGGCCACACAGCTGGTAAGGGTCTGAGGCTGCATTTGAACTCAGGCCCAGCCCTTTAGGCACTGTGCCACCTAAAAGCAGCAGGGTTTGCACCAAGATACCTGAGTATAAGCAGAGGCTCCTCTCCACTCTGCGATGCTGATGCCAGCTTTCTTTCAGTGCATCAAAGTATTATTATAACTATATTACGGTCATTAACCCGATGAAGTCTGAAACAGCAGACCTTTCCAAGGGGATCTGCTACACTGGCCATTCCAGGA
Source organism: Gymnobelideus leadbeateri (assembly GCA_011680675.1). NCBI lineage: Eukaryota > Metazoa > Chordata > Mammalia > Diprotodontia > Petauridae > Gymnobelideus > Gymnobelideus leadbeateri. The sequence goes on along the minus strand of WOXC01011743.1, from coordinate 67,437 downwards.
AACCTCTAGCCCCAGGCCTTGGCAAGCCCGCTCTTCCTGTCCATTCCTGTCCGGTGGTCCAGCAGTCTGTTTGTTTTTGCTATCAGTCCATCAGCCCTGAAAGGCTCGGAGCCTGGGTGAATTACACGCATTCTTGCAATTGAAAAAAGAGACCCATGGAAGTAAACACGAGGCCGGACCCTGAGACAGGCCCTCTCCTCGGAGGCACGTCCAAACAGGATGCAGACCCTGCTGGGCCCCTGCACTAGAAGTTCCAGGCGAGCACCAGAGAGGGGGGAGAGGAGAGGGAAAGGACAATGAGGATGATGGCTTTTACAGAACATTGAAACGTCTGCACACTTTACATGTATGCTTCTCGTCTGACCCTCACAGCAACCTTGGGTTATTATCCCCATTCTACAAAGGAGGAAACTGAGGCAAAGACACGTTAGATGGCTGGCCCAGGGTCACAAAGCTAGTCAGTCACAGAATCACAGGTGGAGAGCAGGAGAGGATCTCCCAGCCCACCGAGTCCAACACCTTGATCTTTTTTTAGAGGAGAGAACTGAAACCCAAGTCAGATGACTTGTCCAAGGTCACAGTACATATGTTACTTGTCTCACAGGACTGTTGGGAAGAAATCTCTCTGGAAACCATTAAGCCCCTAGCTTAGTTTGAAAAATAATCTTTCTTTAAAATTCTGATAGGACGGACAGCTGGGTGGTGCCATGGATAAAGTACTAGCCCTGGAGTCAGGAAGACTCGAGTTCAAATCCAGTCTCAGACACATACTAACTGTGTGACCCTGGGCAAGTCACTTAACCCCAATTGTCTCAAAAACAAACAAAATTTTTAAAGGGTTAAACTAAACCTCTTGGTTCAGGAAAATAATGTAGATATAGTTTATAGGGATTTTGGCAATGCTTTTTGATGAATTTTCTCATGCTATTCACTTGGAAAAGACGGGAAAGTTTTAATAAAGGGCAGGGCAGCAAGGTGGCGCAGTGGATAGTGCATCAGGCCTGGAAGTAAGAAGACTTGAGTTCAAATCTGGTCTCAGCATTTACTAGCTGTGTGACCCTGGGCAAGTCACTTAACTCTGTTGGCCTCAGTTTCCTCCTCTGTAAAATGAGTTGGAGAAGGAAATGGCAAACCAGTCCAGTATCTTTGCAAAGACCCAAGAGGGGTCACAAGAAGTCAGACACGCCTGAAACAATTCAATGACCACAAAAATTAGAAGGTTCAGAATTGACCGAATGGCTAGACCCAGACTCATCACTAATGCACTGACTTCAGCATGGAAGGTCTCCAGTGGAGTGCCCCAGGAATCTGCATCTGATCCTGCACTGTTAAACATTTCTCTCAGTGATCTGGACTCTGATTCTGTGAAATGTAAACTCTCACCATACAGTAATAGCTTACATCTTACTATGTGTCAAGCCCTGTACGATTATTCTCTCGTTTACTCTTCAAAATAACCCTGGGACGCTGGTGCTATTACTACCCCCATTTTAGATTAAACAAACTCAGGCAAATGGGGGTTAGGTGACTTGCCCAGGGTCACCCAGCTAGTGTCGGAGATAAGTTTTGAACTCAGGTCTTCCGACTTCAGGCCGGGGCTCTTGCACTGTGGTGCCCCCTAGTGGCAGCAATTAAGTCACAGGAAAAGTACTGAAGGACAAGTCCAACCACGCCTGCCTTGCTAGGGGCTCTGACCTAGTGATGACCTCGGAGCCCATCTAGTCCACCATCTTGATTTCACCAAAAGATGAGCCTCGGCAAAGTGGTAGGGCCAGGATCTGAACCCAAATCTTCTGCCTCCAAACCCAGGGCTCTCCTTATTGCCTCACACTGCCTTCCCTCCATAAGATAATACGAATCAATGCTGCTCATAAAGGGCCATTGACATGTGGGATCTCACGGATCATTGCCCACTATTTAGCAATTCATTAAGCACCTAATATCCATCAGGCACTATGCTAAGTGCTGTGGATACAAAAAGGGGCAAGAGACAGTCCCTGCCCTCAAGGAGCTTCCAATCTCATGCAAAACAACATTATGAAGTGACAACAATGGGAAACGGTGAAAATAAAAGCTCGAAGCTCAAGGTCCAGTCCAGCCAAGCTCTTGTTGTACGCCCTGGGGAAAGTGTCTTGACTGGTCTGGGGCATCAGCTTCCTCATTTATAAAACGAGGCAGAAGGATGTGACCAACTCCAAGGCACTATTTTGTTTTGGACAGCAATTGGCACAGTGCCTGGAACATAGCAGGTGCTTAGTAAGTGTTTACTGACTAGTGACTGGCAAGGTCTTTCGATGTTTCTTTATTTCTGCTTCTGAATGAGCATTTCCATATATAAAGTGTAACTGAGACAGGATGGTAGCGAATCTCACTTAGGGACCCCTTGCTCTTCCTATTCAGGAGATGAGGTGGGGTCTTTAGGCCAGAGCCCTTTACAAGGGAGTTGTAAATGCAGCCCACCCACCAGCTAAAATGAATGGCAGGTAGGGCTGTGTAACCTCTGCAAGTCCCATTCATCCTTTGGGACTCAGTTTCCTTGTCTGCAAAATAAGGGCCACAGTCCCCGAGGTCCCCCTGGCTCTATGAGTTTGGGCAAAATTGGACTCACACCGGGCCAAATCACATGACAGCTTGGGCTGGGGGCAGTTTCCTAGTGTCATTCTGTCCAGACCTGCCTCAGCCAGTCACTCTGGGGAGGTGAAAAGACCTGCTCCTCCTATACCTCTGAATGTCAGCACCACGGCCAGAGACAGCAGCAGACATAATGGCGGCTACTTCGGTCAACACTATGGATGAGGAAAGTTGCTGAGTGGTAGCTTGTGACCCCTCTGGTGGGTGGCCAAGGGCAGGGTGTAGTCAGAAGGTGTAAGGAGGGCAGGGACCACTTTCTGCCACCACTTAGGCCAAGTAAGCCCCAAGAGGGGAAAATAAGCCTACATCCCTCCACCCAAGCAGTGCCCTGGACATAGCAGGGGCGTAAGGAATAGGACTAGGGAGAAGCGAATGAAGTTTAGCGCTTTGGCTTAGAGAGAGCAATGCAAATCCAGGGACACAAAAAGCATGTGCTGGCACTGTCTGGGATGTCCAGAAGCCTTTCCCGTTAGAGGTGATCAGATCAGTGAGCCAATCCACAAGCACAGATTAAGCCCCTACTTTGTATTTCTTTATATTCATTCTCTTGGTATATTCTATATGTGTGTAAACATACCGGTTCCCTCTCCTGTTAGAATAGAAGTTCTAGGGGCAGCTAGGTGGCGCAGTGAGTAAGAGCTCCGGCCTCGGAGTTGGGATGACCCGAGATTGAATCCGGCCTCAGAAAATGAGCACCCACACAAATAATGACTAGCCGTGTAACCTTGAGCAAGTTACTTAACCCCAATTGCTTAAAAAAAAAAAAAGAATAGTTCTATGAGGGCAGGGGCTTTCTCTTTGTCCCCAGTGTTTAGCACACTGCCTGGCATACAGTAAGTGCTATATAAATGTTAGGAACAGCAGTAGTAGTAGTAGTAGTAGTAGTAGGTGGGGCCTAATAACTTCTCGTTGATTGATTTCTATGGATAAGGCACTGTGCTAGGCACAAAGGATACAAAGACTGAACTGGGCCCTGCCCTCAGAGAGTTTACATTCGATCAAAGGAAACATTATGAAGAGCACATGCAGGAGTCTCCACACATGAGCCCCTCCTGCCAAGACACCCAGGGCAGGGTGACCACGGAAGGCGCCTGTGATTCTGTGTCTGGATAGGGGATCAGAGAATGGCAGACACAGAATGGGATGGATCTTCATGGCCAGGAAACCAGTCCAGCCTCCTCATGTTGCAGCAGAAGGCCCTGAGCCTGAGGGGCTTTGGGGACGTGTCCAAGGTTACCCAGGTCATGAGTGGCAGAACTGACTTGAGCAGGCTGACCCGTCTGGGAGCTGTGCTCCTGCTCCCTCCCTGGTGCCTGGGCCTGCTACCTCACTCAGAGCCTTGGCCCCCCAGTTACACTGGGCCATGTCCGGGAGCTGCAGACATAACACTGACCAGCCAGAGCCCTATAGATGCTGCCTGCAGCTCCCTAGGGCCTGCCCCTCATCCCACCCACTCTGCTCCCACCCCGCCTACACACACACACACACACACACACACACACACACACACACACACACACACACTCTCAAAGTTATTAATCTTCCTTCTTCACTGAAGGACAATGCCCCCCCAAAAAATCCCCCTCCACTTCCCAAGCCTCATGGCCTCTGCCCTTCAGAATCCTTTAAAAGCCATGTCTCATTCAGCTTCCTGTGGCTCAGCGGGGTGTCCAAAGGCCCATCTCCTGCTGGGAGGGAGGGAAGTGGGGGGGCCTCCTCTCTAGTCCTTCCTAATCCACTCCAGCTTCTTCAGGCCAGGCAGAGAGCACCCCACTTGGAGCTAAGTACTCCTCAGCTTCACAGGGTAGAGGAAAAAGGGACCTCTGGGAGGAGGGTCAAGTAAAGCTGGCCTGGGGAAAGGGTTATGGAGAATGGCTGTTTTGAACCTGTCAGCTTAATTTATCATAAAGCCATTAGTAGAGGGGAGAGAAGAGGCCCATTAAATTGACAGGCTTTGTCTGATGCTACTGGGCTGAAGGGGCTGGTGGGACCACCTAAGAGCCTCCTGAGAGACTGTCAGAGGAGATCCTGGGGGGAGGGCCCCTACACCCCCACTTATCAAGCCTGCTAACAGATGCCAGTCTGTAAATCTCCGCTCATCCTAAGATCATGGATCTGGGCCATGTTCATCACACTGATAAGGAACCAGAAAATGAAATCCACCAGTGGGGAATGTCTTAACACCAAGTGATCGCAGATCTTCCAAGTATCAAAGCCAGCCAGACATTACCACCCCCATTTTATAGATGAGGAACCTGAGAGTGATGTCCATAAATGGGAGAAAAGGCAGGCAGGTATCATGATGCCCCCTTTTTTTTTTTCTTTTTGGAGTGGGGAGGGGAGGGCAATTGGGGTTAAGTGACTTTCCCAAGGTCACACAGCTAGTAAGGGTTAAGTGTCTGAGGCCAAATTTGAACTCAGGTCCTCCTGATTCGAGGGCCGGTGCTCTATTCACTGTGCCACCTAGCTGCCCAGTGATACCCATTTTAGAGACAGCCCAGGCTCCGGAGCAGTCTTACCTCAGATTCACACTGGTGAGTCAGGTCCCTGGAGGGTGACTACTATACTCCCTCAGGTAGGCTCTAGAGGTACCCTGAGGGACATGGAACTTGAAGTGTCTTTTCTAGAGCCCTCAGTGGGGGAAGAGAAGGAGACCAAGGCATATGACAACAAGTGACCACCTCTCTGGGGATTCGGCTAAAGCAATGCCTCCTCCTTTGCTGCTCCCTAGAATCCAAATGTCTGCCCAATGCCTGGGCCCTGGCCTGGCCTAGAGACTCCCTCCAGGTCACGACTGTGTCTCCTCGGTCAATGCCAACATTCTGGTCAATAGCACTCCAGTGCATCACACTTAGTCTAATGTGCTGGGCTGCCTGGATGGAGGCCTGTTTCACCCAGTTAAGCCATCAGGGCACTGTCTCACTTACTCTAAAGATGAGGTGACTCAGGCAGTTTATTCCATTAGTGCCTCCATCACATAGAGAAAGGCAGAAACAGGCCATGCCCTCAGAGGTACAAGAGAACGCAGGAGAAGACGTAGGGACAAACAAGGTACATAGGAGGTGAGAAGGAAGGTATCTAGAGAAAGGCAGCTTTAGCAGAGGGCCAGGGGCAGGGGCCCAGCAAAGGCCTTCTGTAAAAGGCAGGGACAGAGCTGAGTACGGAAGGCATCCATGGATGCTAGGAGGTAGAGGAGAGAAGGAAAGCATGCCAGTGCAAAGGCAGAGGGAGCCAGCAGAGCTGGCCTGAGGGTGTGCAGAGGTGGGCAGGTAGATAAGCATTTAGGTGCCTACTATGTGCTAAGTGCTGGGGATCTAAAGACCAGCAAAAAGCCCAGTGCTGGCCCACCAGGTGCTTACTTTCTAAGGGAGAAGACATCGCATAAAAGGCAGCTGAAAAGCAGGTGTGGGGGCAAGTGTGAAGCCCCACCACCAGATGCATTTCTAGGGACTGCAGAGATGGGGATGGGCAGTCAGCCCTCCTTAGAAAATGTAGGGGTAGGGGCGTGCATGCAGCACCCCCCAGATCCATTTCTAGAGAATGCAGAGATGGGGAGGGGCAGCCGGCCCTCCTTAGAAAGTGCCATCCTTGGCCCCCAGAGGGATGGGCAGCTCTTCCGAGGAAGGCAGGATCCCTGAGCTATTTGGGGAAACTCTTAATTGCAAGTGAAGACAGGCTCCTGGCATTTCTCCCAGCCACTTCTGGGCCCCTTGAGGTCTGTTTGCTTTGGTGTTCTGCCATGAGTTAGCTGCAGTGCTAGGAGTAAACGCACAGGGCTACCCAGAGACCCCATGTGGCAGAGTGGAGACAGAACCACTCTGCCTCTTCGCCTGCTGGCTGTACGACCTTGGGCAACAAGAACTCTCTGGGCCTCCGGCTCTGATTCTCACATAATTTGTCAGAGGTCATCTAGTCCACTAAACTGCTGCCTCAGTTTCCCTATCTATAAACTGAGGATAAAAATAGCACCTACCTCCCACTGCTGCTGTGCAGATAAAAGGGAATGCCATTTATAATGCACTCTGCACATCTGAAGGTGCTATATCTCTGCATTTATTAGTAATATTTTATCTTGACAGAAATCTCCTTTCACAACACCCATAATAAGGGGTCCCCACTTGAAGACTTTGACTGATGAGGAGCTCATTCGCTCCTTCCTGAAGGAGTCCAATTCACTTTGAGACAGCTCTGATTGTCCCCTTCTGCTGTTGCTTTTAATTTCTTTATTTTCATTCTGAACTAGACAAACACTGAATTAAACAGGCATTTCCAAATACAGAGAACAGACAGAGAGGTGAAACTGCAGGTCTCAGATACGCCCCACTTTCTTTTCCTCAAACCTGCCCTTCATATGAACTTCCCTGATTCTGCTGAGGATACCACGATGGTGAGATGGTGGACAAGTGACAACTTCTCTTTGCCTCAGTTCCCTCATCTACAAAACAGGGAAAGAATAGGAGTTGGCCTCCAAGGTCCCTTCCAGTTCCCTGATTTTATCACCTAACAATCAACCAGCATTATTAAACACCTATTATGTTTCATAGGTTCACAAAGGGGGAGGTAGGGGAGGGGAATTCACAAAAAAAATGCAAAAACCAGTCAGTCTAAGCCCTCAAGGAGCCCAAGTCTAATGGGGGATACAACATGGAGACAACTATGCATAAATTAATAACAGACAGAATAGATGGAAAATAATTTCAGTGTGGAAGGCACAAGGAGATAGAAGAACTAGGAAAGGCCTCCTGTGGAAGGCGGCATTGGGCTTGGTTTTGATGGAAACCAGGGATTCTAAAAAGTAGAGGTGAGGAAGTGCATTCCAATCACTGGGGACAGCCTGTTCAAGGAACTGCAAGGGGGCCAGCACAGCTAGGCTGTTGAGTGGGTGGAAGAGAATAAAGGGTGAGAATACTGGGGTCTAAGCCAGGTAATGAGGGGCTATGAAGGTCAAATAGATGATTTAATATTTGATCCCGTAGGCCACAATGAGCCACTGGAGTTTATTGGAAAGGGGGTAACATAGTCAGACCTGAGCTTTAGGAAAATCACTTTGGTGGCTGAATGGAGGATGGTCTGGAGTGGGGAGAGAGTGGAGGCAGGTAGACCCACCAGCAGCTATAGCAATGTTACAAGTGGGAGGTGATGAGGGCCTGCACTACAATAGGGGCAGTGTCAGAGGAGAGAAGGGGGCATATTGGAGGAATGTAATACAGATGAAATCAATGAGAGATGCTGCAAAAGTGAAACCTACAAGAGATGTTGCACAGGTGAAATCTAGAGATGCTGCACAGGTGAAATCTACTAGAGATGCTGCACAAGTGAAATCCACAAAAGATGGTGCACAAGTGAAATCCACAAAAGATACTGCACAAGTGAAATCTGTAAGAGATGCTGCACAGGTGAAACTAACAGAACTTGGCCATGGTCTCGATGTAGGGGGTAAGAGAAAGTGAGAAGTCCAGGATGACTGCTGGGTTGGGAACCTGAGGGACTGGGAGGATGGTATTGTCCTCTATAAGGAAAATGGGGAGAGTGTCTGGGGAAAAGATAATTTGTTCGGTCTGGGACATGATTGGAGTGATTCTCTTGACAGACCAAAGCTGGTGATCACTGAGAGAATCAAAGAGATAACTGGCTTTCAGTTCTGGGGAACTGAGAGGGAACATGGTACAAAAGGAAGAACATGGGTTTTAAGGTCTGAGGTACTGAATTCAAATCCCCCTGTCACTACCTATCTACTCTCAAGCAAGGCCTTTCCCCTCTATGGGTTTCAGTTTCCTCCTCTGTACAATGAAGAGGGCAGACTAGCCTCTGAGGTCACTTCCAGCTCTAGATCCCAGAGGCTGTGGCTTTAGAAGACATTTGCCTGGAAAGCCAAACTCATCTGAACAAAGAACTCCAACTCCCAGGTTCTGGGTCTCCTCTTCTCTAGGCTAAACTTCAGCAGACCCAAAAAAAAGGCAAAACTTCAGAGAACATCATGGAGGGGAGAGGGAAGGCACCAAGATCCTGGTGAAGGACCTTGAATTCATCCCACAAAAGGCCAGTTGAAGGAAATAGAGATGTTTAGCCTGGCAAAGACAAGATGGAGAAAGTTAGGGAAAAGCAAGTGCAGAGATAAGCTGATTGACTACAAAAAACAAGCCAGAGATGAAATAATTTGAATGTCTGCCACGGGGTAGAGGGATTCTTGTCCCACTTAGCCCTGGAGGACAGACCCAGGAGCAAGGGGAGACAGTGCAGAGAGAAAGACTGAGGCTCAATGCCCAGAACTCCCTGACAGGGAGAATGTCCCCAAATGGGATGGGCAGGAGGTCTTCTAACAAAGACCCAGATGACCACTTGTTGGGTCTTGATGAGGGAAAAAGTGAACTAAGGGAGCCCTGTCATAACTGGGGGACTCAGTAGCCCCACGATCTAGTCCTGCCTCACAAATCACTGTACAATGATGAGAGCATTGGCCTTGCAAGTATTCACAAGTCCTGTCTTTGAGCTCCAGCTCTGACCTCTCCCTGCCCCCCCACCCCCACCCCAGGCTGCATAACTCTCTGTTTCCTTATCTACAGAATTGGGATAATCATCCCAGCAGTCCCTGCCCCATAGACTGTCACCAGGAGATACACCTTAAACCTCTTCAGAACAATGAGTTCTTCTCATAGGATATAGTTTTGGAGCTCAAACAGTCCTCAGAGGCCAGTGAGTCTGACCCCACATTTTACAAATGAAGAATTGAGGCTTGTAGAGGGGAAGGGACTTGGCCAGGGTCACACCAATAGCAGAGCTCAGACTTGAATCTGGGTCCAGAGCTCTGTCCAGGGCAGATACTAAACTGCTTCTTCTCATGAATAATAACACAAGGAGGCCACATCTACCTGGGCTTGTGTCAGGGGTGGGGACCAAAGGAAAGGGGCTTTGGGCTCCATAGGCTAGGTTGGTCTCTAACCTCGCAGGAATTTGTGGCAGCTGCCAAATTCCACATACAGCAGGTTTAGTTTCTCGGGCCTTTGGATCAAAGCAGAGCGTGGAGGAGACTCTGCCAAGCATAAGAAACCTGACTTCCTCTGGCAGCAGAAGAGAGGATTCTGGGAGGAGAGTGGCCGCTGCCTTGCCTGTGCTCTGGATCACAAGATAGCCCTTGGCTGGCTGTGGTCCCTCCCCAGGAAGAGGGTGGGAGTGGGGGCAAACGTGAACCAGGGCTGGTGGGAGGCTCCAGCCACCCGAGGATTGACTTTTCAGGGAGTGTTCAAGTGTGCTACAAAGGAGACACACAGCATTACAGAAATCAACCAGTCAATCAACAAGCATTTCTGAAGAGCCTACTATGTGCCAAGGACTGTTCTAGGCCAGTCCATTGATAAGCATTTATGAAGAGCCTACTGTGTACAAGGGACGATGCTAGGCCAGTCTATTGATAAGTATATATGAGGAGCCTACTGTGTGCCAGGTACTGTGCTAAGCCACCCAGTTGATAAGCATTTATTAAGAGCCTGCTGGGTGCTGGGCACTGTGCTGGGTGCTGGAGATACAAAGACAGAAATTTGACCATCCCTGCCCTCTAGAAGCTCCCATTCTACTGGGAAGAAGAGCATGTCCTCATTTACTCAAAGAGCATTGATTATGCCCCTACTCTCCTCCAGGTTCTGTGCTCGCACAGATCTGACACCAGCAGCCCTGGGCTCCAACTGAGTCCTCCAGTCCTGTGACCACTCATCTGTAAAGTAGGGCTGATAATTCTTGTCACCCCCTCTCCCATCCTGAAAATCCTGCCTGCCAGGAGAATGGGTGACTGCTGTGAGCCTCTAAGCTACAAGATTTGGTTTGGGGGGCACCATGGCTGATGCTCCCCTCTGCCCCTCCCCCAGTCTCTCAAGCCCATGTGCAGGGGACAGGATGAGAGGGGAGGCTAGAGAACACAAAAGAATAGGAGAGGCTTCTGGAAGTCCTGCAGGGGGTCAGCGGTAGATGACCCAAATTCAGTTTGATTTGCACTGCTCCCACTCAGGGCCTCTGTCCCTCAGTGACACAGCTTTCCCCACCCTTCAAGGCCTACTCTGTGCCAGGGGCTGGGCATAAAAGGGCAGAAGGGTGACCATTTCTGCCTTCAAGGAACTGACATTCAAATAGGAGAGAACATGTGTCTCTACTGAAGGGGGGGATGGGGACCAGACTGGGGACTCCCCAGGTTACTGCAGGCCAGCACCTTCTATGCAACCAGAGAGTCCCTGGGCAATGAGAGATACATCAGAAGCCTACCCCCAAGGCCAGCTCTCTCCCCACTAAGTCATTCAGCCTCTGTAGTACCCATAAATAAGAATATACAAGACATTCATGGTGTCACAAAGTCACCTTGGAGAGGATGGCTCTAGTAGCAAGAGGCCCTATAGAAAGTGGTATCTGAGAAGAATCTTAAAGGAATAAGGGATAAGGAAAGGTAGAGGTGAAGAGGGAGAGCATGCCAGGCATGGGAGAGAGGGGTGTGGAGATGAAGAGTCTGCTGTGAGGACCAGCAAGGAGGACAGCAGAGAACACAGAAGGAAATCAGGTGCCACCCCTCTAAAACCACGATCATCCAAGAGCTACTGGGCCTCTGGTGGCTTCACTTCCTCACCCAAGACCACCTGCCCAGGACCAACTGTGCCAGAAAATCTCCAAGGAGCCTGGAGCACCCACAGGTGATTTTATATGACCTTGGTGTTGTTTGATATCAGGCATAAACGTAACCATTTTAAAGGAATTTACTACAAGGGTCTGCCCAAGTGTTGTTTAAATTGAAGGGGTCTACCCTGCCAACATTTTGAGAGTCACCCCACTATGTTCTTCTGCCTCTCCAAAAAGTCTTATTAGTTACATAATTTATATAATGATATTTACAGAATTTATACAATAATTCTATTTACATGATTTATATAACAAAGGTGATATAGAATAGTGGACAGAAAGCCTCCCAGGAAGCTTGCCCAGCAAGATGTGGGGTCAGATCTTGATTCTTACCAACAGTGGCTGTGAGCCAGGGGCCTCTCCACATCCCAGGCAGCCCTCCACTGCAGCACCACCTGGCTGCCTCCAGGTGAGGACCAAGCTAGTGAAGAAAGGTCATGGAAGGATAAGTGTGATCTACAGAATCTGAAAGCAGGAAGGGACCTCATCTCATCCAACCCATAGAGCAGGAAAGGAATCCCCACTACCATCTGCCCCACCTAACCCAAATGTGCTCAGGGAAGCTGGCGGGAATCAGTCAAGGGACTTCCTCCTGGTGCCCTCTGCCCCATGGCTAAGGCCCAGGCTGGCCCCTCACACCTGTCTGCTGTGTGCAAGTGCCACCCACGAGATCAGTGACCAATCAGCTTGGAGTCCCCTGGTGACCCAGTGTCCCCTCCCCACCAGCTCTCCCGCCTCACGTCTTGAGAGAACAAAAGGGACAAAGAGCCTAGAAGAGCAGCTATGTCTGTCTGGGAAGGATCAGCTGAACGTGACTTCTGCCCTCACAGCAGCAAGAAAGGGCCATCGAGGACCCCCCCTCCCTGAACAATGACGCCTCACAAAGGGAGCGGGATGGCAGCCTTAGCCCCAAGGCCAGCAGGCACCTCAATCCCTCCAAAGGAGCTGGCAGCACCTCGTTATGGAGGAGGCCCTCCACTAGGTATCCCTCACTTAACACTACAGACTCTCCCCAGTAAGCTCCTCAAAAAGAGAAAAGCTGTCTGTGGAATGTTAAAAGACCAAACAAACAACTTTTCCAAAATGCTTGTATCCTTTGACCCAGAGATGCCACTGCTGGGGGTGGACCCCAAGCAGGTCAGAGACAGTAAGAAAGGGCCATGAGCGCCACAGCACTGAGAGCAGCATTTTGGCACCAGCAGTGAGGCCACAAGCATTTATTAAGAGCCTACTATGACAAGGCACTGTAGGGATCCAGGCCTGCCCTCGAGAAGCAGCCTTCAGATACTACAGAGCGTTTTTCCCTGAGTGTGGAGAACTCCAGGTGTAGACACTCCCTCCTCAGGTGCATATGAGCCATTCTTCCCTGACCTTGATTTTCTGAGAGCTGCCTGGGGCCCTGGGAGCTCTGCTCACTTGCCCAGGACTACCCCAAGGCAAGACCTGAACCCAGGGCTGACCCTCCAGCCACAATGCCAGTGTATCTGCAGGGAAACAGGTAGTTCCCAAAGGTGATTTTCCAATTGAGTTTATGTGGCCTCATTAGAAGCATAAAAAATCGACCTGAGCTTTGTTTCAACTGCAGGACTCTCCCCCTGCCCTCAGGGCTTCTCTGACCTTTTCACAAAACTCTTCCCATATGTGGAAGACAGAGAATTATTTACAATTGGCAAGATGCAGGTGGCATGGAAAGTGGCTACAGGAAGAACACAGCCTGTCTTGGGCCCAGCCAGACTAGGAGACCCCAGGCAGCCCCTTCAGCTCTCAAAGCTTGAACCAGCTCTCCCAGACCACTGCAGAGAAGGAGGCTGTCTGCACGGTCGAAGGGAAACCCCACCTGGGAGCTCCTCAAACCAGTAAAATCCAGCTTTGTTCCTACCCTGGGCATTTTCACTTAGCTCACTCTGTCTTACTAGTTTCTGGTGTATGGGAGATTGGAAGGATCACAGATCTAAAATTCCAAGGCCCCCAAGCCTAGCCCCCACATCGTGGCATGATGAGGAAGGAAGGGCTGGGCACCTCCTGGTATAGGGTCAAGGCCCTGGACCCAGTCCCATTCCTGCCTCTGATAACAGCTGACCAGATGGGCAAACCTCAGGGAGCTAGCTGTGTCCCCAGGGAGGACAACCAGAATGGGGGCCACCTGCCAACAGATGTCCCTGGTATCTGGTCCAGGTCAAGCCAAGCAAGAAAAAACTAAACACCCCTGGGGAACATTGAATTTGGAGGTGGAAGAGAATCCAGATTCTCCACTGCAAGCCCTCCTGCTGAGGAAACTGACCCAGGCAGGAAGAAGCCCTACTCACTGTGCCTCATACACAAAAGTCCAGCTCCCCTCCGTGCCTTTGCTTAAGCTGTGCCCAATGCCTGGGATGCCATCTCTCTTCAGCCGGTGCCTTAAAATTCTCAGCTAGTCTGCTTTGAAGTGTATCTCAAAAGGCTTCCTTGACTTCCCCCAGTTTTTAGTGGCTCTACCCCTAAATGACTGGATTTACTTTGCATGTATTTTCCATTTAATTCCCCCAGTTTCCCCCAGTTTTTAGTAGCTCTACCCCTAAATGATTGGATTTACTTTGCCTGTATTTTCCATTTAATTCAAGGAAACAGCCTTCCCTGGCTCTGGGGTGAGAGGCCTGGGGGGCCTTGGCATCACCCTTGTCTATGGTCATGCTCAGTAACACCCATCCATGCCCTTGGCAGCCAGGCCCAAACAAGGCCCCCCAAAGCATCTACTCTCCAGCTTGTCATGGGGTTAGGCAAACTCCTAGAAGCCCCTAGTTACAGGGGAAGTCATTCTCTAATAAAACACTAGTCCCCTACGCCTCACGGCAGCACATAGGGATGCCTGGCCTCTCCAGGGCTGTGCCCCAGGATCCAAAAAATGGAACGTCCCACCAAGGGACAAAGGTCTGCTGGTGACCTGGGCATTTGTGGTCTCAGGACCAGCCTGGCTCAGTGTAGACAGACACCCCTGACCACAAGAAGGACTGCAGGGTGATGAAGCTTCTCATCCACCACTCAGGGCCACCATTTACTAAGTGAGTGAGTGAGTCAGTCAACAAACATTTACATTAAGGGTTTACTCTGGGCCAGGCTCTGTTCTGGGGACACAGAGGAAGGCAAGAACATGGTGTCCCCAACTCAAGGAGCCCACCTTCTAATGGCAGGGACCCCCAGTAAATATCTAGGTACATACAAGATGCAGAGTCGATGGAAGGTAATCTCAAAGGGGAAGGCGCTCACCTCTGGGAAGACTGAGGAGAGCCTCCTAGGCTTTCCTCCCTAAGTCAGGGAGAGCCTTCCCCATGAAGAACCTTAGGCAGATCCAACCTTGGAGCTTGGGAAATTCGAAGGAAGGAACTGGCTATATGGGAAGGTGCAGGAGAAACCACTGGGCCAGAATGTCACAAGAAAACCACCCAGTGTGCCCAGGCCCTCTTGGGAAAGCCCCTGGCGAGGTCCCAGCTCCTACAGGTGCTGCTGGTCTTACCGCCATCTTCTCAAGACCCTACTTACATGCTGCACCTGCCTCAACCTCCCTTCCCTTCATGCTCAGATGCCAGCGTCTTCAGAGAGTGGGGCAGCCCATCTGGCATCTCACTCGTTCCTCACAACAGCCCTACAATGTAGAGGCCAATCCTATCCCCATTTGACAGATGAAGACACTGAGGCAGACAGGATTCCATGACTTGCCTAGGGTCACACTGCTAGGAAGGGTCTGAGGCAGGACTCTAGCTCAGGGCTCCCTGATGCCGCTGCACTGACCAGCCACACTGGGAAGTGTCCAGGGTGAAGAGCTCAAGGTCCAGGGCATCCCTCCAGCAACAGCGTGTAACCCGCCCTGGGTTAGCAGAGATGGCCAAGGTCAGTGAGGCTAAGTTACATGCCCAGGAGATACTATCTGTACATCACTCAGCAGAGAGCCTGGCATACAGCAGGTGACTGCTAAATGCTGGTTCCCCTCCTTTCTCCACCCTGCGGTTCATGCTGCATGCTGTGTTGTAGGCCATTGGGCCCAGGAGCTGGAGAGTTCCAACCCTGTCCTTAGATACTGGCTACCCTTGGGCAAGTCTCTGAACCTGTCTGGGCCTCAGGTCCCATCTCTAAGATGAGGGAGTTGGTCCTGCTGACCTCTGAGACGCTCTCCAGCTCCTACCATGACCCTGGGGCATCAGGAGGCCTGTCTGGCTGTCAGGGGGCCCGAGTCCTCAGAGGCTTCTCCTGGTGAAAGAAAGAAGAGAACCAGCCTGAGCAGAGAAACCAATGGAGCCAGGAGAGACTGGGAGAAGGGAGTGAGAACACGACCACAAAAGACGCCTCCTTCTCTGTGGCGGGGCTGGCCCTCCACCACAGTGGGGTCTGTGTCTGCCTGGGCCTGCGCATGTCCCAGGGACCTCCCCAAGGACACAGGACACCCTGCCCATGCTCTCGCTCCAAGCCAGAGTCCTCTGCCGCAAGAAGGCCAGAACCAAAGGATCCCAGGCCTCAAGCTGGGAGGGGCCTCAGCAGCCAATGCTCCTCACTTTACAGAGAGGAAAACCAAGGCGCAGGAGGGAAGTGACTCGCCCAAAGTGCCAGGGTCATGCATATGAGCTGGAAGGACCCTCGGAGGCCAGGGAGTCTGACCCTCTCATTTTATAAATGAAGTCTGAGGGATTGAAGTGATTCGGCGAGTCCAACAGTTGGCAAGACTGTAGCCAGGTCTTCCCATCTCCAAGCAGGCCTCCCTTAGCCCAGAGGGCTCAAACTCACTGCCAAGGAAAAAGCACGGGCTCTGGATTCAAATCCTGCCTATGCGGCTCTGAGCACTTAAGGCTCCCTAAGCCTCAGTTTCCCCTTCTGTACCATGAGGGGGTTTCATTGGAAGACTCTGTGGGTCTTCCCAACTCTAGACCTTGAACCCAAAGATCCAGCTTGGACTGCAGCCTTGGTGCTCTCTCCATGGCCTCACACTGCCTCAGGGGTCATTTCAGTCTCAGTCCTGTCCAACTCTTTGTGACCCCATCTGCAGTTTTCTCCTTTCCTTCTCCAGCTTATTTTACAGATGAGGAAACAGAGGCAAGCACATTGACATGACTTGCCCAGGTCATACAGCTAGGAAGTGTCTAAGACCAGGTTTGAACTCAGGAAAGTGAGTCTTCCTAATGAGGAAACTGAGGCAGACAAAGTGAAGTGACTTGCCCAGGGTCACGCTGCACCAAATGGATAGAGTGCCAGACCTGGAGTCAGAAAGCCCTGAGTTCAAATTCAGCCTCAGACATTTACTAGCTGAGTGACCCTGGGCGAGTCACTTGACCTCTGTTTGCCTTTATCCACTGAATGGATAACGAATGAATGGCAAACCACTCGGGCATCTCTGCCAAGAAACCCCCAACAGTCTGGTGCACTCAGCAGAGGCTTAATCAGTCTGCCACCTTGAATCATGCCCCTGAGGAAGTCCTCTTGCTCCTCTTGTGTGCTCAGAACTCCTAAGCCAGCCTCTGAAGGAGGCTGAAGGGATGCACTTGCCCTCCCAAGGCCCTTGCTTCATCCTTGGCCAAAAGGCCAGATCCCCTGTCCATGCAGCACTCACCCTCTGCCCACACCCAGGCCTTTCTTCTGCATTACTGTTTTTGATGTTCAGCTGACCCACAGGCTAACACAGGAGGCAGGGGACGTCACTGCCTGGACAAATCTAACCTCTGTCTTAGGAAAGCCCGGAGGAGTTGTCCCAAGAAACTGGGCAGAGATCCCTGTGGCAGGAGCTGAGCTCAGTGACCCCTCTGGGGATTCAGGCAGAGACAGTGTTGTCTAGGGGCTAGCTCATGAGGCTTACAAAAGGCAGCATGAGAAAGGATCTGAGAACGGGCCTTGCTACCAGGAGGGCCTGGGTTCAAGTCCAGCTCTGACAATAGCTGTGTGACCCTTGGTGACCCTTAACTTCTCAAGGCTCTTGGCGGCTCTGGGTCTACAAACTGGGGAGTCAATCCCAATCTGTGTTGGGAGCCAGAGTGTCTTCCCTCCCCTTTCCCAGCTCCTCTCCTGCCCTCAGATCTTTGCATCCTTCCCCTACCACCTTCTCACCCTGGTAGATCCCTCCTCCCATTGGTTCCATTGCAGAGAACCTCCATTTTGAGAAGTGCTGGGGTCAGATGTCCCTCATTCCTTTCCTGCCCCATCTCTTGCCTCTCCAGACTTCACCACCACCACCCCCTCCAGAAGTCACCTTCTCTTCCTGTCCCCCTTCTGGGTTGCCTTTCACATGCTGGCTGCCCTCTTTAGAATGTCACCTTCTTGAGGGCAAAGTCTTCCACTTGACTGGTATTTTTAATTCCCAGAACCAGGCCCATAAAATCACCTAATAAATGCTTGTTGACTCTCAAGTTCTGCAAGTCTGACAAACTGACAGATTTACCAGTCTAGAACTCATAAGATTAAATTGGCAGGACACAGTGCTATCTCAACGACCTGAAAAAGGAGGTCCTCATCCTCTGGCCTGGCTCATTAAAAGGAATTGTTTGGGGGATGCCACAGCACGCAGAGAGAGGCAGGCTGGGACGAGGCCTGATCAATGTGGCAGCAAGTTGTCCCACCAACTACAAGAGCCATTGCCAAGCCTATCAAAAAAGGGCTGGGACTGGATGAAACAGGATAAGAGTCAAATGAAGGGCCCCTGGCAGGGGCAGCAACTACTCTTGGGACTACCAATCCACAGCCCAGAAATTTAAAAAGCCCCTATCTGGACCTCAAGGGACCAGGATGGCAGAGTGAACCCTGGGTGCTCCAATCCCCCCCCCACCAAAAACATAGTAATTATTGCCCCAGGGAAAAACCTTAAACAGTAAAGGCTTGGGAACCCTAGAGGAAGGGTATTGCTAGGACCGTGCCTCAAAATGGGTAAAAAGCAAATTGCAAAGACCAAGACTCTGGAGTCCTACTTATCGTGACAGGGAAGAACCAAATTCAGAGGGAGACAGTGTTGACTCCACACCCACAGCTGAAGCCTCAACAGGGAATTGGTCTCAAGCACAGAAAGCATTCTCAGATGAGCTCAAAAGGAACTTTGAAAACCAAATGAGAGAGCTAGAAGATAAAATGAATAGTTCTTTTAAAATCAAAACTGCAAAATTAGAAAAACATTACAATGAAAAAACAGCTCCTTAAAAAGAAAAATATGTGATATGGAAAAGGAGCTCCAAAAAGTAACTGAGGAAAACAATTTGCTAAAAACTAGAATCAACCAAATTGAAACAAATAACTCTATGAGGAACCAAGAATCAGTCAAACAAAACATCAAGAATGAAAAATTAGAAAAAGAGGTAAAATACCTCAATGGAAGAATGACTGACCTGGAAAACAGATCCAGGAGAGATAATGTGAGAATCATAGGCCTACCAGAAAATCATGATGAAAAAATGAGCCTGGACAACATCTTCCAAGAACTCATCAAGAAAAACTGCCCTGAGATCCTAGAACCAGAGGGCAAAATAGAAATCGAGGGAATCCACCAGTCACCTCCTGAAAGAGATCCCAAACTGAAAAGTCTGCAAAGTGTTGTGGCCAAACTCCAGAACTACCAGGTAAAGGAGAAAATACTTCAAGAGGCCAGAAAGAAACAATTCAAATATCAAGGAACTACTGGGAGGATCGCACAGGATCTGGCAGCCTCCATACTGATAAGATCAGAGGAAGTGGAATACAATTTTTCACAAGGCAAAAGAGCTCAGGTTACAACCAAGGATCACCTACCCAGCAAAACTGAACATATTCTTCCAGGCAAGGAGATGGTCATTCAATGATATAACGGATTTCCAGACCTTCCTGATGAAAAAGCCAGAGCTCAATGGAAAATTCAACCTCCAATTATGAGACACAAGAGAAACATAGAAAAGTAAACAAGGAAAACACACACACACACACACACACACACACACACACACACACCCACACACACACACCCTGTTATTTAATAAGAGCAAACTGTTTATAGACAAGTAGAGGGTATGGTTATAAATTACACAAAATGACAATTTAAAAAACCTTATTAAGGGCTGCAAAGGGACTGCAATGGAAGAAGAGGAAAGAATGAAGCAGAAAAGGGTAAATTATGCTACACAAAGAGGCATAAAAACAATATAGCAGAGGGAAAGAAGGAAGGGAGATGAGCATTATATGAGCCTTTCCTCATTGGTTCTGGTGTAAGGAGGGAATAACACAACTAGTTAAGCATAGGACTCTATCCAGAAGAGACACAAAATGGATCATAATAGAGGGAAAGAGGGGAGGGAGAGGTTTGCATGAGATTTGTTCCTGTCACTCAGTGTGAAGAAGAAATAGCATACTACATTAAGTATAAAAATATCCTACAGGCAGTAGGAGGGGGGAAGGGCTAACAAGGGGGGATGGTTAGAAGGTAGGGAAGAAGTAAGGGGGAAGGGGAGGGAAAAGGAGGGGGGCTGATAAGGAAATACTGAGGGAGGCAGTGGTCAAAAGGAAAACTATTAAGGAGGGGAAGGGAGAAGGGGGAAAAATATAAGCATAAACAGGGGAGGGAATAGGATGGAGAGAAAGAAACAGATAGTAATCATAACTGTGAACATGAGTGGAGTGAACTGTCCCATAAAACAGAGGCGGATGGATAGCAGAATGAATTAAAAACTATAATCCTACAATATGCTGTTTACAAGAAACACATCTGAAACAGAGGGATACACACAGGGTAAAAGTAAAAGGTTGGAGTAAAATATATCATGCCTAAGCTAAAGTTAAAAAAGCAGGGGTAGCAATCCTTATGTCAGACAAAGCAAAAGAAAAATGATCTAATTAAAAGAGATAAGGAAGGAAATTATATCCTATTAAAAGGCACCATTGAGAATGAAGCAATATCATTACTTAACATACATGCACCAAATGGTATAGCATCCAAATTCCTAGAAGAGAAGTTAAGGGAATTAGAGGAAGAAATAGACAGCAAAACTATACTGGTGGGGGACCTTAATCTCCCCCTCTCTGAACTTGATAAATCCAACCTCAAAATAAACAAGAAAGAAGTTAAGGAGGTGAATAGAATTTTAGAGAGTGTAGGTATGATAGATCTCTGGAGAAAACTGAATGGGGATAAAAAGGAATATACCTTCTTCTCAGCAGTACATAGCACATACACAAAAATTGACCATGTTGCAGGGCATAAAAACCTCACTATTCAGTGCAGAAAGGCAGAAATATTAAATGCATCATTCTCAGATGATGATGCAACAAAAATCATATGCAATAAAGGGCCATGTAAAGACAAACTAAAAACTAATTAGAAACTAAACAATTTAATCCTAAAGAATGAGTGGGTTGAACAAGGAATCATAAAAACAATCAGTAACTTCATTCAAGAGAATGACAATAATGAGACAACATACCAAAATTTGTGGGATGCAGCAAAGGCGGTTCTTAGGAGAAGTTTTATATCCCTGAGTGCATACATGAATAAATTAGAGAGATCAATGAATTGGGCATGCAATTAAAAAAGCTAGAAAAAGAACAAATTGAAAATCCCCAATTAAATACTAAATTTGAAATAATGAAAACCAAAGGAGAGGTTAATAAAATTGAAATTAAGAAAACTATTGAATTAATAAATAAAACTAAGAGCTGGTTTGATGAAAAAAAAAAACAATAAAATTAATAGACCCTTAGTCAATATGATAAAAAAGAAAGAAGAAAACCAAATTATGAATATCAAAAATGAAAAGGGTGAATCTACCTCCAATGAAGAGGAAATTAAAACAATAATTAGGAATTATTTTGCCCAATTGTATGCACATAAATTTGACAATCTTAGTGAAATGGATGAATATCTACAAATATATAAATTGCCCAGATTAACTGACGATGAACTAAATTACTTAAATAACCCCATCTCAGAAAAAGAAATCAAACAAGTCATAAGTGAACTCCCTAGGTAAAAATCTCCAGGGCCAGATGGATTTACTAGTGAATTCTATCAAACATTTAAAGAACAATTGATTCCAATACTCTACAAACTATTTGGGAAAATTAGTGAAGAAGGAGTCCTACCAAATTCTTTCTATGACACAAATATGGTACTGATATACCTAAATTAGGAAGAGATAAAACAGAGAAATAAAATTATAGACCAATTTCCCTCATGAATATAGATGCAAAATTTTTAAATAAAACATTAGCAAAAAGATTACAGCAACTTATCACAAGAATAATATACTTTGATCAGGTAGGATTTATTCCAGGAATGCAAGGATGTTTTAATATTAGGAAAACCATCAGTATAATTGATCATATCAACAATAAAACTAGCAAAAACCACATGATTATCTCAATAAATGCAGAAAAGGCTTTTGACAAAATACAATACCCATTCCTATTAAAAACACTAGAAAGCATAGGAACAATTGGGGCCTTCCTTAAAAAAAAAGGTAGCATCTATTTAAAGCCATCAGAAAGTATTATATGTAATACGGATAAGCTAGAAGCATTTCCAATAAGATCAGGGGTGAAACAAGGATGTCCACTATCACCCCTCTTATTCAATTGGTACTAGAAATGTTAGCAGTAGCAATTAGAGAAGAAAAAGAAGATGATATGATGATATACTTAGAGAATCAAGTAAAAACCTACTTGAGAAAATAAATAAATTTGGCAAAGTTGCAGGATATAAAATAAACCCACATAAATCCCCGGCATTCCTGTATATTTCTAATGAAATTCAACAGCAAGAGATAGAAAGTGAAATCCCATTTAAAGTTACTGTAGACATTATAAAATATTTGTGAATCTACCTGCCAAAACAAACCCAGGACCTATATGATCACAACTACAAAACACTTTTCACACAAATAAAGTCAGATCTAACTAATTGGAAAAATATCAATTGCTCATGGCTGGGTAGAGCTAATATAATAAAAATGACAATTTTACCTAAATTAAATTATATATTTAGTGCCATACCAATCAATTTACCAAAAATCTACTTTATAGAGCTAGAAAAAATAGTAACAAAATTCATTTGGAAGAACAAACGGTCCAGAATATCAAGAGAATTAATGAAAAGAGATGCTAGGGAAGGTGGACTAGCCATACCAGATTTTAATCTGTATTATAAAGCAGCAGTCATCAAAACTACTTGGTACTGGCAGAGGAACAGAGTAGTGGATCAATGGAATAGATTGGGCACATGAGATTCAGCAGTCAATCACTATAGTAATCTATTGTTTGATAAGCCCAAAGACCCCAGTTTTGGGGATAAGAACACACTATTTGACAAAAACTGCTGGGAAAACTGGAATATAACATGGCAGAAACTGGGCAAAGAGCATTATCTAATACCATATAACAAAATCAAATCTAAATGGGTGCATAACCTAGGTATAAAGGTTGATACTGTGAGCAATCTGGGAGAACAAGGAATAGTTTACCTGTCAAATTTGTAGAGAGGGAAAGATTTTATGACCAAACAAGAATTAGAGAGCATTATAAAATGCAAAATGGATAATTTTGATTACATCAAATTGAAAAGCTTCTGTACAAACAAAGCCAATGTAACCAAGATCAAGAGGGAGGTGGGAAATTGGGAAAGAATTTTTACAACCTATGTCTCTTGACTCAGTTCTCTGTATATTTTAGAAATGAGTCCTTTGAGTCAAATCTATAAGAATATAAGTCATTCAATTGATAAATGGTCAAAGGATATGAACAGGCAGTTTTCTGAGAAAGAAATTAGATACCTATAAGCATATGAAGAAATGCTCTAAATCACTATTGATTAGAGAAATGCAAATCAAAACAACTCTGAGGTACCACATCTCACCAGTCAGACTGGCTAAGATGACAAAACAGAAAAATGACAAATCGTGGAGAAGATGTGGACAAATTGGAACACTAACACATTGCTGGTGGAGTTGTGAACTGATACAACCATTCTGGAGAGCAATCTGGAATTATGCCTAAAGGGCTATAAATAATTTCATACCCTTTGACCCAGCAATACCACTTCTAGGGTTGAATTCCAAAGAGATCATAGAAGAGGGAGGAAGACCCATATGTACAAAAGTATTTATAGCAGCTCTTTTTTGGTTGCAAAGAATTGGAAATTAAGGGGGTGCCCATCAATTGGGGAATGGCTGAACAAATTGTGGTATATGAATGTAATGGAGTATTACTGTGCTATCAGAAATGAGGAACAGATGGACTTCATAATAACCTGGAGAGACTTACATAAACTGATGCTGAGTGAGAAGAGTAGAACCAGGAGAAATTTGTACACAATTAAAGACACAACGTATGTGTGATGACCAACTTTGATAGACTGGACTCTTCTCAGCAATTCAGGGTTATAAGTCAACCCCAAAAGTCTCATGATGGAAAGAGATGTCTACATCCAGAGAAAGAACTGAGTTTGAATCCAGATTGAAGCAAACTACGTGCTCTTTTTCTTTTTCTTGTTTGTTTTTGTTTCCTCTTTCCCATTGTTCATTCCATCTGATACAATCCTTCTTCATAACCTGACTAATGTCTAATGTGAAAGTATTTGCAGATCCTATACTTGATTGTATGCCGCCAATGGCGGGGGGGGGGGGGCGGGTAGGGGAGGAAGGGAGAGAAAATTTGAAACTCAAGGAACTGTGAAACTGAATCTTGTAAACTAAAAGTAAACAAATTAATAAAGACCAAAGAAAAAAAGGAATTGTTTGGACAGAGCAGAACCAAGGTGAATTGTAAAATGTCTGTTCTGCTGTCCTGAAAATTGCATCCTGGATTGATTTTTTAAGTATCAGTCTTCCAGAAGAATTGATTTCTGGTTGAAGTTTTTCTATCTATGTATACTTGTGGGTCTTTTTTGTGTCAAGAATTTCTTTTGTGAAGAAGAAATGGATAGCTGTCCCATACCTGATTTACAATGCACAATGAGGACCTTCATACTCTCCCCACTTTGGGGAAACCCTAGATATGGGCTAAAACTTAAGCCATGGAGATAGAAAAAGCCCATAAATAAGAGAAAAGAATCTTGACCTCTCCATTTATTAGGTATTCCATACCCATAGTCCCCACCTCTTCAGTGAAAGGAAGGAAACACATGCCCTGAAATCTTCTCCAGACCCAATCTCACTTATCACCTTTCACCCAGAAGCTCCTCCCATCCTCCTGCCCAATTCATCCTGCACATGCTGATAGAGGAATTTTCTTCATTCACAATTCTGAGCATCACTGCTCTGCCTAGAAATCTTCAGTGGCTTCCACTTTCTTGGCCAGGCATTCAAGGCCCTTCCTAGTTTGGCCTCATGTGATTCTGTCTTCATATGGCTGCCCTCTGGCCAAGCTGGACTGCCTGTCATTCCAAATATGCCTCACACTCTTTCACTCCCGTGACTTTGCTTCCTCAGGTAAAGAAATAAAGAAGAGGGGGAAATACACAAATAAATATAGCCTCAATTATCTCCCTAAGGCTGGAACTACAGGATACTTTCTTATTGAGAAGGGGCAATCACAGTCAAAGATTTCTCCTATCCACAAGAGGGACACAATTTCCCTTCAAAGGCCAAACCCTGTTCTGGAGTAAAGAGCAGTGGGGTGGTGCAGGGGACCCTGGGCAGGCTGCAACTCACCACAAACAAGAACCTATGGAAGAAAAATGGGATGAAAGAGGATAGCAAAGAAATGAAAGACAGGAAGAGAAAACAGGGGAAACCTGTGGGAAGAGCCAAGGGTGACTCATGGGTCAGGCCAAGCTAGCCATCCCACTGCCTTCATGACAGACGTCACCTGGGGTGGCTTCACCCGCCCCCACCCCTTCATTGGTAAGCTATTGGGAAGACATGGATAGAGAAAGAGATCAGGCCACAATCTGTATCTCTGGAGAGATAAAAATCACAGAGCCATTGAAAGACCAGAATAATTTTTTACAAGTCTCTACCAGAATCCTCCTTCCTCAGTTACACAGGAACCGTGGTTCTAGTATAGAGGAGAGAGGTCAGATCTCTGACAGGCATGTGAGCTGAGCTCTGCAGAGGGCCTCAAAGAGGTGGAGGTGAAGGGAGAGTGCAGTATAGGCATGGGGGGGGGGGGGGTTGTGTCCTTCCATGGGCTTTCCAGTCCATGTGGGCACAGAGATGGGAGATGAAGCATTGCAGACAGGCCCAGCTTGGCCAGGAGGGACAGTGGGTAAAGCAGAGTAATAAGTATGAACCTGGGATCTGGAGTCAGATCAGACAGAGAAGCCTGTATTTGATCTTAGAGATTAAGAGGGAGCCGATGGAGGTTTTGGAGCAGGGTAGTGACATAGGCCTGGGCTTAAAAGGGAAAGAAACTGACTGCAAGGGTCCAGAAGTTAAGAAACAATGAGGGAACAATTCTGCAGAGGCCCAAGGTAACAAGGCCAGATTCTATCTTCACCTGTAAGTGATGCCATCACTGCCTTAGTCCTCTGAACTCATGGCCCCTTCACATCCCATTGGCTCCCATGTGCTGGCATTGGCCCCTCTGCACCCTCTCTAACAATCCATCCCCTCCTTTCTATTCCCCTTTTGGCCACCCTAGGACTCCCTGTCCAGCCTAGTGATCATGTCCTAATGGCTCCTTCTGTCCCTCTGATCCATCCTAAACACTACTGCCCTCAGAACCTGTATGCAGATATGCCTCAATTTCCCCATGGCTCCCTATTACCCAAAAGACTACTGTGAACCTTTAGCTGGGAAAGACTTGGGCTCAAGGCTTGGCTCTGACAGTTACTAGGCGTGTGACCCTGGGCAAGTCACTTAACCTCTGCTTGCCTCGGCTTCTTCTTATGTCAAATGGAAAGCCTAACGCTGGTAGGTCCTTCCTCCCAAGTGACTGTGAGAGAATCAGATGAGATCATGTCTGGAAAGCACTTTGCCAACCTCAAAGCCCTGTGGAAATGCTGGCTACTTTTACCTCAGAAAATCACTTTATAGCTACCTTCTGATTTTTCATCACCTACATTTCCCAGGGAGCCAGCCCTTAGAAAAACAAAGAAGAAGAGGGAGGAAGAAAGAAAACAAAATTCTGCAGAACAAGCCAGTGCATTGAAAACTCTGAAGGAATGCTCAGTATTCCACAGCCACACTCCATCATTACTATTAATGGGCACTGGACTAGAGGTTCCAGAGGAACAGGGAACACAAGAGAGAAGCCTCTTTCTAGGACTGCTCTGTGCCAACACGTGAGAAAGCTGATTGGGGGCCTTAGAGGGGATAGGGCTTGTCCAGGCTCACACAGACAGGAGGAGTCAAGGCAGGGCTTGAACCCAGGCCTCCCAGGCTTCAAAGTCAGCCCTCAATCAGCTACACCATGCTGCCTCCTATCATCATTGTCATCACCATAGCCAGTAGCAACACAATCACCACCACCACCACCACCACCACCACCACCATCATCATCACCACCATCATCATCACCATCATCACCACCATCACCATCATCACCATCATCATCACCACCATCATCACCACCATCATCATCACCATCATCACCATCATTACCACCATCACCATCATCACCATCATCATCACCACCATCATCATCACCATCATCACCATCACCACCATTATCACCATCATCACCATCATCACCATCATCGTCACCATCACCATCATCATCATCATCACCACCACCATCATCACCATCATCACACCACCATCATCGTCACCATCATCATCATCATCATCATCATCATCATCACCATCATCATCATCATCACCATCACCATCATCATCACCATCACCATCATCATCATCATCATCCCTGAATAAATTTTAGTCTCTTCTGGGTCCCACTCTGGCCACCCCTTCCCTTCCATCCTTATTTCAGGTTACTCCCCTACACACACTCCTGTCAGTCAATAAGTATTTATTAAGCCCCTACTATGTGCCAGGCACTATGTGCTAAGTGTTGGGGATATGAAGAAAGGCAAAAGACAGCCCCTGCCCTCAGGGAACTCCCTGAGGAATACAGGAGGTCCTCTATAAGCACCCCAGTCTCCCAATAAGCTCACTCCCAGAGACAAAACTAGAGCAGAGCAAGGAGAGTGGGTCCAGAACACTGCTCAGGGGCTATGCCCTGCCCCACCCATCACCCCATGGCTACTGTACCTGCCTCTTCCCAGAATTGCTTCCTTTTCCATCAACATCACCCCTCACATCAGGTGAGCCTGAGCCTCACCTCCCCACCTCTTAATCCAGGTGCAAAAATCTCTAAGTCTTTTCTCACACCTCCGAGCCTTGCTCACAATTTCCTACACCTAGAATGCTTTCCTTGCCCCAACTTTGCCTACTGAACTCCTATCCATCCTCTCAAGCCCAACTCAAAAGCAGTCGCCTGCAGGAAGCCCACAGTTATGCCTGGCTAATAATCCCCTCCTCCATCAGGCTTCATGCTTAATGCCACTGTGTACATTTTTCTAATATATCTGTCTTCTATCTATGATAGAGATAATGGCCTTTGTATCACTTACCCCACAGGATTGTTTTGAGGAAGCCTCTTCCTGAGACAGCACAGCCTAGAGGGAAAAGCAGGAGAAGAGAAGGCTTACATCCCAGCTCTGACAATCACTAGCTATGGAGCTGCAGCATGTTACCCCTCCTCAGTTTACTCAGCTATGAAATGGGAAACATCATACTACCTACCTCTCAGGGATATTGTGTGGATAGGATTTTGCAAATAATCAATTTCCCTAGGAACAGGAGTGACTGATGTTGCTGGCTGCATGGCCTTAGTCCCTATAGGGCCCTGGTTGGCTAGATCAGGGTTCTTAACTTTTTGGGGTGACAGACCCCTTGGGCTGCATGGGAAAAACCTACAGGTTTTCTCAGAATAATGTCATAAATGCATAAAATAAAATTCATTGCATTACAAAGTAAACCAATTCTATTGAAATAACAATATTTTTAAAATTACAACCTCTGAGGTAAGCAGCCCAGGCCTAGGTAATCTCCAAGCACATGTTTAGCACTAATCTACCTATCTATAAACTGGTCACCAGTTGGGCATTGTGGAAACACAGGAGTTATGAGGTAACCTTGTTTCTGCACAGCTGGGACCCAATACTCCCAGGTCCTGTTTGAACCTCCAGGGAACTTTCTGTCTGTCCTAAACATTCAATAGTCCAGTTTCTCAAAAACTCTCATCTCACCTCTCCATCAAGGCCTCAAGGGAGCCCACATTGGGGCAAGCCATAACTAGTGAGGAGGAGGGAAAGGGTAATGGCAAGCACTTGGCTGTCCATCAACAGCAGAGAAACAAGAGACTGTAGATACAAGGCAGCCAGAAAACTTGGTTACAGTAGGAAGATACCAGGTAGGTGGCAGGTGGAGGTAGACCCCTGCCTGGCCCTTTAGCCTCACCACCAAGACTTCACCAGCAGAGGCCTCATACCAAGAGTCTTGGCCTTATCTCAACCATGGTCTTGCTTCCTCCTGCTTACTCAGACATCATTGTGGTACCTGCCCTAGGCACCAAAATTCCTAGTTGTAGCTCTGGGTTCAGAATAGAAGTCTGGGTCCTTAGAGGTAGCAAGGAGAAAAAGATCTAAGTCTCGCCTCAGAGCTGCTAACCAATATTGGACTGACATCCAGCAAGTCAGCTTTATCTAACCTTGCAGACCACGCTAAGGTTATTCCTACCTCCCCCAATGTCCTTCCCTGGTCATCAAAGTCACAGTGACAGCACATGGAGGGGCCAGGCCATCTGTCACTTCTGAGACATACAGTTTCAGAGCAGAGAGACACGTTTTTAATTTTGGGAGAAATTCTTCTTGGACAGCTTCCTGATTTCATTTGGGAACACAGGCTATTCTAATCCAACCCCCTCATTTTACAGAGGAGGGAAGGGAGACTCGGGAAACTTGGACTCAGTCAGATTTCCTTCAGAGCTCAGGCCAAGAGGCCCGAAAGAATTAGTGTACTTGGAAAGGACATAATTATCTACACATAAACTATAAAAGAAAGACTTTAGGGGATGAAACATCTTCCTAACCCTGGGTGATGAGGTGATGCTTTGAAAACTGTAGAATGAGATATATCAGCTTGGGATACAAAGTGCAAAATTATCCCAATCCCTGCCCTTAAAGGGCTTACATTTTGTGCCCAGATGATAAGTGCATTATTTCCCAACAGTGCTGATGTAGGGATTTGTTTTACTAAAGTTATGTATATTGGCTATAACAAGCATTTAGCTTTTCTTTCAACAGTGATGGGGTAGAGTGGGGAGGTGGTCCTAGCAATAAATTTACCAAAATGAAAAAAGGAAAAATGAAAAGTAAGAAAGAAGGTCAATGAAACATTCTAAAAATGTACAGAAGAGAACAGAAGGAAGGCGTGGAGAAAGCAGACAGTGGCGACATATTGAAACTATTTCCAACTTGGAGGGAAGAGCACAATGTTCATAGTTGCAGAGCTAAAGGTACTAAGGGTGTAATCCTCAATTTCTGTTCTAACTATGGTATTTAAGTTCAGAATAAAACAAAGTGATTAAAAAAAAAGAAATAGCTAAAGAAACTTCTAGTAGCTGTACAAGGAAAAAGTAGTACTTAAGATGATAAAATGTGATGTGGGTGGGTCTGGGGAGAAACAGGCACTCTATATGTTATGGGAGGGGCCACGAACTAGGGGAGGATTTTTGGAAATTGATTGCACCCTTTGGCCCAGCACCATTCCTGCCTGGTACCAATTCCCTGATGGTGTTATTAAAAGCAGGAGAAGAAAGCATCTGCCCCTAAAATATTCACTGCTGCTTTATTTGTAATAGTGAAAAAAACTAAAAGAAAAAACCCCTACGTTCAATAACTGGGAAATGGATGAATAAATTAAGGGACATTAGTGTAATGGAACACTGCTGTGCTATAAAAATGACAAGAATGAAAAACACAAAGAGATATGGAAAGACATATATAGGAGTAAATGCCAAGTGAGGTCGGCAGAATATGAATTATCAGACCAACTCCAACCATATTCAAAAAACAATTCAACAAACAGTAATGAAGTGCAGGGTGTATATGTTTAAGGCACTGGGGATCCAAAGATAAAAATTACCCAGTTCTTGACCTCAAAGGGCTTATAATCTACAAGGAATTCTATGCTGGGTATGCAGATAAGTTAGATGCAAGATAAGGAGAAATGTAGGCAAATGAGAGGTCAGACAAAATGACCTAAGAATAAGAGAAGAGGGAGAAAATTATTTCAGCTTGGGGGAGGGAGAGTTGGGGAGTCATCAGGGAAGGCTACTTGGAGGAGGTGGCACCTGGAATTAGCTTTGAAAGAAGAAAAAGATGGAAATGAGCAGGCAGTACATTTCAGAAAAAGCTGGAGATGGAATGTGGCACTTGGAACAGCTCCCGGCCCAGTCTGGCTGAAATCTGGAGGGTAGGAAGGAAAGTGATAGGAAATTGGGTCAGATATAGGTGGGAATCAGACTATAATGAGCTAAGGTCTTCCCGATGCCAGGTGGGACAGTCTAACCACTGTGCCACCTAGCTGCCAACAGAGGTACAAATAAAGGTAAAGATGGGGGTGGGCTGGGGGCGGGGGGGGAGGAGGAGAAGTAGTAGTGATGTTATCAAAAGGTTCTGTGACCAGAGAAGAAGGTGGGCTAGCACTATATATCCCAATAGGGGCATGTGGGTTCCACTGAGATTCATGCAGTGCAATCAGCTCCTGGGTTAGACCCTCTATGAAGTGTATACATGGGAGGGCATGGATGGGAGTCTAAAAGGAGGAAAAGGCATCAGGGTTGGGGTAGCTGTTAGCTGCGGACTAGAGGATATACACTTTAGAATGTAAGGTCCTTGAGGGCAGGATGATCTTTCTTTCTGCTTGTATTTGTAAGCCCAGCACTGAGCACAGTGCCCAGCAAACAGTGAGCATTTAATAAATGCATGTTTCCTGCCTATCTCATGTGGTCAATGTGAAGATCAAAGAAGAAAAGACATGTACACTCTTTGCAAATCTTAAAGTGCCATATATATGAAAATTATTCCTCATTAGCTGGGCTCTGCTGACCGTTATCTCTGGTACCTTGGGCAGCTCATTTCCCTGGCTAGGCCCCAGTTTCCTCATCTATAAAACACAGGGGTTAGGTCAGATGGTCTTGAAGGTTCCTTTGACTTCAGCATTTTTTTATTTCTTCAGAGTCTGATAGTCTTCATGAATTGCTGAGAACAGAAACTGAACAGCTCCAAGGGCAGCTGGGTGCGGAGCGCCTAGACCTTAGCATGGAACATTCTCAAACAGATGCCAGACACACCTCACCACTGGACCTTCTGGCCCAGTAGTGACTCTCAGAGCTGGCCCCTTACCTAGGCAGAGAGCCCTCATCATCCCAGGATCCCCTCCAAGAGGCACCAAAGGATCATTTTAGGGGAGATGCTAAGTTCATAGATTTTTTTAACATTTGTTTTTTGTTGTTGTTGTTTTAAAGGAAAAAAACAACATTTCACAAAATCTGAATTTTCTGGTCTAGGCCACTCAGATTTTCAATCATCAACTCAATAATGATCAATAACAAACAAACAAACATGCAAAACCAGGGGAAAACCTTGCACGAAGCCCCCTGGCTTTGACCAAGGAAGAGTCAAATGAATTAACAACAACATTGCCTTTGCTCCGATGGGCTTTCTTGACCTCCCCCAACCCTGTGACCTTTAACCCTGCCTGCCTGCCTGCCTTCTCCCCTCAATTTCGTACTCTTTTACCAGAGTGGCAGGCAGAATGCACACTGGGCTGCTTTCCACTGATGCGCAGCATCTCGGCAGAGATGTTTCCATATTTCCTCGAATGGTTCTTGTCATTTTTATGACACTATAACATTCCATTCCATTAATACACCATAATTGATTCAGCTGTTGGACAGAGAGGCTACTTCCAGGCTTTCTGTTATTATAAGGCAATAGGGCTCAGTGGGAAAGGGCACAGGACTGAGAGTCAGAGAGCCTGGGTTCAGATCCTGGCCCTGTACTATCTTCTTGTTGCTGTTCAGTGGTTTCATCCATGCCCAGCCCTTTGTGACCCCATTTGGGATTTTCTTGACAAAGATGCTAGTTTGCCATTTTCTTCTCCAGCTCATTTTAGAAATGAGGAAATGGAGGCAAGCAGGGTTAAGTGACTTGCCCAGAGTCACACAGCTAGTTAGTATCTAAAGCAAGATTTGAACTCAGGTCTTCCTGACTCCAGGTCCAGTGCTCTACCCACTGCACTAGCTGCCCTGTACTACTTCTATAACCTTGGAAAAGTCAATTTGTTTCTTGCTTTTTTCATCTATAAAATACGGGACAACACTGTACAATGGAAAAAGAAGTGGGTCAAACACCACGTTCAAACCCCATCTCTATCACTTCCTTAGCTGTGTGGTCTTAGGCAAGTCCCTTAACCTCAGTTTCCTAATCTGCACAATGAGAGGTGGCACTAGATGGCCTTCAGGGCTTCTTTCAACTCTAAGTCGAAGATCCTGTAGCTTCTCCTCCAATCCTATAGATGGCAGCACATTGGCCAGAGCACTAAACCCTGGAGTCAAGAAGACCTGAGTTCAAATCCCACCTCAGACATTTACTAGCTGTGTGACCTTGAGCAAGTCACTTAAACTCTGGCAGTTTCCTCATCTGTAAAATGGAGATCATAATAGCCCCTATCCTCAGGGTTGTTGTGAGGATCAAATGAGATCATATCTGTGAAGCATTCAACAAATGCTCTGCTCAGCTCTTTCAGTTGTGTCCTACTCTTTGTGACCCCATGTGGAATTTTCTTAGGCAAAGACACTGAAGTGGTTTACTATTTCCTTCTCCAGATCATTTTACAGATGAGGAAATGAAGGCAAACAGGGTTAAGTGATTTGCCCAGGGTCACACATCTAGCCAGATCTGAACTCAGGAAGATGAGTCTCCTGGACTCCAGAACCTGTACTCTTATTCACTATGGCACCACCTAGCTGCCTTAGATAATGCTAGTTATGATTACTATTATTAAATCTATAATGAAGCAGCTATAAATATTTCCAGAGATGGCTCCTTTAAAAAAAAAAAAACATTACCATTCTGAGACGAAATCCTAGCAATGAAAATGCTGGATCAAAAATGATGACCAGTTTTTCCTTCTTCCTGCCTATTGCCATATTATATTCCCAAATGTTTGCACCAGTCAAACTCTACCAATAACATATTACCACTCCTGCTTCCCTCTCCCCATCCAGTCCTGCCAAGACAAGATTTCAACATTTTTTGCTATTTTTTAATATTCTAGTGGGTATAAGGTAGCAGCCCAAGGTTGCCTTGATTTACTTTCTTTGGGTATTAGGGGATTTGAGCATACAAATGAGTACTTTTTTTTAAACTGAGAATTGAAACAATGGTCAAAGGACATGGAAAGAAAAGATTGTGGAGAATGGGGAAAGACACCACAGAATTGGAGAAAAGAAAACCTTCAGATTTTCCAAAAAAGGGCAGAGAATGTAGTCTGCAAACTCCAGGCCGGTGACCTTGACTTCAATTCCTGGCAAAATTCTAAAACATATCATTAAAGGGATAGTTAGTTACTACCCAGAAAGGAAATGTTGACCACAAAAAGTCAGAGTGGTTCCATCACAGAAGAGGCCATCTCAGACTAACCTCGCTTCCTTTTTTTTGCCAAGCTCACTGAACTGACTCTATACATAGAAGTTCCCCAGATTATAGCAAAGTATTTAAAGAGCAGTCCCTAATTGCTCGACGCCAATGTGGCAATGCCAATCTCCAATGGATAACTCCAGGAACCCAGGCTTGTCTTGTGCTATCTAGCATTTTTATCACTGATTAAACAGCGTGCTTATGGGAGTTAAAGTGGATCCCAAAGCTGGGAAGGATCCCCCACCCATTGGATGGCAGTCAGGATTCAAAAAGATCTTGACAGACTAGAACTCAAGGCTGAATCTAGTGAGAATCAATGTAATGTGAATAAATATCAAGTCTTATGCTTTGGTTTAAAAAATTAGTTTACCAAATAGAAAATAAAGGTGTTATAGGAAAAAGTAATTGATTTGAAAATGATTTGGGAGTCTTAGAGGATTGCAGTCTTGAGCAACAGTGAGAGCTGCTTCTCTTCCTCCCCCTCCCTTCCTGTCTTCTCCTCCTTCTCCTCCTCCCCTCTTCCTCCTCCTCCTCTGCTCCTCCTCTTCCTCCTCCTCCTCTGCTTCTCCTCTTCCTCTCCTCCTCTTCCTCTTCCTCTGCTCCTCCTCTTCCTCCTCCTCTTCCTCCTCCTCCTCTGCTTCTCCTCCTCTTCCTCCTCCTCCTCCTTCCCTCCTCTTCCTCTTCCTCCTCCTCCTTCTTCTCCGCCCCTCTTCCTCCTCCTCCTTCCCTCCTCTTCTTCTTCCTCCTCCTTCTACTCTTTCTCCCTTCCTCTTTCTCCTCCTCCTCTTCTTCTCTTTGGATCTATGATTTCTATAGAAAATTCCCAGGGATAAAACTCCCTCTATTAATGCAGATGGACTCCTTCTATCCAACTCAGAATCTTAAAGCCTCACCCAAGGCACTGGGGGATATCTGACCTGCCCAGGGTTACACAGCCAGAACGCATCACAGGATGGACTTCACCCCATTTGCCTTTGTATTTCACCACTTGTTCTCAACAATTCTGGGAATTTTTCTTTAAGGATTCTCTGAAATACAGTGTTGAGATTCTTTTCTCTTTCTAAGCTCTCTGGGACGTAAGGGATCCCGAGATTGCTGCATCACAATCTAAATTCCAGGGATGTTGCTGGAGTTCACGTGTCTCCTAATGGTTCAGACAATGCCCAGGTATTCTCTGTCTGTATGTTCATCTGGCCTTCTTGTTTGCATTCTGGGATGCTCCATTGTCTACTGCAGGAAGTCTGCTGGTTGTGTATTACTTCTGTGGATTATTTTCTTTTAAGCTTTCTACTATATTTTTCATCTTATTCCTTTTTCTCAGTGTCAATATGCATTTATTAAGCACTTATGGTATGCTAAGCAAAGTTGTGGGAAGACAAAGAAAGGTAAAAACATGTCCTTTGGGCAGCCCATGTTCTACTGGGGAAACAACACACGCAAAAAAGTGTCCATATAAGATCTATACAGAGTAGGCAGAAAGTCATCCTAGACAGACAGGCAGCTAGGTTGGGCAGTGGCTAAAACACTGGTCCTGGAGGCATGAGGACCTGGGTTCCAATTCAGCCTCAGACACTTACTGTGTGACCCTGGGTAAGTCACTTCACCTTGTTTGCCCCAGTTTCTCATTTGTCAAATAAGTTGGAGATGGAAATGACAAACCTTTCCAGTATCTCTGCCAAGGAAACTCTAGATGGGGTGATGGAGAGGCAGACAGGACTGAAAACAACTGAACAACAAATGAAAGCTAAACACAAGAGCTGGAAATTTATTCTAGAGGCAACAGGTAATCACTAGGGTTTAAGTGCACATGTATGTGTGATCTGTGCATACATGCGTGTTTATGCATGACACATATTATACATGCACTTAATGCACATTATAGTTACAACAGATATTATATACACCCAGATATGTTTCTGTCCTAGCAGCACTGGCCCTGAAATCCTATATGAAGAACTTAAGAGGAGGCTGGAGCAGCCCAGAGATCTCAGGCTAGAAGGAACTTCAGAAACCAACCCTCTAATTTTATAGGTGAAAAATCGAGGCTGAGAGGAGTTAAGTGACTTGTCCAAGGTCACACAGCTAATAAGCATCTGAGGTAAGATTCAAACTGTTTTCCTGACCCTGATCCAGAGGCAATTAATGGTGGATGATAGGCATTGAGGGGTCATTTTGTGAGAAACTGCAGGGAAATGGAAAATAAATCAGGGACTTAGGATCAAGAAGAAATCAGAGCACAAGAAGTACCTAGGCTTATTTCAGGGGAGTTTCCCCATTAATCTGATGGGATTACAGCATAGAGGCTGCTGAGGGGTGCTAGGGGAATCCACTGGCAAGTTACCAAGAGGACAACTTTAAGATCATCAACAAGTTCAAAACCAAGAGGCTGGATTATTTTTTTTATTATTTTTTCTGGAGGCAGAGTCAAGTGACTTGCCCAGGGTCACATAGCTAGTAAGTGCCTACCTAAGGCAGTATTTGAACACAGATCCTCCTAATTATAGGGCTGGGTGTTCTATCCACTGCAGCACCCCCTAGCTGCCCCAGGAGGATGGATTCTTGTCAGAGTAACTACCTTTATCCATGGTCTAAAAAAAAACAGCTCTCTTCTCTTTTCTTCCCTTTCCTTCCCTTCCCTTTCTCTCTCTCTCTCTCTCTCCCTCTCTTTTTACCCTTGGATGATAAAGTTGTTTTCCTGGTCCATTGGGTATGGGGTGAAGGTGGGAGTGGGGAGGGGGTACCTGCATCCATGCACAGTTTCTTTCCCCTTGGAGTAGTTGGTGACAACAACATATAGCACAGTCAAACATGAACTTGAACACCTCTAAGAGGGCACCAACAGATCTGCAGAAGCACATGGCAAGGGAAATGTTTTGCATTATTGCACATGTATCACCTACAGTAGCAAATTCCTTGCCTTCTCAATGATGGAGAGAGGAGAGGGGGAAGAGCAAGAGAATCTGGAATTCAAAATTTCTTAAAAGAATGTTAAAAATTGTTTCCACATGTAACTGGGGAAAAAATAAAATATTAAACTAAAAAAAGGAAGCACATAACAGAAAGAGACATCTACATAGCCAGCCAGCCTGAAGTCCAGAGTTCTCAAATTCACAAGTTCAGGTACTGAAATCCTCTACAGTGTAATTCTTGGAGAAGGAGGAGGATTGTCATCATGACTCATGGCGGAAGGGAGCGAGAGATGTGAACATCACCAAGCCCTACTGTTCCCATGAGCTGCTCTGATACTGGAGGGCCTTGTTCAGCAGACCCTAAACCACAGGGTGATATGATGAACCTTGAGAGAAATTTGTCATGCTCTGTGGAAAAAAAGGAATCACGAGAAGGTCAAAGGGCTATCTCAATGGTAACCCCAAAGGTCAGCTCCCTTTCACGGAAAATGGGATGTGCTAATTGAGGGCTGGGGGGTGGGGAATATTTCTCTATCTTGTTGAGCAGTTCTTTCTTTCTTCTTTGGTTTTGGGGGGATGAAATTAAGGCTGTGCCATGCCTAACCATGTGAACCCTGCCCCGCTTTTCCCCACAACTGGCAAAACCTAAACGAGCTATTTTTGTACTGACCTATGAAGTCACTGTTATGTGGCACTCCCAGATGAGAGTACTCTCTACACTAATGCAGACTGGAACTACTCTACAAGATGGTCTTAAAGAGTTGCCTCAGAGAGTCAATGACTTGCCCAGGGTCACATTGTCAGTATGCTTCAGAGGAAGGATTTCTTGATTCTGGTGCTGCCTCTATACCATGAAGATATGACATTTTCCTGGAGAAAATCTAGGTAGTGACAATAAGTCAAAGAGGGAAAATGCTGGACTGTAGTCCCCTGGCCCAGCCAAATTCCATTGTGGGTCCTGAAAGAACTGCCAGGTGACCCCTGAGCCACTTTCAGTGATATTGGAAAGACCATTGAAGATGGAGAGGCATTCTGAAACTGGAGAAGGGCATACACAGTCCTTATTTTCTTTTTTATTACTTTCTTTTTTGTTTTTTGGAGGGAGGAAAGCAGGGCAATTGGGTTTGAATGACTTGCCCAAGGTCACACGGCTAGTACACTGTACTGATTTTCATAAAAGGAAGGAGATTCTGTAAACCCTAGGCCAAGGGAGCTTGATGTTGATTCCCAGGAAAATTCTCTAACAGATCATTAACTTCTGTAACAAATACATAGAAAATTCTATAATACTTCTATAACAAGCCTCTAGAAAGGGGAATGGCGATTACAAAGAATTTTGGTCAAAGTCACCTCTTTTTTATAAATAGGTTTGATAAACTAGTAGATGATGAGAATGCTATGGAGAGTTTACCCAGGTTTGGTCAAGATTTTGATACAGTATCTCACACTCTTCCTGCAGAGAAGAGAGAGGCAGGTTAAATGATCTGATGGATTTACAAGGGGATGGATGGTCAGATTCAATGTAGACATCAAAGGACTTGAATGGGTATGCTCAACACCAGAGCGCTAGCAGGATAACAAAGTCTAGGTCCAAAAGGACCTTGATAAGTCAGAGTACCAGATGAAATTCAATGAGGCAAATGTAAAGTTTTCCACATGGGTACAAAAAATCAGTTTCACAAGTGTAAGATGGGAAAGGCATGGAATTTAGTGAACCAAGAGCTCACTATGAATCAGTAGTCTGATGTGAAAGCCAAAATAGCCACTGGGCTACATCAAGAGGGGCAGTGTTTCTAGGAATAGGCAAGGCGATCATCCCACTCTCCTCCGCCCTCATAAGACCACACCTGGAATCTGGTATTCAGTTCTTGGCATC
Source organism: Gymnobelideus leadbeateri (assembly GCA_011680675.1). Lineage (NCBI taxonomy): Eukaryota > Metazoa > Chordata > Mammalia > Diprotodontia > Petauridae > Gymnobelideus > Gymnobelideus leadbeateri. Next base: position 28,757 of record WOXC01011743.1, on the reverse strand, counting down.
AGAATTTAAGAAGGACGTCAATAAAATGGAGAATGTCCAGAGGAGGGCAACGAGGAGGGTGAGGGGACCTGCATCCATTTCATATCAGAACTGGTTGAAGGAACCAGGGGTTCTCAGCCTGGAGAAAAGAAGATTCAGGGCAGACCCAATGGCTGTATTCAGATATCTGAGGACCCGTATGGAAGATTCTCTTTAGTTCTCCTTAGTTGGAGCCTAATAAATGCTCCTTGATTTATTGACATGATGTTCACAGGGGGCAGTCCCAGGAGACAAGTTGTCAAAAATAAAATTGAGGCTTGATCTCAGGAAAAAATTTCTATTGATTAGTGTTGTCCCCTAATGGAAGTGGCTGCCTGGAGATACAGTGGGCTCTTCCCTCCTGGAGGTCTTCAAGCAGAGACTAAATGACCATTTGTTGGGGATCTGACAGTCCCAATGACTCCATTACTGTATGGATTAAATGAGATAGCAGCTAAGGTCCCTTCCACCTCTCAAATTCTGTGATCTGTCAGCAGCCATAGATGGCACTGTGGAGAGGATGCTGGGACTGGAGTCAGGAAGACCTGAGTGGAAATCCAGCTTCAGACACTTACTAGCTAGCTGTGTCACCCTAGCAAGTCACTTCACTTCTGTCTGCCTCAGTTTCCTCAACTGTAAAATGGGGATGATAATACCATCTACCTCACAGGAATGTTGTGAGAGTCAAATGAGTTAATATTTGTAAAGCACTTAACATGGTGCCTGGTACATATAGTAGGTATTTAATAAATGTTTATTTTCTTCCTTCTTTCCTCCCTCCCTCTTTTCTTTCTCTCCCTTTCTTCCTTTTTTGCTATTTCCCTTTCTTTTTTTCTTTTTCTTCCTTCTTTTCTTCTCTCCCTCCTTCCTTTCCTTTTCTTCTTCCTTTCTATCTCTCCCTTCCCTCCCTCCTTCCTCCCATCCCTTCCTTTTTTCTTCTTTCCCTCCCTTTCTTCCTTCTTTCCTTCCCTTCCCTTCTCTTTCTTCCTTCCTCCTTTCCTTCCTTTCTTCCTTACATTTTCTTCCTCTCTTCCTTCCTTTCTCCTCCCTTCTCCCTCTAGGAGCAAGCCCACAGAATAAGATCCAGTCTGGGTAAGTCCAGGTCACATTTACTTTCTTTGTTTTCGAATTTTCTTTTTCATTGTGATCTTAGTAATCAATAAACACAAACTTACCTCTACAAAATGTGTATGAAAATGACCTGCACATGTCCACCAAAGGCATCCTTGATGAAAATGTAAGGAGATAGGCAGGCTTCTCCACAACACATATCCCCACAATCACACTGCTGTGTACAGAATGCAAATTTCTACTGTGTGATTTGTTTGAATAAAAAAAAAGTCCCTCTCACATATGTTATGATACAAGATGATTCCTTGACAGATGCAACTAGAAGGAAAATGATCCAACAACCTTCTGACTGTCAAAATCAAGCAAGGCACCCAAGAGGGAGATGTGCTCTCCAAAGGTATTGGCCACCATCTTGGAAGATGTCCAGAACAAAAGAGGGATTCCCTGGCAGTGCTGAAGTCCCCAGATATACCTGTTTGCAGATCACAGGATTATAAATCTAGAGTTGGAGAGGACTGAGAGGTTATCTACTCCTGTCCCACACCCTCCTACACAGGAGACTTGCCCAAGGTCACAAAGGTGTTCATCATCATTGCTAACATTTACATAGTACCTACTATGTACCAGGCACTGTGTTAAAAGCTTTATAAATATTGGTTCATTTTATTTTATCCTTACAACAACCCTGGGATGTAGGTGCTATTGTTATACCCATTTTACAGCAGAGGAAATGGAGGCAGAATGAGGCGAGGTGACTTTCTCATGATCACACTGCTTATAAGTATCTGAGGCTTGATTTGAACTCAAGTCTTCCTGACCCCAGTTTCAGTATTCTGTGTGCTAGCGGGTGGAGCCCCTTACAAGGGCATCTCCTGATGCATGGATAGACAGGGCAAGGAAACTGTCCATCCATCCCCTATTTCCTCTCTGCAAGTCTCTGGGGGCAGGCTGGAGAGCAGTGAAGTTTCCTAGAAGGCTCTGGAACAGTCAGGATTCTACTAGAATTCCTGAATCTGGGGACTCCATGGCTGCATGTGCCCTCCTCCTTCTCCTGCTTCAATTACTGACCATTCCTTCTTTCAGTGAGTCAGCACAGCCCAAGACCCTAATACCACGCCATGAAGGGAAAGCAATAGAGAGAGAGAGACTCTTGAATTTAGACTCAGGGGAGTTGGGTTTGAATCCCAATTCTGATATTTGACACCCATATGACCTTGGGCCATTCACTAAGCATTCTACGGACTTCACTTTCCTCATCTATAAAATGAAGGAGGTGGGCAAGATAACCACCAAGACCGAATCCCAACTCTGAATCGATGATCCAATAAGCCCATGATTTCAGTTAACTTTTGTCTCTCTCAGACAAAAGTAGAGCTACTAACTATCTCTTGTATTTAGACGGGAAGTAGGGTCACAGTGGAAATAATGCTGAATTTGGAAATGGAGGACCCGAGTTCAAATCCCAGCTTGATCACTTTATACCTACATCACCTTGGGTAAGTTGCTTAACTTCTGAATGCCTCTGTTTCTTCATCTGTAAAATGAGGGAATTGGACCTCCAATTCTCTACCTATAATCCAATGATCCTATAACTGACCATTTCATTCTTTAATAAGTAGAGAAGTCAATTAGGGGATCCTCTGTCCTGGCCCCTACCCCATTCTTTTAGATCAGAGAACAGATTACTTTCATAGCTATATTCCCAATGCTTATTATAGTGCCCAGAATACAGGAGGTGCTTAATAAATGCTTTTTGGTTGAATGTATAGACTTTATATACTTACATGGGTACATACAGTATCTCCCCTTAGAATGTAAACTCCCTGAGGACAGGGACTGGCTTATTTTTCTATACATATCCTGAGTAATGAGAACTGATTAAATGGGTATATTCTGAATATGCCTGGAAAGGCACATTTTGACTCTTTGCAGTACAGCACAGTGCCCATATATAGTAGGTGCTTAATAAATGCTTGATAATTGATAGGATCTATTTTGCATATATCTGTTTCAGTACATATCGCCTCTCCCAAGTAACCTCCTGACAAGCACTAAATGGACTATTGCATCTCCAGTGCCTGGCACACAGTAGGTGCTTAATAAATACTTCCTTATTAATTTAATATATTTGCTCTATACCTATATAGGTCCATACTGGCTCCCCAATAGAGCATAAGCTTCTTGAGGGCAGGGACTATTTCAGCTTTACCTTTGTATCTCCAATGCCTGACACATAGTAGGTGCTTAATAAATGCTTCTTGATTAACTGATTAACCTGTTCCTTACCTACAAAGAGGCACTGGTTGGGAGGGTAAAAACAGAGGGAAATTTGGGGGGAGGTTACTTCTCTGTTTTAAAATTTATAACCAAATGAGTAGAAGGCCAGGCATAGTCCACCATCCATGCAAATGGATTTGGGCGAGAGCCAATTGCCAAGGTTTCAGAGAAAAGAGATGGAGGATCTCAGGGCCTGGAGTTCCACAGAGGAAATGAGCATAGGCTGGGGGGGAGGGGGGAGGGGAAGGGGTGGAAAGCTCCCAGCAGTGAAATTCTGAAGACACAGAAGGAGACTGTTCTAAGGGGTATCCAAGGGGAAGCTTTTGATTGATTTGAGGACAGTAGCCCATCAGGAAGGGCTTCCTGGAGGCAATGGCCCCTCTGCTGAGCCTGGAAGGTCTTTAGGGGTTCTAAGAGGTGGTGGTGAGTTACCGAGAATATCTGTCTCACCACCATCTCTCCAAAGAGACAGGTGTGGATGCCTAAGAGCTTATGAGCAGATTTAGACTTAAAAAGGCAGTCACGGGAGGTGGGAATGAGGGAAGGAGATAGAATGAATGGGAAACCAAGGTGTCATCCTCCAAGGAGAGCCTTAGGAACTCCAATGCTAGGAATGTGCCATCCCTGGGGACTATTTTATCTGGCCCGATAGCAGCCAATCAGCAGGGATGAAGGGAAATTCTTCATTGGGAGGTCCCAACCCCAATGACATCCCAGGTCTGGACCAGATTTAAAAATCCTTTCACTAGATTAAGAGTCAGAAAGCCTGGGAAACATTGAACCCCCTCATTTTACAGGCAAGGAAGCCAAGGCCAGGGTCTCTCCTCTCCATCCTACAAACAGACCCTCCTTCCTGTGGCTTGGCTGCTGGTACTTCCCCTCCTGGGCTGCTCTGCTCTGTCCTCAACCCAAACTCTCTTCCTCCTTCAAGTCTCACCTCCTCCTGAAGCCCGAATTAAACTAGTCTTCTGCAGTGAACCATATGATTCAAGAAAGTAATATACCAGGCAGCCTTTGGGAGGCATCTGTCATGGGCCAGGGATGCTTGATGCTGGGTAGAAAAAGAAGGAAGGACCTGAACTCAGGGAGCCTACAATCTAATGACAACATGCACATAATTAAGTACATAGAAAATAAATATAAGTATGGAGGGCAGCTAGGTGGCACCACAGTGAATAGCCTGGAGTCAGGAAGACCTGAGTTCAAATCTGGCCTTAGACACTTACTAGTTGGGTGACCCTGGGCAAGTCATTTCACCCTGTTTGCCTCAGTTTCCTCATCTGTACAAATAGCCTGGAATAGGAAATGGTAAACCCCTCCCGTATCTTTGCCAAGAAAACCCAAAGAGTCGGACACGATTGAAACACCTGAACAACATATGGAAGGGAAGGGAGAAGTTATTTTCCAATAGTTTCCTGTTACTGCTCTCACCAGATCAGGAGGGAGGGCCTTTATCATGCCTCATCTGGATGCCTGTACGAACCTCCCAACACGGCTCTTGGTCCCCACACCCCCATTCCATTCTCCACACAGGGGCCACAAGCTTTCCTAAAGCACAGGCCCAGCCCTGGCATTTCCCTACTCATGAACCCTCAATGGCTCCCTGCTTCCTCTGGGATGAAACACTAAGCCTCAATTTAGCATCACCTCCCACTCCCCTCCTTCTAATCTACCTTTCCAAGTTTCTGACACGTAATTTCATTTCCTGTGTTCTCCTTTCCTGTTCCATCACTCCCAATCTCACCTCTTAGAACCCCTAAAGACCTTCCAGGCTCAGCTGAGGGGCCACTGCCTCCAGGAAGTCCTTCCTGATGGGCCACTGTCCTCAAATCATTAGGTCTACATGCAATTACTTGTTTATAGGTAATATCCTTCCAGGTGAAATGTAAGCTCCCTGAGGAGAGGTCTGTGGTTGATTTGTCTTCCATCTCCCTTTGCCTTTGAATGTCGGGGCCTCCCCAAGTGCCCTGCACACATCACACATTCGATAAACACTTGCTAGACCACGGTGGTTGCTTACAGCCTACCCTGAGGGAAGACGAGGGACCCCTGTTACTGAGGACATGGGCTGCTCTCTCCTGAGGATGGGCTTTCCCCTAGCTCTGAAGCCACTGGCAGATTAGGAACAGCCAAACACAGAATCTTGGAGGAGCCACATCAGTCCCAAAAGGAACATAGCCCTTGAAAGAGTGGAAACAGAAAGCAGGGGCTCGTGAGTCAGAGGACCCAGGTTAAAATCTTACCCCTGGTATGTGTAAGTTCCTGAACCTCAGTTTTCTCCTCTGCAGAATGAGGACATCAGACTCAGGGGCCTGAGGTCCCTTCCAGCTGTAACTCTGGGCGACTGTGACCTGAAATTCCTAACCTAAAAATGTAACAACTGTAAATTGTGCCCAGTGTACTCTACTTAAGAAGGCAGGGAAGCAGCTGGGATTACACTGTGGATGGTCCTCTCTACCCCAGAACATCAAGGGTTTTCCCCTTTAGTTTGGACACATAAAGGTTAAGTTTCAATTACCAGGAATATATGTGTGTCCTTGTTCTCCCTTGAGGGCTGATGAGTTACAGAAGCCAGGGCATTGTTGTGGAGTGACAGTGATTTTTATTTATGCAAAGAGTCCTGAAACACAAGGGAAAGTGCTTTGTTTATATCCATAGCATCTTGTACAACTGTCACTGAAATCAGAAGCCCCGTGTATGGGTGGAGGCAGGGGACGAAGCCCTCTCCCAAGATTGGCCATTTGGCCAGAGCTGACATTGAGGAATGTGGCCAGCAAGGTCCGCAGGCCCCAGGGCCCTGGTGCAAATTCACTTGGGAATTTATGGGAAATACAAAGGAAGATGGCTGGAATGGTTGCCTTTGTCCCTGTGGAGTCTGTGGTATTCTGTAGCTAGGGCCAGGTCTACACAGGAGGCAGGAGGCACCATTTTTAATAACTTAGCCAATTATTTTGGAAGAAAAGACAGACCACAGACAGAGCTTAGGACAGAGAGCACAGAATGTCACACCTGAGAGGGCCCTCAGAACTGGAAGGGAAGCTGCACCATCAAACTAGCTGCACCGCCAGAACTAGGATGGACCCCCCCAGGTACACTGGAAAGAAGGCTAAAGCTAGAGCCCCAGGACAGGAGAGTTATGCATTCCCCAAGCGACCAGTAGCAAGTCATTAACCTGTCTGGGCCTCAACTTCGCTTATCAATCAAACGTGGGAGATGGACTAGATGACCTCCAGGTTTAAAGCAATGACCCTATGATCCCAACAAACAGAATGTCAAACTATGAGGAACCCTAAAATAAAGAATGGGAGAGCTGGGAGGGGCCTGAGAACAGGGGATGTCAGGGCTGGGAGGGGCCTCAGAACAGGGGATGCTCAGACATGGAAACTGAGCCTGGGAGATGGGAAGCTTCTTGCCCAAAGTCAGCCCAAAGGGAGAAGGGAGCTCAAAGTCCAGTCCCCTGGATCCTCTGTCTGAGGCTCAGTCTGTGATACCTGCCCCTGTCCAACACTTGGCCTGATTTCTTTACCCTGAAATCTGCCAGCTGTTCCAGACTAGAGCTGTCAGTCTCAGACAAGACAGCACAGACACAACACCCATATCCCAACGTATCCAATCAATTCTGTAAAAATATAAATCTAAAGCTGAGTTGTCCATCACTGAACAAAATACCCAGATGTTCCATGGAATTGCTAACAGATGTGACCAGCTGCTTAGGTGCCTCGTGGACCTGGCCACAGCCCATATCAATTCAGTAAACAATAAACATTTTAAAAACAATAAAAGCAACAACAAACATTTATTAAATGGGTCGGGCCATTCTGGAAAGCAGTTTGGAGCTCTGCCCAAAAAGCAATTAAACTGGGCACACTTTTGACCCAGTGATGCCACTATTGGCACTACGCTCCAAAGAGATCAAAGAATGAGGAAAAGGACCCAGCTGCGCAAAGACACTGCTGCTCTTTTGTGATGGCAAAGAACTGTATACTGAGGGCGGGGACAGCTGCACAGGAATGTGATGGAAGACTGTCGCATGGAAGAAATAATGAAGAAGGCTTCAGAGACTTCTAGGAAGAGTCACATGAACTGATGCAGAGAGAAGTGACCAAAACCAGAAGGACAACTTAAACAGAGATAAAAGATAATTTACTGTGAAAAACCTAGGAACTCTGCTCCACATAGTCACACACACACACACACACACACACACACACACACACACACACACAGAGTTCCAAAGGACTCGTGATGTGGCTCCCCTCCAGAGAGAGAAAGAGAGAGAGAGCTGATGGATTGAAAGTACAGAGGGTAACAGATTTTCTTAACTTTTTTTCTGTTTTCTCATACATAGCTAATGTGGGAACTTGTTTTGTATGACTAGACATATTTGTAATGGACTCTTAGTGGGTGGGGGAGGGAAAGAATCCAGAACTGAAACTAAAATAAAACTGAAATGTTAAAATAATTTCATAAACTCCCAGTATAGGAGAGCATAAGTGGATAGAGAACTGGCTTCCAAGTCAGACCTGGGTTCCAGTCCAGCGTACCTGGGCAGCAGCTCTGGGCAAGTCACCTGGCCTCTTAGGGATCAAACTCAAATAGAAACAAAGCCCCTAAACCTTCCAGAAGGGAGCATCTGGACTCAGAAAACCACACCTATATTGTATTTTTAATTATTTTGTTAAATATTTTCCAATTATATTTTTATCTGACTTCAGTCACATTTTAGAGTGCCATGTTGGACACCCCGACTAACCTTCTAAGACCTAAGTCACAGAGGAAGGTGCTGACCTACATTAGTAAAGGGAGATCCCTTACACAGTGCTGCCCAGCTATATATAAACGCTGGTCTGATCCGTAGCCCCATTATGTACAAGACACTGAATCACACAATTCCAGAGCTGCAAAGGATCTACAGGGCCACCTAGAAGTCCTCTCTCCCACCTGCGCAAAAAGGGTCTTTGCCTGATGACAGCCCATGAAGGGGAACCTATTCTCTGCCCAAGAAGCCTCTTCCCCTTTGGACAGCTCTCACTGGGAGGAAGTTTGCCCCAGACATCTCAGGAGACGTCTTTCTTTCCACGGTTCCACCCATGGTTCCTTATTCAGCCCACTGGAGCCAAGCAGACCAAGGCTGGCTAAGCCCTTTTCCAGTACTCAAAGATGGCACCCTCTCTCCTCCAGGACAAACAGCCCCAGTTCCTTTAGCAGATCCCAACATGGCCTAGGCTCTGGGCCCTTCCCCTTCAGGTCTGCAGTTTTCAGATGTGGAGGGAAACTGGCCAGGGAGCCCCCTCACCATCACCATGGCTCACACCTGCTGCTACTGGAAGGGATGTGGAGTGTTTTCACGAGTGATGCTGAAGGTCATTATGTGGGGGAGACATAGCTACCCTCACCCTCATTCTGCTCAGACTTGCCCCAAGGTCACAAGGTCACACAGTGACTGAGGCTGGATTTCAGCCTACAACTTTGTGACTCTGAGGGCATAGAGACCAACTGGTTCATTCTGAGAGAGGAGAGAAATCAGGACCCTCAGTGCTATCCCCTTTTAGGGAGCAAATGTGAAACCCAGAACCCCAGGGTCAGAAGGGAGCTCTGGGCAATTCTGTTCTAGTCACCTTTGAATCAAAACCTCAGTTACGTCCCCCACAGGGAGGCAGCCAGCCTCTGCACAAATGCCTCCACCGGGGAAGGACTCCCAGCCTTCCAAGGCATCTCAAATGGCCAGGGCCTTCTTCTGTTCACTGAGTCAGAATCCATTTTCCTCCAGCTGCCATCTCCTACCGCCTCTGGCCAGACTAAATCAATTTAATCCTCCTTCCATGACCCTTTGATGATGCCTCTCCTGTCCTTCCCAAGCCTTCTGTTCTTTAGGCTGACCACACCCTGGTAACCATGAGGCCAACATGGGCAGAGGAAGGAGGGCAGGTTCTGGAGTCTGATCACTTGGGTTTGACTCTTGGCTCTGATCCCCCAGGGACCATTAGAGAGTGACCCCACCTTTCTGGAACCTGGCAACGTGGGAGGGTCAGAATCAATCTAAGGGGACTCCCAGGTCAATTCTGTGATCTCTCACCCCTCATTGCTCTCCCTCAGAAAATAGAATGCCCAGAACTAGACTCGACTTTCTAGATGTGGAATGACCAGGGTAGAAAAAGTGGGGCAATCACATCCCTTTTTACAGACACCAGACATCTCTTCCTGAATGTGAAAATAGCGGCCCCAGACTGTCACTGTCTACAGGAGACAATATATAGGACATCGTCCACCCCCATTTAGGGAGACTCCCAGTCCAGAGAAACAAAATGAAATTGAGAATCCCAAGCCCCAGCGCACGGTTCCGGCCCCTGGGAAGGGCTGGCTGCAGAGGAAATTGCTCAAATTGTGAAAAAATGAAATGAGAGCAAAAGACAGCAAGCAGAGATGGGGTCATGCTCCAATCAGAGGAGGGCTCAGCTTCCTGGCCCTGAAGGTGGCAAAGGGGAGAATAACAATAATGTCAACAATAATTCACATTTAAATAGCATTTGCAAACCGGCTGGTTCAGTGCTGGGGTGAGGGAAAGGAGCAGAGGCAGAGGAGAGCCAGCCAGGCTGCAGAAGGAAGAAAGGCCAGGCATGATGCTACAAGTTAGGGCGAGGCTCAGGTTGCCCTTTTATACCTGGCTTTTGCCTCTCCTGCCAGTCTTCTAACACATGACTCCTTCCCACATGCTCTCTGGCCCAATGACACCAACCTATTTGCTGTCCCTTATGTAATACGCCATGGCCCATCTCCAAGCCTTTGTACTACTCACCTCCTATGCTTGGTATGCCATCCCTCTCAATTACACTTCTCAGCCTTCCTTGAAGTCTAACCCTCTGCAGGAGACCCTTCCTGGTCCCTCCAGCTGCTAGTGCCTTTCCCTCTTAGACTACCTTCCAATCGAACCCTGGAGATATCTTGTATGAGCAGAGTCAGCTCTCCACCTTAGACTAGAAGCTCCCTGAGGACAGGCACTGCATTGGCCTCTCACTGAATCCTCAGCACTTAATGAATGTTTATTGACTGCCTAATTGACAGTAAGACCCAGGAGAATTTCTGGAGCAGGCAGCCTGGGGTTTCCCAAGAAACACAAGTTTCTTTGACATGTACAAATGAATAAGTAATAATAATGACCCAATAACAGCCCACATTTCTATTAAGCCCTGTAGGGTTTGCTTGGTTTATATTGTCAGGTTTCTATCTTTAGCAGTTAGCACAATGCCTAGTATACAGAAAGCGCTTAATAATTGTTTATTGATTTACTGTCTCTGAACCTCCCAACAATCCTGTGAGATAGGGAGTGATTGTTAACAGTCTCATTACACATAAAAATATTATCTGAACCTCCGACTCTTTAGCAAGGTCTCTCCTCTTTCCCCTGTATCTAGGTGTTGCATATGTACTAGGCATCCCTTAACGAGGCACCTAAACTCCAGCACATGCAGTCTTTGCCCTGACTTTCCTCAGGACCAAAGATGATTTTGTGAAAGCCTCCATTAGGGTGAAGCGTGCAGTCTCTAAAGACCCAATGGTTTTCCTTCTCGGTGAGAACAGGCTTTCACAGGTGATAATTCCACAGCTGACCACGTCTTGACAGTCACACGGCTGACCGAAATGTGCAGAGAATGCCAGATTCCACTGTGCTCTGGAGTGTGTGAAAGGAAATGTTGCCTCCAAGGCTCTCTTCCAGCCAGGTGCCTTCCATCGGGCAAAATCACAAGACTCCTTAAACCAGAGACAGCTCTGTTCCCTAATCCTCTTAATGTTACTATCAAGGAGGTCTATAATACAGGAAGACCCTTCAGCACCAGACATGCCTGTCCCTAGCACAAAGAAAATCCAGCCTAGGGTCCAAGTCAAAAATGGATTCCCTAGAAATGGTTAAATCCTCTCTTATCTCTAATGTGGATAGCATCATGCTAATGTCATCACACTCTGGAAAAATGCCTAAGGAGATGCTAAATCAAATCCATAATCATTCAAAAGAGCTCAATCTGACCATCCACACGGGAAAAGCCAAATGGATGAAGAATGCTTATTACCGCTATGACAGGCAACGAAGAAGAAGAAGAATAGTAACTAGAACTTATATAGTGCTTTAAAATGTACAAAGCCTTTGACAAAATATTTCATTTTACCCTAGCAACTGCTCTAGGGGGTAAATGCTATTAGAATCCCCATTTTATAGATGAGGAAACTAAGGGGAGTTCACACAGCTACTAAGTGTCCGAAGCCAGATTTGAACTCAGGTCTTCCCAACTCCAGGTCCAGTTAGAGGGACAGTCTATTATGGACAGGGGCACCAGTATGTATATTTTGGACAAATATAATATATAATCACCAAACTGGGCGCAGAGTGGACCAAATGGACATTGGATGGGCAAATTCTGTAAGGTTTTTAATAACTGCCCCCCCTTCCTATCTTTGAAATATTTTTTCATATCAGTACTCTTGTGAGGATGAGGTATGTCTGGGAAGCATGGTAAACCACAAGCTTAGAAGAATTAAAATTGTGGGTCACCCAGAAGGCAATGGGGAGGTGCCTAGTGGGCTTGAGCTGCTATGACAAAGGACATGGGTGAGACATAGGATAAAAAATCTAATTGAAGAGATGTGGACCAGAAAAGGAGATGACCCATTCTCCCAGGTTTATGGGAGAATGTAGCAAGAGTCACACAGCATGCAAGAGAGCAAGTATTCAATTTGGAGAGATCAGAGATCAAGTATTAAACACCTACTGTGTGTAGGCATTTATTAAACCCCTACTATATGCCAGGCCCTATTCTGGGTGCTGGAAATAGAAAGCCATAAGCAAAACAGTCCCTGCCCTCAGGGGTCTTACATTCTTACATTGCCCATATATATGCATATACAGGATAAATAATAATAAATGCTAATCAGTTAAATATAAACACAAAGGGCCCTGGCAGCTGATCAGAGCAGGCTTCACGTAGGTGGTGATACCTGAGCTGAGTCTTGAAGGAAGAGAGGGGTTCCTAGGAGGTAGTGGTAACAAAGGGGTATATACTGGGCTGCATACCTAGGAAGCCCCTTCTAAACCATCAGCAACACCAGTAAGGCTTCCCTGGTTCTCCTGTCAATTGCTATCCAAAGAGGGGAGGGGTCTCCCCTCCCCCATCCAGCAATCCTGCTCCCCCTGGGCTACTGCCAAGCCTCCCTCCCCTTCCCCCACATCCTTTCTTTATTCTTACAGGGTCACTCTCTTCCTGACAATGAGCTAATCTAATAAAATCACAAGCTAATGGGAGAAGACTTCCTGTGTTCCCCCTGCCCTCCCTCCCTCTAGCTCCAGCACACTGGGACAAGGGGCTTCTGCAGGCCAGAAAATGTAGTCCACAAGAACCTTTCTATGCTGCTGTGGTAATCTGCATTAGTTAAAATATTTTTAAGATGTAGCAGCTAGGGGGCGGCTAGGTGGCACAGTGAGTAAGAGCACGGGCCCCGGAGTTGGGATGACCCGGGGATCAAATCCGGCCTCAGAAAATGAGCACCCACACATAAATAATGACTAGCCGTGTAACCTTGAGCAAGTTACTTAACCCCAATTGCTTTAAAAAAATTAAATTAAAAAAAAAAAAGATGTAGCAGCTAGGATTGATGAGGTTGGTGCAAAATCTCTAGCATCAATAAAAAAAAAAGCCCAGTTGTGTGTCCTCCTCAATTGGCCCCAAGGAAAACGGTGTCTCCCTCCTCAAATGTCTTCTAGACCAGGCCCCTGCTCCTTCTCCTTTCTCTCCCCCTCCCTCCTGTCACAAGGACTTGTGAGCTCGTGCTTTCCCATGACAGATGGCAAGCTCCATGAGGACAGGAACTATGTGGTCTAGAACTACATACAAGCCTAGCCTAAATTCTAGCACCAAGGACAGAAAGGCAGGTACTTAGCAAGGGTTTGGTGAATTCAATTCAATTAAGCCTATCCCAGGAGTCTGCTAATACATGTTTAACAACCAGCTCTCCAAAAGGTAAGGTGTGCTTTTCAATTTATTTTCCATTTTAACATTTTCTCTATGTCTGCATTAAATCTAGACAATCAACAAAACAATACACCAAACCCCAATTTGTGCTGTGCTGTTTCAGTTGTGTTTGACTCTCTGTGACCCCATTTGGGTTGCCATTTCCTTCTCCAGGTCATTACAGATGAAGAAACTGAGGCAAACAGGGTAAAGGGACTTGTTCAGGGTCACTCAGCTAGGAAGTGTCTAAGGCTGGATATGAACTCAAGTCTTCCTGACTCCAGGTACAGTGGTCTATGCACTGCCGTGAACAGCCCAAGTTAACTTTGGAGATCTTGGTCATGGAGCCCACGCTGGCGCCAACAGGAGGTATAGGTGCCAGGCAGTGGAGGCTGCCCACGTGTAGAACCAGTTCTCATCGTAGGGCACCAGCTCTTTATGCTTGGTCAGTGTGACCATGTCCACCCATTTGGGGACTTTCAGCTTCCCTGACTTTTTCAGGAAGGCAGCCAGGGCCCGCACGAACTCCTGCTGGTTCATGTCCTTCACCATGACTCTGGGCATCGTGCGGGCTCTGCGTGCCAGCCAAGGGAAAAGGGGAGGCCCGTTTCTTATTTGTACTTGGGTAGTATGCCAGAAATGCTGTTAAGAAACCCTGGGCTCAAATCCTGCCTTTGACATGCATTAGCCATGAGCTCTCTGCCTCTAAGATGGTGCCTAGCTCTAAGGCTACCAGGCTCTGACCTAGAAGGACAGCACCCTCACATTGGAAAAGCTTGGACTTCACCAGTGACACCCCAGGATCCACAATGGGCAGGATGATCCTGGAACACATCCCAGAGCAGGAATTCTTCACCTTTAGCACCAGGCCTGGCACACAGTAGGCACTTAATCGGTGTTTACTGATTAATTACTTATTGGCTGAGCATGCATGGCTTTGGCAGTCTGGGGAAGCCTAAGGAACATGTTTTTAATGCATTAAGTAAAATACAGATTCCAAAGGAAACAACTATATTGAAATACAGTTATCAAAATACCAAACAAAAACCTTGTTGGTGGCCCCTGGACTGGAGTGCCAGCACAGGCCTTGAAGGGCGTGGCACAATGTTTCCCAGAGCCTGAGCCTAAGAGCAAACCCCACTGACTGCATGTGACTACCAGTCAGTGAGACTGGGGAGCTGAGTCAGCACCCAGGTCCCTCACAGGTCTATGGTTCTGGTTCTGCAATTGTCGTTCCTTGGTCTTCATTCATAACTGCAGAATGGGCTTACATTTCAGAAACAGCAAAGTCACAGGAAGCTACATCTGGGGAATGAGGCAGGAAACAAAGTCGGTAATGTCATTTTTCCTCAAAAACAAGATTTGACTTTGAAATACAGAAACTAAGGAGGAAAAAAAGAAGAAATAAAGGGAGTGCGGGTCCCTTCTGGCTCCTAAAGGCTCTAGAAGCATTTTCATAATGAGGGGAGGCCTAGAGATATTGGAAGGGCTGGGTACAGGGCTCCCTCTCCTTGTCTGGAGTGTTTTCCCCTCTTGTATGTCCCTGAAGGAACATGCCAAGGGCCCAGGATGGGAATCAGAGGGTCTAAGAAAGGAAGGGAACCCTGCAGGCCATCAGAGCCAAGGACCTTGTGGAGATGATTCTGCATCACCAAGTCAGTCGCTGCTACCTCCTTAAACAACACCTTGGAGCATCCTCTGTGCATTCAACACCCAGTCTCGGGACTCACTAGTCACTCCATGTATGAAAGTGTAACAGCCTGCTACATTGCTGATTGACTAAATGCATTCAGGAGAAGCCCTGATTCTCTCTGCCCCACCACCCCCAGGCCCTAAAGAAGCTTCTTCTACCACCCATGTAGGCTGGGAAATCCTAGAGGTCTCTCAGCACCAGCTTCAGGAATGCCTGCTGTCTTGTGCAGCCTTCAAGGCCCAATTCCAGTGCCCCTCACCTCCAGGAGGTCCACTCATCTCTGTACATCTGCATCATGTTACAGCGGAAACCTCTGGCTCCAAAGCCAAGGAATCCCAGCTTTGCCACTGAGGCAAGTCATGTCACAGACATGAGCCCTAGTTTACTCATCTGTGAAATGGGCAGATGGGAGGGAATGGTCCCTGCCATGTGTACTGCTAGGATGCTTGAACCCAAGGGCAGGGACAGTGTGTTATGCCTCACACCCCCAAGCCCCACAGAAGCTGGGCACAGAAGGTCCTTGCTGGGAGCCAGTAAACATTAAATGTCTCAGTAAATTATCCCCCAAATGCCAAACTTCTTTCCAAAGCAACATCACGGCCTGGGCCTCCCCCTGAATGTGGCACCAGCTACTGGAATGACTCTGGGGGAAGGCAGGGAACATGACTAATGTGCTGATAAAACAAGTTTGGGGAGGGGGCTTAATGGAGATGAGAGCTGAAGACAGTTTAAAAATGCTGCCCCATGGAGGGACTTGGGAGCCTTTGAGGAGCTGGGGAGAGACTGACCCCAAGACAAGGAGCACTGCTTGGGGCAGGTGGGGGGCTGCGGCCTCCTCGGGCTCTGCATTGGGGCAAAAACCAAGGATTCTTGGGCACTTGTGATTGCTGTGTGTGCTGTGGCCCACAGATGGGTGTGGGTACACACTCGTGTGTGTGTGTGGATTGTGTATGTGGATTGTACACATGCACATGCATATGTGTTCCATGTACATGGATTGCATATGTGTATTGTGTGCATGTGCATGCCTGTGTGTACATATGTGTGTATCTGAAAGCCCCAGGCAATCAATGAGTGTGGTTGTGATGTCCCTTTCATCATAACCAATAGTATCAATCTAGTATTTGAAAGCTTGCAGTGGGCTTCACATACATCATTGAAGAAAGGGCACACGCCATGCCCCTGGCCAGCTAGCAGGCAACAAAGGCGTGTCTGTAGTCAGCCAGTCAATAAGCATTTATTAAGCACCTACTGTTTTCAGGCACTGTGCTGAGCATTAGGGAGACAAAGAAAGGCACGTCCCACCTGCCTCCAAATCCACTCTCCTTCCATGGTACCATGGAACAGGTTAATATGGTGGTTAGGACCCTGGGCCTGGAGTCAGGAATACCCAGGTTCAAATTCAGACTCATTGTGCAATGCTTGGGTGAGGTTAGTGTGACTTCATCACTATCTGCCTCAGTTTCCTCATCTGCAAAATGGGGATAAAAACTGCACCTCTCTCCCAGCGTTACATGAGGACAAGACGAATTAATACCTCTTTGTAAACCCTAGAGCGCCATAAGAACGCTAACCACCTCGTGACTCCCCTGAGTCTCCTCGAGGCAACCACCCCCAGCTTTGGAGCCAATCCCCCAGAGCTCGCTCTCTCTCCCAGATCCCCGGGCTGCCTGACAGTGGGAAGAGCCGGCCCTCTACCTCTCTGTCCAGGCCACTGACAGACACCATGGCCCTCCTGCAGACCAGCCTCCTCTGCTCCGCCCTCATCACAATCACACCCTGAGAAGCAGATTTTTATTTGAACCAGAACCAAGACTTCATCACAGTTTCAAAGGAAGCCAATTAGACTGAAATGCAATTATCAAAAAAATTCTTTTGAACAAGTTCACAGACTCCAGGTCTATAGATTAACCTAATCTTATCCATGGCCCTCTGTTGACTTTGCCCACAGCCTTCTGCCAATCTCACACAAAGCCCCTGCTAACTTCATCCAAGGCCCCCTGCTAACCTCACCCAAGGCCCTGCCAACCTTACCCAAGGCCTTGTTAACCTCACCCGTGGCCCCTGCTAACCTCACTCAAACTCAAAGCCCCCTGCTAACCTCACCCATGGACCCCTGCAAACCTCACCCAAGGCCCCTGCTAACTTCACCCAAGGCCCCTGCTAACCTCACCCAAGATCCTGCTAACCTCACCCAAGGCCCTGCTAACCACACCCAAGGCCCTGCCAACCTTCACCCAAGGCCCTGCTAATCTCACCCAAGGCCCTGCTAACCTCACCTAAGACCCCTGCTAACCACACCCAAGTCCCTGCTAACCTCACTCAAGGCCCCTGACAACTTCATCCATGGCTGCCTGCTAACTTTGCCCATTGCCCTTCCATTAGATTGCAAGTTTCTTCAGAGCAAGGATTGTCTTTGGTCTACCTGGCCTATAGTAAGAATAATTACTATATTAATAATAATAATTAATAATTACCATTAATAAAAATGAACAAATGCTCACTGAGGCTTCCTGATGCTAGGAAGCATGAGAAGGACTGATGACCATTTCCTAGCCTGGCAGGTTTTCCCCAGACTGTTCCCATGCTGGAAGGGACTTGGGCATCCCTTGGACAAGGATCCCCAGGGTAAACGCTTCCCTGGACCAGAGCTTATCAACCCAAACCATCCCACTGACATTCATCAAAGATGGAAACCTGGGCAAAGGAGACTTCAGAGAAGGAGGAGGCCCCACTGCAGCCCCTGAAAAGTTGAGCCAGGCCAGAGACAGGATGACGCACACCACAGAAGTGTCAGAACATGCATTAAGAGCACTGTGGACTCCGGCCACTTCTGGCTGTGACCACGAAGGACGGCTTCATGGAAGATGTGGCGAGGGTGCAGGATATAAAGAGTGAACAGAGTCCAAGTACAGGGGCCATGGAGAACAGCCCTTCTTGGACAGATGAGGAAACTAAGGCTCAAGGATTTGTCACATGGCTGGAAGGGGCCTCAGAGGCCACTGAGTCCACCCCCACCTCCTAGAGGGAAAGCCCAGGTCCAGAGCGGTTATATGCCTCCTCAAAGGTCACAGAGATAATGACAGCACTGGAGGAAGGATTCAATCCCAGGACCTGTGATTGCAGAGTTCTTCCCAACTATACCGCACTGCCTTTGGTATAGGCAAAGGTATAGAGGTGGGAAAAAGAAGGAATGTGCTTAGGGAATGACAAGCGGGTCAGATTGGCTGCAACAGAGAACCTATGAGGAGAGAAAGCTATAATGATGATGATGATGCCAAAATTAAGGCAAACAGAGGTAAAGTGACTTGACCAGGGTCACATAGCTAGTATCTGGAACCAGATTTGAATTTAGGTCTTCCTGACTTCAGGCCCAGTTCTCTATCCACTGGACCACCTAACTGCCCTAGCAGTATAGACAGGGAAGACTGAGAAAGGCCTGGAAAGTCAAAGAGTTTAGGCTTCTTTGAGCAGGCAGCAGGGGAGTCATTACACATTATGGAGCTGGATGGGCCCAAAGCAACAGCATACAATGGAAAGAACATTGAATCTGGAGTTAGATGGCTTGCCAAGGGACACCATGTTCCCCATGATGCCTTCTTGGACTCCCTGCTAAGTGTCACTACTCCCTTCCTCCTCAGATTTCCTTCTAATATACTCATCTGTGTACAGGTCACAGCCTCACAGGAGAATGTGGGCAAGGACCGTTTTATTTTTGTCCTTATGTCCCCAGCACTAAGCCCAGCACACAGTAAGAGTCTGATAAATATTTGTTGACTTGAATTTAGGGCAGGAGTAGGAACAATTGGTTGAAATTGCAGATTGCCAGATTAGAGCTTAATGTTAGGAAGAATTTCCTAACCGTCAACTGTTAGTAAATTAGTAAATCAACTGTAAGTAAGGCAAACAGGGCTTTGTCCCAAGGTACTCTTGAGGGGTAGGGGTAGGGGAAGTTCCCTCCTCATAATAATTACTGTCTTCATACTTGAAAGTCCTCCACCACCCTCAGGGCAGGTAACAGAAAATATATATATATATATATAAAAGCATGGTACTAAATGTTGATAGTAGATCTTTTTTGTGGAATTGGAATTGGAATTGGAAATGGAATTGGGAGGATACCCATCCATTGGGCAATGGCTGAACAAGTTGTGGTATATGATTGTGATGAATACTATTGTGCTATAAGAAATGATGAGGTATGAGTGAACTTTACTGTCTTCTGATTTGGCTTAAGGAGGGAATAACACATACTCAATTGGCTATGGAAATCTATCTTACCCTACAGGAAAGTAGGGGAAAGGGGGATAAGAAAAAGGGGAAGATGATAGAAGGGAGGGCAGATTGGGGGAGGGGATAATCAGAGGGAAACATTTTTGAGGAGGGACAGGGTCAGAAGAGAAAAGAGAACAAATGGGGGATGGGATAGAATGGAGGGAAATACAGTTAAGTCTTCCACAACATGACTATTATGTAAGTGTTTTGCATGACTACACATGTATAACCTATATTGATTTGCTTGCCTTCTCAATGAGGTTGGGTGGGAAGGAAGGAAGGAAAAGAATTTGGAACCAAAGTTTAAAAAAAACCGAATATTAAAAGTTGCTTTTACAGGCAACTGGGAAAAAAAAGATATACACAATGGGGTATAGAAATCTATCTTGCCCTATAGGAAAACAGAAAGGAAGGGGAGAAGAGAAGAGGGCGTGTATGATAGAAGGGAGGGCAGACTGAGGGGAGGGGTAATCAGAATGCATGCTGTCTTGGGGTGGGGGAAGGGAGAAAAGGAGAGAATCTGAAACTCAAAATCTTATGGAAGTGAATGCTGAAAACTAAAAATAAATTCATTAATAAAAAATATTTTAAAAGAAATGATGAAGTTTGGGGGTTTTTTGTTTTTTTAATTTAAGCATATAGTTTATGAATTTGACAAACTGACATGTCTTCAGCTCAATCTTTTCTCTTCTTCCCTAAGCAGTCAACAAATAATCAGGAAGCATTTATTCACTTGTTTGTGTATTTATTTGTTGGAGGCAATCAGAGTTAAGTGACTTGCCCAGGGTCACAGCTAGTAAATGTCTCAGGCTGGATTTGAACTCAGATCCTCCTGACAGCAGGGCTGGTGCTCTATCCACTGTGCCACCTAGCTGCCCTCCTCCCTTTTTTCCATAATAAAAAGGCAGTTTACTTTTTCAAAGTTATCATTTCAAATATCTGAGGTTGACAGACAAAGGTCAGTATCGTTTCTGAAATGTGTATATGAAGGAAACCATTTTTACAAATATTGGAATAGGTCTTTTGTAGAAAAGCCCTGGGGATATGTTCATGTTTCAAGGGGCAAATACCAGCATCCAAAGTGCAAAGAAAAAAAAAGACCCAGCATTTACTCTATCATATAAAACTGTGCTAATACTCATTTAAAATTCTTCTCTCTTGACCATCAGGAAGGACACTCGACAGAAAGTTTATCAACCTCCAGAAATGAGGTCCCTTTATACAAATGAGGGTCAAGTACCAGTAGAAATTCATTTTTTAAAACAGACTGGCTTTGACCCCAACTAATGGAAACTTCCAGTCATGTACTAGACATACATATAAGCTTTAGAATTATATTTACATGGCTATGCCACTTAATATCAATCTCATCATTTCTTATAGCACAATTTCTTTTCAGAAAAACCTGGGAAGACTTACATAAACTGATGCTAAGTGAAGTGAGCAGAACCAGGAAGACGTATTGTAGCCATATTGCATGAGGAACGACTGTAAATGACTTAGATATTCTCAGCAATACAATGACCCAAGACAATTGCAAGGGACTCAAAATGCCATCCACCTTCAGAGGGAGAATTGATGGAGTCTGAATGCAGATTGAAGCAGACTATTTTTGCTTTCTTTATTATTCTTGGGTTTGGGAGAGTTTTTTGTTCTGCATTTTCTTTTGCAACATGATTAGCATGTTTTGCATAACCACACATGTATAACTTATCAAACTGCTTGCCTTCTCAAGGACGGTAGAGGAAAGGAAGAGATAGAATTTGGAATTCAATCTTTTTTAAATGAATGTAAAAAAATTTTGTTTACATGTAATTGAGAAAAAATAAAATAAAGATTTTTTAAATAAGAAATTTTTTTTTTTAAGAGTGGTACTTTCAGGGGAAAATATGGTCATTCGATGAAATAGAGGACTTTCAAGTTTTCTTGATGAAAAAACCAGAACTGAACAGAAAATTTGACTTTCAAATACAAGAAGCAAGAGAAGCATGAGAAGGTAAACAGGAAAAAGAAATCATAAGGAACTTATTAAAGTTGAACTATTTACATTCCTACATGAAAAACATTAATTGTAAGTCATGAGACTTTTCTCAGTATGAGGATAGCTAAAGGGAATATATATGTATATATGTATATATACATTATAGGAGGGTGTATGGGTGTATAAATACATATGTGAGTGTATGTATATGTGTGTACATGTATACATAAACAGGGCACAGGATCAGTTGAATAGGAAAAGATAATATCTAAAAAACAAAACAGAGGTGAGAGAGGAATATAATGAAAGAAGGAGAAAGAGAGAGATAGAATAGGGTAAATTATCTCATATAAAAGAGGCAAGAGAAAGTTGTTACAATGGAGGGGAAGAGCAGGGAGGTGAAAGAGAATGAATGGGTCAACCTTACTCTCATCAAATTTGGCTTAAGGAGGGAATAACATACATACTCATTTGGGTATCTTACCCTATAGGAAAGTAGTGGGGTAGGGGATAAGAGAGGGGAGGATAGAAGGGAGGGCAGATTGGGGGAGAGGGTAGTTAGAAGCAAACACTTTTGAAAAGGGACAGGGTCAAGGGAGACAATAGATTAAGTGGGGGCGGGATAGGATGGAGGGAAATATAGTTAGACTTTCACAATATAACTACTATGGAAACGTTTCGAGTAACTACACATGTACGACTTATATTGAATTGCTTATCTTCCCGGTGGGGGGTAGGTGAGGAGGGAAGAAGGGGGAAAATCTGGAACTCAAAATTTTAAAAACAAATGTTAAAAAAATAAAATGAAGAGCGGTGCTGTCTGATAAACACAGTTTCCAAAGGGCCAGCACAAGATAAGTGGGTGGATAAAGTGAAGGGCTACTAAGAGGATCTGGGCAGGGTATAGAGGGGGATGGAAGAAGAGACAGGACAAGACGCTCTGGGTGGATGCTAGAATGATTTTCCTATGACACCATATGACCAAGCACCTCAACCACTCAAAAAGCTCCAGGGATTCCGTCTTTCCTCTGGGATAAAATGCAAACCCTTCTGCTCGGCATTTTAAGTTTCCCACAATTTGGCTCTAGTCTTTTTTTCCTATCGTTATTACACACTGTTCCCCTTCATCTGCTATATGATCCAGTCAAACTAGCCTCCTTGGTGCTACTCTCTCAAGGCCTTTGTACAGGCTGGACCCTACACCTGACATTCCTTCCTCACTTCTGTCCTTTATAATCCCCAGTTTCCTACTCAAACTCACTCTCTCATATTAAGTTGTTCCTGATTCCCCTCCCCCAACTGCTAGTACCTCCCCCATTCTCACAACTCCTGAAAAAAAAAATACCTTTGATGTACTTTAGATATCTTTAGGCTCCACACCACATCTTACCTACTGTTCCAAGAACTCCACCATTCCAACCTAGTAACCTGGACGTTCCCCCTGGAACCCTGGACTCTGGGACCCAGTCCTCCCCATCACCATGGTATGGTCCATGAAATGCCTCTTCCTCCCTAGTAGTAATTTCAACTCTGTCCCAGGGACCCTGGGCTCTGATGGGTGAGTTTTAGCCTTATGTTGCTGGGGTCCAGGCCTTTATCCCACCTCTATATTATGCCACTGTCTATACCCCACAAGCCCTCTCCCTTTCCTTTTTATGTGTTTTCTCCCCATTAAAATATAAGTTCCCTGAGGCCAGGGACTTTTTCATTTTTGCTTTTTTATTCTCAGCACTTAGCACACAGTAGCACTTCATAAATATTTGGTGAATGCCTGACTGAAAACAAAGCTATTCAATTCTTATGTTGCTTTTTTCTCCCTCTGCCAAGGAGAATGGATTTTGCACTAGAAATGACAAATCAAAAATGGCTAACAGGAAGTTGATATTCAAGGTAAGCATGCCTCAGCTGCCCTGGAAAAATTCAAGTCCCCTTGCCCTGATGAGCTGCATCTTCAGGCCCTTAAAGAACTCTTGGATGGGATTTCTGAGGTCCCCATGGGTGATACTGGAAAAAAACAAGGTACTGCAGGATGGGATAAGGGCAGATGTTGCCCTGATTTTCAAAAAAAAGACATAAGATTGGCATCTAGGCCAGTCAGCTTGATTTTGACTCCTGGGAAAATGCTAGGGATGTTCATTAAAGAGAAGGCTGATGGACATCTAGAAAGGGAAGCAGTGATTTCCTTTCCCCAATGATCCAGTCTGGCTTCAGCAAGCACAAGTCATGCCACACTAACCTTATTTCCCTTTTTTGACAGGATTATTAAACTGATCAATCAGGGGAATCCTGCAGATCCTTTTGCCCAGGTTTTACAGAAGCAATTGATTAAGTCTCCCCTACTATCCTTGTAGAAAAGATAAGGAGATGTGAATTTCCCAATAATGCAATTAGACATTTGGAAGTGTTTGCATGACCTAGTCGTTAATGGTTCAAAGTCAACTTGGCAGAAGGCGCCTCAGGGATGTGTACTTGGCCCTGCACTGTTTAACATTTTTATCACTGACTTGGATAAAGGCAGTGATGGTCCAAACCTCAAATTCTCAGATGATGCAAAGCTCACTTGGGCTACCACCCTGAATAAGTTAGGACCCAAAATGATCTTGGCAGGCTCAAGCATTGAGCTGGATCCAATAAGATCCCATTTAATTAGGATAAATATAAAGAATTATACTAGGTGCCAAAAATAGCTTCACAAGTAGAAAAGGGGTAAATAATGACTAAACAAAAATGGGTCTGAAAAAGATCTTGAGAAGTGAGTGGACCCCAAGTCCAGTATGAGTTAGTAGGGTGATGTCAGCAGAAAAAAGTGATGTGATCTTGGGGTGCCTTTAAGAGGAGCATCACTGCCAGGAATAAGGAAGTGAGAGTCCCCACTGTCCTCTGTCCTAGTCATACCTCATATGGAGTGCTTTGTTCTGGGTGTCACAATTTATCGAGGATATTTTCTAGAGCACTGGTGCCAGATTCAAACAGGAAAGGGTGCCATCAATCCAGACGTAAGAATACCTAGGAGCTACATATTGACTTACTTTTAAAATGTAATATTATCTAAGTAAATTAGAAGAACATGGAACATATTACCTATCAGATTTATGGATAGGAGAAGAATTTATGAATAAACAAGAAACAGAGCATTGTGAGATGTAAAATGGATCATTTTGATTACATTAAATTAAAAAGGTTTTGTACAACTAAAGGCAACGTAGCCAAGAGAAGAAGAAAAGTAGAAAATTGGAGGGGGGGAATTTTATAGACAGTTTCTCAGATAAGGGTCTCATATTTCAAATATATAGAGGACTTTGTCAAATTTGTAAGAATATGAGTCATTCCTCAACTGATAAATGGTCAAAGAATATGAACGGGAAGTTTTTTGATGAAGAAATCAAAGTTATATATAGTTGTATAAAGAATGCTCTAAATCATTATTGATTAGAGAAATGCAAATTAAAACAACTTTGAGATGCCATTTCATATCTATCAGACTGGCTAAAATGATAGAAGGGAAAAATGACAAATGTTGGAGAAAATGTGGAAAAATTGGGACACTGATATCCTATTGGTGGAACTGTGAAATGATCCAGCCATTTTGGAGAAGCTAGTATTACACTCTTTGGGCATAAACTGCCTATATCCTTTGACCCAGCAATACCATGATCAGGTCTGCTTCCTGAGGTGATGAGGAAGAAAGGAAAAGAATCCCTATGCTCTAAATTGTTTGTAGCAACTCTCTTTGTGGTAGCAAAGAACTGGAAATTGAGGGGATGCCCATCAATTGGGGAATGGCTGAACAAGTTGTGGTATATGATTGTGATGGAATCACAATCCATAAGAACTGTACTGTACTGGAACTGTGCTGTAAGAAATGATGAGCAGGTTGATTTTAGGAAAACAAGGAAAGACTTACATGAAAGAATGAAGAATGAAATGAACAGAACCAAAAGAATGTTGTTTACAGTAACAGCAATAATATCTGAAGAATAACTGTGAATTACTAAGTTATTCTGAATATTATAAATACTCCAGTCAATTACAAAGGACCTAGGAAGGAAATGCTATCTACCTCCAGAGAAAGAACTGATATATGGAACTATATACTGCATGGTTCCACGTTTATTATATATATCTCCATATCCAATGTTGGCCTTCTCTAGTTCGGGTTTGGGAAGGAGGAAGGGAGACAGCGCATAACTTAAATGTAACCAAAAAAAAAAATGTTTAAGGTAGTGATGCCCATGTTTTACTGTGTTTTTATTTATTTTGTTAACCAGTTCCCATTTAGATTTAATCTGGTACTTCTGTCCCATATTTGACACCTCTGCTCTAGACTAAAGGAAAGTAATCAAGATGGTGAATGAAGGGCCTATAGTCCACATCATAGGCAGATCAACTGAAAACATTGGGAGATGTGGGGCAGAAGGGGAGGCTATATCTTTGGGTCCTGATCACTGCTGTGTGGTGGTAGAGGGGCTTGTATAGCTCAATGAGATTAGCTATGCCATGCAGAGTTACCCAAGATGGGCAGACCATAGGGAAGAGTTCAGAGAAAAGGTGATCCACTGGAGAAGGAAATAGCAAACCCCTCCAGGATCTGTGCCAAGAAAACCCCACGGATGGTATTAAAATGACCAAAGAGATGACATTGGGAGATGAGCTGCTCAGTCTGGAAAGTGCCCAATATGCTTCTGGGGAAGGGCAGAGGACAACTACAGGCAGCTTCACTACTAATGAAGCAGCCAGGCCCAGCTGTGGATGCATCTGGTAGTGAAAGGAAAATCCAGTGCTGTAAAGACCAATATTGCAGAGGAACCCAGAATGCAAGATCTATGTGAGCTGAATGTGCTCCAACAGGAGATGGAAAGGCTAACCTTCAGCAGCTTGGGTTTCAGTGAACTCAAACAGATGGGCGCGAGTGAATTTAATCCAGGTGATCACTGCAGACTACTGTGGGCAAGAGAGAAGAAAGAGAGAAGCCCTCACAGCCAACGAGAAGAGAGAAAAGCAGGCCCGGGACTAAGTGTGAGAGATGAACACTACAGCTCCAAGCACTGAGGCCCAAGAGGCCACAGCAGATCGGGTCTATGGAGACTTACAGCAACTTCTAGAAATAACACCAGCCAATGACGTTCATCACAGGGACTGGAATGCTAAAGCAGAGAATCCAAAAGATCAATGGAATAGCAGGTAAGTGCAGTATTGGAGGGCAAAGCCAAGCAGGGCAGACACTGCCAGAGTTTGGTCAAGACAACTCACTGGCCACGGCAACAACAGCCCAAAAAACGGCTCCACACACGGACATCGCCAGGCGGCCGAGACAGAAATCAGACCCATGATACACTTCACAGCCAGAGGTGGAGAAGCTCAGTATAGTCAGTTAAAACAGGCCTGGGGCTGAGTGAGCTCCTTACTGCAAAATGCAGACTTAAGAGAGTAGGGAAAACCATCAGACTGTTCAGGTGTGACCTAAATAAAATTCCTTATGAATATGCAGTTGTAGGTGAGGCCCAGATCTAAGGGATTCGATCTGGCAGCTACAGTGCCTGAAGAACTATGGACAGAGGTTCACAATATTGTGCTAGAGGCAGCAACAACAACCACAAAAACCAACACAAAACATTTCAAAGAAAAAGAAGAGCAAGAAAGCAAAATGTCTGCCGAAACTCTATAAATAGCTGACGAAAGGAGGAAAGGGAAAGGGAGAGATATACCCAGCTGAATACAGAATTCCAGAGAGTAGCAAGGAGAGATAAGGTTTTCTTAGATGAGCAATGCAAAGAAAACAGAAGAAAACAATAGAATGGGAAAGACAAGAGATCTCTTCAAGAAAATTCAAGATACAGAGGGAATGTTTCGTGCAAAAAAATGGACGTGATAAAAGGCAAAAATGGTAGGGATTTAACACAAACAGAAGAGATTAAAAAGAGGTGGCAGGAATGCACAAAAAAAACTATACAAGACAGCTCTTAACTTCACTGATAACCACTGATGGTGTGGTTATTGATCTCGAGCCAGACATCCTGGAGAATGCAGTCAAGTGAGCCTCAGGAAGCACTGCTAACCATAAGGCTGGTGGAAATGACAGAATTCCAGCTGAGCCATTTAATAGCCTAAAAGATGATGCTATTAAAGAGCTGTACTCTATGTACAGCAAATCTGAAAAATTCAACAGTGGCCACTGGATTGGAAAAGATCAGTTTACATCCCAATCCTAAAGAAGGGCAATGCCAAGGAATGTTCAAATTACTGAATAAGGTTATGTTTTAGCTTTCAGAAACATGTGAACCAAGAATTACCAGGAGAGCAGGCTGGTTTTCAAAGAGGCAGAGGAACAAGAGACCAAATTGCCAACATCTGCTGGATTATGGAGAAAGCAAGGGAGCTCCAGAGAAAATCTACTTCTGCTTCATTGACTACACTAAAGTCTTTGACTGTGTGTCCTCAAAGAGATTGGAAAATCAACCTTACTTGTCTCCTAATGAACATGTATGCAGGCCAAGAAGCCACAGTTAGAACCAAATATGGAACAACTGATTGGTTTAATATTGGAAAAGGAGTACAACAAGGCTATATATTGTCACCTTATTTATTTGACTTATATGCAAAGTACATCATGCAAAATGCCAGGCTGGATGAATCAAAAGCCAGAATTAAGGCTGCTGGGAGAAATATCAACAGTCTCAGACATGCAGATGATACCACTCTGGTGGCAGAAAGTGAAGAAGAATTAAGAAGCCTCTTGATGAAGGTGAAAGAGGAGGGAGTAAAAGTTGGCTTGAAGTTTAACATTTTAAGAAATGATGATTATGGCAACTGATCCCATCACTTCCCAGCAAAAAGAGGGAGAAAATGGAAATGGCATCAGATTTTATATTCTTGGGCTCAAAGATCACTGCTGACGGTGACTGCAGCCATGAAATGAAAAGACACTTACTCCCTGGAAGGAAAGCCATGGCAAATCTGAAGAGCAGACTGAGAAGCAGAGACTCACCTTGCCAGCAAAGGTCCGTATAGTCAAAGCTCTGGTTTCTCCAGAGCAATGTAGGGCTGTGAGAGTTGAACTATAAGCAAAACTGAGTGAAACAGAATCAATACCTGTAAATTGTAGTGCTGGAGAAGACTTTTGAGAGTCCCTTGGACAGCAAGGAAATCAAATCAGTCAATACTTAAAGAAAGTAATTCAGGTTATTCTTTGGAAGGATAAATATAGAAGCTGAAGCTTAAATACTCTGGCCACATAATGAGAAGACATGACTCATTGGAAAAGACTCTGATGATGGGAAAGATTGAAGGCAAAAGGAAAAGGGGATGGCAGAGGATGAGATGGACAGTGTCATGGAAGCTATGAACGTGAGCTCGGACAGACTTTGGGAGATAATAGAGGATAGAAGGGCCTGGCATGCTCTGGGTCCATGGGGTCCACAAAACTAAAACCCAGACACAGTTGAAC